>CM035414.1:167677672-167697672 GCA_020310875.1 Ceratopteris richardii | reverse complement strand
GCTTCAGAGTTCCTGACAAACCTCCAAGCAAATGTAGAAATAGCTAAATACAAGATGCAACAAGCAGCTAATAGGGCAAAAGAATATGCTAATAGGAAGAGATCTCCTAGAGTCTTTGAGGAAGGAGGTAGAGTTTTTCTTCAAGTGCTAGTTAGGTCAACTTCACTATTCATAGGGAAGTGTACTAAGCTTTCATCGAGGTTTTGTGGACCTTGGAAGAGAGTTAAGAAGCTTAGTGATGTGTCATAGTGATTAGAGCTTCCTTCAAATTGCATAAAGCATCCAATGTTTCATGTCAATAAACTTAGAAAGTATATCTCAAGGGAGGATAATCTAATAGAGGGTATTATCTCTGTGCAGGAAAATGATAGCAAAGATCGTTCTCCAGATAGGATACTAGATCGGAGACAGAAATGGTTGACAAACTGTGTCATCTAGGAGTATCTAGTAGCCTAGAGAGGATTTCCACTTACAAATTCTACTTGGGAATCAGAAGCTCTGGTTCGCAAGTACTTTCCCTCATTTATCATTGAGGATAATGACCTTTAGAAGGGGGAGAGAGTGTCAAACATTGGTCTATAGAGAGCACTTCATGTTTGTGTGGGACAAGGGCCAGTCACAACCAAGGTCCCAAGATTGGGGTATCCTAAGGTATTCAATGGTAATGGGGATGAGTGTTGCATGATGACCACATGGTAGCACTAGATCATTCCAGAGCATTACAATTTCAGATGCAAGAGGATATATTGGATGGGAGGAGAGTGGCACACACATCATTCATAGGTCTTTGTTTCTAATTTCTCAAGAGAATTTTTAGCTAAGTCTAGCAATGAGGTGCCATAGAATTTTAAGAAGTATGATATTGATAATAGAAATATCCTACTATGGATGCCTAAGTGACAAGCTTCTACAAGAAAGGCCTATGATAATAAAGAAAAACCAAAGAAGATTGTAGTGAGTATTGAGGACCATGAGGAAAGATGCATGTACATAGTTAATGATGTTAGTCATGAGGATGAAGTACTTAGATTCATACCTAAATGAGGGCTACAAAGCTTACTTGGCTCTATGTAGTCTCTTCGTGAGGCCCTATCACACACCAATGTACACCTTCAAAATCAACAATACCATAAGTTTATGTTTGTACAATTAAAAGAATAGAGTTATGTACCTTGGTATGGTGGTAATTATGAGTGTACACTTATATATTCAGACCAATCACTAGAATGGAGAAGAAAAAATTATTTCCCCTCTCCCTAGAGGGTGTCTAGTCCTTGTAGTGTTTTACTCTTTAGAGGTGGTGTCATAAAGTGAGAGGTAGGAGATAGTTGAACCATGCCCTAAGAGGGAGGATTGGAAGTAGTCCTCAACCATGGCTTTTGGGGCAAGTGTTTAGCCCTTTGTAATCTTAATTAGGAGGTTAGGAGTTCAAATTCCTTTAAATGAAACATTGGTATCAAAGCCTAGGAAGTAGGCTTGGACAAGGTGAATGGAAGATGCACATGGCATTTTGAGAAATTTTCCCAACAAAGGTGGAAGTATATCTCCCAATCCATAGGTCAGATTGAGATGTATAAGGTATCTTTAGAAAGCTCTCAGAATGAACTCTCCTTAAGTAGAGCTTGATTGAGGTTTCAAGATACCAAGCATGGGTGAGATTCAATATATTGAGGTTGAGAACAAAGGGTTCAATATACTAAGGCTTTGAACAAGAGGTTCACGAAACTATGCAAGGGTGAGGACATCAATTCAAGGGACCTAAGGGAGTTCAGAAGCCAGTCATTGAGGACAATGATTGACCAAGGGGGGAAGAATATCATAAAATGATAGGTAAGAGATGTTTGAACCATGCCTTAAGAGGGAGTGTTAGGAATTAATCCTCAACCATGGCTTTTGGGATAAGTGGTTGGCCCATTGGACACTTAACTAGGAGGTCACAAGTTCAAATCCCCCTTAGATTTAACAAGTGGCTAGGGTTCAAATGGCTTTTTGTGATCTTTTTTTGGCCCCCTTGTATTGGAAAAAACTCTCTAGAGGCCCCCTTGGCTCATCACTCTCACTCGAATGTCAACTTCAAAAAACTATATCTTAAGATGAAAATGTGATTTTTAAGAAAAAAGTTGAGAGCAAATGGGGCTCAAAACAAGTTTTCAAACGAGTTGTGGAGCTCAAAAAATGAATATTTGATCAAAAACTTATGTCAAGTTAGGCTCTTGAGTGTCAAGATAGGAAAACATGGCCTCTTGGGACACTATAAGATTTGGGAGAGCCTTATTTTGGCTTGATTTCTTTATCTAAGAGAGTGTATTGAGATTGTAGCACTTGTTGACTAAGGGATGGAAATGGTTAGACCAATTGATCTTGCTAAGCATCTACTAGATTCATCATTGGTCTTTGTGGGCTTGTATTAATGTCACTTTGGACAATATCTTTATCTTTTGCCTTGTGTGGAAGGAGAGCCTAGCAAAAGAAGACGAAGAAGAAAATAAAAAAGAAAAATTGTTCAATAGAAAGTATCACCCTACCCAAAGCCCCACAGGGGCACGCATTAGGCTAAAACACCAAAGGACCAGGTCTCGGAGAGTGGAAACAAAGAATTACGACAATCTGGACCTTTCAAGGGGAGGTTGCACAAAGCTTCCTCATCCACTAGGTGTGTGCAGTGGAAAGAAATAAACAGGCTAAAGAGAATGCATCAAGTCCCAAAGGATGTAAAAGAAGATTTAAGAATGGGACCTTTGAAATGCAATGCCAGCCTAAAAGCGATGCAAGGCCTGCTGAAGAATGCATGCATGGCAGCCCGAATTAGCATAGCAAATGAAGACATGAAGCAAAGCCTATCAAGGAACGATACAGACAAAGAGGGAAAGAGTGTTGCAGAGTAAAGAAGCACAAAAGAGGAGCCCCAAAAAATTTTCAAATTTGAGCACAACTTTTCGTCTTCAAAATCCTATGAAACTCCCTTGAAGCTATGTAAATGCACTAGATGAGTCCTCTAGATGCATAAGCCCAAATCATTGTAACATAACTCTTGTAAAATATTAGGAACTTAGAGTTTGTCAATAAAAGTGCCAGTCTGTTGGAACTCAAGGTCAAGCACAAGCATGGAAGCACATCAGAAAGGTGGACACACACAAGAAGAAGGAGCAAGTAGGGATCTCCAAGAAGTACATGTCAATTTTTAGAGGAATCCCCTACAAAAATAGTGATTTCCATCACTAAAAACCATTGTAGAGGTGGTGCTTACGCTTGAGCTACACAGTCTCTTGTGTGAAAGGACCATTTTTAAGGCACATGTATATAAATCACTTTGTGACTCTTGTAAAGAACTTTTAGAGAGCTCTGATTTTCGAATTTGCTTCTTCTTCCTCTTGCATCTCCTTGCTTCTGAGCTTGCATGTGTGTATGTAGCTTGGAATGAGTGCATGGAAGTGTTGTTTATCCAATTCATTGCTTTTTTGAAGTGTGTAATGCGTGTGTGTGGTGTGAGGAGGTGTGTGGTGAAACTAGGTGAGTTGTGTAGCTCTATTTTCTACCCATATCTTGAAGTAGATTTGTCAGAATCAGATGAGAGTAGTAGCCTTGGATGCGGCTCATCGAGAGCTTCAAAAGGAACCTGCTATTGACCATATTGGAGTTGAGGGAAAAGTTCGTTTTTGTGTTTACTGCTGTTTCATGTATCGTGACACCATTTCCACCTGTGAGAGTGATGAATGTGAGTGGTAATACTCATTTGGATTCCATAATAGCTATCTCACTCCATTGACCAGTGTGCAAGTGCATGTCTTCATACACTCGGTTAGGTTCAAGATACTTCTTGGATTGATAATTTAAATGTGTAATCCCCACTACATGCACATGATGGTGATAGAGGAATAGTCTCTTTTGTCACAAGTCCCTAAGTTTGTGCTTAGGTACACACCTTGGTATGATGTCTTTGTGCCTAGGCTTGATCAATTTCCAAACCTTGTATCTAGATATGCCTCAATCAATGGGGCGATGTCCTTATGAGTTGACCAATTCCAAGGACATCATTGATCCCTATTTCACCTTTTGAAGGGTAAGTGGGCTTCTTCTCTCTAGCTCTAATATGTGCCCTTATATTATACTTGGTGCACTAGATAATTATCTTTTCTGCCCAAAGTTAGATGTTTTAGGTGAGTGATGGCTCTATAGGGAAATTGTGAGTAGAGGTGGCTTTTTTAAACGAATTTGCATGTATCTACCTTGCACACTTATCTTACTCCTTATTTTTACCTTTTGGCTTCTTGATGACTCCCAATTGTTCCAAAAATTCCTATTGTTGGGCAATGATGTCCCTATGGGCACATCAATGGGTATCTCTTACCACTTTTTTCAAGGTTTTAAGCCTCCCTCATGATCTTAATGGATGTCCCTTATTGTGGAATCTCCCTACACTTATTCACCCTATTTCAAGTCCTCGTATTGGTCTCCTTCCTACAAGTAGAGTGATGTTTCTAGCTAGGGGATGTTGATATATTTTGGTAGTGATGTGTGTGAACACATTTAGGACCATCGGGGCACTTTTTTCCCTCTTTAGGAGGTTTTTTCCCCACCTTGTATATATGTCTATAACTCTGATGGGTTACTTATCTTTGTACATTCACTTGGTAATTCGTTTAGTGTTGTGTTGTGCTCCAAGCTTCTTCTTTTTCCTTGTGTTGATTGTGTGCTTTCACAGACCTCAAACTCCAACAATTAGTATTAGTAGATCATCGCTTCATTCATCATCAATACCCCTCCGATCATAGTCTTAAAATCACACAAAAGTAGAAGGGCATACTCAAGGCATCAAAATTTTTATCTCAACTTGTTTTGGCCTCCGAACACACTATCACTACATCTGTACAGGCAATTTCATCTTTTTGTGTCAAACACATAAACAGGTTTTGGTTTGCCAATACAAGCATCTTGATGTTTGCTCCATGTTGATTAGAGCTTTCTAGGGTACTTTTGTTCAACTTTTTGAAATACAACCATTTTTTGCATCAAGTATTTATTTAGTGGACATGCTTGAAAGCAATAATCTATTCCATATGTTGGTTGTTGAGGACAAGTTGGATGGAAGTAATTACCCATTATGGGCATATATGATGAATCATGTATAAGTAGCGAAAGAGTTGTGGAATATTGTGCAGGTTATTTTAAAAACTTCATATTACACTTGTGAATACAATTATTGAAGGTGATATAGATGGTGTTGAAGGTGATGATCTTCATATTCCTATTTGTGTTGTGGTTCTTATTGCACCTATTGCAGAGAAACTTTGTTGGGATGGCAGAGATGCTCAAGCACATGCATTGATAGCTTTGTTTGTCAAGTATGCCATTATCCCTCACATTCACTCTTGCATGACAGCAAAGGATGCTTGGATACACTTACAAGCTTATACTAGGCAAGAAATGAGGCTTGTGTTTCTTGGAGAGTGAGCACATGAACGAAGGAGATTCCATGGACAATTTTTTAACAAAGATTAATATTTGAAGGAGCAATTGATTTTTTTTTATGAAGTCTTGCCAAATGGTTCACTTGTGTAGATTGTTCTTAATGATCTTCCATATTCATATCAAAGTTTTGCTTCTACTTGTCGATTGATGATGAAAGGCAATCCAAATGCCTTAACATTTGAGGAATTAATCTTTGTTTTCTTGCAAGTATATTAGTCCAAGTAGAATAGGTTTATTATCCATGTTGCAGATCAAGCTTTCTTAGCTAGTCAGAAGGGCAAAGGTAAATGGAGCTCATCTACTAGTAAGCAGAAATATGCTAATGTTGCACAATTGAAGAAAGAAGGCCAAGATGAGCATAAAATAGAAAAGCAAAAATAGTTCTATGAATACTAAATGGAAAATGATCACATCTTAAAGAGCTGTCCAAAACTGGCTGCAAAAGAGGCAAATAAGAAAGAGGCTAGAATGGTTGTTGTAGAGGCTTCTACACCTAAAACAAAGCCTGTTAATCTTGTTCATAGTGAACAACATTCATTTACTACTATATGCAGATATGACCTATCTTCTCATGACTAGTGTATGTTTGCAATAGGCTCGGATGTTTGGTACTTTGATAGTGGGGCAATCAAACATATTACCTCGTGGTGCAACTTCTTCAATTCATTTGAGCCCGCCCTATAGGGAATACTGTCACATGCACTAACAACTCCTCTTATCCTATAATGGGAGAGAGACATTGCTTACTTCATCACCAACATGAACAAAAGAAAGAGATATACATATGGGCACTAAATTCAAGAGTGAAAATAAGAAACTAACTAACCAAGAAGACAAAGGAGCATGTCAAAAGCCATTGAATGGTGATGAAGAAAGAGGATTTTCATTACTTCATTTGCCATATTCATACAAATGTTTGGCCTTAAAGGCTCTTCACACGCACAATTCTCTCACCCTTCAATATAACTTAGTCTTTTTACATAGTGTGCAAATGTGCCCCAACACATGGCCTGCACAAAGGAACTTGAATCCCACTATTCTTTGAGTAGTACTAGACTCCAACACAATGAGAATTACATGGGAGCCACTTATAGGTTGGATGCAATTTCGTCATCAAGAGTGCTTCAATCTGTGAGCCTCCACATCACTCATCCCCAAGGACACCAATTCCATCACACTCACCTATCCTAGATACATCAAGGCTATCTCATCACGGTCACCCATATACAAAAAGATAAAGTCCAAATTACAAGTAATTCCAATGGAATATGCATCATGTAGAAAAGATAGCAATAATACAATACAATCAAAGAACAAGTCTACCTCTAAATCTATATATGTGAAAGAATTACCTAATAACTGAGTTGCAAATAGTAGAAGGTCCAGCAAAAGTAGTAACTGACGAGTACAAAACCATCGAAATTTGGCAACACCAAGTGAAAAAAAATAGTGTGGATGAGCAATAACTTCCAAGAATCATTGAGCAGTGTGTTCACTTTATGAGTATCTCCACTGAATGAATATGCCATGTGTTGAGTAGATAATTTGCCAACATAGATGTCGAAATCCGTAGTAAGCAGCACCAAAAATTCCAATACATAAATCAATTAATGTTTGGGCAAAGATGCTTCAAAAAATAAATGAAATAAAGTGCTAAGATAAGAGCTCCACAACATCAGAGAATCACCACATCAAAGAATCAGTAAGAAAAATATGTGAACATCACCAAAACATCCTAAAATTTTGTCGAAGCAGGCAGAAGACACCATATTGTAGCATGAAAATAACAATTGAGCATAGCAACCGAAAATGCTACCATAATCAAGTAGGAACACCAAAAAATGTGTTGCACCAAAAGGACTTGCTCCAGTGAGCATGGAAAATAAAAAGAGCTACACAAGCAAAATGGTTACGAGTAGATAGCAACCATTGGTAGAGAAAGGATCATAGCACTTGATCGGGTCACAGTCACCTCCACTAGCATGTAAGAAAAGATTGATAGGGTCTACAACCCCTCTCACGGCATTAATGGGCATTGCTGCAAAAATGAAAGTAACTCGTGCAACCATCTTGAAGCCGCAAAGACTCACTGGAATGAAATTGTTGGAGATAGACGTCTGCGGAAGCACGCAAATAGCACAAGGAAGAAGAAGAAGCTTGGAGCTCAACACACAATACTGAATGTGTTACTAGAGAATGTACAAAGATAAGTATCCCATTAGGGCAATAGGCGTATATACAAGCCAGGGGAAAAGAGGGAAAAAAGTGCCCCAGCGGTCCTAGAGTGTTCACACACATCACTACCTAAATATATCAACAAATCCCCCCTGGGAGTGATGTTGTGAACAAGTAGCTGGCACTCATGTATAAGGAAGTGCCAAGCTATGTGGAAATAACTCCAATAAAGGAATTAAGCCCAAAGCTTTGCGGAAAGCTTCAAACTTCTCCCTAGGCAGAGCCTTTGTGAAAAGGTCTGCAATGTTCTCCTGCGTGGGCACATATGCCAAGCTGATCTCCCCAACAGAGAACCTCTCCCTGACATAATGATAATGCACATCAATGTGCTTAGTGCGAGCATGGAACATAGGTTCCTCGCAACTACCAATGCGCTCTGACTGTCAGTGAAGATGGTGGTGGCAGAAGACTGACCAACATCCAAATCAGCCATAAGGCGTCTGAGCCACACACACTCAACAGTAGCTGTGAAAGCTGCCCTATACTCAGCCTCACAATTGGAAGTGGCCACAGTAAGCTGCTTCTTGCTCAACCAAGATATACATGAGCTACCAAGCATGAAGCAAAAGCCACTAGTGGATACACGAGTGTCATAGCAACCTACCCAATCAGAGTCAGAAAAAGCATGCAAATCCGGCGGTAGTGATCCCCCCTTGGGATAAAACAACCCAAGTAGCCGAGTACCACTCAAGTAGCAAAAGATGCACTTAACCACTTGCCAATGCTTGAATCCTGGGCAATGTATAAACTGGCTCATCTGTGAGAGAGCAAACTGAATATTTGGCCGAGTAATGCATAAATAAATCAAGCATCCAACAGCCTGCCGATAGAGACCAGCATCAAATGCATCTCCAGCATCATGAAGACTCAATCGTAAACCGGTCTCCATAGGAGTGGCAATAGGCTTACAGTCTTCAAGGCCAAAATGCTACAATAATGTGTCAATATATTTCGTTTGACACAAAGCCATTCCACTATCGGCTTGCATAAACTGAATGCCTAAATAGTGATGCAAATGCCCCAAATCAGACATCTCAAATGAGGCATGCAAATCAGCCTTAAAATCAGCAATATGCTTCTCAATAGGACCAGTGAGCAGCATGTCGTCAACATAGACAACAATGATCAGAAGCACATCATTAGAACGCTTAAGATATAAGGTGCTTTCAGTTGGACTGTTCTCAAAACCATGTGCAATCAAATAGGCATGTATTTTCTCATACCAAGCACGTCGTGCTTCCTTTAAACCATATAATGTCTTCTTTAACCTGCACACCTGGTTTTCATGCCCTTTCTGCACAAAGCCACGGGGCTGAAAAACATACACTTCTTCATGCAAGTCACCATTCAGAAATTTTGTTTTAATGTCCAACTGATATACATTCCAACCATGATGGGCTGCAAGTGCACAAATGCTCTGAACAGTAGTCATACGGCATGTAGGTGCAAAGGCCTCATCAAAATCAATGCCTCTTTCCTGCGCATAACCCTTTGCAACAAGCCTAGTCTTATACCTATCAACTGTACCATCAAGTTTACACTTCAGCTTGTAAACCCACTTAGTGTCAATGGCCTTCTTGCCAGGAGGCAAGTCAGATAAAGACCAAGTACCATTCTTCATTATTGCATCATATTCAGATTGCATAATAGCCATCCAATTTTTTGAATTTTGTGCTTCATCAAACGAAACAGGCTCATTCTCATCACAGAGACTAGATGCAACCATAGCATAGCAATCTGATGCAAAAGAGGCACTATGAGAGCCTGATCGAGTATGATATGATAGAGGTGCATCTAATTTACTGTCACGCAATGTCTGCACCAACCATTTTGGCATAGTTCTTGCCTGCTCAATATCAGCTCTCTCATCAATAAGTGCATCATGTACATCTGCATCAGAAATGGAATTATCTGCATCATCACATGAAACCTGCAAAGGCTGAGAAGTTGCCCCATTGTGACCAGCACTAGATTGTCCACCTGTAAAAAGAGGCAGCCAAGTATCATACATGTCTTTGGAGCTAACAGATGTCTCCTTAGTACATGAAAGCAATGGCTAAATAGCATCTTCCACAAAAACAACATCACGGCTAACCAGAATGCATTTAGTCTGTGGATGATAGAGACGGTAGCCTTTACTTTCAGAACTGTATCCAACAAAAATACATTTAACTGCTTTATCATCCAATTTTCTGCAATGTTGTTCAAGCACTAATGCATATGTCAAACAATCAAAAACACGCAGATAAGCAAAATATGGCTTCGGATCATGCCAAGCCTCATATGGAGTGATAGACTGTAGCGTTTTAGTGGGACACCTGTTCAGTACATATGCTGCACACATGACAGCCTCAAGCTAGAAACTATGTGGTAAAGCTTGACTCTTGACCATACACCTCACCATCTCCATGAGTGACCTGTTCTTTCGTTCAGCAACTCCATTTTGTTGAGGTGTATACGGCACTGTACAATGGTGTTTTATCCCACGTTCAACCAAAAATGCAGTAAAATCAGAAGACATATATTCCCCCCCTCGATCTTAACAGAGGGTGCCCATTTTACATGTTGACAGATTTTCAGCCAAAACCAAAAACTGTTTGAAGCACATGAATGCTTTGGACTTTGCCTTCAATGGATATACCCATGCATGCTTGGAAAAATCATCGATGAAAGTCACAAAGTAAAGATAATTCCCAAAAGAAGGTGTCTGCATAGGACCACATACATCACTATGTACAAGCTGCAATTTCTGAGTAGCCCAAACTGAACCATGTTTTGGAAAGGAAGAACGCTGCATTTTGCCCAAAATACAGCCTTCACAAACATGTTTTCTAGGTGCCTCAAGTTTGGGCAAAGAGGACACCATTTCAAATTTCTGTAGGCGTAGCAAACTAGCAAAATTTAGATGACCAAAGCATGGATGCCAAAGCTTTGCATCTGACATAGCTTGAGAATCATTTATTGCACATGCCAAATTATTTACAGATCTTTCATAGTCTATGAGCTTATACAGCCCACGACATAAAATGCCAGAAGCAATAATCACATCGCCATTTGAAGATCATGAACTATACACCTGTCATCAACAAATTTCACAACCAAGCCAATCTTGGCTAATGCAGAAACTGATAACAGGCTCTTCTTGATCCCTGACACAAATAATGCATTTGAAAAAGTGAAAGAACTACCATCAGTAGTAGTCAAAATGATCTTACCAACTCCCATAACAGGATAAGAGGAGTTGTTGGTGCATGTAACAGTATTCCCTGTAGGGGCAGGATTGAGTGAAGAGAAGAAACTATGCTGCGAGGTAATATGTTTGGTCGCCCCACTGTCAAAGTACCAAACATCTGAGTCTACTATAGACATGCACTGCTCATGAGAGGATGGGCCAAAACTGCAAACAGTAGTAAACGTCCATTCTTCTTCCTACACAAGATTAGTAGACTCCGTTTTTGGTGTAGAGGCTTCTGCAACAACCATTCCAGCCTCTTTCTTCTTTGCCTCTTTTGCAGCCAGTTTTGGACAGTTCTTTATGATATGATCATTCCCTTTACAGTATTTACAAAACAATTTCTACTTTTCTGATTTTTTCTCATCTTTGTCTAGGTTCTTCGAATGTGCAGCATTTGCAGATTTCTGCTTACTAGTAGAAGAGCTCCATTTTCCATTGCCCTTCTGACTAGCTAGGAAAGCTTGATCTTCTACACGCATAATGGACCTGTTCTGCCTGGACTGATCTTCCTGCAACAGAACAGAGACTAACTCCTCAAATGACAAGGCATTAGGATTGCCTTTCATCATCAACCGAAGAGTAGAAGCAAAACTCTGATATGAATCAGGAAGACCATTCAGAACGGTTTGCACAAGTGAGCTATCTGGTATAATCTCATCAGCAGAAATCAACTGCTCCTTCAAGTCTTTGATCTTTGTTAGGAAACTGTCCATAGAATCACCTTCATTCATGTGCTCACTCTCCAACTGTTTTCGGAGGTAAGCAACACGAGCCTCATTCCTAGCTTAGTACAATGTGGTAAGTGTATCCCAAGCATCCTTAGTTGTTCTGCAAGAGCGAATATGAGGAATAATGGCACGTTTGATAGACAAAGCTATCAATGCATGTGCTTGGGCATCTCTGCCATCCCAACGAATCTGCTCTGCAGTAGGTGCAGCAAAAACTGCAGCACGAACAGGAATATGCAGAATACCATCATCTTCGACACCTTCTACATCAGCTTCAGTACCTGCAGTTGTAACAGTTGCAGGTGTAATAGGACGTTTTTTGACACCATGCACAATGTTCCACAGTACTTTTGCAACAAACACATGTCGCATCATATAAGCCCATAACGGGTAGTTGGTACCATCCAACTTATCCTCAACAGCCAACATACAAGTGCAATTTTTCAACATATTGATTATAGATGGTCTGATTTTGTCACTCTAGCACAATGGTGAGTACCAATGTGAGGAGATCCACCTCATAAATGTTAATCCATGAGATGTGAGAACTGGTATGATGACCATGAGCAAGTGAAAGAATAAGTGCGTGAGTGAGAAGCACACTAGCATGCACACGCATACACACATGTGCACACAAGGCAAGAACAAGGAGAGGAACAATGGAGTGCTTTCAATTACAAAAGATCTCTATTGCAAAAGCGTTAATCTCTACCAAGCCAACCCCCAAAAATGAGCTCTCTAGCTCTTTTTATAGTTTTTCACTAGATTTGGCCCTGTCTAGACGTAGTGTTTGGCCTAGTTAAAAATTAGGTTCTATGGTATATTTGAGGGACCAAACAAAGTCTAAAAATTATGAAAATTGTTACCTAGGTACTTTTAATACTCCTCAAGCTTGAGGACTCCTTGTCTTGAAGAAATGGAGCTAAAGCTATCAAAAACGGCATTTACAATGTTGGTGTAGTGATGAAAATCACTTTTGGTTAAAAATAATTTATGAAAAAAATGATTAGGCCTATTCTTTTCTGGATCTGCATAATGTTTCCATATCCTTGCTCCTTCTAATTCCTCTCCTTGGCCTTCTTGTTTGTTGATGCTTGTAACACCCCCCCCCCCTCTCTAGGGTTTGTTGCCCCTGACAAGCCTTTGTTCTATAGGGTGGTCGATGTAATACTGGATGACATTGATGGCTAGTTCATGTTCACAGAATCATAATCCCTTTGCCAGATTGAATTGCAATGCATCCCAGTTAATGGCACTAGGCATCTCTAGGTGTGGCGCCATGTAATACTCTGAATACATCGCTTGCTCACATGCAAATAGTTGAAGGAGGTGAGTTGGTTTAGGCATGAATACCTCAGAGTGATACTCCAAAAAACTTGTACTGAACATATCTTCGAAAGTTTGTTTTTAGAAGGTTGGGAGGTAGTAAATGCAGGTGTGCCAAGCATAGGCTACTCAAATATTAGGGGTTGTGTTCATTTCATACACAAGGTCATAGTTTCCATTGGTAAAATCAGGTGTGCTACTTGCAGTGTCTACATGTTATGAAAAGCCTTGAAGACGATTTGCATCATGTCTAGAATTTTGAGCATCATCTTCACCGCTACGTTGGGCATCCGCTTTTACTGAGGGATCCACAGGCGTATCATTGCCACTCTCCCATGGAAACAAGTTTATGGTTGATTCTTCATGATGTTGGATATGCATTTGATGTTTTTCTCTATGAGCAGGTTGTTGGATGCTTGATTCACTTATGCATAACTCAGTTTGATATTCAATTTTTTGTCTCTTGGATTAACAAGTTTATGCATTTCCCAGGTGTCAAGCATTGGCAAGCAATTAAGCGCATCTTTTGCTATTTGGGTGGTACCTGTCTACTTGGATGTTTTACCCCAAGGGGGGATCACTACCACCAAGTTTACATACTTTTTCTTACTCAAAGTGGGCTAGTTTCTATGAAACTCATGTGTCCACCAATGGTTTTTGCTTCATGCTTGGTAGCTCATGCATATCTTGGTTGAGCAAGAAGAAGACTACCATGGTCACTTCTAGTTCTGAGGCTTAGTGTAGGACAACTTTCAAACGATTGTTGAGTGTGTGTGGCTTAGATGCCTTTTGGCTGATTTGGGTGTTGGTCACTCTTCTTCCACCACCATCTTCATTGACAATTAGAGTGCATTGAAAGTTGCGAGAAACCCTGTGTTCCATGCTCGCACAAAGCACATTGAGGTGCACTACCATTATCTCAAGGAGAGGTCTATGATGGAGAGATTAGTTTGGCATATGTTCCCACATAGGATAATGTTGCAAATCTTTTCACAAAGGCTCTACCTAGAGAGAAGTTTGAAGCTTTCTGTAAAGCTTTGGGCTAACTTCCTTTTATGAATTGATCTCTTTCCACATAGATGGGCACTTCCTTATACATGAGTGATAGCTTCTTGTTCACCGCATCAATCCTAGGGGTGATTTTTTGATATATTTTGGTAGTGAGGTGTGTGAACACACTTAGGACCACTGGGGCACTTTTTTCCCTCTTTAGGATTTCCCCCCTCCCCAAAATGTATATATGCCTATAACCCTAATGGGTTACTTATCTTTGTGCATTCACTTGGTATTTCATTCAGTGTTGTGTTGTGATCCAAGCTTCTTCTTCTTCCTTGTGTTGTTCATGTGCTCTCGTAGACATCAAACTCTAACATGGGAGTGATGTCCCTAGCAAAGACATCATTGGAAATCTTTCAGCCCTTTTTAGGATGCTCTAGAATACTTCTCTAGGTATCATGTGATTGGTCTTTATCTTTAGGTCATGCAAGCATGTTTTACTCCCTTTTAATTTCTTTATGGTCTCTCTAGGCACCAACTTCATAGGATGATGTCCTAGCCAAAGATCTGGTAGGGACATCATTGGAAGCTAGGTTCCTTTTTGGGTGATCTTTGTTGGATTTCAAGGTGTGTGGAAGCACATGAACATCACAAGGAAGGAGAAGAAGATTGGAGCAATAGCAATACAATATGTATTACCAAGTGAATGCACAAAGATAAGTGACATGTTAAGGTTATAGAAGTAGATACTATCCAGGGGGAAAAAACCTCCTAAAGAGGGAAAAAGCTACCCCGATGGTCCTAAGTGTGTTCACACACATCATTACCAAAATGTATCAACAAATCCCCCGTGGGAGTAATGTGGTGAACAAGGAGTTGGCACTCATGTATAAGGAAGTGCTAAGCTATGTGGAAAGAGATCATGTATAAGGAAGTGCTAAGATTTGTAAAAAACTTCAAACTTCTCCCTAGGCAAAGCCTTTGTGAAGAGGTCTACAACATTATACTATGTGGGCACATAAGCCAAACTGATCTCTCCAGCAGAGAACCTTTCCCCGACATAATGATAATGCATCTCAATGCGCTTTTTGCTAGCTTGGAATCAGGTTTCATCGCCATCGCCATTGCACTTTGAATATCACTAAAGATGGTGGTGGCAAAAGATTGACCAACACCCAAATCACCCAAAGGGTGTCTAAGCCACACACACTCAAGAGACACTGTGAAAGCTACCCTATACTCAACCTCACAACTAGAAGTGGCCATGATAGGCTGCTTCTTGATATGCATGAGCTACCAAGCATGAAGGAAAGATCATTGGTGGACACACGAGTGTCATAGAAACCATCCCAGTCTAAGTAAAAAAAGACATGTAAACCTGGCGATAATGATCCCCCTTAGGATAAAACAATCCAAGTATTTAGGTATCATTCAAGTAGTGAAAGATGTGCTTAACTGCCTGCCAATGCTTGACACTTGGGAAATGCATAAACCTGCTCATCTAAGAGACATCAAAATGAACATCATGTCAAGTTATGCATAAGTAAATCAAGCTTCCAACAACTTGCTAATAGAGAACAACATCAAATGCATCTTCATCATCATGAAGAATCAACCATAAACCTATTTCCATAGGAGTGACAATAATGTTGAAATCTTCAAGGCCAAAATGCTACAATAATGTGTCAATATCTTTTGTTTGACACAAAGATATTCCCCATCAACTTGCATAAATTGAATGCCCAAATAATGATGCAAATGTCCCAAATCTAACATTTACAAGTCAACATTCTTCTCATTAGTACTAGTGAGAAGCATGTCATCAACATATACAACAATGATCATAAATACACCATCTCCATGCTTAACATATAAGGTGCCATAAGTTGGAATATTCTCAAAACCATGTGCAATCAAATAGGCATGTATCTTTTCATACCAAGCACGTGGTGCTTGCTTCAAACCATATAATGCCTTTTTTAGCTTGCACACTTTGTTCTCATGAGCATTTTGCACAAAACCATGGGGCTGAAATACATACACTTCTTCATATAAGTCACCATTCAGAAAAGAAGTTTTAATTTCGAACTAATGTACATTCCAACTATGATAAGTTGCAAGTGCACAAATGCTATGAATAGTGGTCCTTTGGCACATGGGAGCAAAGGTGTCATAAAAATCAACGCCTCTCTTGAGCATAACCTTTGGCAACAAGCCTTGCCTTCTATCTATCAACTGTTCCATTAGGCATACGTTTCACCTTGTATACCCATTTAGAGCCAATGTCCTTTTTGCATGGAGGCCAGTCACATAAAGAATAAGTACCATTCTTCATAATAGCATCATATTCTGATTGCATAGTAGCCATCCAATTTTTTCAAATTTTGTGCTTCATCAAAAGAAGGCTCATTCTCACGACAAAGACTAGAGGAATCCATTGCATAGAAATTTGATGCAAAGGAAGCACTATGAGATCCTGAACGGGTACGATATGAAGATGGTGCATCTAATTTCTTAGTTCTCAAAGTCTATACTAGCCATTTAGGCATACTTTTAGCCTCATCTATATCATCCCTCTCATCCATAAGTGCATGATATAAACGTGCATAAAAAATGGAATGATCTGCATCATCATGCGGAACTTGTAAACGCTTAAAAATTGCCTCATTTGGACCAACACTTGATTGTCCACCTATGAAAAGAGATAGCAAAGTGTCATACACATCTTTGGAGCTAATTGAAATCTCTTTGGTACATGAAACTAATGGCTGAATTGCATCTTCCACAAAAACAACATCACGGCTAACCAAAATGTGTTTAGTATGTGGATGATACATATGATAGCAATAGCCTTTGCTTTCATAACTATACAAAAAAAAAAACATTTCATTGTTTTATCATCCAATTTTTTGTGTTGTTGTTTTGGCAATAATGCATATGCTAGACAACCAAAGACACACAGATGACTGGCAGATGCCTTGCTCGACAAATAACAACCTCAAACCAAAAGCTATGTGGTAAAGCCTGACTTTTGACCATACACCTTGCCATCTCCATGAGACACTTGTTCTTTCTTTCAACAATTCCATTTTGTTGAGGTGTATATGGACTTTCACACTAATTTTTTATCCCATGTTCAGCCAAAAATGCATTAAAATTAGAATACATTTATTACCCCCCTTGATAAGAACGGAGGGTGCCCAATTTCATGATGAAATATTTCAAACCATGATCATAAACTACTTGAAGCACATAAACACTTTGGACTTTGCTTTTAGTGGATACACCTATGCATGTCTGGAGAAATGGTCAATAAAAGTCACAAAGCAAAGGTAGTTCCCAAAAGAAGATGCCTGCATAGGACCAAACATCACTATGAAAAAGTTACAATTTATGAGAAGCTCAAACTGAACCATCTTTTGGGAATGAGAGGGATGTTGTATTTTTTCCAGAATACAACCTTCACAAACGTGTTTACAAGGTGCCTCAAGTTAGAGGATAACATTTCAGATTTCTACAGGTGTACCAAACTAGCAAAATTTGAATGACAAAAGTGTGCATGCGAAAGCTTTGCATCTGAGATGGCCTAAGAATCTTGAACTGCACATGCTCAATCATTCACAGATTTTGCATAGACTATGGGCTTATACAGCCAAGAACATAAAATGCTAGAGCCAATGATAATGACACAATTTGAGAGATCATGAATTGTACATTTGTCATCAACAAATTTGACAACCAAGCTAATCTTGGCTAATGCTCAAACTGACAACAAATTTTTTCTTCATTCCTCACACATATAAAGCATCTAACAATGTGAAAGAATTGCCATCAATAGTGGTTTTAATGATCTTACCAACTCCCATTACAAGAGAAGAAGAGTTCTTAGCGCATGTGACAATATTCCAAATAGGGGTAGGCTCAAGTGAACATAAGAAACTACACTGAGAGGTAAAATGTTTGGTTGTCCCACTATCTAAGTACCAAACATGTGAGTCTACTGCAGGCATACAATGCTCATGAGAAGATGATCCATAGTTGCAAACATGGGTAAATGCCCATTCTTCATTCTGAACAAGATTATAGACTTCTTTTTAGGGGTAGAGGCCTCTACAACAACCATTGCAACCTATTTCTTCTTTGCCTCTTTTGCATCTAGTTTATGGAAACTCTTTATGACATGATGGCATGATCATTTCCCTTACATGATTTGCAAAACTATTTCTTCTTTTTTGTTTTCTTCTCATCTTTGTCTTCCTTCTTTGACTTAGCAGCATTAGCAGTTTTTTGCTTTCTAGTTGATGAACTCCATTTACATTTGCCCTTCTGAGTAGCTTAGAAAGCTTGATATGCAACATGCATAATTGACTTGTTCTACTTGGACTGATCTTCCTACAACAAAACAAAGTCTATCTTCAAATGTTAAGGCATTTGGATTGCCTTTAATCATCAATGGGAGAGTAGAGGGAAAACTTTGATATGAATCTCGAAGACAGTTAAGAAGATTCTACACAAGTGAACTAACTACCTGCCAAGAGTTCATCAACAAAAATCAATTGCTCCTTTAAATCTTTGATCTTTGTCAAAAAAATTGTCCGCAAAATCTTCTTCATTCATATGCTCACTCTCCAACTATTTTCGGAGGCGAGGAACATGAGCCTCATTTTGTGCCTAGTATAAAGTTGTAATTGTATCCCAAGCATCCATTACTATCTTGCAGGAGTGAATGTGAGTGATAATGGCATGTTTGACAAACAAATTTATAAATGCATGTGCTTGAGCATCTCTACCTTCCCGAAGAAGTTGCTTTGCAGTAGGTGCAATAGGAACTGCAACACGAACAAGAATTTGATGATCATCGTCTTTGATGCTATCTCCATCACCTTCAATAACTATATTTACAGGTGTAGTAGGACCATTTTCAACACCTTGCACAATATTCAATAGCCCTTTTTCTACCAATACATGACACATCATATATGCCCACAATGAGTAATTAGTACCATCCAAATTATCCTCAACAGCCAACATATGGAATACATCATTGCTTTCAACCATGGCTAATGACTAAATACCCTAAACCCTAAGTAAATATGATCTTCTCTATCTCTATCTCACTTAAAACTATACCCTACTTCTTCCTTGACCTAGATTTAAACCTACCTTATCCTCCCATGTAATCACCCTTACTCATGCCACTCTCACCATTGCAATTGTTTATGAATTAAGCTCTCTAGAGATCTCTCACTATCTCCCCCTCCTAGCGCAACTATATGATCCTTGTAATTTGTAGATCCATTTGGATAGTATAATAGTGTATGGTCCTTGATTCCAAGTATTCAATTTTTCTTAGTTATTTTCTTGTGACCTATAAAGGCACCCACCCCTTGTGCATATTCCCACTTTTGCCATAAAAGACACCTAATCCTAGGACAAGGACTCCCACCACTCTATGAATTCAATATTCCATCTTCAAGGCTTTGTACCTTTTTTTTTCTTATTCTAAAAGAAAGTTAATGGGAGCTGCAAACATGAGCACACGTGCAATTCCTTGGTCAAGAATCAAAGAGATAGACATTAATGTCATCACCAAATAAGATTTTACCTTCCGACATACTTATGTGTTGCCTTACAAGCTTAAAGTGTAGATTCCTAAAGCATTCTATGCACCATCAGTGTTCCCAAAGAATACTATGGTAAATGCTACATTATAATCGAACCGATTAAAAAGTCAAATTTTCAACCGTTGACGCCATGTTCCATAAGTAGATTATTCTTCTTTTGTTATCCAAGCATTGTTGCTACTAGAAATCTATTTATGTGTCTGATTTTGGCATACTTTTAGCCTCATCTATGTCATCCCTCTCATCCACAAGTGCATCATGTAAATTTGCATCAGAAATGGAACGATCTGCATCATCATGTGGGACTTGTAAAGACTTAAAAATCGCCTCATTTGGACCAACATTCGATTTTCCGCCTGTAAAAAAAAAACAGCAAAGTTTCGTACA
>CM035414.1:167535172-167662672 GCA_020310875.1 Ceratopteris richardii | reverse complement strand
TGTGCAGTCCCTTATGAAGATCAAAGTTTAAACAGATTGTTCAGGATTCCGGCTTTTGCCATCTGCTTCGAAAGAAGTGAGCAGACTTGTATGGTTTGATGTATGTCAAGGTATGTATGCTGTCAATGGACCACTGCATTTAACTTTCAAATGCAGTAGTAATCACTCATGGGATCCATATGGATCTGATCAATTTGTATAGTAGTTTCCGAATACCCTGAATAAGGGTCCCTCAACCTACAGGTTCGTCTAAAAAGGTTGTAGATATGCATATTTTTGAAGAACAGTCTAATTTTAGTTAAGAAATGAGCGTCCTTTGCTCAAGACTTTTTTCCTTCTGCATTTTTTTTTCTTCGAACATTATTGGTCTTTTGTTCACCTCAATTATTTTTTCACATTTACAAATGCACAAGGCTAATGACTAGTATTATATAGTTCATATGTCTGCCTCTAAACATGATGTCGCTGTCATGAAATGCTACAACTTACCTTTCTTTTGAGCAAATACTTTTCCCCTTGTTTGTCTAGACTGTCTATATATTTTTTAAAGATTTATTTAACTTGAGTCACCAAATTTTGACCACTTCAACTTCTGTTTTCACATATTTTCTTCAGAAATGCACAAGGCAAGTCACTTAGCTGTAACAGATTTACATGTTAGTCTTTTCAAAGGATTTCCACCCTTGTGTAATGTTGGCTTTCTTTTGCGTGTAACAATGGCTTGTGAATTAGCTGTATCCCGCCTCTAGTATAGTTAGCTCTTCAAGAAAGCTACTTTTTACTTACCATTGTTATGTAGATGGAAGAAATCTCAATAGATCATGTTGTCCAGCAGCACCTTAGCTGCTACATGGGTAAATGGTGGGCCAAATACAAAGAACAAACTTATAGTTATAAAACTGATGAACAACTGTTATGAAACCAATGAACAAATGAAGTAGAAGTGTGTGGGCTTATGATGAAGTAGTTCCTAAGGGGGGAGTTTACAAGGGCCCAACTATAAGTTTGAGAAATGAGTCAACAAGGGCTAAATTATGTTTTGTTTCTTTTGTAATGTTTGTACTTGGAGACATTTTTTCTTGCATATACTGTATCTGAGTTGGTTTCTTATTGAATCATGGTGGAAGGGGCTCGGTGCTGCATAAGATAAGATCTGAACAACCTTTATCGTGAACTTGTATCTTATGTTAGGTAGCTAGCCATGAGCTTTTGATTAAGCTAAAAATGCCCGTTGGAGTTGATATACTTTGGATTTCTACTTCAGTTGGCACTAAGGCTTAAACATAATCTTATCATTTGCATTGCTAGGAAGTTAATACAGGTCACTGTGAAGTCTTTTTTTAAGTATCTTTACAAGAAACAAGCTGTAGTTTGCTAGAGATGGCTCATTTTTCTAGTGGAGTTCATACTTAGAAGTTAGATCGGTTACACATCTAACTTCCCTCCCACTCAGGCGTTTCAAAGAGGTTTACACAATATTACTTTGTTAAAAAATGATTACATTATGCATGAATTGCAGATCATAAAACTTTCTTTAGTTTTGATTCCTTGATGCTTGTCTACATGATTCTTCATGGATCTTTGTCTGCTTTTCTTTTTTTTCCATCTTTTCTTTCTGTTATCTGTCTTTCCTTTTTTTGTGCTTCTAATTGACCAAACACTTCAATCTCATTCTTTTCATAATTTTGTTCTTTTTTGTAATTTTGTATCTCTTCTCCTTGCATTTGAATGATGAATTCCCAACTTTGTGGTGACTTGTTGAGTAGTTTGATGACTAATATCAAATTTGATGCTTGCTCGGAAGATGCCTCTCGAAGATCTGGCTTTGATTATGAATGATGTTTCAACTATGGTGCGTAAAGCATAAGTTGTGTCATGATTCATAAAGTTGTCAGAGAATGTACAGGCTATGAAATAATTTCTTGAAGTAACCAAGCAATTCGATTTCATGTTGATGTGAACTTCACAATTTTTCTTTTGTCCTTATTTCAAGTGTACAAGGTAGTAAGGAACAAGGAGGTGAAAGTGAAATAAATTCCCAGTTTTTTCAACTTGCTAAAAGAACTATACTTCACAATTCTTTTGATGATCAGCAAGTTTTTTTTGCTTTGTTGGTTTTGAGAATTATTCTTCCCTAGTTCTGTTTAAAATAATACTTACTTTTCTGTTTTCATGTACATGCCCATAGGCAGAGTCCAGACAAGTTTACACTTTATGCTTGCTGGAGATGGTTCAGGCGTTTGTGAAGTTGATGTACCAAGGAATATTGAGAGTGATGAAAAATGTAGATGGGAAAATGTATTTTGCCTGACAGAGGGCATTGATGCCACAACTATTTGATCTGATCTTTTTCTTTTTTACCAGTTCCAGTTAAGTTGTAAAACCAAATGTTGTTTCTTGATGCCATTGATCCCCCTTTTCTTGTTGGTACAAAGTTGATAATTGCTGCAATCACACCTGTGCTCTTGATTGTCGATTTGGTAAAACATCGCTCTTCGTATTATGTGATCGTGTTTTTGTGATTCACAACACTTTCCCATGAGAAAGGTTGTTTCTTGATGCAATTGCTCCCCTTTTCTTCTTCATGTTCATAGTTGAAGCAAACACAGTGTCTGTTTGAGTTGGGTGAAAAAAACGGGCAGCATCACAAACATGGTAAATGTCATAAGCACAATATAAGGTTGCTTTTCTCTTTTCTTATTTGTTGAGATCTTATCATCATACCAGTTGCTAGGAAGGGAACGAAAAAAGCATAATCATGTAAAAGCAAGGTAAAGGAAACAAGTTCAAGAATTGAATGAAGGGAAATTAATACAGTAAGGGATAATAATGAAAATAATGATTGGCATCAATGTACTAATTTGAATAACGTGCTTACCAACTTCCACGGCTGTTGTTTTGATGTCATTTGCTTCTCAATTATCATCCTTAAAATATGGGGCAGTAGCATAGGGGGAGGTACGAGGGGAGAGAATCGAGATTGAATCATCACTCATGCCTTCTGGGAGATAGGATGGTTAGTCTTTGGTTGAATGGGGATTGTTTGGTGAGACGTACAAATCAAAAGAGATCATGCCGATGTTGCAAGAATCTTCATCCTAGCAGCTGAAGTCTTTAGTTCAATGACTTATGACACTAAAAATGGAGCGTATCAAGATATGTCATGAAAGTGGCCCGTGTGATTGCTCTCTCTTTCTTCAGATTCATTATTTTTGTGTTCTCTAATTGTTTTCTCATACTTGGTAGCCAATTATTGGAACAAATTCAAGAACAAAACATTCTCTCCTAAGAGTAGATATTCCTCACTATTTTTAATAATATCCCCCATTAATATTCACATTTTTATTTCTCTCTTTGTATTTGTCTTTCTTTGTTTGGGTGATACATTTGACAAAGCATCAAAATCTTTTGGAAGTAGGTACTGGTTTGATCCAATAATGAAGGACAATCAAAGCAAACCCGTTTCTAGCTCACCATATTTTATCAAAACAAAAAAAAAGCAATAATGCCCACCAAAAGACAGAGTATACCATTGTTGAACTATTGTTAATTGTTGCCATTTTACGTTTTCCCATATTCATATCGAAGCCTTTCCTTAGTTTGAACCAATCCAATCTCTATCAACTGTTGTATGCTTGTTTGACGTGGAGATATTTCTTCCGACTTTGGGCCATGTGTCTCCATTCATGCTGTTATTGCGATGTTCCCATCTTGTCTTGATTGCGAACAACTATGATTCTCCAAAATATGCTTCATGTTTTCACAAGTTCTTTGATTCACTTAATGTAGTATATAGGACACCTTTCATCTGTTACGACACAGATGGACTTAATGAGAGAGTTATGTGATTATGGTTCCAAATTCCAATGGCTATCCATAAAAAGGGACATTGATAGTTCCTTGATTCACTTAATGTAGTATATAGGACACCTTTCATCTGTTTACGACACAGATGGAGGACTTAATGAGAGAGTTATGTGATTATGGTTCCAAATTCCATGGCTATCCATAAAAAGGGACATTGATAGGAGATAGTATCATATTTGATAGGAGATACTTATAGAGTGAGGAAAGACATACATACGCAGGCACGTATGTACATATGTACCTACATATGCATTTCGCTGGGTACATACCTGATTACAAAAAGTCTCCATTTGGATGGTTGTAAGTTTGAAACACCTGTTTTCCGGTTTGGAACATACATACATACATAGCTTTTTAATTGGAAGCTCTGCTTCTTTCTACTACCTTTTTTTTCGCTTTATCTGGCGACGCACAAATTAACATAACTGTATATTTAATGCTTGAATGCCAATGGAGATCGGAGAATTAATCTTGGAAATTGTCAACTACCTAATTTGCTGGAGGTCGTAGATTCTGGCATATAAAATCTTTTGATAATAAAACATAGACAATCAAAAAGCCAAACACTTCTGCAATACGTAAACGCTTTTAATATTCTCTTGAAATGCTTGTAGCAAGCTAATCTAGAGACTTGTTGAGCTTGCAGTTTTTAAATATTATTGTTTCTAACAAAACTCTGGGCTATAATGTGCTTACGAGTTAGATGTTGATCACAAACATTGTCATAAAATTGAGATTCTGACTGAGGGTAATCCATCAAATGCATGAGTGGGCTGTGCCTCCTTGAACTAGCTTCTGGTAACTAAGCTAGTTAAGTGCAATGGTCAATATAATTTAGCGGGAGGTCTTCCATTCTTTCCCCCATTGTGTAAGAAATTGACGTTTTGGATAATACATCAATCGAAAGATCTATAATTATTTTAAATTACACTGATTATGTCTTTAATAGACAAAGGCCCAGTGTGTTAACAAGAATCAGGTCTTTCTCTAGACAAGTTGATCTCATAGTCTGATGTATTTTTGTGTAGTGATTGAATCCCAAAGGTACTATTGTAATCAATTGGTCTATCTGGAACTATGCCTGCTCGATGTGAATCATAAGCTGGTAACCAAAAGAATCCTGGTTATTAATAAATAAGACTTTTTTTGCTGCTGTAACTGCATGTCTACAGTTCATCTGCCATTGCATGCATTGTAATGAGGTTGACAAGAATTAATACGTTGGAATTGAAATATAAGAATTTTGGCATCCCAATTTTCTAGTCCTAACCTCTTCAACATAACAAATCCTTAGTGGTCTTCACAATATATGTATGCCCTGTATGCATAAACATATGCTTTTCTGATTCTGATTCTCATTCTGATTCTGATTCGAGCGTAGTGCACTGGTGATGCTGAGAGTGAAAGTAAAACTACCATCATCCTTCTAATATTATGCAATGGTCTTTGTTTGGTATGTTCATTTGTAGGCTGATGTACTTTAGCAGTAAACACTTAGTTGAAAAAAGGACATTGGAGATGATAACGTGACATGACCCTTAATATTGAAATAAGCTCGTTCTATTAACCTTTAGTCCCATGATTCCAAGGATTAATGGACTGCCGTTAGAAATATTGTTATTGCGTAGAACAGTGAGTGTCTTTTGCGATTAAGGTTGGTTGCGTCAACAATTGGATAAATATATACTGCTGTGGGTTTTAATCGTATATGGAGCTTACTATATTTAAGGATTGGAGCACGATGATATGATTCATTGTAAAAAATTTGGCATCCATGTTTGTACCGCGCTAACATTTGGGCCGATTTTGTTCTATAAAAGGAGTAGTTACGTTCACGTCAGTCACTCATCTAGTACTATTTTTTTGACTGGAGGGGTCTAAGATTGAGATATGGAACTATCCTAAGGTTGATAATGGGCTAGTGTCATGAAAAATGAATAATTTACTGGTTTGTGTTTTGGGTAGTTATGCGTTATTGTAAGTTTGAAACACCTGTTTCCAGGTTTGGAACATACATACATACATACATACATACATACATACATACATACATACATACATACATACATAGCTTTTTAATTTGAAGCTCTGCTTCTTTCTACTACCTTTTTTCCCCCTTTATTTGGCGATGTACAAATATACATAATTGTATAATTGATGCTTGAATGCTAATGGAGATCGGAAAATTAATCTGAAAAGTTGTCAACAACTACCTGATTTGCTGGAGCTCATAGATTCTGGCATATAAAATCTTCTGATAATAAAACATAGAAAATTTTAAAAAGCCAAACACTTCTACAATACACACATAAACGTTTTTAATATTCTCTTGAAATGCTTGTAGCAGGCTAATCTAGAGACTTGTTGATCCTGTAGTTTTTAAATATTATTGTTTTTAACAAAACTCTGGACTATAATATGATTATGCGTTAGATGTTGATTACAAACATTGTCATAAAATTGAGATCCTGACTTAGGATAATCCATCGAAGGCATGAGTGGTCTACGGGAGTATATGGGGTGTTGAGTCATGAAAATGAACAAATTATTGGTTTGTGTTTGGGTAGTTATGCGTTATTGTTTCACATTGTTTCTGATATATAATGTTTATGCGTTATTGTTTCACATTGTTTCTGATATATAATGTTTTTGTCTTAACTACGCAAAAATGTCATAACTCAAGATGTTGTGCTAGTCTCTACATTTGCGTTCTTAGCTTGGAATATGGCACTACTATGTGGATTAGTATATGTATAAGCATTGATTTGAAAAATTTAAGTTGTCTGGTATCAAATGGCATTGTGCTCAGTTTTATGTTATAGTTCTTTTTTGCTTTAATCAAACAAGCATTAAATTGAAAACAAGGGAAGATTACAAGAATTAGAGAGAATTACAAAGAAAATTGATTACCTTCTCGTCCCCTTCATGGGGGACCCACTTGTATTTTAGTTGTTTTCTAGGAAGATCACTCTGTTTTGCCTAAACAAGGGAGATTTCTTCTAATCACAGATCCTTCTGCATTATAGGGACTTCTCAATAGAACACTCTTTGGGTTGCTTACCAAAGTTGATCGTACATATTTCCTTCCAGATCTTCCAAAGCACTTCATCCTTAATGACATTCCATAGAGAAGATGAAGATGAACATCTGATCTCTTCTTCAAGAAGGGCTTGCTTCTAGTTGGCTTGGTTTGGCAAAAGATGGAGATTGCTGAAGTATGGTTCTTCTTGTAAGAGGTATTAACTTATGAATCAATTAGATAAAAAATATTTTTCTTATAAAAGGAAGCTTGATTGAGGCCTCATCTCCCATGCTTTAATTAATAAAAGAACAATTATACAAAGAATGAGCTTAGTGCTCTTGGGATCCCCTATATCCCACAAAGAGGGGGTAGGATGGCTCAAAAGCATAATAGTTATGACGGTCAAACATTGGTAGGATACCTAAGATTTGGCGGGTGATTAACAGATTAAAGCGAGTTACTGAGAACATTAATGAATTTTTTATCGCCCTCATGAGTGATCCATTTGCTTTTAATCCTCGTTGTTTTCCAAGGCGAACATCCTATGGTGTTTAAAAGGTGATGAATTTTTACAGTCACATATTCTTCTGACCAACAAGCTGAGGGACTTTTCAATTGATCATTCTTTCAACTGGGCATCAAAGTTGACTGCATATCTTTCTTTCCATATCTTCCAGAGGGATTTCCCTCGGATGGCATTCCACAAAGCAAAAAAAAGCCAATTGTTTCACCAAGTAACACTTGTTTTCAGTTGATTTGCCTTTGTAAACTCAAAATCCTTGTAAGAGATTGCCATATTGGGTAGCTTCTTGGGCACGAGAAGAAGAGATGGCCAAGGTCCTCTCTGCCTATAGGCAACGGCAACACTTCCACTAGTGAGGGGCCCCATATATCTTATTAGCTTTGGCATTGGTCTAGATTCAATGATGGAGGATTTTCCACATAAGAAACAATTCTTTTTTCTCAATGAGAGGATGCCATAGGTCCTTGCACATAAGTTGCCATCTGATGCTAGACTAGTTCATGCACCATATCTTGTTAAGGGAGATATGCAAGTTAAGGTTCTTATGGATCCTCAGAATTTTACCCAATTTATTACCATTGGTCCATCTTAACCCTTCAATCTGGGGAGGGTCATTCTCGTTAAGAAGACGAGTCTTTGAGTTATCCCAAGTGTTGATTCTGTGCCTGTGAAGGTAACAATCCTCATAGTCAACTCTCCTAATAGGGTCTATGTCCTCAAATCTTATCCAATGTCCTCTCTCATGGTTCTAGATATGTTTCCATTAACTAAATCCTTTGTTCTATAGCTTCTTTGCTCCTTGGATGTTCTCTGAATGAAGTTCTTTGATTCCCTTAATAGGAAACCAGATAGAATCCTTTTTCTTAATTCTGTCCGCCCACTTCCAATCTTCATTAACCTTGATATATGGTTTCATCTTGTTCCAACTCTCCATATGGAGGAAACCAATTCTGGACCTTTTGGAGTCATTGAATGCCGAGAAAACATCCAAGTGAGTAGATCGAGATCCTTCCATCTGGGGATTCTCGTAAGCATATGAGATGATTTGTTTCTGCAAATTAGTTTAACCCATGAAGCTTCTGCATTGCACCACACTATGATCTGCCACTTGGGTACCAACTTATCTTCCATGCCCCCCACATGTAGAATGCCCAATCCACTAGAGTTTTTGTGGTTAGCACATAAGGCCCACTTGATTTTGGGCATGCCTCTCCTATTGGGATCACTAGTCTAGAGGAAATGGCGTATATTAAAGATATATAGTTTGAATATGCTTTCAAATGGTGTAGATGCCATTGAAGATATATGTTTTACTATAAATTGTTATTTTAAAACATTATTGTAGGTCTATGACTACATAATTGAGGTTTGAGTGGAGTCGGTCGTGAAGCCTTCTAATTATGAATTTCCTTGGATTAGCTGAATAGAAGACTCATCATGAACTCAACGATTGTGAAGAGCGGGTTTGCTTGAATGCAAGAAATTATGTAGGATTTTGTACTGATAAGTGTCTTGGGGCTTCAATACAAGGCTGTCATAACAAATAAATAAGGTGATTTTTGTTGTAGACATTCAATTGAAATATTTATTCTTAATAAAAAAAGTATAAAAAGTGATATATAATGGTCTATAATTCAATAAAAACAAACTATCCCTTTGAATGAATGAATAGATACACGGGTTTTTGAGAAGGGTCTAATGATCTTTGATGCACTTGGCATCTATGCTTGTATTTGGTATGAGGTTTTTCTTAGATACTAATCTTTATTGATTTGCTGACTTGCAACTCGTAGTTTGTGCTGCTTATTGTATTGGATTAGATTTGTACAAAGGAAATTGCAATAAGAAATTACGGTTAGATGTTCTTGGATACTATCCCTTAATCAATATTAGTAAGCTGCTAGCAACTTATATAAAGAGGCTTATTTTTTCACCCTATGACCGTATTATAACATTAAGGATAAAAAATTGTGAAGTTGAGCAATAATAATCAAACTACTCTTAACTTTTTTGGTTGTGTGAATTGTAAGATGCTAATTAAAGGCACCATCTGGTATGTGTGCATATCGTTTAGGGTCTCTGAATATGCACAATAATTTGGAGCCATGGGTAGGGTCCTCCTCAAATAACTTTGATGGGGAGTTGAATTTTGAGAGTAATTTTCTACTCTTTTAGTTCTTGGTACACAAATGTTGCGCTCTTTTTTGTGAGAAGGAAGGATAATATATAGTGTACTTAGGGTCTTGCAATGTTTCAAGGATAATTAGTTTATCACTTCAAGTTTATTGTTACAAAGAGATAAAAGAAGGGAAATGTTTCTAGTCTTCTTATGATAGATTATTGGGATTTAGTTTGTCGTAATATTCTTTTAGAAATCTCTAGAACTTGATATGAAATCTTACATTGCTTGGTTATGAGCCCTCATGTCATTTTGATTATAATTTTTTCTGAAAAATAAAAAAGGAAAAAAAAATCGCATGAAAATGACCTTGCTTCTTTCCCCTAATCAATATTTTGGTAAGTGTTAATTATAATACATATAACATACAAAGATGAAGTTAATAGACTTACCAAAAATAAGAATCCTTGATAATGGTTCCTTAAGAAATTCATTAAGCATGCATACTAATCTCGAATTTCTATTTCAATGTACTAAATATGTCAAAGGCATTTTTTCAATCTAATACCTTTTCCACAATAATATGATAGAGAAGATGTCTCCTTTGTACAATCTCTATTTTGGTTCTCAACTTATCAATCTGAATATGATCTTAGGTTAGGAGTAGAAAACTAGTAATAAAGAGATAAGCCAAATATTTGTGATTAACAAAGAAAGGCATCTCAACAAGAGAGTAGCAATGGAGCTCAAGATCCTATAGAGCTCATAAGTGTTGATCTCTAGGTTAAATATCTAATACTAATGTGGGAGGATCAATCTACTTCTTGTTATTCATCAATGATTATAGTAGAAAGATATGGGGTGTATTTTATTTTGGAGAATGGCAATTCTTTTGATAACTTTAAAATATGGCTTAAGATTGCTGAGAATGAAATAGTTAGAAAATCGAAGAAGTTCTATATAGATCAAGAAGGAGAATATTTATCAATAGAATTCAATAACTAATGCAATGAGCATGTAATCAAAGACAACTCACCAAATAGCACACATTGGTTCAATCGGTTGGGTTGTTTGTATCTTGAAATCAACTCAAACCATTTGTAATACCTTTGGGCATGTCTATCACCTTCAGACCTATCTACGTTGTATAGCATTTGGGCACTTCTACTATGTCTATCCATGCTTTGTGGGATATGGGGGGTCCCAAGGTACTTTATATTAATTCAAGCACTCAGGGAGATTAGGCTTTGGCCAAAATCCCTCTTAAAGAAAAAGGAAACTCATCACTATTCACACACCTCAACTAAATGGTGTTATTGATAGACAAAATAGAATAGTACTTGAAATGGACCACTATATGAAAAGGCTCAAGATATGCATGATTTGTTTTGGAAAATGTAGTTAATATAGGCATATACATAAATAGGAACTATGCAAAAAGACACTACTTGACATTGCATCTCAATAAGAGTACTTGGTAAAAAGCCTCCAACTATGTTTTTCAAAAATTTCAAGGTTTTTGTTATGAAAATGTACCCAATGCAAAAAGGTCCAAGATAATGATTATCGTAAGTGGGCGTATTTGCTATCCAAGATACATTTTCACCAATAGCTTAAAGTCCACTGTTTGCACTTGTATTGGATGCACATAGGAAGTGGTCTACATTCTAGATGGATGTAAAATCAACATTTTTGAATGGATACCTCAAGGAGGAGATATAAGCATCTCAAAAATTAGGTTTTGAGATACCCCATTTTGAAAACAAGGTTTGTAGACTTAAAAGGGATTATATAGACTTAAACAAGCTCCAAGAGTTTGGCACTAGTCAATCAATTAATTTTCCACAAATCTAGGCTATCAAAGAAGTACTTTTTGATGCAAATATGTATTAAGAAGATAATGGTTGTCATATTTTATATAGGTTATTTTATCATTCCAAGGGATCATGCAAATTCATCAAACAATCTTGTTCTAGCTTAAGCAATGTACACTCCATTATTTCCTTGGAGCTGAAGTACAAAAAAAGGGATTTGGGATCTTCATATCAAAATATAACATGCTATAAAAATCCTTAAAGCTTGTTCATCATGACAAAGCACTCTATCATTACATACTGCTTTGTCATGATAGATTGACTCATTGCTATAGATAGATAGATGGGAATTCTTTTTGAAAAAAAAAGATTTTTGGGTCAAATTTAATGTTTTTTTTGGGTGTTTTTTTAAGATATAACTTATGTTCAAGGTCTTCACATGCCTCCAAGGCCTCATTTGAGGTGCTCAAGTGTTGAAGCGAGCTTGGGATATCATTTTGGTCATGGAGGCAATTACCAAAGCATGTGACTAAGGTAAAAAATACTAACTCCTAATTTTAGCTTAGTGAAGCATGTAGCCCTAGGGTTAGAATCCTTAGGGTGGTGATAGGAACTTCAAATTTCAAGACATATTAAAGAGGCATCAAGCTCAAGATTAATAAATATAACTGCAATAATTGAAAACCTAAACAAAAGAACTTCAACAAATGGGAGAAAACAATAAGTTTGAGACACAAGTTGTTCTTGACGAATTTAGACAAAGATAAGAACCAAAACAATAGAAATTAAACAAAGAACAAGTGGTTGAGAATCAAAGAACCATTCAAGAGAAAGAATCAGTCTAAGGGACAAGGGTAAACAAATTAATGAACTTGAGATCAAGTAAGTATGATCAACAAAGATTAAGGTCCTTTGAAGCTAGTATCAATCGCACTACCAAGCCTTGGTCAAAACAATTAGGTAGCCATCACTTGAACCTAAGTTTGGAAACTAGCAAGTCAGATAGCTCCTATAATATGGATAGATCCACAACTAGCATGAGGATAACATACTTAGAAGTTCCAAAAGGACTATATAAGATGCAAATGGAATATATGCGTACCAAGCCTAATCACATCTATGAGAAACCTTGAGCACCCTTATGGAATCACCTAGTGTTCAAGTTTGAGTGCGAATCATACATAGATAAGCAAGAAAATGTGTACATAACTACTAGTTTCCTTGATAGGACTGATGAATTTGAGATGATTCTTCCTGAGAGGTGGGAAAAAATTCTCAAATATGAATACTTCAAACAAATAGCCCCTAAAAGATTGATAGTCACTCATGAACTACAATATTATCCATATTTTATTTTGTAAGAATAATGCATAGAGATTGAAATGATAGCGAGGAAATTACCAACATTCACCACAAAATTTGAGCCAGAGGACCTACTTGCAACTGCTAGATGGGGCATCATTTTCCAACCAAATTTGCATGCTCAATTATTGGACTACCTAGAAATTATGCAATTTTGGAGTAAATCTCCCATACATATCATATACAATCCATGTTACGGACCCATTGCTTGCTGACAAAACTAAAATTCCTTTGCAATCAAGTTAAATAATAATTCAAATTCTTGTGACTAACTCAACTATCCTTATTGATGCAAAAATTGCCACTCATATGTGCATTGAATCTTTGATATGATTTTTAAGTGTCTTCAAGCTTTTCAAAAAAGTTAAGGTGCCAGATGTCAATGCTTCAAGGTTTAAAAAAGGTAACCTCCATCTTGTGTATGACATGAGAATGATGCCTTGTGCCAAAATTTTTTATGCTTGACATTTTCGTGTCAAATATCTCCTAGCTGGCTACAAACAGATCTTCCAGGATATGTTTGCCACTGACTTCTAGAAATACAATTCATAGGTCTTTATTCGAAACCCACAAATGTATTGCATCTGTTTGCTTTCTTAGAGGAATGGTAGAGATTAAAAAAGGACCTAGCACATAGTTTATGAGTTGCTGAGCATACACTAGCTATTGATGCCCTTCAACATTACATTGAAAACTCCCAATAACAAGGGTCTATTAGGGACAATAGATGCTAGAAGGATGGGATTGTTGGAAGTCAAAGCCAAATTGGAAGAGCGACAAGTGGAGGAGAGATTATTCATAGAAGAAGAGGAAGCGAGGGAAGTCCCATAATTCAATCCTGATGTAAACACACAAATTTATGAAAAGCAGTGATTTTTATCACTAATCAATTGTATAAAAGTCCCATATTTGTAAATATATGCTCCATTTTGTGGAAACGGAGGATTTATCAAACTTGAAGACCTTATGTAGAAGTTACATTTTGAATTTCATAATTTTTGGAGCTCATTTGAGTCTTCAAATTAGCATTAGAACCTAATTTTAAACTATGCTAGACAACTATGCTTGAAACTGTCCAAAAGTTAATTCAAAACTATAAAAGGAGCTAGAGAGTTCATCTTTGGCACATGTGTGTCAGACTCACAAGGTCCTATGCACTAGTGTCAAGGGAAACTAAAAATTCCTCACACGTCCCACAAGTGCACATAGTGGTGGTTTGATGCACACATTAAACTATCAAACTTAGAGTAGGACCTAGTCAAGTGCATGGAAACATATGATTTAGTGATGGTAGATGTGGGAAAGCATCAAGTAAAAGAAACAAATCAAGCAATATCTCCTAGCACCGATACCCAAGTATAGTCAATAGCAAGTTTGTTTCCAACCTCTCAATGAGACACATACAATAATCATATTTTTAGCTTGATCGGATTTCTACTCCAAGTTATGCTACAAAAACTGAGTACCAGGAATCACCTACTTACACCTTAAGACTCCCTACACTTCACACACATGCACACACAATGCCAATGAAAAGAGATGGGGAAGGGTAGACAACACCTCTAGACACACGTTCCACACCTCAAGCACACATAGAATCTTACGAAGAAGAATATACACAAGCAAGAAGAAGAAAATTTGAATTTTTGAAGTTAGTTCTCAATTATGGCAAAAATCTTTAGAAATGAGTCACAAAGTGACTTATGTACATGAGCCCTAAGTTTGGTCCTTTCACACAAGAGACTAGCAATTCTTTCAAAATCTCTAGGATATTGTTATAATGTTTAGGGAATAGGCATCTAGAGGACTCCTTTGGTGCATTTACAAGGCTTATCAATGTTTCAAGATGGAAATTAAGAAAATAAAAGTGGTTATTTCTCAAAAAAATTATGGGCTTGATCTTTTTCTCTTCGTCTCTCCACTTCTCCTTTTTTCTTGTCTTGAGTCCTCAACAACACTCTCCCCCTCTTCGTCTCTGTCATCCCTTGACATGCTTTATGTGGATTTACCTAACACATAATTAAGCAGTTGAACTAACGGATTACATTTTGTCCATGACAACCAATTAAGGCTTGCGATCCTCCTCCCCTCTTGCCAACTTATTCTCCTCTAGCTGAGGCTTCAATTTTCCTTGTTTGTACTTCTTAACCTACACCCTCTAGCTCCTTGTATTGTCATTGCCTTTGCACGGCACCAGTGGTCGAGGAAGCCATCAAGACTTTTTGGCTGATGCTTCAATTTTCCTGTTTGTAATTATTTACTTACATCCACTAAGGCTTGTTGCATTTGTTCATCCTATGTCTTTTCTTCCCTTGGGTCTCCTTTAACCTGATGTATGCCCCTGTGGGGCTCTAGGCAAAGTGTAAGACTATTGATTTGATACCTTTTTCTTTGAATTTATTCATCTTTTTCATTGGCTTGTTTCTCCCTCCACACATTCCTCCTCTTGAACTCCACCATCCCTGATAGGTTTTTGATGGTGACACATGTAAGTATGAGATAATTTATTTTTTATGGCATTGATGACGTTGGATTCATGGATCATTAACTACATCCATTTTTTTGATTTAACACCATCATGTGGTGCTTGGTGATGGGGTGAATGATAGGGAATTGTGGACTCCCTAATTAAATGGTCTCATCCACATCTATAAAAAGGTTCTGTAGGTGAACATGGTCTCACTGATATTCTTCCTGGAGCTTGAGCTCTAAGTGCAACACACATTAGATTGGCATATATGAATCCATTGGATTTTCCATTGCCATCCTATTCATAGTATTGCTGTTCATATGAGGACTCATATTCCATGAGATTATGGTAATAGGTATAGAAATCACCATGGCTTTGTTCATAGCCTTGGGTTGTGTTTTCTACATTGGTCAATGGGGTCATGGGTACAATAAATCTTTCTAGTTTTTCTTTTGGTTATGTGTACTTGACTAGCAGTACATCTTGAGGATGTGGTGGTTGCTCTCCAAGTACTGGTTGAGTTTGAATATATCCTTGATACTCATATAGTCTTTGAGCCATGGGGGATCCTTGATATGGAGCATACCTTGGAGCCTCTCTTATTTGATCTCTTGGTTGGTATCCATAAGGCCTAAATTGAGGTGGTTATGATTGCCTATGTTGTCAATTATAAGGGCAATTATCTATAGTGTGATTAGTGTATTTCTACTTAATATGGTAGTAGAGGTGTGGTCCTTGCATAGGTGGTCTAGCATATGGGTATGGTTGTGGTGGGGTATGTCCTTACACAAGCATGAGACGGATGATCCCCTCTGCAATACACACATCTTCTTAACATTGGCATTCACAAGGGTTGAGCGTGATAGGGTTTTGGTTCTTGCTCCTTTTGAACTTCTAGCTTCTTGGCCACTAATTCTGACAACTCTTCCACAATATTGGATTGAGAATATACCCTGTTGGAGGCATCATTAGTCAATCATAAATGTCATTAGATACTCACATCTTGAAGCCTATCTTCATCCCCTCCTCTTCCCATTGCATCTAGTCGAATGGAAGAGTGAGCCATGCCAATTTTCTACACAATAGGGGATGTTGGAATCTTCTTCTCCAAAATTCTTTCCCTTGCTGTAGCCAGATCCTCTTCAGTGGCATTTTGGTTGGCATCACTCAAAATCTCCTCACACACAAATGCAATGGTGTCTGCAATTGAATCACCAAAGGGAATGGTTGTCTTTTCAATTCTATCAGAAGTGTTGTCCATGGGAAAATCCGAGCTTGAGCAAAAATTACTTAGGCATTCATCGATGCATAGACCAAATGCCTTCTCAATATTATGTAAGAAAAAAAATTCTTCTCCATTGACAAGCACCACTGAAAACATTTCCATCTCTACCTCTAGTAGAGTGGGTTCCAAGGGATCTAAGTTGGAGGGTGGACTATTTTGTGCACTATTGGATTCCTTTAATTTGTCCACTACCCCTTGTGGAAATTGTCTATGAATTTTCTCACTCTCTTCTAATAAGCTGAGAGCTTTTGTTTGTGGTTCCTTTTTGTCATCTACGAAACCCCCTATAACAACATGGGGTAGGTCCATGGCTGTAGGTTTGGGCTCCTCATTGACAAAAAGTTGTTGCAACATAGGATATATATTTTCTTCCCATCTTCCTCTTCTTATTTAATTACTTAATTAGTGACACTGTCATCTAATAGGTTCCTTGCATCCTCAACAATTTCCATGAAATGCTTTAGGCACTTCAGAAAGACCTCATCTCCTTTATGGATGTAAAAATGTAGGTCACAGGGGACCCATTTTCACTCATATGCTGGAATATCATAATATATAGAATTCAAGGAAATCCATAATCTCCTCGAGCACATCAGAGTTCATGGTTAGCATCCCTTCAAGATTAGGGACTCTACAGACTAGGTCATTGTTGGCAGTAGCCAGAGGCATAGAAGACGCGGAAGCATGTGAAGATAGAGCATAACGGAGTAGCAGGGAGTCAGTCGAATCATTTTTTCAAAGAATTATGTTTTATAAATACTTTTCAAAACCTCCAACAGTGATTTTCATCACTTTTGTACTATATGTAACATAGAAAAACCCTTTTTGTAATTTATAGCTCCATTTTGTGCAAGCCGAGGAGACCTTGAGCTTGAGGAGCTTAACATAGAAAAACCCTTTTTGTAATTTATAGCTCCATTTTGTGCAAACCGAGGAGTCCTCGAGCTTGAGGAGCGTACCAATTTTGGTTATTTTTAGACACCGTTTACCCTTTCATAATAGCATCTAGAACCTATTTTTTAACTATGCCAGTCACTAGATGTGAAACTGGTCAAAACTAGTCTAGAATCTATAAAAAGAGCTAGAGAGCTCATTTTTGAGGTTGGTTAGTGTGAGCTTAGAGCTTTGTCATTGAGATCTTGAGCAATAGAGTTGATTTCCTACCTTCCATTGTGTCTTGCTTGTCTCTTCATTGTGTGTGTGTATGTGTGTGTGTGCATCTCTATGCTTCTCACCTTCACTCTCACTTCATCTCACATTCACGATCTTCATATCACTCCTATCTCTTCCGCGGATTGACATTAAGGAGGTGGAGCTTCTTAATGTGGTCCTTACCATTGTGCTAGAGCAACACCAAATTTAGCGCCGTTGCCGGGGATCGAGTCTAGGATGAATGTGTGATGGTAAGAGTATAGCAAGAAGTGGTGTTGGAAGGTAAAAATTTCAGTTTTTGTTGTTGTTTTTAGTGTTTTTCACCTCCCCCACACTCCATCTTCATCACCGCATCATCATCTTCAACTCCAAAAAAATCAGAAAATTCACCATATCCACCCATTCTCCTCATTTCCCCTCATTTGTGCATGTGAGAGAGAGAGCGCTTTTGTGCTTGCATGTGCTATTGTGTTTTTGCGTTTTCTTGCAGGTACAGTGCTCCAGTGCACCAGGAAAGCTTGCAAAAGGTAAAGTTTCACTTTCTGTCAGAAATCTACCGTGGGTGTCAGACCATCGTGATGGTCTGTCAACTTCGACATTTTTGGTAAGCGAGTTCTCCATGAGGTAGGTGACACCAGCGCATACACGGATCCACAAATGCTTTGCAAAAATTCATAGTTTGGTGGACCATCGCGATCGGCTCACGCCATCGCGATTGTGTCACACCATCGCGATTGGCTCACGCCATCGCGACGGCTCGGCCGGACCATCGCGACGGTCTCGCACCATCGCGACGGCTCACTTGAGCCATCGCAACAATTCACTTGGACCATCGCGAAGATCCCATCGACTCCATGCCATCGCGGTTGGCTCACGCCATCGTGACGATACTGTCACGTGTCAAGCCAGGCCATCGCGACGGTACCAGGTACGCCATCGCGACGACTCAAAATCAGACCATCGCGATTGGCTCACGCCATCGCGTCAGTGACCATTGCAACGGTTCACATCAGACCATCACAACGGTTCGCGTTGACCGTTGACTGATGCCATCGCGATTGTTCGCCAATCGGGCCATCGCGATGGTTCATTTTTGGGCCATCGCGATCATTCATTTCAGACCATCTCGACGATTCGCACCTTCGGACCATCGCGATTGTGCCATGCCATCGCGAGGGTTCACCTGGACCATCGCGACGGTCCCAGACCATCGCGATTGTCCTAGACCATCGCGATTGTCCACCCCAAATGCAATTTTTAGGGTTTGATTTTTTGGGCAAATTTGGGGCTATTTTTTGAAAATTTGTGGGTGATTAGACTCATAGGAGACCCTTAGCTCATAGAGAAAGAAAAACCTATTTGTCATTTTTTACCCCCGAGGGGGCATAAAAACTTTTGGGCAAAGGAAGCAAGGACCTTTAAAAGTGTATATATCAAAGTGCTTGATCATCCATTGAGAATTGGTCTAACATTGGAATTTTACAGGTCTAGCAAGGACAATCCAGGGCAAACAAGGCAAGACAGTGAAGGACGCAGGGCTTGGGAAGTGCGACTTCTTGGGCATCAGAGCACTCAAAGCAGCTGACTTGAGGTTGGAAGATTACTCAACCCCCTCAGTCAATTATTAGCTTAGGCTAAACGTTAGCATTGTGGATTAACGACGATAGGAACGATCAAGTTCAAGAGATTTAATTTTTCAAGTCCAAGACTAAAGAAAAGGTGTGTGATACGAAAACCAAAGCAAAGAACCTAAGTCTGACGGAATGAGAACTCAAAAGTACCACGGAAAGTTGATTCCTGACGCTTATAGAAAGATAAGACAAGAACTTAGAGGCATATAAAAAGAATCAAGCAAAAAAGAACAAAGAACGAGTGATGATCAGAAGTACTAGGAAGTAAATTCATGAACCTTAGATCGGGAAAACATATAGGTAAGTCAGACCAACGAAGCCTTAGATCATTAGAAGCAAGCGTAGGAACTACTGCACGATCGTGGGCTCAACAATCGAAGAGTAATTACCCCTACGAGAGCTCAGATACGAGTGAATCAGAAATGACCTTTAGCACGGAAAGACCAAAAGGTGGGTCAAACATAGCATATTTGGAAAGACCTGAAGGACCCTATAGAACTCAATTAGAATTTCTCTGAACCAATTGCTTAGGTGCTCGCATCTATGAGGATGGTTTGCGAAGACAAGTGGTGCAAATGCACAAACCTGATCAACCCATTGGATTGGAACGTCCAGTGGTGAAATTTGAGAGAGATGCGTACATAGACAAAGAAGGAACGATGTACATCATAAGTACTCTGCCAAACAATACCAATGAGTTTGGCATAATTCAGTTAGAGACAGAAGCTAAATCCCAAGGAAAAGAACCAGTAGGAGAAGAAAATAGGATACCTAGAGGGAAATCTGTACTGACAAGAGTACTAATACCCGAGTGGATCCCTCAGGACAACAGAAGCATAGAGTTGTTTGTAAATAAAGAGACAGACGAAGCATTTTGGAGGTACAGAACGGAACAACCTAGTGAGGTAGGCTCCATCATAGTTTATGAATTCAAGGACCCAGATACACCTGGAAAGGTTGTATACCTGGATGAAACTTTAGAAAGAGTATTTGTAGTGCCAAACCACGCTAGAAATACATACACATGGAGAGGTGAGTTGGTATTCCCTCCATCACGAGCAAACGTAAACACGAGTCAACAAGGGCCAGGAACATCCTCAGCCCATGGTACTCAAAGAGACAAGAACAAAGAAAGACCTGAAGTAAGTTTCAATCACCCCATAGGGAGAGATAAAACCACCGTAGACACGGATAGAGTGGAAAGATAAAGAATGCCAGGTGGTAGAGACGATTTTCCTCTACCTAGACCACGTGAACACGCCAGAATATTGAGACCCACTCAGCTAGTAAAATCCATGAAAAACTATTTTGATGGGACAGGAGATCCCTATGACCATGTTGTAGAATTTAAGCAAGTACTACGAGCCGAACAAGTAGAAGACATGTTCGTGCAATATAACGCATTTGGACTAACGTTAATGAACACAACTTTAACTTGGTTCCAACCATTGCAACAAAGGAAATTTAGAGATATCCATCACTTTTTAGAGTCATTCATCACGGAATTCTCTAAAAGTGGAATCATACATGACACGTCTTCGTTGATTCATAGTTTCAAACAGACCCCTCAAGAAACGGTTAGACTCGAACGACGTAGGTTTAGATAATATGTTGAGAGATGTCCAATGCGAGAGCTACCCTCACAGGCCAAGCAAGTGTCATTGTTTTTAGATGGTCTGTTGAGCTCTAAACTACGCTCCTATGTGTACTTGAAGGAACCCAGAACACTAGAGCAATGTGTAAGAATATGTATAGAAATTGAGGATGTTGAAGCTCAAGGTCAAGGACAAAGCATGGAAGCACATCAAAGAAGTGGACATAGAAGAAGAGAGAGCAAGTAGGGAGCTCCAAGAAGTGTATGTCAAATTTTCAGAAGAATCCCCTACAAAAATAGTGATTTTCATCACTAGAAACCATTGTAAATACCATTATCTATTTTTAGTAACTCCATTTTGTTCAAGCCGAGGAGTCCTCGAGCTTGAGGAGTATTAGAAGTACCATCGTACCAATTTTCATAATTTTTAGACTTCGTTTGAGCCCTCAAATAAGCCCTGGAACCTAATTTTTAACTAGGCCGGACACTAGGTCTGGACAGGGCCAAAACTAGTCAAAAAACTATAAAAAGAGCTAGAGAGCTCATTTTTGAGGTTAGCTTGTTAGAGAATAGAACTTTTGTAAGAGAACTCTTTTGCAATCTAAGCTTTCCATTGTTCCTCTCTTTGATCTTACTTTGTGCGCGTGTGTGTGTATGTGTGTGCATGTTTGTGTGCTTTCACTCACGCACTTGTGCCTTCACTTGCTCGTGGTCTTCAAACCGGTCCTCACGTCTCCGCGGATTGACAAGTAAAGGAGGTGGTGCTTACGCTTGAGCTACACCAAATTTTGGCGCCGTTGCCGGGGAGAGAGCTTCGAGGACGAGCGTTGTGATGGTAAGATCGTAGATTTGCGACGTTGGAAGGTAAAAAAACTGTCATTTCAGTTCATTTTCTGTTTTTTTCCTCTTCATCTTCATCATCATCATCATCTCCACCTTCTTCCATCTTCTTCTTCACAGAAATTTCTTGTTTTTAGTGCATTTTCACCATTTTCATACCATTTTTCATGCATTATTGTGTGGGAAGGAGTTAGGAGGTGCAAGGGAGAGCAAGCGCTGCATTTTTTTTATGATTTTCTGCTCATACGGAGCTCGCCATAGCCGGCGCTCAGAAATTTGAATTTCCCGCCAAAAAACGCGATTCTGTGATGAAAATCGCGATTCTGTGAAAATTCAAAGTTTTTTGAAAAATCACGATTTTCAGTTTTCCCGCCTAAAAGTGGTTGAAAAAAATCGCGATTCTGTGTTTTTCTCAAAAAAAAAAAAAAAAAAAAAAAAACACGATTCTCTGCTCAAAATCGCGATTTAAAAAAAAACACGATTCTCTGCTCAAAATCGCGATTCTCACCAATCACGATTTTCAGCAAAAACACGATTTTGTGAAAAAGGCGATTCTGTGAAAACACGATTTTTTGCTCAAAATCGCGATTTTCAAAAACACGATTTTGTGCTCAACATCGCGATTTTCATGTGAAAAATACGATTTTCAAAAAACACGATTCCTTGCTCAAAATCGCGATTCTCACCAATCACGATTTTCAGCAAAAAACACGATTTTGTGAAAAACACGACTTTCTGCTCAAAATCGCGATTCTCACAAATCACGATTTTCAGCCAAAAATACGATTTTGAGAAAAACACGATTCTGTGGGACAAAATCGCGATTTTCAAGTCAAAAACACGATTTTGAGAAAACACGAATTTTTGCTCAAAATCGCGATTTTCAATTCACGATTTTCTGCTCAAAATCGCGATTTTCATGTCAAAAACACGATTCTGAGAAAACACGATTTTCAGTCAAAAACACGATTTTGTGACTCACGATTCTCTGAGTCAAAATGGCGATTTTCAGAAACACGATTTTGTGATCAACATCGCGATTCTCTGAAACACGATTTTGTGATCAACATCGCGATTCTCTGAAACACGATTTTGTGATCAACATCGCGATTCTCTGAAACACGATTTTGTGATCAACATCGCGATTTTCAGAAACACGATTTTGTGATCAACATCGCGATTTTCAGAAACACGATTTTGTGATCAACATCGCGATTCTCTGAAACACGATTTTGTGATCAACATCACGATTTTCAAATCACGATTTTCTGCTCAAAATCGCGTTTCTCTGAAACACGATTTTGTGATCAACATCGCGATTTTCAAATCACGATTTTCTGCTCAAAATCGCGTTTCTCTGAAACACGATTTTGTGATCAACATCGCGATTTTCAAATCACGATTTTCTGCTCAAAATCGTGATTTTCAAAAACACGATTTTGTGCTCAACATCGCGATTTTTTTGACTTCACAGCATCGCGATTTTCAGAAAGTTCACAAAATCGCGATTTTCTCCAAAGGTCCTGTTTGCCTGTTTTGACCCCCAGGAGCCTGATTTGACATAACTTTCTCATCCAAAGTCCATTTTTTGAGCTCTATAGCTTGTTGGAAAGCTCGTTTCAAATCCTACACGGTCTCAACTGTTTTTTTAAGAATAATGCGTTGATTTTGAGATAGGATAATTTGAAGTTGACCCTCAGGTGGGACTAGGGAACCAAGGGGGCTCTAAAGAATTGTGAACCATACCAAAAGGAAAATTTGGACTCTTGACTAAAGCTTATGAACCTGAGATCTGGTAGACACTTAGGCAAGGATAAACAAAGCATTAGATCTTCTGAGGCTAGTGTCAACCATACATCCAAGTCTTTGGCACAACAACTAAGTGGTCATCTTTTACTCAGATCAGACACAAGTGATTCAGAAATGTCTTTTAGTATGGGAAAACCTGCAGGTGGCTCAGGGACTGCCCATCTACAAACACCGGAAGGTCCCTATAAGACACAGTTGGAATATATTCGGACCAACCAATTAGGTGCTCGCATCTATGAGGATGGTCTGAGGCGATCAGTGGTCCAACTCAAAAATCCAGATCAATCCTTTGGACTTGAACACCCGGTGGTCAAGTTCGAAGAGGGTTCATACATTGATAAGGAAGGAACCATGTATGTGGTTACCAACCAACCAGATAGGACCGATGAGTTTGGAAATATCATTCATGAGAATGAGATAGGAGACCTAGAACAAGGAAACGTAGGACAAGGACCCCAGACTCCTAGAGGTAAGTCAGTTTTGACCCGAGTGATCACTCCGGACTGGATCCCTCAAGACAACAAAAGCATAGAACTATTTTTGAATAGAGAAACAGAGGAAGCCTTTTGGAGGTTCAAGCCAGATCAACCTAGCCAATTGGGCATAGTTATCATCTATGAATTCAAAGATCCTGAGATACCAGGCAAAGTTGTCTACCTGGATAACACATCAGAGAAAATTTTCTTGGTAACGGAACATGATAGACATGCATATACATGGAAGAATGACATGATTTTCCCCCCACCAAGATCCAATGTTTCCCATGGCCTCCAAGGGGTAGGATCATCCCAGGCTCATGAAGCCCAGAGAGAAAGAACTAGAGAGAGACCTGAGGTAAGTTTTGCACACACCGTGGGCAGGAATAGGTCAGGATTTGAAAATGAAAGACCTGAAAGAGAGAGACATCAAGCACATAGGCAACAAAGAGATGCACAGGATTTTCAATTGCCTAGACCCCGGGAGTACCCAAGAACCCTTAAACCCAGTCACGTGATCAAGGCAATGAAGAACTATTTCGATGGGACAGGGGATCCTTATGATCATGTGGCCGAGTACAAACAAGTGCTGAGAGCCGAACAAATTGAGGACTGGTTCACCCAGTACGAGGCATTTGGTTTGACCCTTAAAGGCACTGCCTTAGCTTGGTTTCAACCATTGAGTAGAAGCGGCTATCGCGATATAGGTCAACTGCTAGACGAATTCATTGTAGAATTTTCCAAGAGTGGTATCAGGCATAACACATCGTCCCTGATCCATAGTTTCAAGCAGACACCCCAAGAAACAGTGCGACTAGCAGGTAGAAGGTTCAGACAGTACCTAGAAAGATGCCCTGCTCCAGAGCTACCCACACCAGCCAAACAAGTGGCTTTGTTTTTAGATGGCTTATTGAGCACAAAGTTAAGATCCTATGTATACTTGAAAGATCCTAGATCCATAGAAGAGTGTGTGCGGACGTGCATAGACATAGAAGATAACTTGGGTGAGGAGTTAGGATTGGCCAAACTCTACAAAGATTCGGATAGTTCTACTAGTCATACTTCAAAGATCTCCACAGAAATAGAAGAGATAGCTGAGCAAGTTGCCAAGAAGCTGGGAGTCCAAAATAAACAAACACAGGGAGTCACTTCATTGAATCGGTGCTATACTTGCGGAGGTGACCACATGGCTAACGTATGCCCAATGCAAAACCAAAACATTAGAGAAAGGAATGCTCCATATTGCACTATTGAGAGAAAATACACAAACCTCACGGCTCAAGATTGTCCCTACAATAGGCAGGCTGTTAGACAAAATTATCAGCAACCTTACCCACAAGGTAGGTATCAGAATCAATACCAACAGCCATATTACAGACCACAACAGCAATATCAGGTACCATATAGGCCACAACCTGTCTTGGTAAACCAACCACCAGCTCCAGCCAACGTGATTCCAGTCAAGTATGCTGTGGGAGAGGAAAATCCAAATAGAGCTTTGGTGCCACTAACCCCATTGATACTAGATAATGACTCTCATGCTCATAGTTCAGACTACTCCCATGAAGGTAGTCCACATGCTTATTACACAGAGTCACCTGAACATAGTGAGATTTACTCGTATCAATATGAGGCACCGCCTATGGAGCAAAATTGGGAGCCAGAATACTCCAATGTCATGTACACAAATCCTAACCCTAGGCCCCAGTTGAGACAAATGAGACCACAAGCCCCTAGAGGATCTTGTTTCAGATGTCATGGTGACCATTTCATTCGTGACTGTCCCCACCCACCATCTCCGAGTCGAGGACAGGCTATCACAATACAGGCTTTTTGTCCTGATTGTGGCAAAGACCATCTCCCCAGAGATTGTCCAAGAAACCCCTCTAGTGCACCCAAGATTACACCCATTAATGTGGTAGGCTTAGTGGCAGATCCAAGTTCAAGTCGTAGCAATGTGGCTCCTATACAAGCTGTCACTAGAGCACAAGCCTTAAAACAGGATAAACCAGTAGAACAATCAGAGTCGAGTGAATCGGGAGAGCCTAGTAAGAGGAAAACAAGAACATGGAAGGATACCAGAGAGAAGGCCAATCGCAAGTGGAATAAAAAGTTATCGGAACTAGAAGAAAGCTTAAAAGAAGCGAAAACAAAAATAGAAGACATTGCATCTCAAAGCCCCTCGCATGCCGAAACTCCATCCACTCCACCTCATCCCACCCCACCACCCATTGTAAATAGACCGCAACCAGGGTCTGTTCTTGCAGATCCAACCCCAGAAGGCTTGGACATGATGTTCAAGGCCTACCAGGCTCGACTTCAAGAAGGGCCTACAGCGGCAAACCTAGACAAGAGTTACCCTAGAGCAGATTTAGAGATTGAACGGATGAAAATGTGCATGAAAATGGTAGAACAAGCTCAAGCCATACTTGAGACTAGTCAAAAGTTCAATCAGACAAACTCTATCAAATCGGATTTGCATTTCCAGGGCTTACTAGAACGATTAGAGCAGTTGGTAAACAAACCACAAGTTTCTCTACCTCCACAGGCTCAACCAGTTATTGAAAGAGGAAGCTCACCACCAAGGGGAGCTTATGTTCCTAATTCCACGGATGCTGGAATACCTCCTTCTATTCAACAGTACTCTCAAGAGTTCTTGCGGGAAATACAAGAGGAGAAATGGGCCAAGGAGAAGGGTAATTCCCCTCCTATTCCTGAGATTGATGATCTTCATGATCAATTTCCCCAAGACATTCCATCTATTTACGAAGATGAAGCAGAACAAGAAGACGAAAGATTAGATTTTGAATCTAATACCTTAGAAGAACTGCCTCAATTTCCAGGCCCATGGGAATCTGAATCACTCCAGATTAGAGCTCCCACAATACTAGTAAGAAATGAAGACTCAGTGGTTCCAAGGAACACGGATGTCGTGAAGAACACTAAGGTTCAGTGTCATCTCACTGTAGAAGAGTTGCTCAAAGCAAAACCTGAGTTATGGAATCATGTGAAGGATCAAGTCCCAGAACTTGAGTCCAATATGCCAAAAGTAGGCTCTAAGCAAAGGGTACCAGAGATACCTCTAGACAAAATAGGGGACATGTGTGAGGGTGAAGAAGGTAATACTTATCTTCCAATCACCTACCAAGGTTACACAACCAAAGCAATCATAGATTCAGGTGCTGGTGTTGCTATTGCGACCATCTCCTTGTGGAAGCAATGGGGCAAGCCCACATTAAGACCAACTAGAATGAAGCTTCAAATGGCTGATGGTCATTTTGAAAGACCTCTAGGATTGCTAGAAGGGATCACTCTAACCACTTGTGGTGTAGAGTTTGAGCACACATTTGCTATATGTGACTTTGAGAAAAATAATGTCTTTGAGATGATCCTAGGAAGACCCTTCCTACGACAATTGCAAATAGTACAGGATTGGGGAACTAACTCCTTGTACTTACAGCACTTAGGGGTCACCACTAAGGTCAATTTGAAGGATTACACCTTCAGAGATGTACCACCCCTACAGTGGAATTCTATCCACAAAGCAAAAGAAGATTCCATCTCTGTGCATTCTGAAAGTTCACCTGATCCATCATGGCTGCATGAAGATACTCATTTGTGGATGTGCAAGGTTGCAAAGGAAGAGGAAAAACGTTTAAAGGCAAGAGAAGAAGGAACTTCGTTAGGAGATAGACCAGTTAGAGACCCAGCCTACACACCGATGATCTTTCCAGATGAGGAGTTTGAGCCTCATGGCTGGCCAGAAATCTTAGCCACCATGGACATTGCTGTCAATGAAGAACAGTGGACACCTCATTGTGATGAGGAGGGTTATGATATCTCAGTGTTCATGTGTCAACCCTTGCTAGAAGAATGTGACCCTAGTGATGTCATAGAAGAGGAAGAGAATGACGATGATCTGGAGTCTATTGTGATGGATAGTTGCTTTAACTCAGAGCAGCACTATTTAGAAGATATAGGAGTGTTCACCCAGAAAGAAGAAGAACCTCTCACAAGTATTAAAACAGTAAACTCAAAGGATGGAAGTGAGAGTAGTCAAAAGAAAAAGAAAAGAAAAGCAGTGAAACAAGAAAAGGAGGAATCATTGTTTGAAGTACCAGAAAACTTCAAGAAATATGAAGTTGACGACCGCAAAATTTTGGTACGAATGCCTAAGAGAGAGGCCATCATAGGAGAATCATATGATAATAAAGAAAAGACCAAGAAGATTGTAGTGACCATTGAAGAGAACGAAGAGAGATGCACATATATAGGAGATGACCTAAGTGCAAGAGAAGAAATGGAGCTCATAGCTCTATTAAGGGAATATAGGGATGTGTTTGCATGGCACTATAGAGACTTGAAAGGGGTAGATCCAAGAATTTGCTCTCATACTATCCCCATAACTGCTGATGCTAAGCCCACCAAACAGAAGCCCTACACATATAATGATACCTATGCAGCCAAAATCAAAGAAGAAATTGATAGGTTGATTGAGGCTGGATTCATCTATGAGATTGAGCATACCGAATGGGTGTCCCCCATTGTTGTGGTACCCAAGAAGAACGGGAAGTTGCGAGTGTGTATTAACCTTAAAAAAGTTAATGCCGCTACGATTAGAGATAGTTATCCACTTCCAATCACAGAACACCTATTGGAGCGTGTTGCAGGCAAGGAAGTTTATAGCTTCCTTGATGGATTTTCAGGTTACAATCAAGTAGCCATTGCCCCAGAAGATCAACAGAAAACAGCTTTTGCTACAGAGTGGGGAATCTTTGCATTTCGGGTGATGCCATTTGGGCTCACCAATGCACCTGCAACATTCCAAAGGCTCATGTGTCATGTCTTCAAAGAGTTCTTGCGAAAGAGCTTAGAAGTGTATGTGGATGATTTATGTGCTCATTCCCAAGAAAGAAGGGTTCACATCCCTGAACTCAGACAAATCTTCAACAAGTGTAGAGAATATCGAGTGTGTCTGAACCCAGAAAAGTGTGTGTTCATGGTGCGTCAAGGTAAAATCCTCGGTCATATTGTTTCTAAGAATGGAATCTCAACAGATGAAGATAAGGTACGAGCCATAGCGGAGCTGCCAAGGCCAAGGAATGTTAAAGAGGTACAAGCCTTTATGGGCCATTGTGGATATTACCGTAGGTTTATCTACATGTACGCGATCATAGCTAGACCCCTTTATGCCTTGTTGTCTAATTTTGAGTGGAACGACGAATGCGAGAATTCTTTCAATGAACTGAAGAAACGTTTGTGCACAGCACCAATACTGACCACTCCTGATTGGAATAAACCATTCCATGTCCATGTGGATGCATCCAATCATGCCATAGGATGTGTGCTGGCACAACCCACAGGTGAAGGGAATTTAGATTTGCCCATAGCATATGCTAGTAGACAACTAAACCCAGCCGAAAGAAATTATACCACAACCGAGCGAGAAGGGTTAGGCATGGTATATGCTGTAAAGAAGTTTAGACACTATTTATTGGCCAACAAGTTCAAGTTCTTCACTGATCATCAAGCTTTGTTATATTTGGTCAATAAACCTTGCAATACTGGACGCTTAGTAAGATGGTTCCTCTTACTAATGGAGTATGACTTTGAAGTTGTTGTCAGGAAAGGTAGAACCCACCTTCGGGCAGATCACCTTTCTCGCATTACTTCAGGAGAGTCACCACAAGGAGTGTCTGATGAACTACCTGATGCTTATCTGTTCAATTTGGAAGTTGTTCCTAAATGGGCAAATAAGTTGGTACCAGTCCTAACCTTCGGCCCTGCAAATAAGAATGTGAAAACATCACAAGAAGAAATTGTAAAATCACAAAAATATCACATATTGGCAGGAAGCATGTACAAACAAGATACTGAGGGTGTATTAGCTTGTTGTGTCGAGGATGATGAACATAGTAGTTGGTTGCAGCAAGCTCATGAGGGATTGCTAGGAAATCACTATTCTAAACAACGAACATTGCAGAATTTGAAACGTTTAGGAGTGTATTGGCCTAGCATGGACAAAGAAATACATGAGTGGATCAAGAATTGTCCAATGTGTAGAGAGAAACCACCAGTGGAGCATGCGACCCTTTATCAAGTATCATTAATTCCAGATTGGAGTACTCCATTGGTAGAGTTTATGAGATCGGGAAGATTACCCAAAGAGGCCAGTCTAGCAAGAAGACGAAATATGGAGCAAGAGGCTCAAGGATATGCCTTAGTAGGAGAAAACCTATACCGAAGAGGTAAAGATGGGTACTTAAGACTGTGCGTTCATGAATCAGACTATTTAAGGGTCTTAGAGACTGCACACAGTGGTGTTGCAGGTGGACATTTTGGCCCTGACCGAGTGATTAAAACCATTCTATTCTCAGGACTTTGGTGGCCCACTCTTCATATGGATGCACATACCTATGTGAAGAAATGTGACACATGCCAACGTGCACAATATCCAGTGAGAAAAGACGAGATGCCCTTGAGGCCAATGATGGGAGGACGTGCATTTTCGAAGTGGGGCATAGACTTCATAGGTCCTATTAACCCCCCAACTAGAAACTCCCATGCAGAATACATCATTGTAGCCACAGATTACCTTACAAAGTGGGTAGAAGTCAAAGCCACAACAAAGAATGATGCTCAGACTACGGCTAAGTTCTTATTCGAGAATGTGTTCACGAGATATGGACTACCAATAGAGTTGGTGAGCGATAGAGGCACACACTTCTTGAATGAAGTCATTGAAAATCTTCTCCAAGAATTCTTGGTGATACATAAGAAATCCGCCCCCTATCATCCACAAGCCAACGGACAAGCCGAGAGTACCAATAAGATCCTCTGTAACGTATTAACAAAATTGGTAAATAATAAACGCTCTGATTGGGACAAACAACTTCATCATGCTGTTTGGGCTTATCGAGTTGCCTACAAAACGGTACTCAACGCCACCCCATTTCAGATGGTCTTCAGACAGAACGCTGTGCTACCATTAGATTTCTTAATCCCTGCCTTAAAAGTAGCACAAGAGTATGAGTGGAATGGGCATGAATTGTCCTCTAGGATCTTTGATCTGGAACGCTTGGGTGAAACGAGGCTACGAGCGGCAGCAGGCATCTACGCTGCAAAGAAGAGGCAAAAGGCATACTTTGATGCACACATCAAGGATAAGGGATTGAAAGAGGGAGATCTAGTGTTGGTATACACACTAAAACAACATGCCCGTAAGTTGGAAAAAAGAGGTTATGGACCCATGATCATTAATAGAATTTCCACTAGTGGTGCAGTTCAGTTGGCCACTCTAGAAGGAGATATCTTGCCAAACTATATTAGTGGCTGTAGAGTCAAGCTATATCAAGAACCTCTTACTGAGGATATGCTAATGAGACTCAACACTGCGAAGAAGCGAAAAGAAGAAGAGTTAAGAGTGAGAGAAGAAGCACAGGAAGAGGCCAGAGAGCGTATTAGGCAAAATACGTTAAGGCGATTAGGCCTAGATGTCAACTCAAAAGCCCCAAAATATCACATGGATATGTGTCAAAAGTCAGGCATTGCGACTTCTCAGGTCATTGACCGAAGACCCTTTGTGACCATAGAGATAGGACAAGGGAAGGGTGCAAGGACGGTGAAAGCATTGATTGACTCAGGTGCAGCAAGTAGTGCAGTTAAACTTTCCTACTGCCAAGACTTGGGGTTGAACATCAATCCCATAGAAGCTTATCTCATAGGATTGGGAGGTGTGGAAACCCCTTGTTTGGGCGAGGTGGAACTTCCCATCTACCTTCAAGATGTTCCAATGAAAGTCAAAGCGCTAGTATGTCAAGATGAGAACCTTACAGAACCACTTGTCTTGGGTCAAGATTGGATCTATGACCATGCAGTTAACTTAAACCTAAGAAGTCAAATTCTTCAAGTTTGGGTACATGAACAATGCATTACATTAGAATTAGAGAACTGCATGCTCCTAGATCATGGCACCACACACTCTCTTAGTTCTTCCAAGACTAATCATATGAAAGAAGATGTTGTATGTGTCAAAAGCTCTATGATGCAGAAGGAGTCAATCGTGGAAGACCAGGTTCGAAGGCGGGTGGATCTTTCTTCTTCTCCAAAGACTCAAGTAGCCACAATAGTGAGCCCACCACACAAGCAAACACAACCGTTCACGACAACTGCTACATCAAATAGAAAGACACCATTCGATCAAAAAGCGGTTCCGGGCATGAAGCAGATCTGGGTACGCAAAGGAGAGCAACCACCAGCCTTACCCCCACAAATCCCATCCATGCACACTAACCAAGCCAGAAGACGAAGGAAGCAGCTCAGACAAGCTCCGTCACAAGATATCCAACAAGTTTGGGTGCCTAAGAAGTTAGCTGCAGCTCAACAAGGGAAATTACAGATGTGGGTACCTAAGAAGATCCTACACCCACAACAACCTTTGTTCTCCCACATGCAAAAGGTTTCAACAAAGAGGCCAAAAAGAGAAAAGGGTAAGAACCACGTACAGAGACCAAAGGAAGATCAAATCAGCTCTTCAACATTAGTAGGAAGACATGCAAAAAGGATATGGGTTTGGAAGCCAAAAGTGCAAGTAGCCTCCACCGAACCAAAGCATCAACCACACTGGATACCACAGTTCAGAAAGCATCCAAAGAGAAAGACGCCTGAAGTGACCTCTACAGTGCCAAATGATGTTCTAAAATGGACTCCAATAAGGAGGATTACATCAGTTTGAGACTCAATGGATACCTCCACTAAGGCCGGCATCAACCTCCACAAATAACATCGAAAGCCTCGAACGAGCAACAACCATGTGCTCCTTGCACAACCCTGTCTTTTGCACCATTTAGGTCATGCATTTCCAAAGTATGCATTAATATAGGGCCACATTACACGGCCGTGCATAGACACACTTGAGAATCCCATGCACAAGAGCACAGTGACATATGTCGAACATTTCTATTGATACTAACTTTTGTGTTCTTGTTTTGTGATATCCTGTTCCTCAAAAAAAAAAAAAAAAAAAAAAAAAAAAAAGAGAGAAGTGGGAGAGAGCTTGTTCCCAGTGTGTCTCGGCCAGCAGTGAGATTATTGCTGCCTTATCTGGTAGAGGACAAGCATTTGGCATGAACATGGCATCTACAGCTATGATTTTCTCTTACCATGGTAGGAATGAAGAGCTTGAAGGTCCGCAACTTGCGTGATGCTTAACTACTTCATGTACCAGAGCATCCAAGGAGATATCTGCAAAAGGTAGTTCTGGAGGAGAAGACTCCTGCATATGGTGAGCTAAAGAGTATATGTGAAACACAGCTTGGTGTAGTTACCCGATGTTGCTTGCCAAGGAATATAAAGCAATTCAATTCTCAGTATTTCCTGAACCAGTATGGAACAGTAGCACTGGTGAATGGTCTATGTCAATCAGCATGGTAATCTCTTAGAAACCGGCACGTGTCCAATATTCCTCTGAGTGTCAATATAGGGAAGTGAACGTGCATGAGCCCAAGCTCAGAAATGCACATTGTTAGTGACAAATGTTGCTTTGAAAAGAGGAGAGGGGATCCACCACTCAAAAGATCTCATCAGTGGACAATCAACATGGACATTCATCAACAAGGTTCCATCCCAAAGGCCGAGTGTACAACACGAAGAGGCAAACATCCATCAACCTTCGCCATGGTAAGTATCTTTACTCTGGAAACACCATAACCATGATAGTTTAGGAAACCTCTTCGTCAGCATACCCTTGAGCACTTAGCTCAAGACCCGCAATTTTTGCACCATACTTCTTCCAATGCATTTTCCAGGTAAGCATGCGTAGGGCTACATTACAAGGCCGTGCACAAGGCACATACTTTTTTCAACCCATGCACGAACACACTTACCCATCACTCAATATGGGTTATGAGTACTTGGCTTGACTACTATGAAGATCAACTTTGGAAGATCTAGAAAACATCAACGGAGACTCACAACGACACAGTCATGCTGGAATACAAGGCAGAAGCACATACCAAGAGACTACAACCTGCAAAGACTCACAGTGATAGATGAAGAACGTCGGACGACTTGTGTTCATACAGAAGGGACACTCCCTCTCAAGGCACTACTTGGAACAATCACTACAACAAGGGTCTGTCAGGGACGACAGACTCGAGAGGGGGGGGAGTGTTGAAGCTCAAGGTCAAGGACAAAGCATGGAAGCACATCAAAGAAGTGGACATAGAAGAAGAGAGAGCAAGTAGGGAGTTCCAAGAAGTGTATGTCAAATTTTCAGAAGAATCCCCTACAAAAATAGTGATTTTCATCACTAGAAACCATTGTAAATACCATTATCTATTTTTAGTAACTCCATTTTGTTCAAGCCGAGGAGTCCTCGAGCTTGAGGAGTATTAGAAGTACCATCGTACCAATTTTCATAATTTTTAGACTTCGTTTGAGCCCTCAAATAAGCCCTGGAACCTAATTTTTAACTAGGCCGGACACTAGGTCTGGACAGGGCCAAAACTAGTCAAAAAACTATAAAAAGAGCTAGAGAGCTCATTTTTGAGGTTAGCTTGTTAGAGAATAGAACTTTTGTAAGAGAACTCTTTTGCAATCTAAGCTTTCCATTGTTCCTCTCTTTGATCTTACTTTGTGCGCGTGTGTGTGTATGTGTGTGCATGTTTGTGTGCTTTCACTCACGCACTTGTGCCTTCACTTGCTCGTGGTCTTCAAACCGGTCCTCACGTCTCCGCGGATTGACAAGTAAAGGAGGTGGTGCTTACGCTTGAGCTACAGAGGACAACTTAGGAGATGAGTTGGAACTCTCAAAAGTCTATAAGGACTCAGATTGTTCCTCTCTGGCATCTAAAAAATTGTCCAGCTCAATAGAAGACCTAGCAGAAAAAGTGGCCTTGAAACTAGGAGTTTCTAGTAAACAGATGCCTAGGTTAACAACAAACAAGCGTTGTTACACTTGTGGTGGTGATCATATGGCAAATGTGTGTCCCAATGCAACACAACCACAAGCCAACCCTAGTGGCCAATACTGTACGATTGAGAGACGATACACGAATCATACGGCTCAAGACTGCCCATACAACAAACAAGCAGTAAGACAGAACTACCCGCAAGCATACCCACAACCAGGTAGGTATCAAGATCAATATAATACTCAGCCTCATTACTATAGACCTCCTCAAAACTATCCTTATCAGGCTCAACAGAGACCTCAACTTGTTTTAGCTCAGCAACCACCCCCACCAGCTAATGTCATCTCAGTTAAATATGTTGTTGCAGAAGAGAACCTAAGTAGGGCTTTAGTTCCCGTTTCACCCCTAATTACTGACAATGACCCGAATTCAAACAGTTTTGACTCTACACATGTAGATAGTCCACCCGCGTATTACACTGAGTCACCAGAACATGTGGAGACAAGGCTTTTGTGCCGATTGTGGTAAAGAACATATCATCAAAGATTGTCCTAAGAACCCTGCTAATGCTTCAAATGTGATACTGATCAACGTGATAGGTATTGTAAACAATGCAGATGGATCCAACCCTACATACGTGCCTATCCAAGCTATAACAAGAGCCCAGGCGCTCTTACAGAACCAACAGCTTAATCATGAGAAAATAGCCGAAACTAGTGAAGTTGGAGAATCTAGCAGTAAAAAGACAAAATCTTGGAAAGAATCGAGAGAAAGAATCAAGAGAAAGTGGAATAAAAGGATAACTGAGTTGGAAGGAAGTTTAAAAGAATAGAGAGCCAAAATCCTAGAATTGACTTCACAAGAATCAAATCAGGAGAACCTAGCTCAAAAATCAGGATCAATTCTAGCGGAACCCATACCAGAAAACCTAGACATGATGTTTCGCGCGTATCAAGCAAGATTTAAAGAAGGACCTCAAATAGCGGAAACGAGTAAGAACTACCCTCGAGCAGACTTAGAAGTTGAGAGGACTAAACTTTGCATGAAGATGGTAGAATTAGCACAAGCTATGTTTGAAGCCTCTAGATATCTTAATTGGAACAATATGGCAAAACCTGAATTACACTTTCAAGGACTGATGGAGAGGCTAGAATACTTGATTGATAGCAGGGAGAAAAAGGATCAGTATAGGAATCCTACTGTCCCAGAGACACAGGAAAGGAATGTACCATCCCTGTCTCAAGTACCAAACACAGAAGGGGAAGACAACTTGTCTTCCATACATAGGTATTCACATGAATTTATGAGAGAAATCCAAGAAGAAAAATGGAGAAAAGAAAAAGGAACCCATCCTCCTATTCAAGAAATAGACGACTTGCAGGAACAATTTCCCCAAGATATCCCCTCTATTTACGATGATGTAGAGGAAGAGCAATTGAGTGAGAACACAGGATTTGAATCCAATTCTATGCAAGAATTACCTCAATTCACAGGATCTTGGGAAGCTAAGTCTATTAGTATGAGAGCACCCACAATAATAGTGAGGAATGAAGAATCAGTAATCCCTAGAAACACAGAAGTGATCAAGAACACTAAAGTACAATGTCACCTCACTCTAGAGGAATTGCTGAAGGTTAAACCAGAACTGTGGAAACAGTAGCAAATCAATTCCCTGAGCTTGCTACTACTCCCTCACAGATAGGAACACACAAGAAGGTACCAGAGATATCAGTAGAAAAGATCGGAGATGTAAGCGAAGGAGAGGAAGGTAACACTTATCTTCCAATAACCCATCAGGGCTACACCACGAAAGCCATCTTAGATTCAAGAGCCGGAGTAGCCATCGCTACCACCGCTTTATGGAAACGTTGGGGTAAGCCAACACTGAGACCCACCAGGATGAAGCTACAAATGGCTGATGGACACATAGAAAAACCATTAGGCTTACTAGAAGGCATATCTCTCACCACTTGTGGTGTGGAGTTTGAGCATACCTTTGCCATTTGTGATTTTGCGAAAAATCATGCTTATGAGATGATATTAGGATGACCATTCATGCGTCAGTTGCAAATTGTACAAGATTGGGGAACTAATTCTTTGAACTTGCAACATTTAGGAGTGACTACTAAAGTCAATCTTAAAGACTATTCACATAGAGACGTATCCCCAATACAATGGAATACCATCCATAAGACACAGGTAGAAACGGAATCAAGACATTCATTAGAGTTAGACCCCTCATGGTCACACGAGGATACTCATTTATGGATGTGTAAAATAGCAAAACAAGAGGAAGAACGGTTAGAAGCCAGGACTTTAGGTTCAAAACAACATCTACGAACCCTTCAAGACCTAGCTTACGCACCCATAGTATTTCGAGACGAAGAATTTGAGCCTCATGGTTGGGCAAAAATTTTAGCAACCATGGATGTAGCCATCAATGAGGAACAATGGACACTTCACTGTGACGAGGATGGCTATGACATCTCAGTTTTCACGATAAAGCCAATCATGTGTGATTCGATTATTGAAGAATGTGAACCTAGCACTGATGCATTCGAGGATGCAAGTCACTTCGATTTAGAGTCAATTATTATGGACCCACCTTTTGGAAGAATACTTCTATGAAGTAGAAACTCATCCTCAGAGACACGAAGAAATTACAAATGAGGTGAGGTTAGCCACACAAGTGACTGCCAAAAGTGAAGGTAAGAAAAGAAAGAAGGAAGAAACCATGTCAGAAAAAGAAGAATCCTTGTTTGAGGTTCCTTATAACTTCAAGAAATATGAAATAGAAGATAGACAAATCATGGTACGAATGCCTAATAGAAAAGCCAACGTTGGAGATAATCAAGAGAAAACCAAAAAAATAATAGTTGCCATAGAAGGAGAAGAAGAAAAATGTACCTACATAGGGCATGATTTGAAAAATGAAGAAGAAGAAGAATTAGTTGCCCTATTGCGAGAATATAGAGATGTGTTTGCTTGGAGTTACAAAGACTTGAAAGGAGTAGACCCGGATATATGTTCTCATAGAATCCCTATGACTCCAGATGCAAAACCTATGAAACAAAAACCATACACGTACAATGATAACTATGCTGCAAAGATTAAAGAAGAAATAGATCGTTTGATAGAAGCAGGATTCATTTACAAAATTGAGCACACTGAATGGGTATCCCCCATTGTGGCTGTGCCCAAGAAGAATGGAAAATTGCGTGTGTGTATTAACCTTAAAAAAGTTAATGCCGCCACGATTAGAGATAGTTATCCTCTTCCTATCACAGAACATTTATTGGAAAGAGTTGCGGGCAAGGAAGTTTACAGCTTTCTTGATGGATTCTCAGGCTATAATCAAGTAGCCATTGCTCTAGAAGACCAACATAAGATGGCTTTTGCCACAGAATGGGGCATTTTTGCATTTCGTGTAATGCCTTTTGGCTTAACAAATGCACCCGCCACTTTCCAGCGACTCATGTGTCATGTTTTTAAGGAATTCCTACGCAAGGATTTGGAAGTCTATGTCGATGACATATGTGCTCATTTGAATATCAAGCAGATGCATATCCCAGAATTAAGGCAAGTATTTGAAAAATGTTGAGAATATCAGGTTTTTTTGAACCCAGAAAAGTGTGTTTTCATGGTCAGACAAGGCAAAATTATAGGACACATTGTGTCAAAGAATGGAATCTCTATGGATGAGGAAAAAGTGAAAGTAATTGCAGATCTAGCTAGACCAAATAACGTAGAAGAAGTACAGGCATTTATGGGCCATTGTGGTTATTACAGACGATTCATACACATGTATGCAATCATAGCTAAGCCTCTGTACTCTCTTTTAACCAAGTTTGAATGGACAGATGAATTTGAGAATTCATTCAATGAACTTAAACGACGTTTGTGCTCAACACCTATATTGACAACCCCAGACTGGAGTAAGCCATTCCATGTACATGTGGATGCATCCAACTATGCCATAGGATGTGTGTTAGCTCAACCCACGAATGAAGGTAATATAGATCTCCCCATAGTGTACACAAGTAGATAGTTGAATGTAGCAGAGAGAAATTATACCACGACGAAACAAGAAGGATTAGGAATGATCTACGCAGTGAAGAAATTCAGACATTATTTGTTGGCAAACAAGTTCAAATTCTTTACCGATCACCAAGCATTACTGTACTTAGTCAATAAGCCATGTAACATAGGACGACTGATATGTTGGTTTCTATTACTCATGGAGTATGAATTTGAAGTAGTAGTCAGGAAAGGAAAGACACACCTTAGAGCTGACCACCTCTCAAGATTAACCACAAGAGAAGCTCCTCAAGGAATAGTAGATGAATTACCAGATGCATATTTGTTTAACCTTGAGATAGCACCAAAATGGGCTAAGCTGATAGTCCCCATTCTCATGTATGGACCCAAGAATCCTAGGATACGGATCAAGGAAGGAGAGATTACCAAGTCACAGAGATACCAAATCATAGCAGGAAATATATAAACAAAACAATCAAAAGATTCTTGCTTGTTGTGTAGATGAGTTAGAACATGCAAATTGGTTGCAATTAGCACATGTAGGTGCATTAAAGCAACATCACTCGAAGCATCGTACGTTGCAGACTCTGCATAGACTAGGAGTCTATTGGCCTTCGATGGAAGCAGATGTCTATAAGTTATGTAAAGAATGCCATGTTTTTTGTGAAAGACCACCAGTAGAACATGCTACCTTATATCACGTGTCTCTCACACCAGAATGGAGTGAACCTTTAGTGAGTGACATACTTGAGGACGAAAACATTCCCTCAAGGAATGACTTTAGCACGACAACGAAGTCTAGAGCAGGAAGCTCAAGACTATTCACTTATTGGCGACAATCTATACAAATGAGGACGAGATGGATATTTAAAACAGTGTGTTCATGAAAGCGATTATTTGAGCGTACTAGAGACTGCACACCAAGGTGTTGCAGGAGGTCATTTTGGACCTGACAGGATAATCAAAGCCATCCTCTTTGCAAGATTATGGTGGCCCACTCTTCACATGGATGCACATACCTATGTTAAGAGATGTGATGTGTGCCAAAGAACTCAATTTCCTACTCGCAAAGATGAAATGCCATTGAAACCCATGATGGGAGGACGTGCATTTTCTAATCGGGGTATTATAGACTTTGTAGGACCCATTAACCCCCCTACAAAAGGTACACATGCTGAATACATTATTGTTGCGACATATTATCTTACCAAATGGGTAGAGGCAAAAGCCACAAAAAGAATGATGCACACACGACTGCAAAATTCTTATTTGAAAATGTCTTTACAAGATATGGATTGCCTATAGAGTTAGTGAGCGATCGAGTAACTCACTTTCTAAACCAAGTCATTGAATATTTGTTATAGGATTTTATGGTGATTCACAAGAAATCCGCACCATATCATCCTCAGGCCAATGGTCAGGCTGAAAGCACTAATAAGATCCTTTGTAATGTACTGATGAAACCCGTGAACAACAAACGTTCAGATTGGGACAAACAGTTACACCACGCTGTTTGGGCATATCGAGTGGCCTACAAGACCGTACTCAATGCAAATCCCTTTCAGATGGTTTTTGGTCAGAATGCTGTGCTTGCTTTGGACTTCTTGATACCGACCCTTAAGGTTGCACAAGAACATCAGTGGACCGGGCATGAATTATCATCCATGATAATGGACTTGGAACGATTAGGAGAAACCAGGCTGAAAGCAGCAACATGAATATATGCGGCAAAGAAACGACAGAAAGCCTATTTCGACACACATGTGAAAGATAAAGGCTTAAAAGAAGGAGATTTAGTCCTAGTATATACGTTGAAACAACACACACAAAAGTTAGAAAAGCGACGTTATGGACCTATGATCATTAACACACTCTCGACAAGTGGAGCAGTATAATTAGCCACCTTGGAAGGAGACATCATGCCTAATTACATTAGTGGCTGTAGAGTCAAGTTATATCAGGAACCTCTTACTGAGGATATGCTTAGACGACTCATGTTGGCAAAGAAGCGTAAGGAGGAAGAAAATAGAATACGAGCTAAAGCTCAGGCAGAAGCTTTAGAACACATTAATCGCATGAAGTTAAGAAGACAAGGACTAGGGAGAGAACATTATAACCATCTAGAAACAACACCCAGATATCCCATGGCCATGTGTCAAGCAAAGTCACGTACTCATCCTAGCATAGTGGATCGGAGACCATTCATTACAGTCAGGCTAGAGCACGGCAACCCTTGCCAAGAGCTCAGGGCTTTAATTGACTCAGGAGCTGCGAATAGTGCGATTAGATGGTCCCACTATAAGGACTCATGAATAGAAATGTGGACAATTGAGGCATACCTCATAGGGCTAGGAGGCATGGAAACCCCTTGCATGGGTGAGGTGGACCTTCCTATCCTCATACATGACGTGAACATGACGGCAAATCTACTAGTGTGCCATGACGAGGACCTGATAGAACCCCTAATCCTTGGCCAAGATTGGCTATACGATCACTCACTGGACCTAAATCTTAGACAAGGTGCAAATTGGAACCTTAGATCAGAAGCGAGTGATACCGCTTGACTTGCCTAACGGCAGGTCGCCTAATGGTAGGCTTCCTGCAAATTAGAAGGGGCAACCACCCAACCACTTGGTCAAATGGACACCATCAGCGGTCAGGTGGGTAATATCAGGGGTGAGGTGGACTTCATCAGCAGCCACATGGGCAAAACACCCTGCGGTGCCCATGCTTCCACACTTACTGCAGACCGGCCTAGATTTGTGGTACATAATGCCTCACTTCCTAATGGGCAGGTTTCGCAAGTGTTGGACCTCCTTTCTTTTCCAAAGCAGAGTGTCCATCGGACCTCTCAACCTCAACCTAAAAGGAGTCAATCACAACAGAGGAACCTAGACTGACGACAATATCAGATGATACAAGGAAGAAAGCTACAGTATCGGTATCACCAAGCAAGAGGCACGAGACAAATATGGGTGCCAAAAGGACATAAAGCACAGACAGATTCCACCAATGCGGACAATGATGAGAAGAAGTTACGGTAGAATCAGAAGCAGTATCCAAAGCATTTGCTATCTTCTTCCACGAGTATGAACATTCGACAGATTTGGATTGCTAAGAAGTACCTTATGCATCGACCCACACCCACGCAGATTTGGGTACCCAAAGAGTGTATTATAGCGCAACCCTCAAGCCATGTAATATATACTCCTCAAAAATCTCTTCACCCCTCAATACCATCACATCCGATATCACCTTTTGTCCCTTAGCAGAAACATATCACCTGCTAAAAAACTCTTAGGAAGTGGATACCGAAACGTATCCAGATGACTTCTCTGACCCCCTTATCTAACATTACTCCCACCCCGACTAAACACTACCCTTGTAACAACTCATTCATGACTGAACCTTGTACAAATCCACACACTATAACCCAACATCACTTGTAATAACATCTCATCAAGAAATGTATGCATCATCTGAAGAATGTAGGTGTCTAGAGACTTGCATTAGTTTTGCAACAATCATTCCATAAACCACATCATGAAACTCGGCTACATGGGTTACACATCGGTTATGGAAAGGGATTGCGGTCTCACTTTAATGGGATCATGATTAATTTCCATACTAATGTGTTAATCTTTTGTAGTAGATCTGCTACACACTCGCATCATTCATCATGCAGGCAGAAGGACCATATGAAGCTGGCCCCAGTGTACCCATGGCGAATATTGGCGAATTACTGGCAGAGCCACATCCTACGGCTCAACCACCAAAATTTCAAGGATTTCCAGGACCTATGCCAATCGATGACTCTCCTAGGGGATATACTGAAAAGATTCATCGCAATTCTCACTGGTTTCAAGGGCTAGCAGGACCGTTGGTAGACACAGATTTTATCTTTGAAGCCAACTTGACTTTTGATACCCGTACATGGGCCAAGTACCAATTTTTCTCAAGAGAGTTCGAAGGACTACAGAACACAGAAGACTTAACACATGTTTGGGCAAGAGCAGGCTTCACAAAATATTTCAGTGATCCTTTGCCTAAACCGGATTTCTACCGATGCTACTATTTGATAACCACATTGACAACTTCAGAGAACAAAGATTTGCTAGGAACATTCATTTTGTCATCTTTGGTAAATGATCCGCCATATAAGAAGTTTTATCTGTCTAAAGATTTGATTAGAGCTGCTATTAAGATACATGGAACGCATACGCCGACAGAACGAGAAAGGCTAATTCCAGAGCCTATGAAACGTGGGGATGTTACTAAATGGGAAGATATTTTTGCGATCACACCTGAGCTCTCTAAACCATTAAGGATATGCATGCAACATTTTGCTTTCCCCGCTCAGGATCAATTCACCATGCCACACAAACGCATCTGGTTTGGTTTATATTTAGCATGTACTGGACCTCAAACGGTAGACCTAGCAAGCTGGATAATTGATCACTTATACTTAGCACAACATAGATGGGAAAGAAAGAAGGTAATCAATGGATGCTGCGCTCTTACGAGGATTGTATATATGTGTTTGGCATAGGACTTGCCAATCGAGCGTGCAATGACAAGGCGAGGAGTTGAAAGCATTCAAGGGGACAACAAAGAAAGCTAGGAAGGCTAGCAAAGGTCGAGCAAGAAAGCGCATGAGAGGAACCATTCCATGCCTACAGGTCCTAGAATCATCGTCGCCGCAACCCTCGCCAGAACAGTCTCCGACAGAGGCCCCTACAACTGTTCAACCCATTCGCATATGGTTATCAAGACCAGTTCTAACGGAGGGCACTACCAGCACAGCCGTTCCTCAAGTAGCCACAGCCCCAAGTCCCCCCACCACCACAGCAGAAGCTCCCACCACTATTGGTGCATAAGCATTTTCTTTTCCGATACCCAACATGGAGGCAGAACCATTGGATACGACGTTTGATTTTGAAATGCCGGATGCTTTCTCAAATGAAGTTCAGTTTGTAGTTGTGTGGGATCAGAGATGAGGATCCAAATTGAGAGGAGCCGGTTAACTTGGCCACCATAGAGTCCGCTATCCTTTGAACCTCGAAGAAGGTGCCAAGAGACCCACCATCTAGGGAAACAAGGGTAAATACTCATGCCTGAGGCTAAGGAAGTAGACCATCATAAGAAACCCACATGCTTCATTGGGAATGAAGGCCAAGAAGAGGTGTCAAAGGATCAAATCCTTGAGTCCAATATCATACGTAGGCTTGACCAGCCTGAACAGCAATGGAGAATAAGGCGATCATCCTGGTAACGGCCTCCAATCAACCAAACTAAAATTGATAAAAGATATGGCTTAGGGATTGGATATCCACAAGCTTTCCCACCTCAGCAAGCAAGCTGCTCTAGAGGAGGTCTCTAAGCTTGCCATGGTTGGGGTACAATCCAATGATTTTGTAGATGATTGATGATGCTTGTAGATATTCGACTTCCGAAACCAAACTCACTTTCCCTTCATCAACAAGGAGGATTCAGATGGGTGACGAAGAGAAAATGGGTGAGGGGCCTTCATGTGAGTCCCTCTAAGGGCCCCCTGTCCATCCACATCTTCCGTGGCTAAAAGGAAGGGGGGGTTTGAAGGAGGGGAAAAGAGGCAAGGGGGGAAGGATGATGGGGGGAGAGGGGGGGGGGCAGGGGAACGAAGAGCTTGGGGGAAAGGGGGAGGCAGAGGGGGGGGGGGGGGGAGTAGTTGGGGGGAGGGGGTTAGCAACCAACAATGCACGGAGGGATGGGAGGGGGGAGGCAGATGAGCAAGGAAGGTGAGGAAGATCCATAGGTTCATTTTAGTGTGTTTTTGCATGTATATTTGAGCTACATTCCTTAAGAATTTGCTCAGTAAATTTACCCTTGCAAGAAGCATCATAAAGATATGATCAAAAGTGGTCTTGGTTATCTTCAAAATCTACCTTGTAATAGTACTAAGTCTGACTTGTAGATGATAAAACTTCTTTAAGCCACCCTTCCTAAAGTTTCTTCCCAAAGGTCACTTTGGGACATGATCACAAAGCTACCTATCAATTTCAATGACCAAGTTTCTCTCTTTTGTTTCAGGAAGGGATGCATATGTCCAATATGGGTGATCAAATTCATTGCATCATATGCATCTCCAAGGTTGATGAGATGGTTTCTATGTGCATCTCCTAGGTTGATCAAATAGTTTCTTGACTAGCTCTAAGTTGAGAAATATTTGGATATTCTCTAGTTTGCATTTTTTAGCTTCATATTTAGGTGCCTCATGTTTGGATGATCCATACTGGAAAAGGAACTAAGCTCAAGGCTTTACATTTAGATAATGGAGATGAGTATACCACCGAGGAATTCAACTTTTTATGTCAATCTAGAGGAATTTGTAGAATAGTTTATAGCTCCTTATACCCCAATACAAAATGGTGTAGCTTAGAGGATGAATAGAACTATTCAAGATAGACTAGTTTCTATGTTGCATCATGCAAATCTTCCACAAGGATTTTAAGTTGAAGCAATATTGACTGCAATTCATGTCATTAACCTTTCAGCTAGTATTGCCAAAGGTCTGAAAGTGGCACAATATTTATGGATAGGAAATCCACCATATTATAATCATCTTTGAGTTTTGAGGTGTGAAGCATATATTCATATACCCAAGAATCTTAGACAAAATTGGACCATAAGTCAAAGAAATGCATTTTTCTGGAATATGGTCAAGAAGGCCAATTTGGATATTGTTTATGAGATCTTGAACAAGTTTAATGATCAGAAGTAGTGATATTATTTTCAATGAGCCTAAAATGCATAAACAACCCATTAAGGAGGTTGAAGTGACAAGATAGGTGTTTAAGGATACTAGCCCTCTAGTTAGCATGCATATCAGAATGCTACACATAGGGATGTTCAGGAGACCTTGCAGTTAGATTAGTCTACAAATGTTCCTATTCAGCAACCATTGAGATGTTTTGAAGGTGTCTCACATCCACCTCATAGATATGTTCTACGTTTGGGTTTTTTTATGCTAACAAGTGTTGTTAAGCCTTCTTGCTTTGAAGAGGCTATGCAGATAGAGGACCATGTCAAGAGGGAGTGTGCCATGAAGAGTGAAATTGGATTCTATTCACAAGAATATTACTTGGGTATAATACCTATTCCAATGGCCACAAAACCTTTATCATGTAAATTTGTATATAGGTTGAAATTCACATCCGATAGTGCTTCTCCAAAGTATAAAGCACGACTAGTTGCAAAGGGATTTAAGCAAAAAAATGGTGTCAATTTCAAGCAAATCTTATCTCCAATAGTTAAGATGAGTACATTGCACATATTTCTTGGATTTTTTGCAATGGACTTAGAGCTAGTCCAAATGGATGTGAAAATTTCTTTCTTGCATGGAGATCTTATAGATGAGATCAATATGGAACAATCAAAGGGCTATGTAGTTCTTGGCATAGTAAGTCTAATTTGTAAGCAAAAGAAGAGCTTATATGGACTTAAATAGTCCTCTAGACAACGTTACAAAAAGATTGATGCTTTTATGAAGTCTCAAGTATATTCTTGAAGCAATGAGGATCATTGTTTCTACACAAAGAGATGTTGAGATGGAAGCTTGATATGCTTGATACTTTATGTCGATGATATGTTGATTGTTGGGAAGTCCCCTGATGACTTGTCATTGGTAAAAAAGAACTTGAGTGAGACATTTGATATGAAGGATTTGGTGGATGTCAAACATATTCTTGGCATGTACATTACTCATGATACGAGTAAGAGATGCATATACTTGTCTCAAAGTGAGTACATATCCAAACTACTTCACAAATCCAATATGCAAGGTGGCACAACATTGATTACACCTTTAGCTACATATGTGAAATTGAGCAAGGATGATTCCCCAAATCACATGAGGAAAAGGATTTCATGACCAAAACGCCCTATCAATCTTCTGTTAGTAGTCTCATGTATGCTATGGGAGCTATGAGACTAGATATTGCATTTGTAGTGGGAGTTGTGAGTGGATATATGTCTAATCTTGGCAATAAGCATTGGGAACGATCAAAATTACATAGATTTTGATAATGCTAGTTGTGTAGATCAAAAGTCTACATCAAGGTATATTTTTCACTTTTATGGAGGTGCTATCTCTTGGAGATCTCATCTTCAAGAATGTACAATTATTTCCACTATAGAAGTAGAGTATATTGCAGCTAGGAAGCATTGTGACTTTCTTATCTTGCTTGTGATATGGTCTACCTCAACATATACCTTGTTTGCTCAATGATAGTCAGAGTGTCATTGCTTTGGCTAAGAATCTAGTATATCATGCAAAGACCAAGCACATTGAGGTAAGGTATCACTTCATTAGAGATTGCCTAGCCACTAAGCCCATTATTCTTGAGAAGGTTCATACTTGAGATAATGTTGTAGATGCTTTGATTAAATCTCTACCACATGATATCTTTTGGCATTGTTGTCACCTCATTGGGTTTACTTGATTCATGTTCTTGCACAATTACTTGTACACTATGTAGCATGCCCATCAAGTGGAAGGTATATTTTGCATACTTACACTTATATATCCTTTATTGTTCTTTAGTATCTCCCATAGTTCACTTTCGAGATATTGGGCTTTAATGGGAGATTGTTACTATTAGTGCCCATGTGAAAGGCCAAATGGTTGTCTGAAACTTTTGTAGATGTTTTGTAATAAAACATATAGTGTCCTAGTCAGCCAAAGAATTAACTTCGACCATATTTGTAAAACCTATCAATTTTGAGTTCATGTTATCCATGAACTGTGTGGTTTCTATGTATTTTAGAGGTATCATGCAAAGTATTGTGTGCAATGTGTGAAACTCGATTTTCTACTATGAGCATATGGTCAAAAAGCTCTCATGAAAGGGAATCCACCAGGATGTATGGCCATCACACCACTTTAGTTCTCCATGCAATCATCATCTAACTTACCATACAATTCTTTGTTGAACTCCTAAACACATGCACCTTCCTATTCTTGGTTCTTACGATTCATATCATGCTTGTCTAATTATTATAGCAAGTACCACTATGTGCTATGTTTCATGAGTATCATCTATTAGAGTTACATTCACAAGTATCAAGCGCACCCTCAAGGGCTCATTGTAGTTCACAAGAAATGCCTTCGTATTCATATTATGTTCCAACCTACTATCTACTTGAGCACTTCTACAAGGTCTCGAATGAGTCAAGTTCCTGAACTTTGACTCAATCTAGAGACTTATCTCCTTGGGCCCATAGGTGAAACATGGAAAAAAATCTTTCCATGGTGAATTCTTTTCCAAACTTAGCCTTTACAACTCATCAAACATGTCGCTTGCACCTTTTAACTATCCTCATAAATCCAAACTATAAAAAATATTAACAATTGGTTCCTTTTCCTACCATTTGGTTATGCACTGTCATGATGAACGAGATAAGGAAGAGAGCTCACACACACACTCTAACAATCAAAGAGGAGCACACACATAGATTGAGGCAAGAAAGAATGATCTTCTTCTTCTATTACATAAAAGGAATGTACAAGAATGACCTAAAAGTGATGGAGATTGTTAATCTCCAAAGGAACAAGATATCCTTGATGTTAGAGCACCTCTATATCAAGAATAACTCAAAACCTCTACCAATTTGGAGGACTTATGCGAGATTACCAAACTTTTGAACTAACTGTGAACAAACTCAACACACAAAAAGTCTGCTAATTTTAAATTTCATGAATTGGTCTTTTCTTCATCTTTTGACTTCAAACCTTTTGTGAAAACATCTATTGATGGTTTTCCTACACCAAGAGCTCCCCTCAATCATCAATTGAGGTTTTCTCCATCGTCTTTATACCTGCCATGTCTTTGAATCTCTACAGCTTTGGTCCATCCAAACTTTTGGTTAGCATATCTGCAATCTGATCTTTTGTTGACGTATGTATGACTTCAATATTCTTATCATTCACCTTCTCTCTTAAGAAGTGATACTGAATCTCAATATGTTTATTCCTGGCATGAAAAACAGGGTTAGCAACTAGATATAATGAACTCATGTTATCTCCATGAATAGTGGGTGTACTCTGAATGATGTCAAAACTCTTCATGAGAGTCTTTAACCATATGAACTCCTTTGCAGCTTCAACCATACCTTTATACTCTGCCTTTGTAGATGAAAAAGAAACTTTATGTTGCTTCTTAGAACACCAAGAGATTAACTTATCTCCCACATAACACAAGTACCCATAGATTGATCTCCTATCATCAGGATTACTTGCCCAATCTATATCACTATATATCTTGATGTTTGTGTCTGATGTAAAACCATAATACAAACCTTCCTTGAGTGTACCCTTAATATATCTCAACACTCTTTGTCCTGCAACCCAATGTTCTTTCCTAGGACAATGCATGAATTGAGACAACACTCCAACTGCATATGAAAAATCAGGCCTAGTTAAAGTAGCATAGATTAGACTACCAACCAAACTTTGATATAACTTCATATCCTTGAATTGTTCTCCTCCATGCCTGCTCAATTTGTGATTCACCTCCATTGGAGTAGGTGCTACCCAGCAATCTTCCATTTTAAACTTGATTAACAAGCTCTTTAAATACCTTTCTTGAGTTACATATACTCCATGTTGAGTATATGAGACCTCCATGCCCAAGAAATATGACAAGTCTCCCAAGTCACTAATCTTGAACTCTCTCTCCATTTGCTTCTTGAGACTTTGTATTCCCTTATCATCTGTACCTGTAAGAATTATGTCACATGTGAATGAACCCATCATCACTTGCTTTGACAAGCAAGCTACTATCTGCCTTAGAAACTTGGAAACTAAGTTCCTTCAAGAACTTGACAAGTCTATAATTCCATGCCCTTGGGGCCTGCTTCAAACCATACAAAGCTATCTTGAGCTTACATACATAATCTGGATATCTTTTATCTTTGAATCCTTCTGGTTGCTCCATGAGAACATCATTTGAAATGTAACCATTTAGAAAAGCATTCTTCACATCTAATTGACATAGTTTCCAACATTTACATGCAGCAATGGCTATGAGTGTTCTTATGGTTGTCATCTTTGCCACATGACTATAAGTCTAATCATAATCTATACCATATGTTTGAGCATACACTAATAAGTCTAGCTTTACACCTAGACACACTTCCCTTCCATCTGCATACCTCTTTGTCTTGTAGACCCATTTGCATCCAATGATCTTCTGATGATTTGGTTTAGGTCCCATGTCTCATTCTCCATCAATGCATCATACTCTTCCTGCAAAGCTTTCTCCCGATTTTCCTGACCTTTTGCCTCTTCATATGTAGAAGGGTCTTCCTCTGATTTCACCATGTAAGCATAGTCTTTAGTAGTAAAAAAAGAAGTATCATAGCTATGCCTTGTAGGTTGCCATTTGTGTCTTGATGACCTTTTGAGTTCTCCACTTCTTGAGGTTTCGGGTTCATCACATTCTGGATCAAACCTTGGCACTTCCTCAACTTCAACTTGTGCTTCATTGTTCTCTTCTTCATCAAATATCTGAACCTTTGATTTGCCTTTCTTCTGATTCAGAACTTCTTCATCATGTGCATGATTATTGATTGTACTTGCATACCAAGTACCTTGCTCATCAAATGTAACATCCTTAGACACAAGGAATTGCTTTGTGGATGGAATCCACAACCTATAACCCATCTGCTTATCATCATAACCAATGAACACATACTTTTTAGCTTTAGGTTCCAATTTATGCCTCAACTGAGATGGCACATAAGCATAAGCCAAACATCCAAAATACTTTGCAATGATCCAAGGTAGGTCTCTTACCCCACCAAGCTTCATATGGTGTCATACCCCGCAAAGCTTTACTTGGTAACCTATTAACCAAATATGTAGATGTATTTATAGCCTTAGCCCACAAATAATTGGGACAATTTTTCTCCTTCATCATTGATCTTGCAAACTCAACAAGAGTTCTATTTCTCCTCTATGCTACACCATTTTGTTGAGGAGAGTACCTGCAAGTAACTTCCCGTTTTATACGTGCATTCCATAAGTAATCACTGAACACATTAAAGAAATACTCTTCCCCTCCATCTGACCTTAGTCTCTTCAACTTTTGACCTGTGATTCTTTCTGCATACACACGATAATGTTTAAATGTATTGAATACCTCTGATATATCTTTGATCACATATAGTGATCCACATGGTAGCATCATCAACATAAATCACATATCTTGAACCATTAATACTGAAATCCTTTGATGGTCCCCACACATCTATGTGTACCAACTCAAGTTTCTATGAATACATGAAATGCTTAGTATATGATTGGTTATGAGCCTTACCTAATTGACATGCCTCACATCTGTATGTCATGCTTTGACCTGCAACCTTATGCGATCCAAGCACTAAACAATTATTAACCATATCCTTAATACCTCTTTCATTGAAATGTCCAAGCCTTTTATGCCAAAGATCTAACTCAGAGATCTTATGTCCTCCATAAGTGAACACGGCATGACCAACATTGCCTTGAATCTTCAATGTTAATAACCATCCTTCTTTCTTCCCTGAAATAATTTGTTTCCTCTTCCTCTTAGGAAGTTGGCTTGGCTAGTTGTACCTCCTTCTTCATTTAATTGTTGCTTGCCTTTGCTATTCTTCTTCTTGTCCTTTGAATACATTGCTTGACCTGTACTCTTATTAACATCACCTTCGACATCCTGCTCAAAGGTTAGCATATGTCCTAACAATTGATTCAAGTCAGGAGTGAAATGATCTAGTGACAATTCAATAGAAAAAATGAATGGCTTCCATTTCTCATCTCCTCTTAAACCTGTGAGGATTTTCCTTACCAATTTATCTTCTTCAATATCTTCAACAACTGCTCCTAATGCATCTCCAATGTCCTTCATCCTTGTTACATAGTCGGAAATGATTGTGAAGCCTTCTTCTTGAATGTGGTAGACTTTGCCCATAAAGATGCTTTCCTTGACTTTGTAGTATTTTGGAAATGCTCCTCCAAAGCATTCCATATGTCACTTGCACTTTCAAGTCCTCTAATACGAGGTAGCAAGTAGTCATTGACTCCCATGTAGATAATGCTCCTTGCTTGAGCATCCTTCTTCATCCATGTCTTCAAATATGAAAGTTCATCCCTACTTGGAACACTAGGATCTCTGAACTCTGGTTAATCCAATTTCTCTATCTGAAGAGAATTGACCATCCTTTCTTCACCTGTGTATTACATTCTTCAAGATTTATGAGAAATAAGTGTACCTTTATTTCGAATGAAGTTCCTTTTGATCTTCTTGATAGCTTTAGGCCTCCTTCTCTTGCTTTCCCTTTAAGATTTCTCCTTTTGAATCTTCAAAGGTTGATTTCTGTATAACTATAGCAGTCGGGATCCCCCTTTCTTCAATTTTGATGATTCTTGCTCTGATACCACTAATGGAGAGTGTTAATCTCCAAAAGAACAAGATATCCTTGATATTAGAGCACCTATATATCAAGAATAACTCAAAAAATCTACCAATTTGGAGGACTATTGCCAAATTACCAAACTTTTGAACTAACTGTGAACAAACTCAACACACAAAAAAGTCTGCTTCACTTTATCAACTCATAGACTAATCAAAGATGTAAATTCTTAAATGAAACTTTGCATGAGGTGTTGGCTAATGTTTTTGAACCTTCTCCAAGTTCAAAATTTTCAAAAGATTCAGTAGACATTGAGAGATGATCCAAATAGTCTACCTATGTCTGAAATTGTACTCCTACATAATCGACTTTGACACCTGCAACTTCTAATCCATGGTTCTCCCAAAGTAGACCCTGTTTAATCAAATGCTTTTAGCCATAGATGGCTTACCTTTCAACTTAGATTTTGACTCCTCATTTGTATAAAATCTTACACTATGCACTGAGATCTAATCAATTCTTTGACCATCGAGATTGCGCCTATTTCAGAAGACACTCATCACTTCTTCACATACAAATGTTCCTACACATAATTCTAGTAATGGCATACTCCTTTCTTTGAATTAGAGATACTCAAAGACTTTCCTTTGGGTGTAGAGGAAGCATTAGGAGAAGGACTAGAAGACTTAGGAGTAAAGAATTACTTTCCTTCTTGGATTGTTGAATCTTCTTCTCCTTCTTTGTCCCCTTCTTCTTTCCTTTTGACGATGATAACATGGCTTCTTAATTCTCTTTCATACCTTTTTGTTGATCTTCATCTTGAAGTAACAGGAACTATAGCTCTTCAAATGAAAATTCTCTATCTCATAGAGAGAGAGAGATAAAGAAGTAACAAAATCACAATATGTAGATGGAAGTGAGTTTAGAAGTGTATCTACAATCTCTTCATCTAGAATGTTGACTCCAACATTGACTAACTGATCTTGTAAATCTTTGAGCTTCAATATGTGTGATTGAACTGACTCATCGACTTTCATCCTTGTGTTGGCTAGCTATCTTCTTAGATGAGATTTCCTAGCAGGGTTTCTACTTTGATAGAGATCCTCTAACTCCAACCAAGCCTAATGAGAGGTTCTGCATGACTTGATTTGGGGCATAATATGCCTCTTGACTCCCATATCAATATATGAAAGTTCTTGTGCATCCCTTGAGTCCCATCTAGATTTCTCTTTCGTAGGAAGTAATCTCATAGTGATACTGCTCATTCTTGATGATAAAGTGGTTCTTTCTTTTCCACTAACCTCCTATTGAGTAGAAATAGGAACAAGGGTCCTTTTACAAGATAAAAAAGTCTCTTCTATGACTTGTCTTGGCCTTGGATAAGTGCCATTAACAATATTCGATAAGTTCTTTGATACTAACATATTCATCATCGTAAAAATCCACATTGGATAGTTAGAAATTCCCTCAAGCTTATCTTCATTCTCAAGTATATAGTTAAGGGTGTATGTTAACTATGCTTTGGTATCAAATGTTGGAAGTGGGGTGGACCCCAATAACAATTAATCACATGTTTATAGGATCTTCCAACACATGGACCTTATCCTACACACCTTAATACTCAAAAAGAGATGAGTGAAAGATAGAGAGAGAATAGAAAATATTTTCAAAGTATATGGTAAGCCTATAGTGCTCACCTACACTATCTTATATTCCAATGTCAAATCACAATGTGTGAATATGATACAAACTGACAATATCTTAATCTACATAGAAATAGGAACTAGTAAGAAATTGTGTGTAAAGTGCTCAAGAGTTATGAAGAGTGTGTGTGTGAGAATATGGAGAATATGAACAGTTTAGAATTGTTTTATAGAAAACTGGAACTTTGATTAACCTAAATCAGAAACTAGTGAAATAACAAGTAAGAACAGAAATAGACTTGTTACTCACGGTAACTCAACAGCTGATGCTGATGGTTCAATGATACTAATCCCCCAAATAATTCTAATGTAGAGCACACCTCCTCCAAGAGTGTAGAACTTTTCCTCTCGTAGAGGGCCTCTAAGATCTCCTCCAAAGCTTGTGTAGCACTTGCTTGAGCTTGAAAAGATGATCACGTAATGAGCCTATGGTCTCATTACATAGCATTGGCTGCTCTCCACGATAAGCATAATTGAAAAATAAAAAAACTATGTTTGCATGCCAATGCTTCTTCTATAAACAACAAGTGTCATAAACTTCTGCTAAAAATAACGTAAGATTTGATTTTCATGTTTTTTGGAATTGCATTATCGAGATCATGAATTAAGCTCAGATGGAAATTTAATGAGGCTTTTTGCCTAGCCACACTGCTCGGTGTGCTCTTATTAGCTATCAAAATGGACTAAGGTCTAACTTTGTACCTCATATGTTGTAGTAGGAGAAGCATTTTTAATTCTCAAAGATCTAAAATAGTATGTCTAAAAATGCGATGCCTTGTATATTTTAAAGTATGAAACAATGTGAAGTAGTTCGGAATTAGAATGAAGAGAATCTGTCTTACGAAAACTATAAAAGAATGCAAAAGTATCTATAATGTTGTATTAAGTCTAAAGATTAAAGCAGAGTTCTATGTGCATTGTTACGATGCAGTTTCTATTCATGTAACTCATTTTGGTACTATTTATGGATTCTACTATGATATTGAAGTTTGAAATTGATCTAAAGTAATCTAATTCTCTCAGTGTCTTGACCATATTTGAAATGTGTGAAGGAACAAAAATGCATGTTTTGATTGTAGTATTGTAGCCATAATCCCCATTCCTGAAATGTATGCTTTGGAGGTGCATTGTATGTTTTCGCAACAATCAACACCCCAAACATATTGGTGACCATGATGGGATGGGGTTTGTTTTGAGATGCAGTTCCTCTTGAATTGATGCTTTTGCAGAGTGGTAAAGTTTACTTGCATAGTGATCGATATGTCAAGAGTACCTAGACAATATCCAGTAGACCTTAGATGCTTTAAATTTCGAAGATATTTCACTTATGGAAGCAGCAAAGATCCCAAAAGAATTGATACGATGGGTTGAAAATGGATTCGTACCATAGGCAATTTTAGATGACTAGATATTCAAGTGGCAGAACAACAAGTTAGCTAAAGCTTCATGGAAAGGGGAATCTAGCAAAGCCGACCAAAGGAGCCAATATGCAGGAAGAAGAGTTTTTGAACTTAAGCCAAAGCAATGGCAGCAGACCCTAATCAGAGCTTTCTTTATCCTAGCCTCTATTGCTCGACCCAGTCCTTCAGAAGATGATTCCAAAGAAAGGATGTGGAATAGAAACCCAAATCCGGGATAAAATTACACACATTTCTATGGACGACCAAAGAGGATCCCAACGTTCATGTGCGAACCTTCGAGAATCACTGCGCCTGCAACCATAGACTTATACATGATGAAGATCACAAACTATAGGTATTCCAAGCTACTCTCACTGGGGATGTGGTCAATGGTTAATTGAACATCCTCTAGATCATTTTCCAAAGTATGATGAATTAAAAGAGACATTCTTGGAAAGATTTTGGACTTCAAAAAGCGTTTCGAACCTTATAGTATATGATCTAGAAGGTAGCATGGAGCAACACGCTTTGGATTTCAGATCTACAATGAGATAGTTTCCAGACGATGGTTGTCCTTCAGAAGACTTGTTGCAAGAATGTTTTATGGATGGATTGTAGCCAGCAATAAAGGAGAAAATTTACATGTACACATTGGAACAAGCCTCAATATTAGATTAGATAATTGATTTAGCAAAATGTGTGGACCAAAAAATACAGTTGGCTAATGTGGGTTCCAAAAAAACAAGCCCAGTCACAAAGAAAAGTTCTAATCCAATCTTGCAAGTGTACTACCTACGATGTCAAAATGCAGGCCATATTACTGCAGACTTTGCACTAAATTAGGTATACTACCCCATTTGCAATAAAAGTAATCACGCTTTGGAAGAATGCAAGTTTAATGGCAAAAATACTATGGTCGCAATGGCACAAGTTGAAAACCCTTTGTGGAAGGCCAGTGCTATAGGGTATAAGCCTCCAACCCAATTCACACCATGGATGGAGAGTCAAGATGTAAGATTGTTAGGGAAATCTTAGTTTTCTGGATCCTAATAGTTTCTAGATCAATGGAGGTTTTACTGCGATAATTTTTAGTATTATGGAAGAGGACACAATTTTCAGCAAGTAGAACCCAAAAAATTTGAGAATCAACTAGTTCAATGCCAGTTCTGTTTGCAGTATGGACACGAATGATTTGAATGTGAGGAAGCAAAGGAATATGACCAAAGAAAAAAGTAAGCTAAGCTAAAGGCTCCCATGGAAAATGTAGTGACCTTGGAATACTTAGAACCTTCAGTAGCCATTATTATGAGATCACGTCAAGAGTACGAGACTGCACAATGACTTGAGCACTATTCACTAGTGGAGCAAAACAAACATTTGATGAAAGCATTCCAGTGGGCCAAGGAGTACCCACCATACTATGTCGATCTAAAACTAGTCACTAGAGTTAGCAATATTAAAGGTCGAACAGGAAAAACAAAAAGTAAAAGAAGTTTGCAAAGAGTCCAGACTCACGAGGATAGAGTACAAGAAAGTGACATCTCTAGACACTCAAACAAACTTGTAGTTTTGGAATTGCAGAAATCGAGCTCAAATTTCCAAGACCCCAGTACCGAAATGCAAGACTGGACTTTGGACAAATTACAGCACTAGAGTGTTCTGGACCAAGTAATATCAGATGAGGGAAATTCTTGGCACTTATTAAGCAAGTCACAGATTCAATTAATCCTAGGTGCTTTGCTAGAGTTAGTTTCGGTGTTCAAAGAAAAGTTACTTAAACATCTACAAAAGGAGCATTCTACGAGAAAATTTCCATTAGAGTATGGTATAAAAAGCAAGCTATCCCAAAATTATTGATTGATGATAGATCTAGTATCAATATTTCCTTTATATCAAAAGGAGTTACTTAAACGATTGGCATGGTCAGAGAAGTACTAGATAAAGTGGTGGACTGTATAGTCCCTACCATTAGAGTATGGTATAAAAACCAAGGTATCCCAAAATTATTGATTGATGATAGATCTAGTATCAATATTTCCTTTATGACTACTTGTAAGCAAATGGATTGGACTAGCATTGAACCAGCCCCATTCTTTGTGTGTATGGCCGACCAATCTAGAGTGTAACCAGTTGGACTTATCAAGGATATTCCAATAGTAATTTCTCACATCATCTTTCTTATCATGTTTGTGATGCTCGAACCCAAAGGGAAGAACTTGGACTATAATCTATTATCGGGAAGACTGTGGTTGTAGAATGCCAAAGTAAGATAAAATTGGGTTGTCAAAACTATCACGTTTTGGAAGGGACACACCAAATTTTCAGCCCAACTGGAGGATGAGAAGTTCTATCCTCCCGAAAATAAACCAATACTTGTAGAGCCACCTCATATGTTGGATGGACTCAAGGAGGATGAGGAATAACAATTTTTAGAGGCTAACCGGGACTTATTGTCATTTGGAGTAGTGGATGTCAAACCAGTGGTCAGATCAGTTTTTGGTGACATGGGAGCATTGTTTTGCACAAAGTTGTTGGACCCAAAAGTAGATCAATATGTAGACTCGATGATCAAAGATCTAATGGAGCTCGAGAAAATATGCGTAGAAGAAGATTTGCTTGAAGAAGTGAATTTGGGCACACCAGATGAACCTAAGCTGGTGAGAATCTGTGTGGATATTGCTCTAGAATTTCAAATGGCTCTAATTGCCTTGCTAAAAGAATATAAAGATGTGTTTGCTTGGACTTATGCAGACATGAAAGGTTTGGATCCATGGGTTTACCATAACAAGATTTTACTTAAGCTTGATGCAACTCTGGTGATGCAGCAACGGTATAGGATGAACCCAAACTTTGAAAAACAAGTAAATCATGAATTGGACCACCTAATTAAGGTCGGATACATTGTTCCTATCAAGATTGGGTATCCCAAATAGTGATTGTACCAAAGAAAAATAAGAAGTCCTGGATTTGTGTAGACAATCAAAAGTGGAATGCAGCTACGATCCCAGACCCTTTCCCACTTCCCTTTCTTGATAATATGTTATGTTACCGTTAGTGTCCATGTGAAAGGCCAAATGGCCACCGGACACTTTTGTGTATATGTTCTTTAATGAAACATGTAGTGGCCTGGTTAGCCACAGACTGTAAGTTCGACCGCATTTGTAAGACCTAAGAAGTCTATCTTTGTGCTCCCTATGTACAATGTTTTTCTTATGTATTCTGTAGCCTCTGTGCAGAGTATCGTGTGTGGCCCTAGGAGCTCAGTTTTCTACTCCAAGGATATCAGAGTGCACTGTGGTGCATCATCGTTGAATTACTTCACTGGTATCACAATAGTTCGACGCAGAATATTTGTTCCTTTTGTGAGAGCAAAGCTAACACCCCCCCTCGGTTTTCTCCAAGGCTTACGACTAAGGTGGCGACTTGTCATCTGAGTCCCCGAAGTCACCATTGGCACCGTTGGTTTCATGCGAGGGAGGACCTCAATGATCAAGGAAGATAGACGTTCCCGGTACTTCCCGGGAGGTCACCCATCACAATATTGTTCCCTCTGGAGCTCGCTTAACCGTGGCATTATCTTGCCACTAAGATACACTCTTGTGGTGTTTGAAGAAGGGGAAAGACTAAGGTTAACATTACCTTGAACATGTTTTGGTCCCTCAAAGCTTCATTCGTTGCTTTCAAAGCCTATTTCTGAAGCATTTTTGGGGTGTCTTTTGGAGCCATTTTGGAGTACTTTTGCACATAGTTCTCTTCACACATATCCAAGAAAATCAAGAAGAGTATTCTTTGTACTTGTTTGACAATGAATATCAACCTTTGGGGCTGTGTTTTCAGCCACACTCATAAAACTACAGGTTTCTCAAAAGGTTTTCAATTTTGGTGGGAGAAGCTGCTGCAAATCTATGCAAGTTTTTGAGCATAAAACATCAGAGTTGACAGACACTTGCATGTGTTGTTGGCTAGTTTTTGGGCTGTGCATTCAGCCTTTTAGTGTCATTTTACTGCATATATTGAGCACATATGCACCATGTACACTTCTACGGATATCACTTATGTACGTCCATGTGGTCATTGATATAGCGGTTATGTTTTTTGCATAAAGACTTTTACATATGATAAAGAGGGTCATGGTGAGGCTTTCTTAACTGGGAGACACCCAGATGTTGGGGTCTCCATCTATCCGTCTATCCATCTATCCCTCTATCCTGATGGAGAGTGTTAATCTCCAAAAGAACAACCTACTCTTGAATTTAGAACACCTCTATATCAAGAGTAAGTCAAAACCTTCACTAAATTAGAGGTCCAATATCCAAATTATCAAAATTGAGAAAATCTGTGAAGAAGATGAAACACAGAAAAGTCTGCTACAGAATTTCTTCACATTGACCTATCAAATATGTAAAGTTTTTGATGAAACTTTGTACGAAATATCTCCTAGAGATTGCGCACCTCCTCCAAGTTGAATTACTTGAAAAGCTTGAGTATAACTTGAGAAATCCACTTCACAAGTTACCTATGTCCAAACCTGTACTTCTGAGAAGTCGATTTGACACCCCTAACTTCTTAACTTTGGTTCTCACAATGTCGAACCCGTTTTACCAAATCCTTTTGTCTGAAGATAGCTTATCTCTCAACTTAGATTTTAAGCTATCATATGTGTAAAACTTTACACTGTGCACTGAGCACTACTCATTTCTTTGGACTCGAAATGTGCGCCTGTTTCAGAGAACTGTGAACACTCAACACATATGAATGTTCCTACTAACAATTCTCCTAACCTGTTTGCAATTAGACTCTGAAATTCTATTCACAGACTCATTAACTAACAACTTAGATATCCTCAAAAGGATTTCACAAATGATCTACCACAGACGGAGTAGACGCAGAAACATCGGGCGCAACATTTCTTTGATTTCAGGAGAAGACTACAACTGAAAAGTGAGAGAGACTACAACTTCTTTCTCAACTGTCTATTGACATTTACAACCACTAATTTCTCTATTCCTATGCTCATACAAAGTCTCTCTTTGTCTTCTCTCTTTATCCCGACATTTTCCAAAAGTATTTATAGGCATCTATATACAAACTCTTAATAAACCATAAGTATATGTAACCTATGTCATAACTAATGTACATATGTGTACATGTCCTTCACTCTTGTGAATGTATCCATCTTCTTTACTCCAAATCTTCAATTGGTGATTGATCTGCACCAACAGCTCCCCCTCAATCATCAATTGAGGTTTCTCCTTTCTTCTTTATACCTGCCATGTCTTTAAACTTCTGTAGCTTTGGTCCATCCAAGCTTTTTGTAAGCATATCAGCTATCTGATCTTTTGTTGAAGTATGGATTACTTCAATCTCTTTATCTATCACTTTCTCCCTTAGAAAGTGATACTGTATCTCAATGTGTTTGGTCCTGGCATGAAAAACAGGATTAGTAGCTAAATACAATGAACTCATGTTATCTCCATATATAATTGGTATCCCATGTACAATGTCAAAACTCTTCATCAAGGTCTTGAGCCAAATCACTTCTTTTGCAGCTTCAACCATGCCTTTATACTCAGCTTCTGTAGAAGACAAAGCAACTGTATGTTGCTTCTTAGAACACCATGAGATTAACTTATCTCCCACATAACACATGTATCCATAGGTTGATCTTCTATCATCTGGATTACCTGCCCAATCTGCATCACTATAAATTTTGATATTTGTGTCTGAGGTAAACCCATAATACAAACCTTCATTGAGTGTACCCTTAATGTACCTCAACACTCTTTGTCCTGCAATCCAATGTTCTTTCCTTGGGCAATGCATGAATTGAGACAAAACCCCTACTGCATATGATAAATCAGGTCTAGTTAGAGTAGCATAGATAAGGCTACCAACCAAACTCTGATATTGTCTCATGTCCTTGAGTTCTTCACCTCCAAACTTACTCAATTTGTGATTCACCTCCATTGGTGTAGGTGCTACCCTGCAATCATCCATTTTAAACTTGATTAACAAGTTCTTCAAATACCTTTCTTGGGTCACAAATACTCCATGTTGAGTATATGTAATCTCCATGCCCAAGAAGTATGATAAGTCTCCCAAGTCACTTATCTTGAATTCCTTTTCCATTTGCTTCTTGAGTCTTTGTATTCCTTCTTCATCTGTACCTGTAAGAATTATATCATCAACATATATGCACATGTATATGAAACCATTATCACTTGCTTTGACAAGCAAGCTACTATCTGCTTTAGACACCTGAAATCCAAGTTCCTTTAGGAACTTCACAAGTCTATAATTCCATGCCCTTGGGGCCTGCTTCAAGCCATACAAAGCTCTCTTGAGCTTGCACACATGATCTGGATACCTTTTATCTCTGAACCCTTGAGGTTGCTCCATGAATACATCATCTGAAATATAACCATTCAAAAAAGCATTTTTCACATCAAGTTGACATAACTTCCAACCTTTACATGCAGCAATAGCAATAAGTGTTCTGATGGTTGTCATCTTTGCCACAGGACTATAAGTCTCATCATAATCAATACCATATGTCTGAGCAAAGCCTTTGACAACAAGTCTAGCTTTGTATCTAGACACACTTCCATCTGCAAACCTCTTGGTCTTGTAGACCCACTTGCATCCAATGATCTTCTGACTATTTGGTTTTGGAACCAAATCCCATGTTTGATTCTCCAATAGTGCATCATATTCTTCCTGCATAGCACTCTCCCATTTTTCCTTACCTTTTGCCTCTTCATATGTAGAAGGATCTTCATCTATCTTCATCATGTAAGCATAGTCTTTTGTAGCCAAAAATGAAGTATCATAACTATACCTTGTAGGTTGCCACCTATTTCTTGATGACCTTCTGAGTTCTCCACTCCTTGAGGTTTCTGGCTCTTCACATTCAGGATCAAATCTTGGTGTCTCTTCCACTTCAACCTGCACTTCATTATTCTCTTGCTCATCAAATATCTGAACTTTTGATTTACGTTTTCTTTGACTCACTTCTTCTTCATCACCTGTATTGATATTGATTGTACCTGCATACCAAGTACTTTGCTCATCAAATGTAACATCTTTAGAAACCATGAATTGTTTTGTAGATGGACTCCACAATCTATAGCCCATCTGCTTATCATCATATCCAATGAAAACATATTTTTCAGCTTTAGGCTCCAACTTGTGCCTTAATTGTGATGGCACATATGCATATGCCACACACCCAAAAACTCTGCAATGATCCAAGGTAGGTCTCTTACCCCACCAAGCCTCATATGGTGTCATACCCTGCAAGGCTTTACATGGTAACCTATTAACCAAATAAGTGGCTGTATTTACAGCCTCAGCCCACAAATAATTAGGGCAATTTTTCTCCTTCATCATGGATCTTGCAAACTCAACAAGTGTTCTATTTCTCCTTTCTGCAACACCATTTTGTTGAGGAGAGTACCTGCAAGTAACTTCCCTTTTTATACCTGCATTCCATAAGTAATCACTGAACTCATTAGAGAAATACTCTCCCCCTCTATCTGACCTTAGTCTTTTCAACTTATGACCTGTAATTCTTTCTGCATATGCATGATAGTGCTTAAATGTATTAAACACTTCTGACTTATCTTTGATCACATAGATAGTGATCCATCTAGTAGCATCATCAACATAAATCACATAATACCTTGATCCATTTATACTGAAATCCTTTGATGGTCCCCACACATCTGTGTGTACCAACTCAAGCTTCTCTGAGTGCATAAAACCATGCTTGGAGTAAGAATTCTTATGAGCCTTACCTAATTGACATGCCTCACATTTGTATGTCATATGTTGACCTGCAACATTAGGCAATCCAAGCACTGAACCATTGTTAACCATATCTTTAATACCTCTTTCATTGAAATGTCCAAGCCTCTTGTGCCAAAGATCTAGCTCAGAGATCTTATGTCCTCCATATGTGAACATAGCATGACCAATATTGCCTTGAATCTTCAAAGTAAATAATCTTCCTTCTTTTTTTCCTGAAACAATCTGTTTATACCCTTGGCTAGGGTCTTCCACATATACTCCATCATTAGTGAACCTTACTTCATATCCCTTTTCAACAATTTGTCCTACACTTATCAAATTCTTAGGGATTGTAGGAACATACAAGACCTTACTCAATAAGGTGCTTCCATCCTTGGCCTTCACTGATCCAATTGACTTCACATTGTGTTTTGTGTTGTCACCTGTCTGAACAACATGATTAAAAACATTATTCTCCAAGTTAGTCATCAAGGATATATTACCACTCAGGTGATTGCTACACCCTGAGTCAATATAGAAAACTCTTTGATCTTCACTCTGCCTTTCACAAGTTGCATTCATTATCAATGTTGAATCCTCCTTTTGATCTGAAGCATAATTGTAGTAGGTGTTGTTATATTGTTGACTTTGGAATCCTCTACCTGCATTTCTTCCAAAGTAATTCCTTCCACCTCTACCTCTGAAGTTACCTCTTTGATTTCTGCCACCTCTTCCTCTTGAATTATAATTTTGATTGTATCCACCATTATTCTGATTATTATGCCAACAATCATTAGCTAAGTGATTTGTCTTACCACAAATCCAGCAAGCTTTGCCTCCATCTTTGTTGTTCCTGCCTCTTCCTCTACCTTTGCCACCTCCTCTTCCTCTTAGGAAGTTGGCTTGACTAGTTGTCCCTTCATCTTCATTTACTTGTTGCTTTCCTTTGCTATTCTTCTTCTTGTCCTTTGAGTACATTGCATGACCTGTACTCTTGTCACCATCTCCTTTAACATCCTGCTCAAATGTTAGCATATGACCTAACAATTGATTTAAATCAGGAGTGAAATGGTCAAGTGATAATTCTGTAGACAAAATGAATGGCTTCCACTTGTCATCACCTCTCAAACCTGTAAGGATTTGCCTTACCAATTTATCCTCCTCAATGTCTTCATCAACAGCTCCTAATGCATCTGCAATGTCTTTCATCCTTGTCACATAGTCTGAGATGGATTGTGAAGCCTTCTTCTTGAAGGTAGTAAACTCTGCCCATAAGGATGCCTTCCTTGACTTTGTAGTGTTCTGGAAATGCTCCTCCAAAGCATTCCAAATGTTAGTTGCACTTTCAAGACCTCGAATATGAGGTAGCAAGTAATCATTGACTCCCATATATATAATGCTCCTGGCTTGAGCATCTTTCTTCATCCAATTTTTCAAATCTGCTAACTCTTCCCTAGTTGGAACACTAGGATCTATGAACTGTGGCTTCTCTTCTTCTCCTGTGATATAAGCAATTAAATCTTTGCTCATAAGATGAGCTTCCATCCTCATTGACCATGCAGGATAGTTTTCCCTATCCAATTTCTCTATCTGAAGAGAATCTCCCATCTTGTGTCCACCTGTGTATTGAAATCTTCAAGCTTTACAACCAATGTATGTACCTTTCCTTCGAATTAGACTCCTTTTGTCCTTCTTGATGTCGTATGGTCTCCTCCTCAAGCTTTGCCTTCAAACTTTCACTTCTTAGTCCTTCAAGTGTTAAATTTCTTGAATCTGCAGCAGTCGGGACCTTCCTTTCCTTGATTGATGTTTCCTGCTCTGATACCACTGATGGAGAGTGTTAATCTCCAAAAGAACAACCTACTCTTGAATTTAGAACACCTCTATATCAAGAGTAAGTCAAAACCTTCACTAAATTAGAGGTCCAATATCCAAATTATCAAAATTGAGAAAATCTTTGAAGAAGATGAAACACAGAAAAGTCTGCTGCAGAATTTCTTCACATTGACCTATCAAATATGTAAAGTTTTTGATGAAACTTTGTACGAAATATCTCCTAGAGATTGCGCACCTCCTCCAAGTTGAATTACTTGAAAAGCTTGAGTATAACTTGAGAAATCCACTTCACAAGTTACCTATGTCCAAACTTGTACTTCTGATAAGTCGATTTGACACCCCTAACTTCTTAACTTTGGTTCTCACAATGTCGAACCCGTTTTACCAAATCCTTTTGACTGAAGATAGCTTATCTCTCAACTTAGATTTTAAGCTATCATATGTGTAAAACTTTACACTGTGCACTGAGCACTACTCATTTCTTTGGACTCGAAATGTGCGCCTGTTTCAGAGAACTGTGAACACTCAACACATATGAATGTTCCTACTAACAATTCTCCTAACCTGTTTGCAATTAGACTCTGAAATTCTAGTCACAGACTCATTAACTAACAACTTAGATATCCTCAAAAGGATTTCACAAATGATCTACCACAGACGGAGTAGACGCAGAAACATCGGGCGCAACATTTCTTTGATTTCAGGAGAAGACTACAACTGAAAAGTGAGAGAGACTACAACTTCTTTCTCAACTGTCTATTGACATTTACAACCACTAATTTCTCTATTCCTATGCTCATACAAAGTCTCTCTTTGTCTTCTCTCTTTATCCCGACATTTTCCAAAAGTATTTATAGGCATCTATATACAAACTCTTATCAAACCATAAGTATATGTAACCTATGTCATAACTAATGTACATATGTGTACATGTCCTTCACTCTTGTGAATGTATCCATCTTCTTTACTCCAAATCTTCAATTGGTGATTGATCTGCACCAACAGCTCCCCCTCAATCATCAATTGAGGTTTCTCCTTTCTCCTTTAGCATTCTTTAATGCATAGTAGTATTTCTTCATATGTCACTTCTTATGACAATAATGGCACTCAATATCCCTCTTCCTCGATTTACTTCTACTCCTATTCCATTGACCATTCTTTTCCTTGTTCTTGCGCCTACCACATTGTTGATTCTTTTGTTAGTAAGCATCACGAGCATAATATGTATCTCCACTCTGAGTGGTAACCATAGACTTTCGATGGATCTCCTCACTCAAGAGTGCTCCACATATGTCATCATAGACCAGTTTACCACCAGCTGCACTATTGTGAACAGCTATAAAAAACGTATCCCATGATGATGGAAATGTGCATAGCAACAAGAGTGCTTTCATTTCATTATACATCTCCATTTTCTGAGCCTATAACTGAGAGAATATAGCAAAAAACTCATTTAGATGAGTAGTAACACTATCTGTGTCCATGCAAAGCTCATAAAACATTTCATTTGATCTCGTTTATTTTTCATATGTATTGCATAACTTCTTCCAAAGCTCCTCTGTAATTTCACATTCCAATAATAGAAAGTAAAACATATCTCCCACGTGCAATCGAATGGTAGACATATCCATTTCATCAAACATATAACAATCATTATCATCCATATCAAAAGGCTTCTTTGAGATTCCATTTGCTGCATTCCACTACCTCCATTTAATGATAGATAGATAGATAGAAAGATGGGCATGTTAAAATATCTATCTATCTATCTATCTATCTATCTATCTATCTATCTATCTATCTATCTATCTATCTATCTATCTATCTATCTATCTATCTATCTATCTATCTATCTATCTATCTATCTATTTGTGTGTTTGTCTATCTTTCTATCTATCTATCTATCATTAAATGGAGGTAGTGGAATGCAGCAAATGGAATCTCAAAGAAGCCTTTTGATATGGATGATAATGATTGTTATATGTTTGATGAAATGGATATGTCTACCATTCGATTGCACGTGGGAGATATTTTTTACTTTCTATTATTGGAATGTGAAATTACAGAGGAGCTTTGGAAGAAGTTATGCAATACATATGAAAAATAAACGAGATCAAATGAAATGTTTTATGAGCTTTGCATGGACACAGATAGTGTTACTACTCATCTAAATGAGTTTTTTGCTATATTCTCTCAGTTATAGGCTCAGAAAATGGAGATGTATAATGAAATGAAAGCACTCTTGTTGCTATGCACATTTCCATCATCATGGGATACGTTTTTTATAGCTGTTCACAATAGTGCAGCTGGTGGTAAACTGGTCTATGATGACATATGTGGAGCACTCTTGAGTGAGGAGATCCATCGAAAGTCTATGGTTACCACTCAGAGTGGAGATACATATTATGCTCGTGATGCTTACTAACAAAAGAATCAACAATGTGGTAGGCGCAAGAACAGGGAAAAGAATGGTCAATGGAATAGGAGTAGAAGTAAATCGAGGAAGAGGGATATTGAGTGCCATTATTGTCATAAGAAGTGACATATGAAGAAATACTACTATGCATTAAAGAATGCTAAAGGTAAAGGACATAATGCTGATGGGCATGTTAAACAATTACCTGGTCCATTCTCATGGAGTGTGAAGATATAGGAAAAATATGCTATTTCTAATGATGTTGATGTGTTGACACTTGATAGTAGTATGCCTATTGATGCTCTTATGGCTAATTCTACAAAATCTTTCGGTACCATGAGACTTGATGACTCTTACCAGTGTGACATACTTAGATTGGAGATGTGATTGTGCAATTTGTTGGTGGTTCAAAATTCACCATGCATAATGTACACCATGTACCTCAGTTATCATGCAATTTGATCTCGATTGGTCAACTTGATGACCTGGGTTACAAAGTGGTTTTCTATGCTCATTCCTTTCAATATCAAATTGCAACATGGTTATTGCAAAATGAAGCAAAGTTGGCTCACTTTATCCTCTATTTGTATCACAAAAAGAACACTTGTTAGCTATTACTGAACAATCTATGGCTTATATTTGGCATAGCTATTTCAATGGCATCTTCTACTGGAATGGAAAATATTTCTTATTCTAGCTAATTAATTGTGTTATCTTTCTCGAATTTTTCATTTTGTGAGCATTTTCATGATGGAAAGTAAACTAGGAATGTGCATAAAATGCACATTGAATCTTAAATTCAGCCTTTGAATCTCATTCATATAGATGTGTGTGGTCCTATGCCCACAAGCTCATTAGGTGGTTCTCTTTACTTTATCATCATAAATGATGCTATAAGAAAATTCTAGGTATATCCTATCAAATCAAAGCATGAGGTATTCCCTACTTTCAAAAAATGGATTGCTTCAATTGATATTGAAAGAGGAACTAAGATCAAGGCTTTACATTTAGATAATGGAGGTGAGTATGCCTCACATGAATTCAACCTTTTTTGTTGGTCTAGAAGGATTCTTAGAGACTTTATAGCTCCTTATACCCCAATAAAAAATGATGCAACAAAGAGGATTAAAAGAACTATTCAAGATAGAGTAATTTATATGTTGCATTATACAAACCTTTCACAAGGATTTTTCGTAGAAGCAATATTGACCACAATTCATGTGATTAATGTTTCACCTAGTACTGCCAAAGGTCTGAAAGTGAACCAAGAGTTATGGACAGGTAAGCCACCATATTATGATCATATTTGAGTTTTTGGGTGTGAGGGATATGTTCATATACCGAAGAATCTTAGACAAAAGCTGGACCATGATTCAAAGAAATGTATTTTTCTTGGATATGATCGAGAAGGACAATTTGGATATCGCTTATGGGATCCTGAAACATGATGGGTGATCAAAAGTATTGATGTCATTTTCAATGAGTCTAAGATGCATAAACAATCCATTAAGGATGTTTAAGTGAGAAGAGTAGTGTTTGAGGATACTAGTCCACCAAATAGCGTGCATAAGAATGTTACACATAGGGATGTTCAAAAGAGAGTCCAATCAAATCAATCTCAACAACCATTAAAACATTCTACATGTTTCACCTAATAGACATGTTCCAAAATTGGACTTTATTATGCTAATAGATGTTGGTGAGCTTTCTCACTACAAAGAGGCTATGCGAAAAAAGGATCATGTCAAGTGGGAGCATGCCATGAAGAGCGAATTGGATTCTATTCACAAGAATGGTACTTGGGATTTAGTACCTTTTCCAAAGGGCACAAAAGCTTTACCATGGAAATGGGTATATAAGCTGAAATTCACATAAGATAGTGCTTCTTCAAAGTATAAAAATGATTGTTGCAAAGGTTTTTAAGCAACAATATGGTGTTGATTTTGAGGAAATCTTCTCTCTAGTGGTCAAGATGAAATCACTATGCATGTTGCTTGGATTCTTTGCAATGGAGAACTTAGAGCTATTCCAAATGGATGGGAGAATTGCTTTCTTGCATGGAGATCTTACATATGATATCTATATGGAACAACCAGAGGTTTAGGTAGTTCTTGGCAAAGAATGTCTAGTTTGTAAGCTAAAAAAGATCTTATATGGAATTAAAAAGTCCACTAGACAATGGTACCAAAAGTTTGATGCTTTTATGAAATCTCAATGCTATTCTCAAAGCAATGAGGATCATTGCCTCTACACAAAGAGATGCTCATATGGTGGCTTGATATGCTTGATACTTTATGTTGAGGATATGTTGATTACTGGGAAGTCCACTTATGACTTTTCATTACTAAAAAAGAAGTTGAGTGAGACATTTGATATGAAGGACTTGGGGGATGCCAAACATATTCTTGGCATGCATTACTAGTGATAGGAGTAAAAGATGCATATACTTGTCTCAAAGTGAGTACATATCCAAAGTACTTGACCATTTCAATGTTCAGGATGGCAAGGCATTGAATACACCTTTACCTACATATGTGAAATTGAGCAAGGATGATTGCCCAAAATTAGAGAAGGAAAACGAATTCATGACAAAAATTATTTATCAATTTGTTGTTGATAGATGAAGCTTGATCCAAAATCAAAAAAATGTATCTTCATTGGATACTCCCTTGAGCAAAAGGGATATAAATGTTATAACCCACTCACACGATAGGTGTGAAGGCAAGCAGAGATGTGGTGTTTGATGAAATGTCAAGCTTCTACATAGACGCCAAAGAAGGACTTAATCTTGACTCAAATGACAAAGGAAATGCTAAAAAATCAAGTCCATAATCTCAAGTTTTGAGTGGACCTGATGCATCACCAAACAATAGTTCCAACCCAAATCCATGGAGTGAAAGATTGTGTGGAATTTCCATCCAACAAATTCATCAAATACATCCAAGAAAGGTAAAGAAAAGTTTTCTGTTGGTAGTAAAACATCTATAGGTTTTGAAGACATTGATGAAGATTTAAGTGGTTAAAAAAAGAGTCTTGATGAGGAACTTGGATTGCCCTCTATGAAGACTCCAGGAGTAAGAAGGCACATGCAGATGATACAAGGAGAAGTGACCCAGGACCAAGAAGATCTGAGAGGATGCGGAATCCAGTGCAACAATTGACATATGATAGATACATGGCTCGTCATTGTGCCTACATGACAAAGATAATACAAGATGCTAAACCCTCTTGTTTTGAAGATGCCATTGGAAATGCAGATTAGAAAAAATCCATGGATGAGGAGATGGTTGCACTTTATGGAAACGATACATGGAAGCTAGTTCCATTGCCGCAAAGAAAGAAACCCATAGGTTGCAAGTGGATTTAAAAGGTAAAGCACAATGCTAATGGTCACATAAGCAAGTACAAAGCATGATTGATAACAAAAGGATATGCACAGACATATGGCATTGATTATGAGGAAATGTTCAGCCCTGTAGCTTGAATGTCTATTGTTAGAGCACTTGTTGCATTAGCTACAACAAAAGGATGGACTTTGCATCAGATGGATGTGAAGAATGCCTTCCTACATGGTGAGTTACAGGAAGAAGTGTACATGGACCAACCAAAAGGATATGAATATTCAAAGCACCCAAAATATGTTTGCAGGTTGCAAAAGGCTTTGTATGGACTTAAAGAAGCCCCTTGTGCTTGGCATGCAAGGATTGCTAATTATTTGAATACCATTGGATTTTCTATGTGTGATGCAGATCATTCATAATATGCAAGGAAGGGTGATGATGGCATCACAATTGTGGCTATTTATGTATTGGTGTATTGCGCTACTTCTTTGGCATTGATTTTATACATATAAAAACACGTATATGGATGTCACAAAGGCAATATGCCTTGAGTATGATACAAAAGTATGGTATGATTGATTGTAAGCCAATTTTTATGCTATTAGATTAGAATTTGAAGTTGGATACTACATCAGGTGAAGCATTGGTAAATGCTACTATGCACAAGAAAATTGTGGGAAGTTTGATATATCTCACAATTACAAGGTCTGATCTAATCTACACTGTTGAAAGTCAATTTATAGAGGTTCCCAGGAATCCACATCTAGATGCTCTGAGGTGCACTCTACATTATGTGAGTGCTACTTTGGATTATGAATTTTTTGATGAAGCTAGTGTAGATTTGCAGGTTCATGGATACACCCATGCAGATTGGGCTAGTAGCATTTCAGATAGAAGATCTACTAGTGGCTTTCTATTCTCACTTGGAAGTGCAACTATTACATGGAGCAACAAGAAGCAACCCTCTATTGCTTTGTCAAGTATAGAGTCTTAGTATAGAGGTGTTGCAATGGTAGCATGTGAAGCATCTTGGTTAGAGATGCTACTTGCAGATTTAGGTGTGGAAGCATAAAAGCCTATCACCATCTATTGTGATAATCTTAGTAGAATAGAGTTAACATGAAACCCTATTTTTCATGCTAGAACAAAGCATATCAATGTAGATTATCACTTCATCATAGAGAAGCTACTAGTAGGTGATATTGATCTTGTTTATGTGAGGACAGATGAGCAGGTTGGTGATATTTTTACTAAAGCACTTGGAGCAGAGAAGCTAAAGAAGTCTGAAAGATTCTTGGATTAGAGGACATGATGTTGAGCTTGAGGGGGAGTGTTGGGATATCAAGCTCAACATGTGATGATCCAGTATGACATGTATCACGTTTTCATTTCTCTGACATGTATAGTGGTCACGTTGGTATATGTTAGCGGTACTTCATTGAGCTTTAATATATTTATCTACCGAGAGTGATGGCACATTTGTTTCTTGCCAGCTCACTCATTCGAGAACATTAAGATTTTTCTTATGTAGTGTTCTTTATAAATTGCGATTGTTTTATTGTTGTTTTTGTTGGTGCAGGACAACCATCAATTGATGTTTTGCACAAAAGGTTTGAAGTCAAAAGATGAAGAAAAGACCAATTCATGAAGGTTCAAATTAGTGCATAATCAAGAAATGAAGACTTGTATACATATGTACATAAAACTTGTAATTAGCTCACATATACTTTTGTATGGTCATGATCTTGTACATATATGCCTATATATACAAGTAGAAAGTTGGGGCAAGTATGAGAGAGTAGGAGAGATGATGAATTAGAAGTTGTAAGAACTATTACACACTTTTCAAAGTGAAGAAGATCTCTCTCATAATTTAGATGTAAAGTTTTCTGAGTATAAGAAAAAGTTGCACCCGATATTTTGTTGAGTTATCCTTATGTGTTTGATCATTTCAAGGATCCTTTTGTAAATGTTTAATTATATAGTTAATCTATCTATGGTTAAGATTTGAGAGCCTAATTGTAAACAGGCATATGATTCATAAATGTGAAACTTGTCAAATGGGAAAGGCACACAGGTTACCATTTCAGAAGAAAGGTTACAAACATGATGGTTTGCTAGAACTCATACATACAGATCTATGGGGACCAACAAAAGATGGATCAATCAATGGTTCTAGGTATTATGTTCTTTTTATTGATGATGCGACAAGATGGATAACTCTTTATGTTTTGAAGGAGAGATCAAAAGTGTTTGGAGCTTTCAAACATTTTCATGCATATGCTTAAAGAGTTACAGGACAAAAACTCAAGAGGCTAAGGTCTGATGGAGGAGGAGAATACGTTTCTCAAGAATTCAATGATTATCTTTGGAATACAGGTATCAAAAGAGAAATAACTTGTAGGTATACACCGCAACAAAATGGAGTGGCAGAAAGAAGAAACCGAACTTTAGTTGAGTTTGCCAGAGCAATGTTAAAGGAGAAGAATTTTCCAAATCATCTTTGGGCTGAGGCTGTAAATACAACCACATATCTTGTAAACAGATTACTATGTGCAGCTTTAAATGGAATGACCCCTTATGAAGCTTGGTGGGGTAAGAAACCAACACTTGATCATTGCAAAGTGTTTGGATCAGTTGCTTATGCTTATGTACCATCACAACTTAGACATAAACTTGAACCAAAGGCTGAAAAATATGTGTTTATTGGATATGATAAAAAGCAGATGGGTTATAGGCTATGGAGTCCTTTAACCAAACAGTTTATTGTTTCCAGAGATGTGACATTTGATGAAGAGAAGAGTTGGTATGCAGATAAGGAGCATAATGATGAAACATTTGAAGAAGAGGTAAGAAGAAATGAAAAAGGTAAATCACATATGCAGGTAAATGGAGATGAAGATCATATGCAAGCAAGTACATCCAGAGTTGGATCAGATATGAGAAATGAAGATGCACCTAGATTTGATGAAGAAGTGTATTCAGATACACATGAAGAGTATGAACCAAGAAGTTCAACCAGATTAAGGAAACAACTGACAAGGTATTCTTATGATACTTCTTATTTGACTCAAAAAAATTATGCTTACATAATAAAGGAAGATGAAGAACCTCAGAATTATAATGAAGCAAAAGGTAAGAAACAATGGGAAGAAGCAATGAAGGAAGAGTTCAATGCACTTGAGGAGAACAAGACTTGGGAACTTGTTCCAAAACCAAATGGTAAGAAAGTGATTGGAAATAAATCGGTTTACAAAGTTAAGAAGCTTTCAGATGGAAGAATAGCCAGATACAAAGCTAGACTGGTGGTCAAAGGTTATGCTCAAACGCATGGCGTAGATTATGATGATACATTGAGTCTTGTAGCAAAGATGTCAACCATAAGGACAGTTATTGCTATAGCAGCATCAAAAGGATGGAGGTTAAGTCAGTTGGATATAAAGAATGCATTTCTAAATGGATATATATCAGATGAAGTCTACATGGAACAACCTGAAGGGTTTGTAAGTTCCAATTGTCCAAATCATGTTTGCAGATTAAGAAGAGCACTCTATGGATTAAAGCAAGCTCCAAGAGCTTGGAATTATAGACTTGTGAAGTATCTCAATGATCTTGGATATCAAAGTTCAAAGGTAGATGCAAGTCTACTCATTAAGAGAACAGATGAAGGTATGATCTACATTTGTATTTATATAGATGATATTATAATCACAGGAACTTCAAATTAAGGAATCAAGGAGGTGAAGAGATTACTTGAGAAGGAATTCAAGATAAGTGATTTAGGAAACTTATCATATTTTCTTGGAATGGAGATCACTTATGCAAGTCATGGTATATATGTTTCACAAGAAAGATATCTTCTCAACTTATTGAAGAAGTTTAACATGGAGAATTGCAGAGAAGCTTCAACACCACTTGAGGTCAATCATAAACTCAGCAAATATGATGGTGTAGAGTTTAGAGATATGAGGAAGTATCAATCTTTAGTGGGAAGCTTGATTTATGCTACACTAACAAGACCTAATCTTAGTTATGCAGTAGGAGTTCTCTCACAGTTTATGCATTGTCCGAAGGATCAACATTGGATTGCAGGACAAAGAGTTCTTAGATATATCAAAGGATCCATAAAGGAAGGATTATATTATCCTTTTACATCAGATATAAAGTTGAGAGCATACAGTGACTCAGATTAGGTAGGAAGTCAAGATGATAGAAGGTCAACACATGGGTATATGATATACATAGGAGATAAGCTTATCAGTTGGTGTTCAAAGAAGCAGCATATAGTGGCTTTATCATCAACTAAATCCGAGTATAAAGGACTTGTGGAAGCAGCTAAAGAAGTGATATGGATGCAAACCTTGTTAGAAAGCTTGGGTATCGATCAAGGTATACCTATCATACATGGAGACAATATGAGTTCATTGTATCTTGCAGCAAATCTAGTGTTTCATGCAAGAACAAAGCACATAGAGATTCAATACCATTTCATGAGAGAAAAGGTAATGGAGAAGGAGATTGAAATAGTATACACTTCTACAAAAGATCAGATTGCAGATATTATGACAAAAAGCTTAGATGGAGTAAAGACAAAGAGATTCAAAGAAATGGGAGCAATAAAAGAAAAGAAGAACGTATGAAAGAACAGAGGATGCTAATTAGTGATTGAGGGGGAGCTGTTGAAGATTCACTCACTAATTAGACATAAAGACATGAAGACATGAAGACATATAAAGGATAAAGGAAGACGAAGAGAAACAGAAACAAAGCATTCAGAAATTCAAGCCTTAGTGAAGGAACAAATTCATGCTTGTAATATAGTGCATAGAAACTTCTAGAATCATGAATTTTGAATCTCGGAACAAATATGTGTATAAGTGAGTTTGAATATAGATAAAAGAAAAAAAAAGAAGAGAAGAAATAGTAGAGAACCTGAACTGTCGGGTATTCGTATGTAAGAGAGATGGTAAGGAAGAACTACTTAGAATAAGAGAGTTTCCATGGCTATGAGCGGAGTAAGGCCAAGCCATTCTATACACATCTTCTCTAATAGAAAACATATGTTTGTGTAGAAGAATTTGAGCATATTCTTCTTGTGTGAAGAAATCTAAGTATTCTTCATATCAGTGTGAAAGTTAGTTAACAATTACGAGTTTTTTTGACGCACATTTTACTGTACGTCTACAAGTTGGATCTCACAGTATAGTGTAAAGTTTTTCATGAGTCATAGCTCATTTTGAAGCTACTATTCTCAACTACAAATTGATCAAAAGACTTCTGTGAAACGGGACACGTATTCATAGTACTCAGTCTGACAGTAAAGGTATCCAAAACTGATGAAGAGATTTCTCAAACTTCAGATATAGTTCAATTACTGAAGAAAGTTCAGGTATTACTTCTTTACTTCATTTGCAATCATTTGAAGTAACTCCAAAGAGAATTGCAAGTCATTACGGTGACATTCTGGTGACATTACGATAACATTTTGGTAACATTCCGGTGAGATTACGGTGATATTCCGGTGATATTCCTGTGAGTTTACAACATAGTTTTGGTACAACTAAGTGGCAGTCAGAAGATCTAATAGTAAACGCACAAAAGAATTGTAAAGATTAATTTAAATCAGATCAAAATTAAAGTTTGAAGAAAAGATGCAGATTTTTGTAAAGTGAATTTTTGAATTTCACTAAGCGCAGTAATAAGTTTTCAGTTCAGAAAGGTTGCTAAGCTACTGATGATTATGGAGGTGTTCTAATATCACTTTAGCTTAGTTCTTGTGGCGTATTTCACGCGAACATGAAGGAACCCAGAACGCTAGAGCAGTGTGTATGGACTTGTACAGACATTGAGGATAATTTAGGAGACAAATTGGAACTTTCAAAGGTCTATAAAGACTCGGATAACTCCTCTCAATCATCCTCAAAACATTCCAGCTTAATAGAGGATCTAGCTGAAAAAGTGGCCCAGAAACTAGGAGTTTCTAGTAAACAGATGCCCATGTTAGCACCCGTTAAATGTTGTTACACCTATGGTGGTGATCATATGGCAAATGTGTGCCCCAATGTAACACAACCCCAAGCTAACCCTAGTGGTTAATACCGCACAATTGAAAGGTGATACACGAATCACACAGCACAAGATTGCCCGTATAACAAACAAGTAGTGCGGCAGAGCTACCCCCAAGCATATCCTCAACAAGGTAGGTACCAAGTTCAATACAATGCTCAGCCTCATTACTACATGCCCCCACAGAACTACCCTTATCAGACTCAACAGAGACCACAACCAGTTTTAGCTCAATAGCCACCTCCTCCAGTTAATGTAATTCTAGTCAAATACACTGCTACAGAAGAGAACCTTAGTAGGGCTTTAGCGCCTTCTTCACACCTGATTACTGAAAGTGATTCTAATTCAAATAGCTTTGACTCCTCCCATGTAGATAGTCCACTAGCATACTACAAGGAGTCCCCAGAACACTTGGGAAGTATATCAATATGATAGTCCACCATTGGAACCCATCTGGGAGCCTGACTATGCAAATGTAATGTATACCAACCCTAACCCATATCCCTAGTTGAGAAAGCGAAGACCACAAGGCCCTAAAGGACCATACTTTAGGTGCCAAGGAGATCACTTCATAAAGGATTGCCCACATCCTCCGATAGAAGGACAATCACAATATTACAACATTCAAGGCTTTTGTGCAAAATGTGGTAAAGAGCATATCATAAGAGACTACCCCAAGAACCCTACTAACACTTTGAAAGTGATGCCCATAAACGTGATAGGTATTGTGCACACCTCATATGGATCCACACCTACATATGTACCTATCCAAGCTATAACAAGATCCCAAGCACTGTTACAAAATCAATAGCCTAACCCTGAAAAAGTAGCTGAGACGAGTGAAGTTGGAGAATCTAGTGGTAGAAAGAAGAAATCTTGGAAGGACTCACAAGAGAGAATCAAGAGAAAGTGGAGGAGGAAAATAAGTGAACTCGAAGGAAGTTTAAAAGAAACTAGAGCTAAAATCTTAGAGTTAACATCACAAGAATCAAATCAAGAAACCCCCAACTAGAAACTAGGATCAGTTCTAGCTGAACCCATACATGAAGATCTAGACATGATGTTTCAAGCCTACTAGGAAAGGTTAAGAGAAGGACCCCAGGTAGCTGAACTAAGTAAGAACTATCCAAGAGCGGACTTAGAAATTGAGAGAACCAAGCTTTGCATGAAGATGGTCGAGCTAGCCCAGAGCATGTTTGAAGCCTCTCGATATATCAATTGGAGCAACATAGAAAAACTAGAGCTACACTTTCAAGGATTATTGGAGAGGCTAGAATACTTGATTGCTAGCAACGAAAAGAAAAGTTTGCAAAAGAACCCCACTGTCCCAGAGACACAAGAAGGTAATGTACCATCACTGTCTCAAGTGCTAAATACCGAGGTTGCAAAAAACCTTTCTTCCATACATAAGTACTCCCAAGGGTTTCTAAGAGAAATCCAAGAGGAAAAGTGGAGATGAGAGCAAGAAATTAATCCCCCTATTCAAGAGATAAATGACTTGTAGGAACAATTTCCCCAAGACATACCCTCCATCTATGACAATGTAGAGGAAGAACAAGTGAGTGAACAAATGGATTTTGAATATAACTCCTTACAAGAGTTACTTTAGTTCAAAGGACCTTGGGAAGCCAAGTCTATCAGTATGAGAGCACCCACCATAATAGTGAGAAATGAAGAATCAGTAATCCCTAGAAACACAGAAGTGATTAAAAACAATAAAGTGTAGTGTCATCTCACTTTAGAAGAATTGTTGAAAATTAAGCCAGAGTTGTGGAAGCACGTAGCAAATCAATTCCCAGAGGCTGCTTCCACTCACTCTCAAGAAGGTTCACACAAGAAAGTACCAGAAATAACTGTGGAAAGAATTGGAGAGGGAGAGGAAGGTAATACCTATCTCCTAATAACCCACAAAGGCCACACCACTAAAGCCATCCTAGATTCAAGAGCGGGAGTATCCATAGCTACCACTGCTTTATGGAAACGTTGGGGTAATCCAACACTGAGACCCACAAGAATGAAACTACAAATGGCTGATGGACACATTGAGAAGCCATTAGGCTTACTAGAAGGCATGTCTCTCACTACTTGTGGTGTAGAATTTGAGCAAACTTTTTCCATTAGTGATTTTGGGAAAAATAATGCGTACAAGATTATTTTAGGATGATGATTCATGTGCCAGTTGCAAATCATACAAGATTGGGGAACCAATTCTTTGTACTTGCAACATTTAGGAGTAACCACCAAAGTTAATCTCAAAGATTATTCCCATCGAGACGCACCCCCAATCTAGTGGAATACAATCCATTAGACACCAGAAGAAACAGAGTCTGTGCATTCATTAGAGTCATGAGGACACTCATTTATGGATGTGTAAGGTAGCAAAACAAGAGGAAGAACGACTAGAAGCCAGAACTTTAGGTTCGGAATGACATCCACAAAATCTTCAAGATCCTGCTTATGCACCTATAGTGTTTCTAGATGAGGAATTTGAGCCTCATGGTTGGGCAGAGATCTTAGCCATGATGGATATAGCTGTGAATGAAGAATGGTGGACTCCTCATTGTGATGAAGATTATTATGACATTTCAATCTTTATGGTAGAGCCTTTAGAGGAAGAGCCTATCCTAGAAGAATGCATGGAAGTGGCTCAAGAACCAGATGAGAGTAGTGACGAGGATCTAGATTCCATTATCATGGAACCCTTCTGCTCGATAGAAGAGGAATATCTTTACTTTGTGGAAGCCAAAACCCCTGAAATGGAGAAGGAAAATCAAATCGAACAACCTGAGTCACTCACAAAAGATACAGAAAGTAAGCACAAGAAGAAAAATAATTCACCCCAGACGTAAGAAGAAGAAGAACCACTCATGGAAGTACTAAAGAATTTCAAAGAGTACAAAATAGAAGATAGAAGAATCATGGTACGGATACCCAAAAGAGAAGCTAGCATTGGAGAAATATATGATAATCGAGAGAAAACCAAAAAAATAGTAGTCACAATTGAAGAAGTAGAAGAAAAATTCACATACATAGGGCATGCCTTAATGACAGAAAAAGAAGAAGAGTTAACTGCCCTATTGGGAGAATATAGAGATGTGTTTGCTTGGAGTTACAAAGACTTGAACAGAGTAGACCCATATATATGCTCCCAGAGAATTCCTATGACTCCAAAGGCCAAACCTACCAAGCAGAAACCATACACTTATAATGATAACTATGCAACCAAGATTAAAGAAGAGATAGATTGATAAAAGAAGGATTATTTATGAAATGAACATACCAAATGGGTATCCCCCATTGTGGTAGTACGCAAGAAAAATGGAAAATTGTGTGTGTGTATTAACCTTAAAAAAGTTAATGCCACCACAATTAGAGACAATTATCCTCTTCCTATCACGGAACACTTAGAGTTGCGGGCAAGGAAGTTTATAGCTTTCTTGATGGATTCTCAGGCTATAATCAAGTAGCCATTGCTCTTGAAGATCAACATAAGATGGTCTTTGCCACCGAATGGGGCATAGTTGCATTTCGTGTAATGCCATTTGGGCTCACAAATGCACCCACCACTTTCCAATGACTAATGTGTCATGTCTTTAAGGAATTCTTAAGGAAGAATTTGGAAGGTTATGTGGATGACATACGTGCTTATTCTAATGTGAGACAAACCCACATGCCTGAATTAGACAAGTATTTGACAAATGTTGAGAATATCAGGTTTGCTTGAACCCAAAAAAGTGTGTTTTCATGTTCAAGAAAGGCAAAATTCTAGGACACATTGTGTCAAAGAATGGGATTTCTACGGATGAAGAAAAGGTGAGGTGATTGCATACCTACCTAGGCTGAAAAATGTAAAAGAACTACAGGCTTTTGTGGGTCATTGTGGATATTATCGACAATTTATACACATGTATGCTATCATAGCAAAGCCTCTGTACTCTCTTTTGACCAAGTTTGAATGAACTTAAACGATTGTTGTGTTCAACACCCATATTAACGACACTAGATTGGCGTAAACTATGCCATGTGCATGTGGATGCATCCAACTATGCCATAGGATGTGTGTTGGCACAACCCACGAATAAAGGTAATATGGATCTTCCTATAGATTATGCAAGTAGACAGTTAAACGTAGCAGAAAGAAATTACACCATGACGGAGCGCGAATTATTCAAAATGATTTATGCAGTAAAGAAATTCAGGCATTACTTATTCGCAAACAAGTTCAAGTTCTTCACGGATCATCTGGCATTGTTGTACTTACTCAATAAGCCTTGTAACACCAGATGATTGATATGTTGGTTTCTATTACTCATGGAATATGACTTTGAGGTAGTAGTGAGAAAGGGGAGAACCCAACTTAGAGTTGACCACCTTTCACGATTAACTACGGGAGAAGCTCCTCAAGGAGAACCCAACTTAGAGTTGACCACCTTTCACGATTAACTACGGGAGAAGCTCCTCAAGGAATAGCGGATGAACTACCCAACGCATACTTATTTAATCTTGAGATAATACATGAATGGGCCAAGACTATCGCCCCTATCCTCACATTTGGACCCAAGAATCCTAGGATTAGGATCATAGAATGAGAAATCACCAAATCTCAAAGATATCAGATACTAGCAGGAAGTATATATAAACAAGATAATAAAAAAATTCTTTCCTGTTGTGTAGACGAATCAGAACACAATAATTGGTTAATGATCCCCCATATAAGAAATTTTATCTCTCCAAAGATCTCATTCGAGCTGCAGACAAGATCCATGATACTCAAACATTAATAGAAAGAGAAAGGCTCATTCCCGAGCATATGAAGAGAGGTGATGTTTTGAAGTGGGTAGACATTTTTGCCATTACATTGGAATTATCAAAACCCTTACGTATTTGCATGCAACATTTTGCTTTCTCCGCACATGATCGCTTCACCATTCCACAAAAATGCATTTGGTTCAGCTTATATCTAGCCAACACAGGCCCTCAGACCATCGACCTTGCCATGTGGATTATAGATCAATTGTAGTTTGCATAACACAGATGGGAACATAAAAATCTCATCCACTGATGTTGTGCACTCACCAGAATAGTCTACATGTGTTTGGCCTAAGACTTACCCATCAAATATATTATGACCAATGAGGAGTTGAAAAGATTTAAAGGACCCTCCAAAAAGGCAAGAAAGTCAAGAAAAAGCAGGGCAAGCAAGTGCATAAGGGGCTCAAGTCTATGCCTACAAGTCTCGGAGTCACCTTTGCCACATTTATCCCCTCAACAATCTCCCACCGAACCTCCTGCACAATTACCACCGATACGCATTCACCTATCATGCCCTATAATAATCGAAGGCACCACCAGTGTAGAGATTCGCCTAGAAACCTCCTCTCAAACAGCTACTATGGAAGCCAGAGAGACTCCCACCACCATTGGTGCGGATGCATTTACTTTTCCCATACCTAATCTCGAGGCAGAACCCACTAACACTACATTTGATTTCAAAGTGCATGATGCATTTTCAAGTGAATTTCAATTTTCAGAAGGCCAACTTTTCTCTTAAGAGTACGAAAGGCAAAGCTATCCTACTACATCCCTTGACCAGCAAAAAGAACATGTAATGTCTAGCTCAGATGTTGAAGATCGAACAGTGACTGATGACAAAGACAAAAATGATAAAGAACAACAACAGTAGCAAATGGAAGCTCATGGAGATACGAGCCCCCATGAAGATGACACATTTGAAGCTGCCACCTATGCATTGGCCATCCAAAAATTATATCGCAGTATGCAAGCCGTATGGGCACACAGACAATTATCACAAGAGCAAAGTCAAGAAATACTACAACAAGAACTTGCTAGTGGAGGGTTTGAAGACTCCTTCATTCAGGGTTTTAACGAACTAATCAAGCCTATGGGAACTGCTAAAGCACTTCATTTTTTGAAGAGGAAACCTTTACCACACCAACCCTCGAGGAATCCGCTTGATGTCCAAACCAGGCCAATACATCCACGTGCCCACCGATGCCCAATCCTCTCGTCATCCAAAAGAAGCATGATTGATATCGGAACCCCAACCAGAATCACCTGCAATAGGAGCTATGATCATCATTGACTCCCTACCACAACCAAACCCTCCATGTAGGCAACTCCCATCGAAATCACCTCCACTTCCCTTTAAGCTCTTCCTTCCCCTATACATCCACCTTCCCTTGTACACCTCAACTCACCTCTAGTATCCTCATTCATAGTAAGTGCTGTAGTAGAAGCCATAGCACCTCTAGTCACCCAAGCTATACACGAAACCCTTACCCCTAATGCATCAAAACTAATTTTCCCCATTCCATTTACCCCATCCTTTCATTCATTTCCCCTTCCTTCACGACCTATTTTCCCCTTCCCTCAATAGATGACCTTCTCCCCTGTATCGCCTCCCCATCCAACTACATCACCTCCACCTTCTCCTCTACATCAAGACATCCACAAGACTCAACAGGTCATTGTCACTCTAGCACAATGGTGAGTACCAACGTGAGGAGATACACCTCATAAATGTCAATCCGTGGAGACGTGAGGACCGGTATGAAGACCGCGAGCAAGTGATGGCACAAGTGCGTGAGTGAAAGCACACAAGCATGCACACACATACACACACACGCGCACAAGGTAAGAGCAAAGAGTGGAACAATGGAAAGCTTCGATTACCAAAGAGCTCTCTTACAAAACTGAAATCTACAACAAGCTACCCCCCAAAAATGAGCTCTCCAGCCCTTTTTATAGTTTTTGAGTGGTTTTGGCCCTGTCCAGACCTAGTGTCCGGCCTAGTTAAAAATTAGGTTCTAGGGCTTATTTGGGGGCTCAAACGGAATCTAAAAATTATGAAAATTGGTAGTATGATACATCTAATACTCCTCAAGCTCAAGGACTCCTTGGCTTGAACAAAATGGAGCTGTAAAAATAGAAAATGGTATTTACAATGATATTTAGTGATAAAAATCACTATTTTTATAGGGATTTCTTCTGAAAATTTGACATGTGAATCTTGGAGCTCCCTATTTGCTCCTTCTTCTCATGTGTTCACTTCCTTGATGCGCTTCCATGCTTTGTCCTTGACCTTGAGCTTCAACACTCCCCCCCCTCTTGAGTCTGTCGTCCCTGACAGACCCTTGTTGTCGTGGTTGTTGCATGTAGTACATTGAGAGGTAGTGTCTTGTTACGTTCAACAGGGGCGGTCCCTCTTCCCAATGTATCCTGGTCATTTGTCTGGTTCTGCACTTTGCCACTGTTATCTCTTGCAGTTTGTAGTCCCTTTGTACGTACTTCTGCCTTGGATTCCATCTGGGTGGTGCATTTGTAAGTTTTCCAAGACTGCTAGCTGCTCAAAGGAGGTGGTCAATGTTGATTATGAGCAACTCTCGGTGGTGATGGCTTCCTCGTGCTTGTTGTTGTCATCTTGATGTCGTCTGGTTCTTCCAAAGATGGCTTTTCATAGTTTTCATGCCAAGTACTTGTAACCCATAATGAATGGTGGGTAAGTGCATTAGTGCATGGGTTGAACAAAATATGTGCCTTGTGCATGGCCTTGTAATGAGGCCCTACATATGCGTACTTGGAAAATGCATGGCAAGAAGTATGGTGCAAGAGGTTGGGTCTTGAGCTAAGTGCTCAAGGGTATGCTGACGAAGAGGTTTCCTAATCTATCATGGTTATAGTGTTGTTGAAGCATACACAGCTTACCATGGTGAAGGGTCCGTGGATCTTCATCCCTTCGTGTTGTAGTTCCAGCATGGTGTTTGACCATCGGCTTGTCCATTTGTTGATGGATGTCCTTGCTGAAAGTTCGCTGATGAGCATTTTCAAGCACAGTCCTCTTCTTTGTCCCCTTGTGTTTTTTTTTTTTTTTTTTTTTTTTGTTTATGCACACGATGGCATCAAACAAGAAGAACGAGGTTAGTATCAATAACATATTTTGCATGTGAAAATTGTGTCTCCTGTGCCTGGGATTTCTCATTTGTGTCTATGCACGACCATGTAAGGTGGCCCTATATTGATGCATACTTTGGAAATGCATGACCTGAATGGTGCAAACGACTGGGTTATGCCAAAGGCACATGGTTGCTGCTGGTCGAGGCTTTTGATGTTACTTGCGTACTGGATGAAGTCTTTGATTGGAGATGTCTATTGGATCTCGAAATGATGTAATCCTCCGGATTGGAACCCATTTTGGAATAGGGTTTGGTACTGTAGAGATCACCTCAGGCCACTTCATCTTTGGATGCTTTCCAAACTTTGGTATCCCGTGTGGTTGGCCTTTTGGTTCTGGGGATGTTGTTGGTGCTTTTGGCTTCCAAACCCATATCCTTGATGATTGCCTGCTTACTTTTGCAGAAGGGTTGAGTTTATCTTCGTTTGTTCTTTGTGTTTTGTTCTTCCCCTTTGCTTTCCTTGGCTTCTTTGTTGAGACCTTTTGCATGGTGGGGAGCATAGGCCGTTGTGTATGTAAGAGCTTCTTGGGTACCCATATCTGTAATCGCCCGTGTTGAGCTGTAGCTAATTTTTTAGGCACTCAAATTTGTACATGATTGTGGTCGGCCTTCTTTGATAGCTTCGGTATCCAAATTTGTTGGATTCTTCGTGCTTGAGCCTGTCGTAGGTGCTTGGTCCTTCTGTTTTCATGGTCGATCTGGTTGGGTGGGAATCTCTGAGGCAACATCAATGGTTGCACTCCTTTCTTTACCCAGATCTGCTTCATGCCCATAACTTCTTTCTTCTTGAATTCTGTCTGTCGAGTTGATACAGCAGATGTCATTTTTGCTTGCCTCCTTGGTTGGGTTACACTTGCATTAGTATGTGAAGGAGAAGGGAGGTGTGCTGGCCTTTGAGCTTTGGCTTTCATGATTGAGTCCTTGTGCGTCAGAGGGTCGGTGACACACACAAAATTTTCTTTATGAAGATTAGTTTCAGGAGAACTCAGAGAATGTGTGACCTTTGGATTTGTGAGCATGCACTTGCCTAATTCTAATGTAATGCATTGTTCATGTACCCAAACTTGAAGAAGTTGACTTCTTAGGTTCAAGTTGACTGCATGGTCATAGATCCAATCTTGACCTAGGACAAGTGGCTCTGTAAGGTCTGCATCATGACACACTAGCATTTTGACTTTCATTGGAACATCTTGAAGGTAGGTGGGAAGTTCCACCTCGCCTAAACAAGGGGTTTCCACACATCCCAATCCTATGAGATAGGCTTCTATGGGCTTGATGTCCAATTGCAGGTCTTGGCAGTATGAAAGTCTAATTGCACTAGTTGCTGCACCTGAGTCAATTAATGCTCTCACAGTCTTTGCATTCTTCCCTTGCCCTACCGCTATGGTCACAAATGGACGTCGATCAATTATTTGAGAAGCAGTTAGGTCCGATTTTTGGCACATGTCCATGTGATATTTTGGAGCTTTTGTGTTGACCTCTAGGCCTAATCGTCGTAACTTATTTCTTCTGATGCGCTCTCTCGCCTCTGCTTGTGCTTCTTCTCTAACCCTTAACTCCTCTTCTTTTCGCTTCTTAGCAGTGTTGAGTCTCATTAGCATTTCCTCTATAAGAGGTTCTTGATATAGCTTGACTCGACAACCACTGATATAGTTTGGTAAGACATCGCCTTCTAGTGTGGCCAATTGAACTGCACCGCTAGTGGAAATTCTATTAATGATCATGGGTCCATATCCTCTTTTTTCCAATTTACGGGCATGTTGCTTTAGTGTATAAACCAACACTAGGTCTCCCTCTTTCAAGCCTTTATCCTTGATATGTGCATCAAAGTATGCTTTTTGCCTTTTCTTTGCAGCATAGATGCCTGCCGCTGCCCGTAGCCTTGTCTCACCTAAGCGTTCTAAATCAAAGATCCTCGAGGATAACTCATGTCCGTTCCAATCATGCTCTTGTGCTACTTTTAAAGTTGGGATTAGGAAATCCAATGGTAGCACAGCATTTTGTCCGAAGACCATCTGAAATGGGGTGGCATTGAGTACCGTTTTATAAGCAACTCGGTAGGCCCAAACAGCATGATGAAGTTGTTTTTCCCAATCAGAGCGTTTGTTATTTACGAGTTTTGTCAATACGTTGCATAGGATCTTATTCGTGCTCTCAGCTTGTCTGTTAGCTTGTGGATGATAGGGGGCAGACTTCTTATGTATCACCAAGAACTCTTGGAGGAGATTTTCAATGACATCATTTAAGAAGTGTGTGCCTCTATCACTTACTAACTCTATTGGTAATCCGTATCTAGTGAACATTTTACTTAGGTCGTCTCCTATGTATGTACATCTCTCTTCATTTTCTTCAATGGTGACTACAACTTTTTTGGTCTTTTCTTTGTTATCATATGCTTCTCCTGTCGTGGCCTCTCTCTTAGGCATTCGTACCAAAATTTTTCGGTCTTCCACTTCATATTTCTTGAAATTTTCTGGTACTTCAAATAATTGCTCCTCCTCTCCTTGTTTAACTACTTTTCTTTTCTTTTTCTTTTGACTACCTTCACTCCCATCCTTTGAATTTACCGTTTTGATGCTTGTGAGAGGTTCTTCTTCTTTTTGCGTAAATACTCCTATGTCTTCAAGATAGTGCTCCTCTGAATTAAAGCAGCTATCCATCACAATGGACTCTAGATCATCATCGTCCTCTTCTTTTTCTATGAAGTCACTAGGGTCACATTCTTCTAGCAAGGGCTGACACATGAACACTGAAATATCATATCCCTCCTCATCACAATGAGGTGTCCATTGTTCTTCATTGACAGCAATGTCCATGGTGGCTAGGATTTCTGCCCAACCATGAGGCTCAAATTCCTCATCTGGAAATATCATTGGCGTATAGGCTGGGTCTCTAACTGGTCTATCTCCTTGAGAAGTTCCTTTTTCTCTGGCCTTTAAGCGTTTTTCCTCTTCCTTTGCGACCTTGCACATCCACAAATGAGTATCCTCATGCATCCAAGATGTATCAGATGAACTTTTAGAATGCAGAGAGACTGAATCTTCTTGCTCCTTGTGGATAGGATTCCACTGTAGGGGTGGAACATCTCTGAAGGTGTAATCCTTCAAATTTACCTTGGTCGTGACCCCTAAGCATTGCAAGTATAAGGAATTGGTTCCCCAATCCTGTACCACTTGCAGTTGTCGTAGGAAGGGCCTTCCTAGGATCATCTCGTAGACATTATTTTTTTCAAAGTTACATATAGCAAATGTGTGCTCAAACTCTACTCCACAGGTGGTTAGAGTTATCCCTTCGAGCAATCCTAGAGGTCTTTCCACATGGCCGTCAGCCATCTGAAGCTTCATTCTAGTTGGTTTTAATGTGGGCTTGCCCCATCGCTTCCACATGGAGGTGGTTGCAATAGCAGCACCAGCACCTGAATCTATGATTGCTTTGGTTGTGTAACCTTGGTAGGTGATTGGAAGATAAGTATTACCTTCTTCACCTTCACACATGTCCCCTATTTTATCAAGAGGTATCTCTGGAACTTTCTCTTTAGAGCCTACTTTTAGCATTTTGGAATCAAGTTCGGGAACTTGATCCTTCACATGATTCCATAGCTCGGGTTTTGCTTTGAGCAGCTCCTCTACCGTGAGATGACACTGAACTTTAGTGTTCTTCACGACATCAGTGTTTCTTGGAATCATCGAGTCTTCATTTCTTACCACTATTGTGGGAGCTCTAATCTGGACCGATTCAGTTTCCCATGGGTCTGTGAACTGTGGCAGCTCTTGTAAACAATTAGATTCAAAATCTAACTGTTCATCTTCTTGTTGCACTGTTTCTTCTCCATAAGTAGATGGAATGTCTTGTGGGAGCTGATCATGAAGGTCATCAATCTCAAGGATAGGAGGAGGATTATCCTTCTCCTTGGCCCATTTCTCTTCTTGTATTTCCCGCAAGAACGTTTGAGAGTGTTGTTGAATTGAAAGAGGCTCTCTCTCATCTATGGAGTCAGGAACATAGACTTTCTTTGGTGATAAGCTTTCTCTTTCAATAGTTAGTTGAGCCTGTGGAGGTGACGAAACTTGTGGCTTGTTTACCAACTGCTCTAATCTATCTAGTAAGACCTGGAAGTGCAAACCCGGTGTAATAGCATTTGTTTGATTGAATGATTGATTGGCCTCGAACATAGCTTGAGCTAGTTCCACCATTTTAATGCACATTTTTGTCCGTTCAATCTCTAAATCTGCTCTAGGGTAGCTCTTATCTAGGTTTGCAGGTGTTGGCCCTTCTTGAAGTCGAGCCTGGTATGCTTTGAACATCATGTCCAAGTGTTCTGGGGTTGGATCTGCAAGAACAGACCCCGGTTGTGGTGGTTCATTTACCGTGGTTGGTGAGTGGGGATGAGGTGATGTGGATGGAGTTTGGACTTGTGAGGGGCTTTGAGAGGCAATATCTTCTATTTTTGTTTTTGCATCTTTCAGGCTTTCTTCTAGATCGGATAACTTTTTGGTCCACTTACGATTGGCCTTCTCTATAGTATCCTTCCATGTTCTTGTTCTTCTCTTACTAGGCTCTCCTGATTCACTTGGCTCTGATTGCTCAGCTGGTTTATTTTGCTGTAAGGCTTGTGCTCTAGTAACTGCGTGTATAGGAGCCACATTATCGCTACTGGAACTTGAATCCCTTGCTAGGCCGACAACATTAATGGGTGTAACCTTTGGTACACTAGCGGGATGTCCGGGACAATCTCTCAGAAGCTGTTCTTTGCCACACTCTAGACAGACAACTTGTATCGTGATGTTCTGCCCTTGTGTCGGAGCTAGTGTGTGGGGTGGTTTTTGTCTTGGCATAGATTGAGGTTGGCTATTTCCTTCATGTTCATATGGTCTAGTTGCTTCTTGTGGTTCTGGACATGGGCTATACCTAGGAACTTCTCTTCCTTGTTCTGTAGGAGGGTACCCGTATGGTCTATAGTGGGGTGGTACAAATGGTCGCGGTTGTCTATTCATTAGATAGTTTTCATTGTTGTAGTTGGGGTACTTTGGCTCACTATAAGAGTACATGTTAGGCACTTGAGTTGCACGTCTATCGTATGGGTAAGGTTGTGATAATCCTAATGCTTCTTGGTTGCAGACATGAGATGGATGATCCCCACCGCAAAGTGTGCAACTTCCTAACATTGGCATTCTCAAGGGGGAGTTCTGGTAGTTCCTTTGTCCGTGTACTCCTAATTTCTTGGCCACCAACTCTGTCACTTCCTCCACATAACTCAAAGTAGAAGTTTCCTTGCTCCTTGTCTCCTCTGATTTGATAGGATCCTGTGTGATTTTGAGATCCTCAGCTAAGTTGTCTTCCAAATCTATGCACTCCTGAAGACACTGACTTAGGGTTTGCAGTCGTTTTACGTATACTAAGACTCTCAATGTTCCATTGGTTAGACCTTCTAAAAATAGGGATATCATTTTCTGCTGAGAAGGTCTCTCTGTCACAGGGCATCGGGTTACGTATTGCTTAAACCTTCGTGCTGCATTTTTTACTGTCTCATTGGGAGCTTGTTTGAAACTATGTAGTAAGGACGACGAATTGTGCTTGATCCCGCGCTTCGTGAATTCCCAAATAAGTTCTTGGAAGAATTGTTCAATATGTTCAAAGCAATTTGGATCCAGAGATTGAAACCAAGTTAAGGCTATTCCCGTAAGTGTTAGCCCAAAGGATTCATATTGCATGAAAAAGTCATCCACTTGCTCTGCTCGCAACACCTGCTTGAATTCTGCAATGTGGTCATAGGGTTCTCCTGTGCCATCGTAACGATTCCTCATACATTTGGCCAATTGGATTGGTCTCAGTCTTCTGTCGGGTTCTGGGGATCGAGTTATGATGGGGACACCTTGGGGCGGTTCTGTCCTAAAGGTAGGTCTATTCATATTTCCCATCCTCTGACTAGAGTGGCCGTGGGGGTTGATTCTTGGCATGTTGAATTGTTCATGTAGTCTATCGGGTATGCTACCTTGGCTCATTCGTCCTAACGTCACATTTTTTGTTCTTTGTTGGGTTTCAAATGGGTTTTGCGAGGTAGTTTCCTGATCTCGAGCTAACTCTCCTCTTTCATTAATCTGACTAGGACTTTCCGTAACTACATATATCTCGCCCATCTTGTCCATGTAGACTCCGTCTTCATACTTGACAGCTGGTCTTGGAACTATTTCTAATTCTGTGGTGTTTATCATTCTTGCCACTGTCCTCTGTAGACCATCAAGGTAGATGGGTATTCCTTGCAAGTTAGTGGATATATATTGAAGAGACATTCGATATTCGCCTTCCACTCTAGACATAAAACCTTCCCTAGGTACGGAACTATGCATGTCTTCAGAAACCAAGAGCCTCTCCCAGTTAAGTGACATTTTTGACTCACTTGTCTATGAACTCAGCACGTAGAGTTAACCCCTGAGTTGGGAGTCCCTGACTTGATTGTGTGGTTGATCTTAGTTTCAAGTGATATGGTACTTTATCTATCTCTTCCTAGGTATCATCTTGAGCTTAGGTTCATAAGCCTTGTTTGCAGGTCCACAATTGTCCTTTGAATTGCTCAAAATCTTGTGGAACCCCTTGCTTCCTAGTCCAACCTGAGGGTCAACTTAAAAATACCCTATCTAATAATCCTGGTATTAATATTAACATAACCAGTCGATGTTTTTGTTGTACTCCTCACGAGCTTTCCAACAAACCCAAGATCACTCCGAACGGATTTCGTATGAGAAAGTTATGCCAGTTCAGGGTTTTGGGGGTTAAAACAGGGAAACAGGATCTCTCAGGAAATGCTTCAAAACAGGCGATACACGATATTTGTAGGACACGATACTTGATACTTGAGGAACTCGATACACGATACTTGATCTTTGAACAGACGATACACGATATTTCAAGGAAAATGATACTTGATACTTCCCCTAAACGATACACGATCTCTAGCCCCAAACGATACACGACCAAACGATATCTGGATTGAGCGATCTCTGACCCAACGATACACGACCTTTGGGTCAAAACGATCTCTGGCCGAGGCGATACACGACACTTAAGCCAAACGATACACGATCTCTCACAAAACGATCGCTGGAGAAAACGATATCTGAGCAAACGATCGCTGGACAAAACGATATCTGAGCAAACGATCGCTGACTCCAACGATACTCGATACTTGCTAGGTATCGCGATCGCTGAACCAAACGATACTCGATCGACGATCTCTCACAAAACGATCGCTGATGAAACGATCTTTGGCAAACGATCTCCCACAAACGATCGCTAGACAAAACGATCGCTGGCCAAGTATCGCGATCGGTATGAAACGATACACGATCGGAGGGAAATATCGCGATACTCAACCACAGGAGATTCACGATACTTGTCAGGTATCGCGATACTCGACCGCGGGAGCAAAACGATACTTGACCCTTTGCCAAGATTTTTGCAAGATTTTTTAAGTTTTGTTTTGATGCCCTTGTTTTCCTAGTCCTTCTCCCCTCTCCTCACTCTTTGTATCACTCCAATCACCCCTTTTCACCTCTGTCAGTACCAAACGATACTTCGCACAGATCGTTTCTCTTTCACACTTGATTTACTGAGAAATTATAGATTAAATGGGTGTTTGCTCACCTTGAGAGCCTCTCTATCTTCTTTAACACCTTCCCTTACTCTGTGCAACCCCAGTTTGCCCGATTTCTCACTCACGATCTCTGGCGCAGCTTCCACGATACTTGGTGCAGGTTCATCTTGTCTGGGGCTATTCACTCAGATTTTTTTGTTATATTTGGTACTACTTCTTCAGCGCCTCTGTTCTGCACCCTCTCTAAGCTTCTTGCTCACAACCACAAGTAAAAACAAGGTGAATGTACTCTAAAAAATGGATAAAACTGAGAAGGTGAAGGTGGGTGGAGATGGTGATGATGGTGAAGATGAAGAAGAAGGAAAATTCAGAAACTGAACTGAAAATGATGATTTTGTTTACCTTCCAACGTCGCTACTCTACGTCTTACCGTCACACGCTCGTCCTCCAAGCTCTCTCCCCGGCAACGGCGCCAAATTTGGTGTCACTCTAGCACAATGGTGAGTACCAACGTGAGGAGATACACCTCATAAATGTCAATCCGTGGAGACGTGAGGACCGGTATGAAGACCGCGAGCAAGTGATGGCACAAGTGCGTGAGTGAAAGCACACAAGCATGCACACACATACACACACACGCGCACAAGGTAAGAGCAAAGAGTGGAACAATGGAAAGCTTCGATTACCAAAGAGCTCTCTTACAAAACTGAAATCTACAAAAAGCTACCCCCCAAAAATGAGCTCTCCAGCCCTTTTTATAGTTTTTGAGTGGTTTTGGCCCTGTACAGACCTAGTGTCCGGCCTAGTTAAAAATTAGGTTCTAGGGCTTATTTGGGGGCTCAAACGGAATCTAAAAATTATGAAAATTGGTAGTATGATACACCTAATACTCCTCAAGCTCAAGGACTCCTTGGCTTGATCAAAATGGATCTGTAAAAATAGAAAATGGTATTTACAATGATATTTAGTGATAAAAATCACTATTTTTATAGGGATTTCTTCTGAAAATTTGACATGTGAATCTTGGAGCTCCCTATTTGCTCCTTCTTCTCATGTGTTCACTTCCTTGATGCGCTTCCATGCTTTGTCCTTGACCTTGAGCTTCAACAGTCATATATTCCTCCTCCTTTGTAAATTCCTTGTTCACACCCACTAACACACCCATCATCACACCACTATTCACTGTTAGTGCAGTAGATGCCACGTCCAGTGACATGGACATTTCATCACCTATAGCACCACCACTCACATCCACCATTTCACCACCACATCTGGTACATCACAATTTTCTATGGTCACCATAGCATCCACCCTCCCATTCCCCTTTCCCTTTCCCCCTGCATCTACACCCACACTAGCATCATCTCCAATTATCACCCCTATCGACACAACATTTTGCCAAATGTTTGCATGCATGACTCAAGTTATAGACAAATTTGCATCTCTCGGAAGCAACTACCAAGCATTGCAGTAGACCACTACACAATTACAAGTGCAATTAAATCCTTTGACCATTGAGAATGCTTCCTTGAATGCATGCAATTAGGAACTATGTGAGGCTTACCACTCCTTGGAGTTAGAATAAAATAAAAAGACTAAAGAAGCACTCACAGGTGTCGAGACTCTTCTACATGCCCAGATAGTATGGAATGCCACACTAACATGCAATATGGGCTTATTAAGATGCCATCTCGCGGCCGCCAAAGAAGAGAGGCAGAGGCCACAAGAATAAAATCGTGAGAACTTTGAAGCTGTGATGGATCGATTTGATGAAACATTAAGTCCCAACATATTCAAAGCGGTCCCCTTTGAGACCATGCAAGTATTATTGGATGATCATGCGTGCATACTCGATGACTACGATAGAATCAATGAAGAATATCAAAAGCTACATGCAGATCACAAGGCCTTACTATTGAAGGAACCTTCACAGCCACAAAATGTCCTTAAAGTTACACATCCAAAAATCCTAGATGAACTCACTACTTTATGAGCTTGTGTACTCGATCTTCAAGCTCAAGTGGTAGCCCACTCAAAACCCCCCAGACCAGATTCCTTGCCTGAGATTCTTGCTGAAGAAGAAACCATTTCTATACCAGTGGAGGACACATACGAAGAAGCATATGAACCACAACCGGTCCCAGGGAGACATGTCATAGAAGAAGGGCAAGACACATTTGAACTTCCTATTCCCGCATGGCTCAAGTCGGTTGAAGAGCTAGGTAAGACTCACTCCGCACGCGTAGAGGCACAACTTCATGCTATGGCCCTGATCGAGGAGCAAATTTTACAATCGCCATATTTTTCTCAACTGGCCTCCCACATGTATATCTCCATTAATGAACTTCAATACAAACCCTACTTCCTATAGATGGCAAAGTTCCAATTAGCTATTGAAAAGGAAATCGAGAAGAAACCAACTCATGCCACCCAGTTTGAGCCCGAAGACCTACCCCCTAAAGCAAAGAAAGGAAAAATCTTTCAACCAAACTAGCACATGTGGGCCCGATGCTATGATGCTGCTCTTGGAAGGCATTTGCGATTAAAGTTCAAAATAATAAGAAATACTAGGATTGGCTCAACTATCCCTATCTAGCACCACTATGTGGCCCTCCAACCGTTGGATACATGATGGTGATCACTGCCACTGGCTCCCCCACCTACATCACATGGACAACATCATCACATATATGACTATTAAGATCTTTGATATGAAGCAAATGGTTTTTATGATCTTTCGTTGTGTCAAGGCACCACATGTCAATACACCCAACTTTGAGCATGGAAACAAAGACCTCGCATATGATATGAGCACCATGCCATCACTCTGGGTATGCTACACATGGCACTACCACATTAAGTATTTACCTGCATGTTATAAGAGGACTTTGGAAGAAATGTTCACGATAGGATTTTGGGAATACCATTCTGAAGTCTTCATCAGCCAACCTACCCATCTCCTTCAGTTGTTCGCTTGCGTGCAACTTTTATATTCAATGCACTACCGACTTCTACCTCCCAACAAACCTCAGGCAATAGACTGGGAAAATTTAGAAGCTGATATCGCACGAGGCATTCACATCGCGGAGCACACCCTCGGACATGACCTCTTGCAAAACTACATTATGCAGAGCCCACAACAAGGATCTGTCAGGGATGAAAAATGTGAGAAGGAGGGGGTGTTGACAATAGCCAAAGGCATCGACACAAAGGAAGTATGTAGAGGTGGACTACAAAGAGTTGCGAGGAGCCATGCAATCATTTTTTTCAAAGAAATATACTTGATATTACTTGTTCAAAACTCCAAATAGTGATTTTCATCACTTTTGTAATATATGTATCATAAAACCCCAACTTTGTATTAAGTAGCTCCATTTTGTGCAATCTGAGGAGTTGTTGAGCTTGAGAAGCTTAGGTAGAATGAGCATACCAATTTTGGTAACTATGCCAGACACTAGATGTGAAACCGATCAAAACTAGTCTAGAATCTATAAAAAGAGCTAGAGAGCTCATTTTTGAGGTTATCTTGTATGAGTTGAGGGGAGATTAGAGCTATATTGAGCTTGTAATAGTGTTATTGAGCAATAGAGTCTACTTTCTACCTTCCATTGTGTCTCGCTTGTCTCTTCCTTGTGTGTGTTGTTAGCAGTTGGTGTGGTCGGGCTATTCTTTGTAATTCCCAATTTTGTAATAATGGATATGTCAAGAGTTTCTGGAATATCGGAGGTTTGGAACGGTGTGAAGTTCACCCTTACCCCTTTTTTACGACGTGCGGAGAAAAGTTTTTACGGGTTTAGGATTTTGGAAGTGACGATTACAGAGAATTTGATACGTAGAGTAGTGAAGAAAGTAGATACACAGAGCGGAGAACAATTGTAACTACAATACTATAATGAAATTGCCACTCTATTTCTGAATCAGATACCTATTGTTCTGTGTAGTTAAGATTCTAAACTGTCTAGAAATTGTCTATCTGTGCTAATTCATATTGAAGTAAGGAACAAAAATGCATGTTTATGAATAGAGATATTCGTGAAACCCTGTTCCCGAACCTATTTCTTGGGTGTTGTTAGTCTAACGATGATCAGTGTCCAAACATTTGGCGACCATGATGGGATGGGGTTCTCGCTAAGGAAGTGCTATCAAAAGTTTCATGCCGTTGCAGAGTACAAAGGAGTATCATGCAACAAATTATCGCCATGAACATCTGGAGGAATTTGTTCAACAAATTGCAGAACGTTTAAAGGATATTCCTCTTTTCGGAGGCAGTGAACATCCCAGAGGAATTGACATACTGGGTAGAACAAGGAGTCTTCCCCCCTTGATTACTACAGGATTGGGTAGCTGAGTAGGAGGAGGAGAAGCTAGTGAAAACAGCGAGGCACAAGAAAGGTGAAAAACCTGACTAGCAAAACCTCCCACAAGAAGGAAAATACCCTGAGGAAGAAGGTTCCAGCGGTGGAAGTCATTCCCACCCCCTAGGTTTGGATCTAGCTCTCATTCCAGTGCCGCAATACAAATTGTGGGATCCGATGGCACAACGATATCAACTGCCAGAACTGAATTATACACACTTTCACGGTAAAGCAAGGGAAGATCCCGATGTGCATATACGAACGTTTGAAAACTAGTACAATTGCAACCACAGGCATTTGCAAGATGACGATCATAACTTACAGGTATTTCAGGCTACCTTGGTTGGACATGCAGTTAAATGGCTCATTGAGTTCCCTTCCAATCATTTTATTACCTACCATGCACTGAAAGAAGCATTCCAGTTGCGATTTTGGACGACCAAAAGTATTTCAAAATTATACACCACTCAGCAGTATATAGTCCAGAAGAGTTCGGAGACCTCTACATAGAAGAATTTTGATCTATTATGAGGCAGTTTCCGGATGACAGCTGTCCTTCGAAAGAATTACTTCTCGATTTTTTTGTGGATGGCTTACAACCATTGATAAAGGAAAAGATTTAATGTCTTTACACTGGACCAGATCCGTACGTTGGACCAGGTTATTGAATTAGCCACTCATATGGATAGAAAAATGCGACTGGCAAACATGGGGATGGTTAGAAGCGAAATTGAAGGGAAACAACCCCTGAAGTCGGTTCAACAACTATACTACTTGCGCTGTCGAAATCTAGGACATATCACAACAGATTGTGCCCTAAATCAGGTATATTGTCCAATCTGCTTCAAAGAATATGATCAAAGGAAGCAGGAGGCGAAACTAAAAGCCCCAATGGCTAACATGGTCTCCATAGAATATGCTGAACCAGAGATTGCAATCGTCCCTCGCTCGCACAATGAATATTCCATCGTACCCGAACCCTGTATACCGATTTCGGAAGTACAAAAGCAACATCTAAAAACAACTATAGGATGGGCTCACGAGTATCCACCCCAGTTTGTTAATCCAAAAATGATTCCTTCTACAGTAAATGATCAAATTCAACAGTCTCAGGGATGTCAAGCAGCGGAGCCTTCGGGCAATCATGTTACAGAGTCTTCTGGCAACTTTTCGCAAGTTGTGGACTCCGCAATTGCGAATTTTCAAGAAGGGATAAATAGTTAGAACAGGAATGGAATGCAGGTCAACTCTTATATACAGATAAATAACGACAAATTGCCTCAGGTGAAGACTGGTGGATTACTGTAGGACTTGCATATGAAATTATCATTAGGAGCTTTGCTGGAGCTAGTGCCTACTTTTCAAAAACAGTTATTACACCAACTCCAGTCGACACACAATATAGCAGAAACTCCGGAACCAACAATCTCAATGGTAAAGGACACTCCAAAAGAGTTTGTAGACTATGTGATACCTACCATTACAGTTTACCATCGCAATCGCGCCATTCCGAAAGTATTAATCGATGGAGGATCGAGTATCAACATAGCTTCTACAACAACATGCAGGCAAATGGGGTGGCATTAGTTTGAGCCAACTCCATTTTTTGTCCGAATGGTGGATATATCTCTTGTTCAACTGGTGGGTCTGATTAAAGATATTCCAATTCGGATTGCACATGTATTATTTAAAATTACCTTTATCGTCTTGGAATTAAAGGGGCAGAATTTAGATTACAACCTACTTCTGGGATGACCATGGCTCCGGAATGTCAAAGTTTGACAGAACTGGGATGAGAAGACTATCACTTTTCGGAAGGAACATTCCAAATTTACGGTTCCGTTGGACGATGAACAATACTTCCTCCCACACCAGAAACCAATCTAGGCGAAACCAGCACACATGCTAGAAGGCTTAGAAGAGGATGAGGAGACTCAATTTCTGAAGGCTAATAAGGACTTAGTATCAGTGGGAGTGGTCGATGTTAACTCAGTTTTTAGCATGGAAGTAGATAGTTTGACAACCGTAGTAGACCCCGAAGTGTTTGACAATATCGAGACTCAATTACCAGAATTTTCTCTGAAAAATCCTATGGAGATGAGCGGCCATCGTGTCGTGGAAGATGCTCTGGAAGTTATCAACTTGGGAAGCGAGGAGGACCCAAAGCCAATCCAAATATGTTCAGAATTAGCTCTAGAATTTGATCAACACTGATTGCATTGTTAAAGCAGTACAATGATGTGTTTGCTTGGTCATATTCAGATATGCAGGGATTGGATCCGAAATTATATCATCACCGCATTTTACTTAAATCGGATGCCACTCAAATAATGCAGCAGTGATATCAGATGAATCCCCACTTTGCGGAACATGTCAAACTCGAATTAGATCGCCTAATTAAGGTTGACTATATTGTTCCTATGGAAAATCCGGAATGGGTATCGCCAATAATGATCGTCCCGAAGAAAAACAAACAACTTCACATCTGTGTGGACCAAAAATTGAATGCTTCCACAGTTCCAGATCCATTTCCATTACCCTTTCTAGACAATATGCTGGATGAAGTCACAGGGTGGGAAATGTATTCTTTTCTGGATGGGTTCTTTTTATGACTAATTTCTCACTTGAAAGCTATGATCATTAACTACAATTGACCAAAATATCTTTGCAAATGAAAGCAAATGTAAAGGTGTCTTTGTGTAGGTATGGGAGAAAGGAAGTGAGATAATGTGCGTGTGTAGATGTGTGTAAATGAGAGTGCGGATAATGTGAGTGGTGTTAATTTAAGTTTAGAAAAATGTGAGGGTAAATTGGGATGATTTATTGTATGTGTATGCATGTATGTGTGAAGGTGGGTAAGTGTCTGAGTAAGTATGAATGTTAATTTGTATGTGTATGTTGTAAGAAAATAACAGCACAGCGGAATAGACCTATAGACAAAGTTGAGAGAAAAACGCAGACAAAGATAGATGTAGACTGAGAGATAGAGAACTCAAATTCTCAGATTGCCGAGTGTAATGCAGTTACAATGATGGTGTTGTCCACCCGTGCGCTCCCACTGTGGAGTGTAGATGGCGATCTAGACAGACTCTAGATGAAGGGCTTACTAGTGTGCAATGCTATGTAAAGCTCAACCTGGGCCGTGCTTATATAGCTTTTACAAGGCGGTTCGGTATAGATAAACGTAGTCGGGAGATGCAAAATAGTCGGTAAAATATATGATCGGACAATATCTCCACGACCAGAAGTCTTACCGTCTTGGCCCTACCGGCCGGGGGGATAGGCCCCCCAGACCCCGCAAAAGGGGGCAAGCCCCCCTTTGCACTCCCCCCATTAAGGTTCTATGGGGAAACCGCGCGATGCCACGGGGCCTTTATTTTCACCTTAAATGGTAACCCAATGGCCTGGAAGTTTATGGCCTACCTAGCCTAACGGCTAAGGTCACAAAGATCATCTATAACCATCAACGGTCACACATAGACCTCATCTAACTTGGAAGTTAGGGTTCCACAAATGTCTGGGCTCTCATAATGGCTTCTCCTCATAATGGGGGCCTTACAACTTAGAGCACCATAGATCATTTGTGGTCACATGAGGGTGGAGTATTGAGCATATCTAACACCCCCCCTCAATGTCCACCCGATGGTGAACTACCTCCTTGGTCCAATCCCAAGCTTTGGAAAGTGTCAAAGAATTTGCTCTCTCCCAAGAGCCTTGGTGAAGATGTCTGCTCCATTTTCTTTAGTAGGGCAATAGGTTATCTCCACGACCCCGTCCTCAATCAACTCACGCACATAGTGATACTGGATTTCTATGTGCTTGGTACGTGCATGGAAAACAGGATTTTTGGCGATGGCCATGCAACTTTGGTTGTCACACTTCAACTCTGTAGCCTCCTGTCCTTGTATTCCTATGTGCCATAGGATCCTCCTCAACCATACTGCTTCACATGCTGCAATGCATGCATCTTTGTACTCAGCTTCAGTAGAAGATAATGCTATAGTCGGTTGCTTCTTACTGATCCAAGAGAAAATCCCTGATCCTAAAGAAAAGCAATATCCAGAAACTGATTTTCTGGTATCAATATCTCCTACCCAATCTGAGTCACAATATCCAACTAGAGATGATCCTTCTTCATAAAGAATACCATAATCAGTGGTTCCTTTCACATACATGAGTATCCGCATGCTTGCCTTCCAATGAGTTTGGCAAGGCTTATTAGAGAACCTGCTTACTATGCCAACAACATAAGAGATGTCTGGTCTGCTATTGCACAAGTAGATGAGACTTCCAACTAATTTCCTGTATCTTCCAATATCCACTGGAGGTGAAGTATCTTCAATAGATAATTTTGTGTTGACCTCCATAGGTGTAGAAATTTCCTTACAATCCTCCATGTCAAATGCCTTCAGTATCTGCCTTGCATACTTTTTTTGAGAGATGAAAATCTTCCTTGGTTCTTGCCAAACTTCAAGACCTAAGCAATAATGCATTAAGCCCAAGTCTATCATTTCAAATTCTGAACTCAGGGCATCTTTTGTTCGTTGAAGAAGAGCATCATCATTTCCTGTAATCACAAGGTCATCTACATAGAGTACAAGCACAATTGTCTTCCCTCCTTTCTTTAGAACATACAAGTTAGCATCAGAAGCACATCTTTTGAACCCTAGATCCAAGAGATACTTATCTATCCGTTGCTACCATGCTCTAGGGGCTTGTTTTAGCCCATATAATGCCTTCTTCAGCTTACATACCTTGTTCTGTGAATGGGGAGCCTCAAACCCTGGTGGCTGAGACACATATACCTCCTCCTTGAGGTCTCCATTCAGGAACGCTGATTTAACATCCATGTGATAGACTGGCCAACGCTTATGTGCAGCCACATCTAGTACTACTCGGATAGTAGTCATTCTTGCAGTCGGGGAAAATGATTCACAAAAGTCAATGCCTTCAACTTGTGAGTAGCCCTGTGCAACAAGTCTTGCTTTATATTTTTCTAGAGTACCATCTACCTTGTACCTTAGCTTCCAAACCCACTTGGTGCCAATGACTTTATGCTTAGGGGGTCGATCCACTAGCTCCCAAGTTCCATTCTTCATGATATTGTTGTATTCTGTATGCATGGCAGCCCTCCAATTCGGATCATGGAGTGCCTCTTCCACATTGCTTGGTTCCTTTGCTTCTTCTTGAATGAGATCAGCCATCAAGGCTGTGTTTACAATATGGGCACTTGCCCGTCTCTGTTCCTCTATTCTCTCTGATTGCCTCGGTCCATCTGCAACCTATTCTAGTGACTGTGGGATGGGGTTTGCAGAATCATAGAGCTGCCTCACCCAACGTGGCAATGGCTTTTCCACTTGGGTGTCGGCAGGTTGGTGACTTTCAGACTCATCATCTGAAGATGATGCTTCCTTCTCTTGTGTAGAAGGGATAGCTCTTGGGCCAGGTTCATAGTGGATTGCCCCTTCGCCTAATGATAAAGTGGAAGCTCTCTTTTCCTCCTCCACTTAAGCCTTCTTATCTTCGTTGTACCCCAGGAAGATACATTTGATGCTTTTTGGTTGAAGCTTGTTTCTCTCCCTATCTGGAACATGTACATAACATTCACTTCCAAATACTTTGAAATGGGAAACAGAAGGCTTTTTACCAGTGTAGGCTTCTTGCGGAGTCTTTCCATCAAGTGCCTTGGTGTAGCTTTGATTCAAGATGTAGACAGCAGTGTTGACAGCCTCTGCCCAAAATTGATTAGGCAAACCCTTTCCTTTCAACATGCACCTTGCCATCTCCATGATGGCTCGATTCCAGCGTTCTGCAACACCTTTCTGTTGAGGACTATGTGCCACTGTGAGTTGATGCTTGATTCCCTTACTCTTGCAGAAATCTTCAAACTCTATTGATGTGAACTCACCACCACCGTCTGTCCTAAATTTCTTCATCTTCTTCCCTGTTTCAATTTCAACAAGCTGAAGACATTCTTTAAACTTACCAAAAGCTTGAGCCTTATCGTGAATGAAGTACACCCACATCTTCGTGCTATAGTCGTTGACAAGTAACATGAAGTAGGAAGATCCACCCAAGGCCTATGTAGGCATTTTTCCGCACAAGTCAGCATGCACCAACTCTAGAGGATAGCTTGCCCTGTTCTTGCTTTCTTGTGGAAATGCCTTCCTCTGTTGCTTGCCCATCATGCAAGCTTCACATGGTTCCTTCATTTCTGCAATCGATGGTAGGTGTGCAACCATACCTCTGCGATGCATCTCCTTCAGTATAGGGTATCAAATGTGGCCGAATCTCTCATGCCATAGCTTACTTGTGCCCACGTTTGTAGTGGCTGTAAGAGCACACAACTCATATATGTTGTTCCTCCTTATGCCAGTCCCAACAATGTTGTTGTTACCGTCCATAATCTTAGCTCCTGTCTTACTGAAAGATCCTTGATGACCTTGATCAGTTATAGACGCTATTGAAAGTAGATTTCGTTTTATTTGTGGAACATACAACACATTTGAAAGCTTTCTGATATCGCCATTAGAGTTAATGAAAGAAACCGTACCTTCGCCCTCTGCAGGACATCTTGCATTGTTTTCTACCTTTACTGTGATGGGTTCCTTTAGAGGCTGTAAGGAGCTGTAAAGGTCTTTTCTACTCGTCATGTGACGAGATGCATCGCTGTCCAACACCCATGAGTCATTTGTTCATGAATCTTTAGCTGAGGAGCACACCTCCTCTATCGTAACAAATAACTCAAGCTTTGTTTCTGCTGTGTTGGCAGATTCCTTGCCCTTGCCACCTTTTGAAGAGCCACTCTTCTCTTCTGCCTTCTTGATGCGATAGTCTTGGATTCCGTGTCCCTTCTTCTTGTAGTGGAAACACTCTCCCTTGAACTTCTTTTTGTCTCCATCTTTTGAAGAGTCTGTTTTGCCTCCTTTGGCATTTGCTGTGAATGTAGCATCTCCTTTGCTACCACCACTCCTTGCCTTGAGCCGCAACTCCTCCTCCATGAGTAAGGCACTAGATTCTTCAAAAGTTAGTGGTTGAGGTCTGATTTGAGTGTTAAGGGCAGTTACTAGACCATCAAACTTAGGTGGACAGATTCGAAGACAACGTCGAGCTAGCTCTTCACTTGACTTTTGAACACCTGCTCCCACCATTTGATCTCATAGATTCTTTATGCGAGTGATAAACACCTCTGCAGTCTCCCTATCAACAAACCGTTCTGTTGCAAGCTGATTCTCCAAGTTTTGAATCCGTGTCTGATTACGAGTTTCATATTGATTTCTCAATATGTTCCATGCTTCACATGCCTTCGTAGTATGTTGAATGAGAGTCAGAACACTATCAAAAGTACTTGTAACAAGAGCACCAGAGTGCATCTGCATTTCTACGTTTCCAAGCACGTAGAAGATCAACATCAGGAGGAATCATTCGACTAGGATTATTTGGATCAGGTCTTTCTTGGGGTTCATGATCAGTCCCAAGAACAGTCTCCAAAAGCTCATATGAATCAAGAATAGAAGTGATTTTGAACTTCCACAGGGTGTAGTTTGTACCATCAAGTTTACCTTCTGTGAAGGCTGGTGGCCATATCCGCAACGTTGGGATGACCAGCATCATTGCTGCTCCTGCTTGTGTGCCACCTACTCGTGTTGATAAACCACCTTGGCCCCCAATCGTAGATGATGAGGCACCGCTTGAAATTTTCTCTCTTTTGTTGTTTAGACCTCTACAACCTCTACGTTTCTGCTTCTGCACCACTCAGAGCCTCCTCAGCTTTGATACCATGTAAGAAAATAACAGCACAGCGGAATAGACCTGTAGACAGAGTTGAGAGAAAAACGCAGACAAAGATAGACGTAGACTGAGAGATAGAGAACTCAAATTCTCAGATTGCCGAGCGTAATGCAGTTACAATGATGGTGCTGTCCACCCGTGTGCTCCCACTGTGGAGCTTAGATGGCGATCTAGATAGACTCTAGATGAAGGGCTTACTAGTGCGCAATGCTATGTAAAGCTCAACCTGGGCCGTGCTTATATAGCTTTTACAAGGCGGTTCGGTATAGATAAATGTAGTCGGGAGATACAAAATAGTCGGTAAAATATATGATCGGACAATATCTCCATGACCAGAAGTCCTACCGTCTCGGCCCTATGGGCCGGGGGGATATGCCCCCCGAACCCCGCAAAAGGGGGCAAGCCACCCTATGCACTCCCCCCATTAAGGTTCTATGGGGAAACCGCGTGACGCCACAGGGCCTTTATTTTCACCTTAAATGGTAACCCAATGGCCTGGAAGTTTATGCCCTACCTAACCTAATGGCTAGGCTCACAAAGATCATCTATAACCATCAATGGTCACATATAGACCTCATCTAACTTGGAAGTTAGGGTTCCACAAATGTTCGGGCTCTCATAATGGCTTCTCCTCATAATGGGGGCCTTACAACTTAGAGCACCATGGATCATTTGTGGTCACATGAGGGTGGAGTATTGAGCATATCTAACATATGTCAATATGAGTAAGGGTGTGTAATGAATATCGATGTGAGTGTGTGGATAAATATATGTGTGGATGAGTGTATGTGAGTGTGTATGCATATATGAGATGAGATTGAGTCGGGAGAAGTAAGAGTGTGTGTATGGATGTGTAATACAGTGAGCATGTTCAAGTGTGTGAAGTTGTACAGGTATAGATGTGTATATGTGAGGGTGTTTTAAATGAATGCATCAGTGTGAATATATATGGGTGTGTGAATGTGTATGTGTATACATGTGTGTGTGTATATGTGTTGTGCATATGGGTGAAGAAGTATACTCAAGTGATCAATAGTTAACCTAGCAGTGTAGTCTCCAAGTTGATGCATTTGTCTTCATATGGGAATCCTCTTTGGATTGATTGTCTATGTAGTTGTTGTAATCTCTTCTTCCTTTGTATCATCCTTTGTAGTCGTTGATGTTGTTGTAGTTATTGTTGTATCCATATGAATTGTTGTATCTACCTCTAGGAGCTCCATACCCACCTCTATTGTATCCTCTTACTCTCTCATTTCTTGGGTTCTTGAAACAATGTTTGTTGTGTGGTTGGATAATTCACATATGGCACAAGACGAGTAGCTCTAAGATCTCTCCCTGCCTTGCCTGCCTCTCTACATCTTCCTCTTGAGATTCTACTTCTACCTGCAAAGTTAGCTTGGGAAATGCTTCCTTCATCATCACATTTTTGTCTTTTCCTTTGTTATGTTTACCTTTGATTTTATCTATGTAAAGGGTAGAGGAATGGTTACACTTTTTATTCTCACCATTCTTCATAAGTTTAGCCTCATGAGTGAAGAGTTGTCCCATGAGAAAGTTCAAGTCTAGCACCACATATCCATGTACAAGTCCATGGCAATTGTCAAGGCTTTTGTTATCAATTATGGAATGTGTTGAATAAGGAATTGTTGGAGTAAGATTTACCGATTTATTAATGTGTTTTGGTGTTTTGATATAGCAGTTGAAGGTTTGTGAGGGCATGGACATTTTGGATGTGTTTGGATACAAATAATAGGACTTATATTTTATATATAGTTTATTAATAAAGACCCATGTAGAGGGTTCTTTCTAGAAAAAGTAGTAAAAATAGTGGTTAGGATAAGGATCATTGTAGATTGCGATTTATGTTAATAAAAGCAAAGGCTCTCCGTAAAAGAGAGAAACTTTTTACTTTCATGCTTGCTTTGCGAAGCCATCCTCATTGTAACCATTATTTTCAACATAATGGAAAATATGATAAATACATGCACTTTGTGGACATGTCAAAATAGAGTGCATGGGGGAGATTGCACCCAATCGTGTGTATTGTCTCATCTATTTGCATATCTATTTTTTGCATGTTTTCAGTACCTGTATCCTCTGTGTGCACGTAAATAAGATCTTTGCAACAGTGGTATCAAAGCTTGTGTGCATCACTACAGAGGGGTCCGACACTGTTTATTTTTTGCATTCAATCTCTATTTTGTTGTTCGTTTTCATTTTTGGATTCTGATTCCGATTCCAATCTCTATGTCTATCTCGGTTTTGATTTTGTTTTTGTTTTCATTTTCAATTTCAGTTTCATTTTTGGTTTCTGTATAACATAGAACTTTGGCATAACTTTGGCATCTTTGGCTTCCCTGGCACCCATGGCTCCCTTGGTGACCATTGGCTATGCATGAAAACCTTTTAATTAAGGAGTGACAATAAGGATTGTTTTATTCACCAAGGAGGGAGGATTTGAACCCACAACCTCATTTTTAGAAGTGAACTTTTTTACCACTACATTATTCCCTCGCACTCTATACCTTTTTACTTATATTTAACATGTTGCATCTTTCTTACTTTTTCAATTCCCAAGAATCACCCTTCCCTTTTTCATTGTTTTCACATATCCAACAAGGGGGTTTCTTTGTCTACATAGCCATGGACCCTACAAATACCATGGAGGATTTTGGTAAGCCACCTCTACCCAAGGTACCACTCGAGCAATAGTTGGAGCTTCTATGGCATGGACTTTTTTGAGGTGCCCAAAATGAGATCTGAAAACGTGATGAAGTACTTCAAAAGATGCAATCTAAAGAGGATAATCTTGCAAGGGTGGTAAAATCTATTGTCTCTGCTCAAGTTGATGGCACACATTCCAAGATTGGTGTTAAAAATTGCCAATTTCTACAGTTTGATGGCCACAAAAATGGCCCATTAGTTCTCTTATGGTTTTCACAATTTGATGATTTCTATTGTGACGAATCATATTCTAAAAGTGATAAAGTAAAATTCTCTAATAGCTATTTAGTAGGGAAGGCTCAACTTTGGTAGAATGTCGTACATTGTTGGAAATTTAGAAAGCCCATAACTAATATCACAGGTCCAAGGTTCCATAGGTCCAGCATATACAACATAGAATCTAGCAATCTTCCAATATTGACAAAACATGAACATACCACACTTAATCATACAAATGATGAGACAAAGATAGAGAGAGATTAGACAACATGTGTAAAGTGTTACATAAGCCACTGCTTACTCACACTATCATATATACCAATGTTCAATGTACAATGTGGGAGCAAAACTCTCAACCACTCTATGTGGACAGAAAGAGATGGATGAGTGAATGTACAAATGAAACAAACATATTTAGATGTATGGACAGAAATCTGAATATACATGAGATGTGTGACCTAATAGCTTGTAGAAGAGTGAATATGAGTGACCGAAAGAGGAAGGATCAATCTAAAACTGATAATTACAACCCTCATATGAACTTAGGCTATGAAAGACCCTAAGTCAGATATGTGTGTGAAAAGATCACATACTTACAAAAGTAGCAAAGAATGCTAACAAGTTTGCTGCCAGAAATCCTCAAACTCATATGACCATACCTTCTCGAACACCTCATCCAAATATGCATAAAGCATACATGTACTGATTCTATTGTACCTATGCTGAATAGGACTCCTCCTGATATGGATGCTACTGCCTCCATAAACTCCAAGTAGTACCTGTGCGCATAAAGAGAATATGTACTTGAACTCTTAACATAAGATGCAAATCTTATGTTAACCACCATCCAATGTCTTTGAAGTAACCCAAAATCTTCATGTTGAAGACAATCTTCAAATACATCATGTGAATCGCTGATCCTCACCATCAAGCTGCTAATAACCAAGTCCTTTCCATGAGCAAGAGTGTGAGCACACTCTTCTCCTCCAAGAAGAACTCCATAGCCGCTCCTCAACATGCTCCAAAACAGCACCATGGCTGCCCCATGTGCTAAAAGCTCTACCTCTAATGAGGTACCAAGCTCCATAGCTTGTTGTTGAACTAGGTGATGGATATTTGAACAATGAGCCAATGGCTTCTTATATAGGATTGATTTTCCATTGAAAAAGCTCCTCCAAAAGCTCTCGCTTGATAAAACTCTACGATCGCTTCATCAAAACAAAATGCAATATTCACGTCCTTTGAAAAAAGCTTTTAAAAAGCCTTTCACATGATCTGCGCTGCTGCCTTTGTGTATTGAACCCTCGTCGCAGGGATGAGAGGATCATGAATTAACCAACACGCCAACACCTTTGCGTGCACAAGAGCTAATAACAACAGCTACAAATGCTGTGATCTGTGAGCAAACTTTTGACCAATGGACATTGTTTCCAACAATCTTCCCCTGTAGTGCCACAATGGTACAAACTCGACTGGATCTGCAAACTTCATAAGCTTCAAACTATCACAAGCTTGAAATCTATCACAAGCTTCAAGCTTGTACTCCGAAACCGACTTTCAAACCTTTTCTTCAAAAGTCTAAAACTGAATTTGACTTTCCTTCAAACTTCAAAAACCTGAACTTGCTGAATGTGAACCCATGTTTGTACAATGGTTTACTTTGATCCAACAGTTACTTGATTTTTTCACCCAACTAGAGGACTACTTTGTCCTAATGAGTTTAAAAATCCTATGTAAACTGTAAGAGAAAGTTACCATTTTCTTTGAATCAACCATACTATAACTTGCCCAATACAAATTCACAATGAAATTTGTCCAACTTAGGACACTTTTCTCAAAGACTAGTTTTTAGCTAAAAGTTCTTGGGAATTGTCAATCTGTTGAGCAATTCCTAACTTCTCTATTCTAGAGTATACTGGACTCTAGGAAATCATTTATGCTATAACTTGAAGCAAACTCAAATAAATAAGTCCACTTAGACTTATTATCTTTTGAAGATTGAAAAGGTTCTTGTACATAACATCTATCTAGGATGTTTTAATTTAGTTATCGAGTTCTAACCAGCTAACCTTGGTCTTTTATAAAGGAATCGGATACCATATATGAGCCAATTCCAAAAGATTTGAAAAGTGGAAAGAAATAACTGAAAATCAGTACAACCAATTCAAACTTCGAAGATATGTAAGCTCGCTATGAGTCAAAGTCTAGATTACTCAGGACTTTAACTTCTAAAAGATCTGTTTCAACAGGGTATTGAAGCATTTTTTCTATTTTTAAGAGAAATAAACTGGATTCTCAAAAATATTCAAAGCAAATCCAAAAACATCATCCAACCACAAGATACTAGTGTGGTAACCAACATCAGTGTGTCGACCCACTGAGATTCTACTGATGAGTTTTGTATTCAAATAATGCTTCTCTTGAGGCTAAGTTCAGGTCACATTCAATCTTTCTGACTGCTTACTGGGAATGCAATTCTTGTGCATTTCTTTGAGTCAAAAGAGTGAATTTACCAAGTTACACTAGGAACTTGATGCTTGACTTAGTCAATCAAATCCTTGGTTGAAAAGATCAACTCAAAGTCCAACTTTTTCAGGAATTTATCAAATATTTCCGAATTAATCAACACTTTATCTTGAAGTGCTTTAAGAAGATCTTAGAAGTTACTTACTTCATATCTTTTGCTCCCTTGATCTTGAAACTATCTTGAAGTATCTTAAGATACTATTTTCATCCTTCTTGAATTAAACTCCTTCTTTGAAGTCTTAATTCCCTTGAGGATTAAACCTAATTTCAAGATCCAAACTAGGACTAAAAGATAATTATCATCCCACATTCCGATGTCCCATACCATCTTTCCTACATCAATCTGAGTATAAAATTTGGTGTCCCATACCACCTTATTTTATATTCACATTAATGTGTGGCTGATATTTATCCTAAATTAAAAACATATCTTAATAGAGAACCTTGTAACTTCAAGAATTTTAAAGTTTCAGGCATTATCTCTAACTAGATTTTATAGGTTTCGATCCCTTTACTTGATCGTTTCATGATCTTGTGCTTTCCGTTGGGAACTTGAAAACTTTTGATGGAACATCCATCCTTTTTTGATAGGATTTTCAAATGAAAACCAAATAGAATTCCAAGTACTTGAATTTTCATAGATTCAAGCTCAGTTGGTTTACTCTTGACCAATTTGTAGTGACAAGAGCTTTTGACTTCTTGTCTTTAGATTCCTTTCTATACTGATGCTTTAGGTACCTACCCCGGGGACTTTATATAGGAATCTCTCTACTGCCTAAGTCTTAAGCATCCGCTCATGCTTTCTGGATTTGTACCAAAACCTCTTTAAGGATAGGCAAACATTATGTTTTACCTTCCATAGACTTAATTACTGTCGATACGGTTGCAGGCTACATACTTGGAATATCTATTCTGTTCAAACTTGGAACAACTTACTATTTTCACATTTTTTCATTGGATAAATGAAATTTGAGTGAATATATCCCAAAAGGAATTTTTTATTGTCAATACTTGGGCAATCTATAGAGTAGTTCCAATCGCACGTTCTTGGACAATCATGGCCAAGCTTGATCAAGTTTGGTTGATCTTGTGACTAGAATAGAGACTTAGTCTTTATCTTTAAGATCTCCTGAATTATCTAAAGCTTCTTTGCTTACCTGCAGGGTCTTTAGAGATCTTTTCCTAAACTTCAGTCCAAGCATATTGTTGGGGGATTCTTAGACAAGAAGGGATTTGAGTGTTTGTAGGAGAAAAGGGGAAGATCGGAAGAGAAAATACACACTAGAAGCCTCTGTCGATTGATTACAGTAAGACGAATACAAGGTTGAAGCACAATACAACCAATACTTCTGTGCAAAATCCCACAGAGTGCTCAATTACAAAATACTAAATACTCAAGGGACTTGTTGTTGCCTCCTCTGCACCAAACCTCCACCTTCTACAAGCTTGCTCTTGTGCACACCTTGCACCAAGCTTCCACTAAGGGGGAGGGATGGATACCTTCTGTCAGTGCGTGCACACTTCAGTAAGACCTTGGGATCCTTGGGGGACAAGCTTAGCACTCGTCTGCACACTTCCTTGGTCACTCTTCATGCACACCTTGCACTTCACTTCTCTGCGTCGCACACTGTGTGTCTCTTACACTTCTCTCCCTTGCTCCACTTAGACTATGCTCACTCTTGCTTACACTTAGGATTTCCCAAGAATGGTCCTTGCCTTGATTTGAGTGTGTCGATTCACGTACGCTTCTAACTGCAAGAGCATCTTGGTGCTCACTTTGATGTCCCAAGATTGTCTTCACAAGTGGCAACCAATGACTCCCTGTTTTGTCCTCTGCAACCTGCAACCCGCTTTCTCCAATTTACCCTTTGTGGACAATTAGTTGTGCACTACCTGTGCACTTTGACACCTGCACTTTAGGAAAGAAGGAAATTTTATATTTAATCTTGAGAGTAAGGTTTCCAAGTCTACCTGTGCCGCCATGCTCTTTACTGATGAGGTTGAAGATAGTGGACTGGAGGATCTTCTAACAACCTTCCTTCTTGTTTGCTTGCAGGTGACCCTCAATGTTTGGGACCGGGTTGCGGTCATGAGCTGCTCATAGTCCACTTAATATGAGACACTTGATAAGGATATTTACCTTTTGGTTGATGAAGTAGCACTGTAGTACTGTCGACACTTGATCTCTTCTATACTTTGCATTTGGTTTCTCCTAAGCTCAAATCTCCTTGGAAGTCCCACCGAGCGTGCCAAATTTTGTTGGGGGATTCTTATACAAGAAGGGATTTGAGTGTTTGTAGGAGAAAAGGGGAAGACCGGAAGAGAAAATACACACTAGAAGCCTCTGTCGATTGATTACAGTAAGACGAATACAAGGTTGAAGCACAATACAACCAATACTTCTGTGCAAAATCCCACAGAGTGCTCAATTACAAAATACTAAATACTCAAGGGACTTGTTGTTGCCTCCTCTGCACCAAACCTCCACCTTCTACAAGCTTGCTCTTGTGCACACCTTGCACCAAGCTTCCACTAAGGGGGAGGGATGGATACCTTCTGTCAGTGCGTGCACACTTCAGTAAGACCTTGGGATCCTTGGGGGACAAGCTTAGCACTCGTCTGCACACTTCCTTGGTCACTCTTCATGCACACCTTGCACTTCACTTCTCTGCGTCGCACACTGTGTGTCTCTTACACTTCTCTCCCTTGCTCCACTTAGACTATGCTCACTCTTGCTTACACTTAGGATTTCCCAAGAATGGTCCTTGCCTTGATTTGAGTGTGTCGATTCACGTACGCTTCTAACTGCAAGAGCATCTTGGTGCTCACTTTGATGTCCCAAGATTGTCTTCACAAGTGGCAACCAATGACTCCCTGTTTTGTCCTCTGCAACCTGCAACCCGCTTTCTCCAATTTACCCTTTGTGGACAATTAGTTGTGCACTACCTGTGCACTTTGACACCTGCACTTTAGGAAAGAAGGAAATTTTATATTTAATCTTGAGAGTAAGGTTTCCAAGTCTACCTGTGCCGCCATGCTCTTTACTGATGAGGTTGAAGATAGTGGACTGGAGGATCTTCTAACAACCTTCCTTCTTGTTTGCTTGCAGGTGACCCTCAATGTTTGGGACCGGGTTGCGGTCATGAGCTGCTCATAGTCCACTTAATATGAGACACTTGATAAGGATATTTACCTTTTGGTTGATGAAGTAGCACTGTAGTACTGTCGACACTTGATCTCTTCTATACTTTGCATTTGGTTTCTCCTAAGCTCAAATCTCCTTGGAAGTCCCACCGAGCGTGCCAAATTTTGTTGGGGGATTCTTATACAAGAAGGGATTTGAGTGTTTGTAGGAGAAAAGGGGAAGACCAGAAGAGAAAATACACACTGGAAGCCTCTGTCGATTGATTATAGTAAGACAAATACAAGCTTGAAGCACAATACAACCAATACTTCTGTGCAAAATCCCATAGAGTGCTCAATTACAAAATACCAAATACCCAAGGGACTTGTTACTGCCTCCTCTGCACCAAACCTCCACCTTCTACAAGCCTGCTCTTGTGCACACCTTGCACCAAGCTTCCACTAAGGGGGAGGGATGGATACCTTCTCTCGGCGCGCGCACACTTCAGTAAGACCTCGGGATCCTTGGGGGACAAGCTTAGCACTCCTCTGCACACTTCCTTGGTCACTCTTCATGCACACTTTGCACTTCACTTCTCTGTGTCGCACACTATGTGTCTCTTGCACTTCTCTCCCTTGCTCCACTTAGACTATGCTCACTCTTGCTTACACTTAGGATTGTCCAAGAATGGTCCTTGCCTTGATTTGAGTGTGTCGATTCACGTACGCTCCTAACTGCAAGAGCATCTTGGTGCTCACTTTGATGTCCCAAGATTGTCTTTACAAGTGGCAGCCAACGACTCCCTGTTTTGTCCTCTACAACCTACAATCCGCTTTCTCCAATTTACCCTTTGTGGACAATTAGTTGTGCACTACCTGTGCACTTTGACACCTGCACTTTAGCACTTTGACTTTGCACTTGTTGACTTTGACTTTGCACCTGTTGACTTTGACCTTGACCTTATTGACTTTGATCAGTTTGACTTTGATCTTTTAACTTTGACTGTGGTTGACTTTGACTGTGGTTGACTTTGACTACAATTGACTTTGACCAAAATGACTTTTATGGGCTCAACACATATACTGATGCTTCTCAGATTCCAAAGCTAACTCACCTTCTTGGATCACCAAAAAACTTGGTAGGCATTGATAGGAACAATTGATTGCTGTTGGAGTTAGACGTCTGCGCAAGCACGCAAACAACACAAGGAAGAAGAAGAAGCTTGGAGCGCAAACACACAATACTGAATGTATTACTAGAGAATGTACAAAGATAAGTAGCCCATTAGGGCAATAGGCGTATATACAAGCCGAGGGAAAAAAACCTCCTAAAGAGGGAAAAAAGTGCCCCGGTGGTCCTAGTGTGTTCACACACATCACTACCTAAATATATCAACAAATCCCCCTTGGGAGTGATGCGGTGAACAAGGAGATGGCACTCATGTATAAGGAAGTGCCAAGCTATGTGGAAATCACTCCACAAAAGGAAGTAAGCCCAAAGCTTTGCGGAAAGCTTCAAACTTCTCCCTAGGCAGAGCCTTCGTGAAAAGGTCTGCAATGTTCTCCTACGTGGGCACATATGCCAAGCTGATCTCCCCAGCAGAGAACCTCTCCCTGACATAGTGATAATGCACCTCAATGTGCTTAGTGCGAGCATGGAACACAGGGTTCCTCGCAACTACCAATGCGCTCTGACTGCCAGTGAAGATGGTGGTGGCAGAAGACTGGCCAACCCCCAAATCAGCCATAAGGCGTCTGAGCCACACACACTCAACAGTCGCTGTGAAAGCTGCCCTATACTCAGCCTCACAACTAGAAGTGGCCACAGTAGGCTGCTTCTTGCTCAACCAAGATATACATGAGGTACCAAGCATGAAGCAAAAACCACTGGTGGACACACGAGTGTCATAGCAACTAGCCCAATCTGAGTTAGAAAAAGCATGCAAATCTGGCGGTAGTGATCCCCCCTTGGGATAAAACAACCCAAGTAGCCGAGTACCACTCAAGTAGCGAAAGATGCGCTTAACCGCCTTCCATGCCTGACTCCTAGGAAATGCATAAACCTGCTCATCTGTGAGACATCAAACTGAATATCTGGCCGAGTAATGCATAAGTAAATCAAGCATCCAACAGCCTGCTGATAGAGAACGGCATCAAATGCATCTCCAGCATCATGAAGACTCAATCATAAACATGTCTCCATAGGAGTGGCAATGGGCTTACAGTCTTCAAGGCCAAAACACTGCAATAATGTGTCAATATATTTTGTTTGACACAAAGCCATTCCACCATCAACTTGCATAAACTGAATGCCCAAATAGTGATGCAAATGCCTAAATCTGACATCTCAAATGAGGCATGCAAATCAGCCTTGAAATCAGCAATATGCTTCTCAATAGGACCAGTGAGCAGCATGTCGTCAACATAGACAACAATGAACAGAAGCACATCATTAGCACGCTTAACATATAGGGTGCTTTCAGTCGGACTGTTCTCAAAACCATGTGCAACCAGATAGGCATGTATCTTCTCATACCAAGCACGTGGTGCTTGCTTTAAACCATATAATGCCTTCTTTAACCTGCACACTTGGTTTTCATGCCCTTTCTGCACAAAGCCACGGGGCTGAAAAACATACACTTCTTCATGCAAGTCACCATTCAGAAATGCTGTTTTAATGTCCAACTAATGTACATTCCAACCATGATGGGCTGCAAGTGTACAAATACTCCGAACAGTAGTCATATGGCATGTAGGTGCAAAGGTCTCATCAAAATCAATGCCTCTTTCCTGCGCATGACCCTTTGCAACAAGCCTAGCCTTATACCTGTCAATTGTACCATCAAGTTTACGCTTCAATTTGTATACCCACTTAGTGCCAATGGCCTTCTTGCCAGGAGGCAAGTCACATAAAGACCATGTACCATTCTTCATTATAGCATCATATTCAGATTGCATAGCAGGCATCCAATTTTTTGAATTCTGTGCTTCATCAAAAGAAACAGGCTCATTCTCATCATAGAGACTAGACGCAGCCATAGCATAGCAATCTGATGCAAAATAGGCAGTATGAGAGCTTGAGCGAGTACGATATGACAAAGGTGCATCTAATTTGCTGTCACGCAAAGTCTGCACCAGCAATTTTGGCATAGTTTTTGCCTGCTCAATATCAGCTCTCTCATCAACAAGTGCATCATGTAAATCTGCATCAGAAATGGAATGATCTGCATCATCATATGAAACCTGCAAAGGCTGAGAAGTTGCCTCATTAGGACCAGCGCTAGACTATCCACCTGTAAAAAGAGGCATCAAAGTATCATACATGTCTTTAGAGCTAACAGATGTCTCCTTAGTACATGAAAGCAATGGCTGAATAGCATCTTCCACAAAGACAACATCACGGCTAACCAGAATGCATTTAGCCTGTGGATGATACAGACGATAGCCTTACTTTCAGAACTGTACCCAACAAAAATACATTTTACTGCCTTATCATCCAATTTTTTGTGACGTTGTTCAGGCACTAGTGCATGTGCCAAACAACCAAAAACACGCAGATGTGCAACAGATGGCTTGCGGTCATGCCAAGCCTCGTATGGAGTGATAGACTGCAGCGCTTTAGTGGGACACCTGTTCAGTACATATGCTGCACACATGACAGCCTCAAGCCAGAAACTATGAGGTAAAGCCTAACTCTTGACCATACACCTCGCCATCTCCATGAGAGACCTGTTCTTCCGTTCAGCAACTCCATTCTACTGAGGTGTATATGGCATTGTACACTGGTGTTTTATCCCACGTTCAGCTAGAAATGCATTAAAATCAGAAGACATATATTCCCCCCCTCGATCATAACCGAGGGTGCCCATTTTACATGATGACAGATTTTCAGCCAAAACCAAAAACTGTTTAAAGCACATGAACACTTCAGACTTTGCTTTGAGTGGATATACCCATGCATGCCTAGAAAAATCATCAATGAAAGTCACGAAGTAAAGGTAATTTCCAAAAGAGAGTGTCTGCATAGGACCACAGACATCACTATGTACAAGCTGCAATTTTTGTGTAGCCCGAACTGAACCATCTTTTGGAAAGGAGGAACGCTGCATTTTGCCCAAAATAGAGCATTCACAAACATGTTTTCCAGGTGCCTCAAGTTTGGGCAAAGAGGACACCATTTCAGATTTCTGCAGGCGTAGCAAACTAGCAAAATTCAGATGACCAAAGCGTGCATGCCAAAGCTTTGCATCTGACATAGCCTGAGAATCATTTACTGCACATGCCAAATCATTTTCAGATCTTTCATAGTCTATGAGCTTATACAGCCCACGACATAAAATGCGAGAAGCAATAATCACATTGCTATTTGACAGATCATGAACTGTACACCTGTCATCAACAAATTTCACAACCAAGCCAATCTTGGCTAATGCAAAAACTGATAACAGGTTCTTTTTGATCCCTGGCACAAATAAAGCATTTGACAAAGTGAAAGAACTACCATCAGCAATAGTCAAAATGATCTTACCAACTCCCATAACAGGATAAGAGGAGTTGTTGGTGCATGTAACAGTATTCCATGTAGGGGCAGGCTCGAGTGAAGAGAAGAAACTGCGCTGCGAGGTAATATGTTTGGTCGCCCCACTGTCAAAATACCAAACATCTGAGTCTATTGCGGACATGCACTGCTCATGAGAAGATGGGTCAAAACTGCAGACAGTAGTAAACACCCATTCTTCTTCCTGCACAAGATTTGCAGACTTTGTTTTTGGTGTAGAGGCCTCTGCAACAACCATTCCAGCCTCTTTCTTCTTTGCCTCTTTAGCAGCCAAATTTGGACAGTTCTTTATGATATGATCATTCCCTTTACAGTACTTACAAAACAATTTCTGCTTTTTTGATTTCTTCTCATCTTTATCTTCCTTCTTCGAATATGCAAAATTTGCAGATTTCTGCTTACTAGTTGAAGAGCTCCATTTTCCTTTGCCCTTCTGACTAGCCAAGAAAGCTTGATCTGCAACTCCCATAATGGACCTGTTCTGCCTGGACTGATCTTCCTGCAACAGAACAGAGACTAACTCCTCAAATGATAAGGCATTTGGATTGCCTTTCATCATCAACCGAAGAGTAGAAGCAAAAATCTGATATGAATCGGGAAGACCATTCAGAACGGTCTGCACAAGTGAGCTATCTGGTATAACCTCATCAGCAGAAATCAACTGTTCCTTCAAGTCTTTGATCTTTGATAGGAAACTGTCCATAGAATCACCTTCATTCATGTGCTCACTCTCCAACTGTTTTTGGAGGTAAGCAACACGAGCCTCATTCCTACCTTGGTACAATGTGGTAAGTGTATCCCAAGCATCCTTAGCTGTTATGCAAGAGCGAATGTGAGGAATAATGGCACGTTTGAGAGACAAAGCTATCAATGCATGTGCCTGGGCATCTCTGCTATCCCAACGAATCTGCTCTGTAGTAGGTGTAGTACAAACAGCAGCACGAATAGGAATCTACAGAATATCATCTTCGACACCATCTTCATCAGCTCCAACACCTGTATTTGTAGTACCTGTTGTTACAGGTGTAAACAACACCCTGCACAATGTTCCACAATCCTTTTGCAACCAATACATGTCGCATCATATAAGCCCATAATGGGTAGTTGGTACCATCCAACTTATCCTCAACAGCCAACATACGGAATACATCACTGCTTTCAGCCATGGCCAGTGACTAAAATACCTTGATGCAAAAAATTTACTGTATCTCAAAAAGTTGAACAAAACTGCCCAGACGAGTTTTGCTAGACATGTAACAGACTTCGAGACGCTTATACTGGCGAATAGAAACTGGTATATACCTTTGGCACAAAAAGACAAAATAGCCTACACAAGCACTGTGATAATGCGTTCGGAGGCTGAAACGAGCTTAGATTGCGATTTCGGCACCACAAAACGAAGCTGTTTTGATCTCTGAAACACGCTGAGTAGCTCACCAAAATTCGTGCAATTTTGTGACTGCAAACGAAGGAGTGTCGACGGCATCCTTGATGAAGCAACGACCTGCTCTGATACCAATTGTTGGAGTTAGACGTCTGCGGAAGCACGCGAACAGCACAAGGAAGAAGAAGAAGCTTGGAGCACAAACACACAATACTGAATGTATTACTAGAGAATGTACAAAGATAAGTAGCCCATTAGGGCAATAGGCGTATATACAAGCCGGGGGAAAAAAACCTCCTAAAGAGGGAAAAAAGTGCCCCGGCGGTCCTAGTGTGTTCATACACATCACTACCTAAATATATCAACAATTGCTACACACAAATATTTTCTAGATAGTTTAGTTGTGCAAGCTATTCTCAATGGAGTGCTAAATATTATCAAGGTTTTGCTTCTACTATTCAATTAATGATGAAAGTCAATCCAAACGCCTAAATACTTGAAGGGTTAGTTTGTTATTTCTTGCAAGAAGAACATTCTATGAAAAATAGGTCATTATACATGTCGTAGATGAAGCCTTTGTTGATTATAAGAAGGGCAAGAGCAAAGGTGGATCTTCTTTGTGTAACAATAAATTTTGTAAATGTTGACAAATCAAAGAAAGAAGACAAAGATGAGAAGAAATAAGATACGAAAAATAAAATTTTCAAGTACTAATGAAAATGATCATTGCGAAAAAGAAAATTTTCAAGTACCAAGGAAAATGATCATGTTATAAAGAACTTTCCTAAACTTGTTGTTGAAGAAGCAAAGAAGAAAGAGGCAAGAATTATCATTCTAGAAATTTCTATTTCTAATATTAATGCTTCTTACTTAGTTCAAAATGAAAAATGGATATTTACTAATCTTATGATCATTCTACATGTGCTTTGAACTGATATGTTTGGTAATTCAATAGTGATGAAACCTGACATATTACCTCACAAAACAATTTTCTCACCTCATTTGTTCATGGCTCTAATGAAAAAAAATCCATGGGAGTAAAAGAAATTTTGTTTTTATTGTTGATCGTGGAAGCAGATTCACATTATATTCTTTATATGAATCAAAGATAACTTATCATGATATGATGTAGGATTTATAAGCTCATGATTATGGAAAACTATTGATGATTGTGTATACACAACTCAAGATATTCAAGTCATCTAAAATGCAAAACTTTGGCATGCGTATTTGTTCATCCAACAAAAATTTGCTATGGTGTCCTCTTTGCTAAAGCTTATGGAACGAGGTTTGTAATTTGGGTAAGATTTAATGTTGTCCCTTTCCGAAACATTGTACAATAAGAGATGATCATAAAGTTGCAGATTGCTCATAGTGATGTCCATGGTACTATGCAAACATTACCTTTAAGCATGCATGGTTCGATTCACTCAACTCAAAATCCAACATGTAAAATGAGCATCCTTGAATTTTCTAATTAGGGGGAAGTATATGTCTTCTACATTGAACGCAACTATAGCTATGTGTGGGATAATACACCAATGCACAATGTCATATACACCACAATAAAATGGCCTTAGTGTGAATAAAAATAGGTCTCTCATGGACGTGTATGATAATCTTCAAGCATTTCCTCATAGTCTTGGACTTGAGACCATGATGTGTGCTACATTTGCAATTAATATGTGTTCTGGTAAGGAATTACAACTTATCACTCTTATGAGAGATTGCATGGTTGCAAGCCATCCATTGCTCATCTCAATGGTTTTTTTTTTGGTTTGAAATATGCGTTATTGCATGATCAACGATGCAAGAAAATGGATGATAAGATTGTAAAACGTTTCTCTTGGGTACACGAAATAAGGGAAACGTCTATTCTCTATATCATCCGCAAAATAAATGTATTGTGGTTACCCATGTAGTTTTTGTGGAAGATGTAGTTCATACTGTAGTTTAGGGAGACTTCAATGAGCTCAAAGGATGTGTGCCAAAGTCACTGACATAGAATTTGAAAGACACTAAGTTAGATGCATCTTTGCCCTATTGTACTCTGTCAAGCTCCCATGGTAAATCTTTTGCATCACCCATGGAAATCCTTTTGCATTAGAATTCTATGCAATGCTTGCATTTATGATGAGAATGAACATGTTTCTTTTGGAGCCTCCCCAAAAATAAGGTGGCTGCTATGCAATTAAAATTTGATGCCATTATGAAGAATGGTACTTGTGATATTATGTGACTTGCCTCCAACTCAAAAGTCCATTGGCACTAGATCGGTTTATAATTTAAAATGAAGCTTGATGGTAGTTTTGATCTCTATAAGGACAACATTCTAAATTAAAGGCGTCTCAAGCAAAAAATAAAAGAGTTTGATGAGGATCTTTGCTCCTATGTGTTTTATGAAAAGTGTTGTAGAATTTGTGTGCACTTAGAACCCACATTGGTTGGAATGTACATTGTTTGTACAAACAAAATATGAATTAAAATGGAGTGTGAAGGTAAAAGAAGGCACTATATGGATTAAAGAAATAACCACATGACTGGTATGAAAAAATATTGGCCTAGCTACAAGAACTAGTATTGAAGAATAGTCCAATTGAAAGCATTTGGTAGATAAAATGTGTAGATGATATGCATCTAACACCTTTTGTTTTACATTTATGACATGTTGCTCATTGGTCCCAACGAGGTGCATAGTTATGAGCTTCTAGAGGATTTGCAAGCCTCTTTTGAAGCATTATATTTGGATTATTTGCATCATATTTGGGCATTTTGGTTATTCAATTTGATGGAGATATTTCTTTGTGTCAAATAAAAATTAAGGCTCTTTTGCAATGTTTTATCCATTGCGAATCCTATGGGGATATAAGGTAGATGATTGATTCTTCATGATGTTGGAGATGCATTCGATGCTAATGTCTATCAATAACCCATTTGATGCCTTTTTTAGGTGTGCATCACTTAACTTAATATTCAGTTTGTTGCCCATTAGATAATCAAATTCATGAATAGTCTAGGCTTTAAAGGATTGTTTGGCAGTTAAGTTTATCTTTTGCTATTTATCTTGTACTTAAAAAGCTTGGGTTGTTTTATGCCAAAGGGGATTAGCACGAAAATAATCACATGCTTCTTATAACTATGACTGAGTTGGTTGCGATGATATTAATGTGTCCACAAGTGGTTTTGCTTCATGCTAAGTAGCTTGTACCTACTTTGAATGACAAGTAGCAAGCCTAGTATAGGAGAATTTCATAGACACTATTGGGTGTGTTGCTTTGATTGTCTTGTGGATGATTTAAGTGTTGGTTAAAATATTGCCACCACCATATTTATTGATGAACATAGTGGTTTGGTAGTTATGAGGAAAACAATGTTCAGTGCTTGGAGTAAGCATCTTGAGGTCAACTATCATTTTGTTAGGGAGATACTCTCTATTGGTTCTAAAATCTTTGGGCTTACCCCCTTTTGTGGATAGGTGCATGATTTCTCTCATGTGTTGTTATTATCAGATACTGACCCATATGGATAATTATAACTAATATAAGAGGTTCATTGCATGTGGTAAAATCATTATCTTGCCAAAACCTCTCCCATCACATCACTTCAGATGGGGATTTCTTAGTATATTTTTGTAGTGATGTGTGTGTGTGCGTCATGAGGTTCTTCCCCTTCTTGTTAAATGACCATAACTCCAATGGGCTTATACACATATTTGTTACTCCATGCTCAATAATACATTGTGTGTTTTGCTCTTAGGCTTCTTCTTCTTCCTTGTGCTATTTCTGTGCATTCCTACTCTCCAATCTTCAATAAATAATTCATATACTATATTGAAATTTTTGATACAAGGAATTTGGGGACGAGTATGAAAGTGAAAGGCTTTCATCGAGGGAGCGATAATTTGTGATCATCTTTTTGTTGACTCTCATGGCTGTGCTCATGGTGAATACCATGTCGACAATCATGTTTTGAAGAAGGAGATATGAATGCTTCATAATTTCATATAATGACATTTCTTCTCCCCACCATGATAGTAAAGATGCTTGCGTGCACTTGCCTATTCATGTAAAGATCAACAATTTATGTGGATTGCTTGTCAATCACCTCTGGAGTTTTAGTGTGCACAAGTGCTCTCATATGTGTTAAATACTCATCCATATAGATAATTATAACTATTACAAAAGCTTCATTGTAGATAGTAGAATGCCTAGGGTTGTAAGCCTTATGAATATTTTTTTTCATGGTCGAAAATTACATGTCATTTGCTCTACCCTTTGTCTATATTTTTCTCTCATCTTTCTATAAAAGAATACCATATTTTTTTTTTAACTTCTGTATATGCGTCTTTCTCAAACACGTTCTGAGTTCCTTAAAACTAAAGATAATAAAAGGATAATTGTTGAGAAGATCCCATCATCTAGGCTTTTACTTCCAACAGTATTCCATAGAAATATAACATGTGCCATAAGGACAAGAGAAATATGTACATATATGTAAACAAAATTTATAATCCTACTTTTTCAATCTTCCCATTTGATGTAGATTACAAATACAATGAGGGGTTAGTGAGACTTGTTATAGAGATCAAATATACTTGAACAACGAAAAAAAACTCCTAATGGTAAGGTCTTCATCAAACCACATAATTTGTGAACTCTTGTAGTTATTTATTTTTGTGGTATGACATGTTCTTTTGCTTAACATATTTCACTGAACTAAAGCTTAAGTAAATAAGCTTTATCTTAGCAAAATAATCTAGTAGTTTAGATACTTTGACTACACCTCGATTCTCATTGAATATCTTTGGGATGTTGTCTTTACTTATAAGATCATGAGCTAGTAATAAGTACTGTTATCCATAACCGAAAGCCTCATAAAAAATTATGTATTTGTTTTTCCTATCTTTCAAAGACCTTCTCCAAAGTGAGAACCTCTTCAACCATGGATTTCGCTTATCCATGCAACTTGGATGATGAAAGCTTGTAACTAATGACTGATGGGAGATCTTTGGAATGCATGATTTTGGGTCCTTTGTCCCTATATATAGTTGAGGATAGTTAGACTTCACATCTTCAAATGCTTTTCACCATGGCTTTCCTGAAACTGGAAATTTACACTAGTGATGTGATTGTTGCAATGAAAGTGCACATGAGACCTCCCACCAAGATGCATATAAAACCCTAGTCATAAATTCAGTCTTGCTTACTTATTTCAATGTGTCATCTATAGATAATAAACTGAAGTTTCTACTCGTCCCTCACCTTGGATATTAAAACAAACCATCAAAAACCTTGAAGTTTCTACTCGTCCATCACCTTGGATAGCTTATCTCATTCAGTTATCCTTCCATATCCACACATCGAATGAAGAAAAAAAGCTTTGTCACTTGATTCTTTTGTGTGTGTGTGTGACTAGATGGGCATTGGCTTAATTAACTTTATTTTATTTTATCGTTTAATACAATTTTCTGCTATATTTTCAGATCGGACTTTGTAAAAAGAACAGAATAAGTACATGCCGTTACACTTGAGCAAGGATAAACTTGTAGCAGAAGAGTCTGAAAATGAGCTATTGCGGATATGGTGAGTCCACGACAAAGAGCATTGCCGTCGAGTGCTAACTTGAAGCAGAAGAATCCAGAAATGGAGTATTGCAGATTCGACAAAAGTGATCACTGGCTTCTTGTCTTTCCATAAAGCGGCCTTCTCTATCCAAGTTCCAACATTCGCTGGGACTGGGAGATGGCGGGATCTGCACGGCGTACAGATATCCCTTCCTTCAACAGTCCGCAAAGGTTGCCAACATAGGACGAAAACACCAGTACAGAATGTTTTCTTGCATTTCTTTCCTTCTTCATTTCTTTCATATTTAATTTTGTGAGTGGAAGTGCAGAATATTATCTTTCTGTGTAGGCTTGAGAAAGTTGGAGAATGAAGACAGATACCTTGTTTACTTACGAAAGAAAGAAAACTAAAGAGAACCTACGGCTCCGCTACTGCTGCATCCGAAGGGGGTTCTAGACGGCCACGCAGGGCTTGCAAGGCAGGACGTCGCTTCCTCGTTCATCAACCCTCCGAGCTTTGAAGCCTTTTAAAGCATTCACGTCGCACTGGACCCAGGGCACTCTCTTTTCCGCCTGCTTGTCTGTCTTTCTCTCTTGCTCATACACACACGCACATACGAACACGCACAGGCACATCTGACGCTTGCACATACGAACACGCACAGGCACATCTGACTGTTGCAAACATCGTCTTCCACTTAGTCGTCTGAACTCTGCTATACAACTCTAGAAAATGGACGATCGTCGTGGCTTTTCTACGTGCGTGACGACGTATATCGCATGCCTGCTTGCAGTAGTGGTGGTGACGTCTCCAGCGGCTTCCGCATTTCCATTCACGTACTATAATCCATTCCCCTATGATGGGAACCGCAATGGCCCGTATGAAGGAAACCGTGATGGTAAGACGTTTGTTCAACTATGTAGGTGAGAGAGTGTAAGAGAGAGAGCTTATCTGCTGATCTATCGATTGTTTGCAGACTTGATGGATCCTGGAATGCCGACATCCAGTCCTCCTTCTATCCCGACATCAAGTCCTCCTTCTATCCCAACGCCGTCTTCACCTCAGTCTTCTGCACCCACTTCAGCAGCGCCTTCACCTCCGGTCAGACACAGAGAGAGAGAGGTTTTTTTTTTCTTGTTTTTTATTGAGAGTACAATGAATTGTACAATGAATCGTAAGTAGAGGCATCTATCTTTAACGAACTAAGAGATATCTCCAGCTAAGATTTGGACTCAAGACAAGATAGAGATTTCTTTTTTTTTTTTTTTTTTTCTTTTTTTAAATGGAGGTTCGGTCAAGGCTTACTCCTCCGGGCTTTAACTTTGAAATTGCAACTGTACAAAGAAGGGCATAGTATCCATGAGACCCCCCTTATTCCACAAGAACAGAGGTTTACATAGCTGGGTTGAACGGCGGTCACAACTATCGCGGAGCAGAATATGCCGTGGCACATCAGCCACATGTTACATCATTCCAAGATTTACATGTTCCTCACAAGTGCTGCCAACAGGGGTTGAACCCTCTCCCCCGCCTCAAGAGGCGAGACGCCCAACCACCAGGACAGCGGCCTAAGACACAGAGATTTGTTCTTGAGCTTTTTGGTTAACAAACATTGAATGTTAATAAAAGATACGACAAAATCATCGCCAATCTAGAGAAGGGCACACGAACGCATGATAGTTCCCTCATCCCGCTTCCTAGGGTAGAGGGCTCAACAAATTGACTTTTCTCATTTTTTGACAACCGCACTTCAAATATTATCCTTGTTCTCAGCTCAGAACAATCTGCATCAACACCTTTGGATGGTCTTTACAAAGTCTTTTTCTATTAGCATGCTTGCTTAGGTTGCTCTATTTTCATATTTTCATAGGCAAAAATAGTGGCATTATCTTAAAAGTAGCATTCAAGACTGTATTTGAACATCTCTTTCTTGTCACCCAACGAAGCTGGATTTCATCAGGAATATGGTCTTGTAAGCCTCTATAATTTTCAGTAATCCCTCCTAAATATCTAGCCAGATGACTATGGATTTCTTTTTCTCTGGAACTTGAGCTTCTACCTGCGTTTACCCTATTTAAGTCATCATAGTCTATTCAGAGTTTCATGGATAGATCTACCCCATTTTATTCAGAGTTTCATCTCCAAGCAATCATCATCAATTAGATTTCCTGCTCGAATAGTGTTCCTGATGCAATGGATATAAATAAGGGATGCTCTCCAGGAATCTTCATTGATGCAACTAAGGCTTCTTTCTCTCCGAAGTTCGGTTTCATAAAACACATCAGAAATCATTGCGCCATAGCTAGTCCTGCAGTTTGTGACTTATGTAGTCTGCATATTGTGAACTCACAAACATACGTAAAATGTGAAAAATAAAAGGAGGTGGTAACTCTGTGCAGACACCGAAACAAGGGAGCCAAAAGGGAAAGGGGAATCAAGAGGTGTTGGGGGGCAGTAAAGTCTGGTGTATTGCAAAGCCATCGTCAGACGAGCAGACCCTCATGGCAAACATTGCTTATGCATGCGAGGAGGGAGGTATCGACTGTGCGCCCATCCAACCAGGCGGACCTTGCTTTTCCCCAAGAAACTTGATCGGTCATGCGTCAGTTGTCATGAACATGTACTACCAGAAAAACCAACGTAACTGGTGGACTTGCCATTTCAACAATAGCGGCATTCTCGTCTTCACAGATCCAAGTAAATATCGGCTACTTCCCCCCAGCTGAAAAGAAGCATACATAATTGCGTCATTGTGTTTACTTACGCATACAGATGTAAATATGTTTCTTCATTCAA
>CM035414.1:167050172-167530172 GCA_020310875.1 Ceratopteris richardii | reverse complement strand
TTACAAAATCATTTTGAATCATCACGTGCGCAAAGATGAAGAGGTGAGTGTGTTTATGTTTGGGAAAGATTACTTCATTCATTTGGTAAGGAAGGCATATCATTAGAAGAAGTGAAAACTTTTGCAACAACAAAGGTGAAATCCAAAATCACAATTTTTTGCAAAAAATCATGATTTTTTTATTATGGTAAGATCATTCAATTTTAGCGAAATTGAGAAACTTTGGATTCCAAAGGAAGAAGGAAATGATACTAACTTCAAATCAAGAAGGAAATTTTAAATTCCAACACATGAGGTGAAAATCGTGATTTTGAGTAAAAACTATAAAAACAAGACTTAGAAAAATTCAATTCAATTGTGAGAGTGACAATGAGAGAGTGAGAGAAAAATGCAAAGAACCCAGTTTTTGCAAGCAAGTGCTATATCAAAACCAAGGTAACACACATTTTTGTATGATAGAATATATTGGTGAATAATTTTCTTTCAAGAAATTGAGTAGAATTAGTGTTTCTATAGAATCGTGATTTTCAAAAAATCTCTTTGAATGATGAAAAATTGAGTTTTTGTCAAACTTTCTTTTATTGCATGGCATTTTTTTTGAAAAGGAGCTTCTATCATTGTTCAAAAAACAAAAAAAATATTAAACAAAATATTTTTCATAAAAATTACACAAAATCACGATTCTGTGCCAAAAAACTCGATTTTGAGAAAATACAATTTTCAATGAAAATCGTGTTTTTCACGATTGTCACTGAAAATCACGATTGTGAGCACAAAAAACATGATTTTCAATGAAAATTGTGTTTTTCATGATGGTGATAGAAAATCACGATTGTGAGCACAAAAAACACGATTCAATGAAAATTGCATTTTTTCATGATTGTGAGCAATCATGATTGTGACTTAAAATCACGATTGTGAGCATGAAAATTTCACGATTTTGATCTCATGAAAAATCATGATTGTGAGTGACAAAAACATGATTTTCAAACACAAAATCACGATTTTGAGTAGAAAATTGTGATTTTGTGTTTCAAAGTCATAATTTTGAGGGTCAAAAATTCACGATTTTGACCTCAAAATCGTGAAACTTTGGGATTGTGTCCAAACAGGATTGTAATGTTTGAGTAAAAAAAACACGATTTCTGACACAAAATCACAATTTGCAGCATAAAATCGTGATTTCTCAAAATCGTGATTTTCAATAGAAAGAATGCAATTTTATGCATAGAATCATGAACTTTCATATAAGAACAAAAAGTAATTTTCTTCACAAGTAAAAACATTGAACCAAATTAAAAAATAATACAAAAACATCAGTAGATAGAATTGTTAGAAAAAAATCCACATCATAAAAATCGCGATTCTCTCCTAAAAACACGATTCTAAGTTAGAATAGTGATTTTTCCAGAAAATTGCCAAAATTGAAAAAATTGAAAAAGTTGAAAAAAATGAAAAACATAAGAAAACAATAAAAAAAATTGATATAAAAAGCTAAGCTTAGTGAGGTTAAATAACCATTAAGTCAAAGAGATAGTTAACCCTAGTTTTTCAAACAAGTTAGGATTTCATTTTGAAATTGAGCCAAGGTGAATGAAATTAAGATCACGAGTGGTTGTGGACCATAGTCAAAGACCTCCCAAGACTTAGGTACAACAAAACACCAGAGAAAGTGAAAAATATCTAGAACATTCAAACATAAATATGGAAAACATAAATGGAGAAGCAAAAACCTCTAACACTAGCGATTATAGGAACATCCTTAAGTACTTGTATAAAAATAGGTTTGGAACCTATGTGTATTAAGATGGTTTGCATAAGGATCTCATTAAGTTGAGAAACTTAGAAATGCATTTAAATCTGATGCCAGTGGCTCAATTTAAAGATGGTAGATATGAGAATAGACAATGATGTCTCTATGTGTTCACTAATGATCCTAAGAATACAAATGATTTGGGTCAACAATCACATAAAGGAACATGGTAACAAAATCTAGAACAACTTGAGATTCAAAGAACAAGTAGGAATAATACTCCAACAGAGCCACAAAGGGAGAAAAGACAACAGAGTTCACCTAATCCTTTCTTGAGGGAGGAAGAAGCTATGCATGAATTTCCTATAAGGAGGATACATGAGTGGAATAACACTAGAAGAACCATGAGACCTTATCAAGTAGCAAAATGCATGAAAATTCAATATGATGGATCTTTAGATCCCCATGATTATGTAGCTAAATATAAACAAATCCTAAGAGAAAAAGAAATACAAGATTATAGAACTCAATGTGAAGCATTTGGACTAACTCTATCACAACCAGCTTTGACTTAGTTTTTGGCATTAAGGAAGGAAACATTCATGGAGATAGAAGGATTTCTAGAAGGATTCAAAGGGGAATTCTCTAAGACAAGGATTAAACATAGCACTGTTACACTAATCCACACATTCAAACAAAGGAGTAACAAAAGTGTAAGAGAAGCTGCAAGAAGATTCAAACAATACTTGGATAGATGTCCTAGGGATGAAAAACTATCAATGCCTAAAACTGTGCCTTTATTCACTCAAGGATTGAATAATGCACAATTTCTAAAAGTGAATGAACATGAAACAGGTAATGATTTTGAATGAAAAAACCATTTAGGATGTATGATTGCCAAAGTATAGACAAATACAATGGTAACCCTAAGATCCATTTCACTCAAAAGCATTGGGCAAGGGGAACCATTGAGAATATGGTAAATATTGGAAATAATCATAAACCATATGTTGCTTTGATAGATTCTATTTTAGAAGTTGATGTGGTCAACAGAGAACTTTATGAAGAAGCAAGGTGGCATATAGATAGAGACCATGGATGGACTTAAAGCAGATAATAATGCTCCAGGTTATCTTTTAGGCACTTGTGCTAATGTACCTCTTTGCATTGGATATATGAAGGAAGATCACCATTTGTTTGTACATGAAGATTGCTCATATCTGATTATTCTAAGACAACCATTTATATGTGAATAATGTATGGAAAGTAAAGTTTTAAATGATGGGAGTGATTTTGCATGCATTCGTTCATGTGATGGTTTAAATTGAGTGCAATTCATGACTATTTGTGTTAACCACCATAATAATCGTCAAACATTGAGAAAGTATCCTCTCATGCATATTGACAAGATTTCGAATATGTGCCACTATTATGCAGGTCAATAGTAGTACATGTATCCTTGATTTTTTGCATTACAATACTTTTGTTCCTGAAAAATTGACATTTAATTGGTTACTTATGGTTCATCCATCTTTGTATCTTCTTCTTTACTTTTAATGGGCTCTCTTATTTTTTTTTCCCACAAAAAGATCCTTTCATTAGTTAATAAAGAACACCGATAGGGCGACAATCTAGTAAGCAAGTACAATGCAGACAACACACCCTAGCCATCCATCAAAAGAAGTACTATGAATCTAGCTCCTAGGAGGGGGAATGTGGGGGGAGCCAAGTAGGTGGCCAATAGCTCCAACATATGGTATCACCCTGAACAGTAAAGAAGGGGCCTTTCTTCCATAGCTAAAGAAAGGTGATCCACCTCCGAGACGTGCCATGAGAGTTACCTTGAAGACAATCCAATTACCCCCACCAAAGTATGAATCAGTTCCTGCCAAAATTCTCAGATAGTTTTGGCTGCTGGAATCCTACAACGCACAAAAATACGTTGACATCTAGCATGCCGGATAAAACATAGGGTAAGGTTGCTGATCAGTTCCCAGTAAGGGTTATCCATGCCAATCCACGAAGGAGGGTGGAGATCCTAAGTGGTGCCAACCCTCCCATCCTAAACCAAGAGGATTGTGTTGCCGACCTCATGCTCATAGTAGAGGGTGGGGCTAGTAAGCGAGCCCCAAGCAACTGCTCCCCAAGTGATGGCATGAGAGTCATCGCACAAGGTAATGAGTTGCAAGACCTGCTACCAAATATATTGCACCAAATGATAGTCCCAAAGGCAATGCTATCGAGACTCCAGGTGAAAGCTACAACCCATATAGTCTAGAGGCCTACCCCCATAACTCAGCCAAGTGCCAATAGCAATGCTCCTATGGGCCACCAACCATTGAAAGAGAGTAACTCGATAAGATTGCTCATCTCCCCAAATCTGATGCTAGAAGGACAAGAGGAACTCCCGCGTGATCCCATGACACTACCAAGACTCAGTCACACTTGCAGTGATGAGATGGTGTGACTGAATGATCCACCATCCCAACCAAATTGAGTACTAAAAGAAGGGAATAGGGTGAGCCTCTAGAGGGGAGTAATGATCACACCACTACCACTCCCTAGGGTCCCAACAAAGGCGAGATAGCTGTCGAGCCTCCCATGCCCAAAGATACCAATGGGCGAGGGTTCGAAGGTCCGTCGGGTTAAGGTCAATGTGCTAGCTATTGCCACGAGTACCAACCACCCGAATCCATTGAAAGGTGTAGTGTTCCATGATCCTAGACTCCTAAGAAGAACTGATCAAACATCCCTCACCAATCTCAAAGAAGAGGACCCCATCCAAAGTAAGGCCATGCGCAATAATAGGACCTATGTTTGAGTGAAGGCACTAGCCAAGCTACCTGAGGCAATAGATCCACATGGATGCCCAATCTCTTGGTATAGTGATCAAAGCATCCATGATCATCTAGGGTGCACCACACATCCCCATGCACCTATCCTATTTCTCCTCCATGGAGAGACCCCTAAAGTTGATCAAGTCGGCCACACTTTGCAGAGGACTTTTGGCAAACTCCCACCAAGAAACATGAGGCTAATATCCAACCATGAACCCCCTTTCCAAACGTATGAGGGGATTCCAAGTAATAGGATGATGGAGCTACTCCTCAAGACAAGAAGGTGACCGTTGAACTAGAGCATATTGAAGCTCCTCCCAAGAATGGAGAATATTGGATGGAAAACAATCCTCACTCCACCCCGAGAAGCCCAAATGCCTCATCTTAGAAAAGATCCATCTGATCTCAAATGGCCAAGGCCCACCAAGAGCAAGAAAGTCTTTCCAAGGCTCAGGGCCAAGAAATAATCCATGAAAAACAAACTTGCCTAATAGGGATCTGCTCTAGCAAACAGGATCAATGATCCCAAGGCCACCCTGCTCTAGGGGAAGGGTGATGATTGGCCATACAACCTTAGCCCAAGTAGGGTGTTGACAGTCAAGGTCATGCACAAGCATGGAAGCATATCAATGAATGGACACACAAGAAGAAGGAGCATGTAGGGAGCTCCAAGAAGCACATGTCAAATTTTCATAAGAAATCCCTACAAAAATAGTGATTTTTATCATTAAAAACCATTGTAAATACCATGTTCTATTTTTACAACTCCATTTTGTTCAAGCCAAGGAGTCCTTAAGCTTGATGAGTATTAGATGTATCATACTCCCAATTTTCATAATTTTTAGATTCCGTTTGAGCCCCTAAATAAGCCCTAGAACCTAATTTTTAACTAGGCTGGACACCAAGTCTGGACAAGGCCAAAACTAGTAAAAAGAACTATAAAAAGGGCTGGAGAGCTCATTTTTGAGGTTAGCTTGTTGTAGATTTCAGTTTCGTAAGAGATTTCTTTTGTAATCAAAGCTTTCCATTGTTCCACTCTTTGCTCTTACCTTGTGCACGTGTAAGTGCATGTGTGTGCATGCTTGTGTGCTTTCACTCACGCACTTGTGCACCTCACATGCTCTTGGTCTTCATACCGGTCCTCACGTCTCCGCGGATTGACATTTATGAGGTGAAGCTCCTCACGTTGGTACTTGCCATTGTGCTAAAGTGACACCAAATTTGGCGCCGTTGCCGGGGAGAGATCTTGGAGGACGAGCGTGTGACAATAAGACGTAGAGTAGCGATGTTGGAAGGTAAAAAAATCACTATTTTCAGTTCAATTTCTGATTTTTTCTCCATCTTCATCTTCATCATCATCACCATCTTCTCCCACCTTCATCTTCTATGATTTTTTCAGTTTTCGCCCATAGATTTACTTTGTTTTCACTCGTGGTTGTGAGAAAGAACCTTCGAGAGGGTGCAAAAGTGAAACGTTGAAGAAATACACCCCAAAATACCCAAAAAAGTGAGTGAACTGTTCGGGACGTGACGTGACCTACGTCAAATGTCGTGAGTGTGATATCGCAGGTTTGAAAAGAGATTTTGCATCTACAGACACATAGGAGTGACAAGGAGGACATAAGGTACTCATATTTGCAAAAATTTTTGAATTTGGACTCCAAAAAATCCAAGTGTCGTGTTCTCCCGTAGTTGAGTGTCACGACATCTGGATGTCCTGATCTCCTGTGGTTGAGTGTCGTGATATCTAGCCACGTCGAATATCGTGAGAATTTTTGTGACATCTGGCAGGTATCAGGTATCGTGGGATTCTTCATCCGACATCTATCCGATATCGAGTATCGTGAGATTCTTCATTCGACATCTGTCCGATATCGAGTATCGTGAGATTCTTCTTGCGACATCTGTCGGATATCGAGTGTCGTGGACTTACTTCTGTGTCGAGTGTCGAGTATCATGGACTTTGCTTCATGACATTTGAGAGATATGGAATATCATGGAACTCACCTGAGTGTTGAATGTCGAATGTCGTGACCAATCAGGTGTCGAGTGTCATGTGATAGAGTCTCACGACATATGCCAAGTGTCGAGTCTCGTGGAGATTGGGTCACGATATCTAACAAGTGTTGTGACCTCCAAGTGTCAAGTGTCGTGGACATCGAGTCTCGCGACATCTGCTAAGTGTCGAGTGTCGTGGATCCAAGTGTCGTGATATTTGCCAAGTGTCATGTATCGTTTAGTTCAGATATCGTGTGTCATGGAATTCCAAGTATCGTGTGTCGTCTGCTTCCAAGTATCACCGATACTTACTAAGTGTCGTGTGTCGCCTGTTTTGAAGCAATCCTAGAGAGGTCGTGTTTCCCTGTTTTAAACCCCAAAACCTTGAACTGGCATAACTTCCTCATACAAAATATGTTTGCAGTGATTTCGGGTTTGTTGGAAAGCTCGTGGATTATTAGATATAGTATTTTGAAGTTGAACCTCAGGTGGACTAGGAAACCAAGGAGTTCCAAAGGATTTTGAGCAATACAAAGGACAACTTTGGACCTGTAAACAAGGCTTTTGAACCTAAGATCAAGTAGACACTTAGGAAGTGATAGATAAAGTACCAAATCATCTGAGGCTAGTGTCAACCAAACAACCAAGTCGGGGGCTCACAACTCAGTGGTTAGCACTACATGCTGAGTTCACAGACGAGTGAGTTAGAAATGTCATTTAATTGGGAGAGACTCTTGGCTTCTGAAGACATGCATAGTTGAGTATCTAGGGCTTTATGTCTGTAGTGGAAGGGGAATATCGGATGTCTCTTCAATACATATCCACTAACTTGCAAGGAATACCCATCTACCTCGATGGTATACACAGGTCAGTAGCAAGGATGATAAACACTACAGAATCTGAAATAGTTCCAAGACCGGCTGTCAAGTATGAAGGTGGAGTTACATGGACAAGGTGGGAAATATTTATGTAGTAACCAAAAACCCTGATCAGATTAATGAAAGAGGAGAGTTAGCTCGAGATCAGGCAACTACCTCACAAAACCCATTCGAGACCCAACAAAGAACGGAAAATGTGATGTCAGGACAAACGAGCCAATGTAGTAGGGCGAACAGACCTCAGGTGCAATCCACGATGCTAGGAATTAACTCCTACAACCAAACTAGCCAGGGAATAGGAAATATGAATAGAATCACCCTTAGGGCAGAACCACCCCAAGGTGTAGGAGCTGGAATACACCCAGTAAAACCCGCTTTTCCCATCATAATTCAATCCCAGAGCCTGATAGAAGACTGAGACCAATTCAATTGGCCAAATGTATGCGAAATCGTTACGATGGCATAGGAGAGCCCTATGACCACATTGTAGAATTCAAGCAGGTTTTGCGAGTGGAGCAAGTGGATGACTTTTTCCTGCAATATGAATCCTTTGGGCTAACCCTCACGGGAATAGCCTTAACTTGGTTTCAATCCTTGGATCCAAATTGCTTTGAACATATTGAACAATTCTTCCAAGAATTTATTTGGGAATTCACTAAGTGAGGGATCAAGCACAATTCGTCATCCTTACTACATAGTTTCAAACAAGCTCCTAATGAGACAGTAAAAAATATGGCACAAAGATTTAATCAATACATAACCCAATGCCCTGTGACAGAGAGACCTTCTCAGCAAAAAATGATATCCCTATTTTTAGGTGGTCTAACCAATGGAGCATTGAGAATCTTTGTATACATAAAATGACTACAAACCCTAAGTGAGTGTCTTCAAGAGTGCATAGATTTGGAAGACAACTTAGCTGAGGATATCAAAACCACACAAGATCCTACCAAGTCAGAGGATACAAGGAGCAATGAAACTTCAAGTTCTAGTTATGTGGAGGAAGTGGCAGAGTTAGTGGCCAAGAAATTAGGGGTACAAGGACAAAGGAACTACCATAACTCTTCCTTGAGAGTGCCAATGTTAGGAAGTTGCACACGTTGTGGGGGAGATCATCCATCTGATGTCTGCACCAGAGAAGGATTAGGGTTATCACAACCTTACCCTTACGATAGAAAACCAACTCAAGAGCCTAACATGTACTCTTATAGTGAGCAAGAGTACATCAACTACAACACCGAAAACTATCCAATGAATAGACAGCCACGACCGTTTGTACCACCCCAATGTAGACCATACGAGTAACCTCCTAGAGAACAAGGTAGAGAAGTTCCTAGGTATAACCCATGTCTAGGACCATGAGGAGCAACTAGACCATTTGAACATGGAGGATATAACCAACCTCAACCTATACCTGGACAACAACCACCCCAACCACTAGCTCCGACACAAGGGCAGAATATCACAATACAAGTCTTTGTCTTGAGTGTGGCAAGGAACAACTCCTGAGAGACTATCCTGGACATCCCTCTAGTGCACCAAAGGTTACACCCATTAATGTAGTAGGCCTAGTAGGGGATTCAAGTTCCAGTAGCGAACAACAGCTGCCATAGTTCACAGGCCCATGGGAATCTGAATCTCCCCAGATCAGAGCTCCCACAATATTGATCAGAAATGAAGTTTCGGTGGTTCCAAGAAACATTGAAGTCATGAAAAACACTAAGGTTCAATGTCATCTCACTTTAGAAGAGCTGCTCAAAGCAAAACCTAAGCTATGGAATCATGCGAAGGATCAGGTTCTAGAACCTGATTCCAAAATGCCAAAAGCAGGCTCTAAGCAAAAAGTTCTAGAGATACCTCTCGATAAAATAGGAGACATGTGTGAGGGTGAAGAAGGTAATACTTATCTTCCAATCACCTACCAAGGTTACACAACCAAAGCAATCATAGATTCAGGTGCTGGTGTTGCTATTGTGACCACCTCCTTGTGGAAGAGATGGGGCAAACCCACATTAAGACCAACTAGAATGAAGCTTCAAATGGCAGACGGTCATTTTGAAAGACCTCTAGGATTGCTTGAAGGGATACCTCTAACCACTTGTGGTGTAGAGTTTGAACACACATTTGCTATATGTGACTTTGAGAAAATAATGTCTATGAGATGATCCTAGGAAGACCCTTCCTACGACAATTTCAAATAGTACAGGATTGGGGAACCAATTCCTTGTACTTACAACACTTAGGGGTCACCACCAAGGTCAATTTGAAGGATTACACCTTCAGAGATGTACCATCCCTACAGTGGAATCCTATCCACAAAGCGAAAGAAGATTCTATCTCTCTGCATTCTGGAAGTTCACCTGATCCATCATGGCTGCATGAAGATACTCATTTGTGGATGTGCAAGGTCGCAAAGGAAGAGGAAAAATGCTTAAAGGCAAGAGAAAAAGGAACTTCTCAAGGAGATAGACCAATTAGAGACCCAGCCTACATGCCGATGATCTTTCGAGATGAGGAATTTGAGCCTCATGGTTGGGCAGAAATCTTAGCTACCATGGACATTGCAGTCAATGAAGAACAATGGTGTTGAGAGCAGTATGGGCACCCAAGGATTGACTAGACAAGGAAGCCAACGGAGAGAGTCAGAACAAGGTGAAGGAGTAAGTAGACAAAGCAGTCGACGCAAATCTGGCAGATAGGCCCTTCAATTTTTCCAATCTACATCTTTTAACAGTGATTCTTATCACTAACAATCATTGTAAATACCATTTCATATTTTTGTAGCTCCATTTTGTGCAAGCCAAGGAGTCCTTGAGCTTGAGGAGCCTTAGAAGTACCTACATATCAATTTTCGTATTTTTTAGACTCCGTTTGAGCCCTCAAATTGGCCCTGGAACCTAATTTTTAACTAGGCCGGACACTAGGTCTGGACAGGGCCAAAAGCTAGTCAAAAACTATAAAAAGAGCTAGAGAGCTCATTTTTGAGGTTAGATTATGATTGAAACGAACCTGTAAGAGCTTTTGAAAGTACTCTAAAGAACTCCATTGATTCTCTCTCTTTGTCTTGCCGTGTGTGCGCGTGTGTGTGTATGTGTGTGCATGCTTGTGTGCTTCTCACTCACGCACTTGTGCCGCCACTTGCTCGAGGTCTTCATACCATCCTCACGTCTTCCCGGATTGACATTAAAGGAGGTGCTACTCATCACTGAGCTACACCAAATTTTGGCGCCGTTGCCGGGGATCGAGCTTTGAGGACGAGCGTGTGATGGTAAGACGTAGAGTTGACGCGTTGGAGTTGTAGGTATTTTCTTCACTCTCATCGATTTTCTTTTACTTTCTTCACCATCATCATCATCACCATCTCCCACCTCCATCTCCATCATCGCGAAAATTTCAGTTTTTTGACTACATCCCCACCTCCACCTCATTTCCCTCATTTCACTTGTGAGAGAGAGTGAGAGAGCGAAATTGCATGTGCTGTTTTTGCATGTTTCTTGAGCTATCTTGCAGGTACAGGTCACATCACCATCTCCAGCTTTCCGCGCAGGTACGGAACTCGACGAAACTGTCTCGCAGTCGCCGCCTTCTGTCCATCGCGATTGACAGAAATTTTCACTTGTTGGTAAATCTGAGTGCACCATAGTGGACTAGAGACCCTGCACACCACATTCCCACTAAAATTTTTGAAAATCTTGCAAAATTTCAGTCCATCGCGATTGACAGCCCTGTCCATCGCGATTGACAGCTCTGTCCATCGCGATTGACTGAAGTCTCTGTCCATCGCGACTGACTGCCTGTCCATCGCGATTGACTCAACCCCCTGTCCATCGCGATTGACTGAAGTCTCTGTCCATCGCGACTGACTGCCTGTCCATCGCGATTGACTCAACCCCCTGTCCATCGCGATTGACTGAAGTCCCTGTCCATCGCGATTGACTGCCTGTCCATCGCGATTGATTGAATTGGGTGTCCATCGCGACCGACTGAACTCTCTATCCATCGCGATTGACTGAGTGTCCATCGCGATTGACAGCCCTATCCATCGCGATTGACAGCCAATTTTAGCCAAATTTTTTAGGGTTTGTTAATTGAAAAGTTGGGCTAATTTTGGTCACAAATGTTATGCTCTTGAGCACATGGGGAAGCCTTAGGAAAACAACTTGGGGAAAACCTATTGCACAGTGATCCTGTTTGAACCCTGTCGTAACCCTAGAACCCTGAACGGTCACAACTTTTTCATACGAGATCCATTTTTTGAGCTCTAGGGCTTGTTGGAAAGCTCGTAGCATATACTACACGCCCTCAACTGTTTTTTATAAAGATAATGCATTGATTTTTAGATAGGGTATCTTGAAGTTGACCATACCCAGGGGGATCAAAGTCAGGGGTCCTTAGTTTTGTTTTCTTGAAAATCACTATGCAAATTTGTGTTTGTGCTACATGAATGAAAATAATTGGTTCTGTCTTTGGAATGTAAATTTCAAAGCTAACTTTGAAACTCTTACAGAGCATCGAGAGGCGTTCTAAGCAAGTGTAAGTGCGAGCTTGGGAACACATTTCCTGGGCACTCAAGGGCAACCGAGCAGGAAACAAAAGGTTGGACACTTTTAACCCCCTCTGTCAATCCATAGCTTAGGCTAAGAACGACGAGAGGTAGGAGTAAGTCAGAGTGACGATAGGCAGTCATCAAGTTGAAGACTACCTAAAAATTCAAGTTCAAGATAAAAATCTAATCTCTGTACGGTCGGTAACATAAAGGAAAGAACCTAACGTGGAACGATCAACCTAAAAGTACGAAGAACACTCAAGTATTCCGACGACGTGATATCAGACAAGAACTCAAACGTGATAAAATAACTAAAAAGAATCAAGTGACTGATACCAATTGAGCGGCAACGAGGTTGTACTCTGGGCAAAGAATTGGGCTACTTAGATAGGCATATGAACCTTAGATCAGGACGACATTTAGCAAGGGAAAGACAAAGCCTTAGATCTTCAGAGGCTAGTGTCAATCACACTGCAAGGTCTTGGGCCCAGCAGTTGAGCCACCACTCATACTACCCTAGCTCTGAGACCAGTGAGTCAGAGATGTCTCAAGGCTTGGACAGACCTACGGGAAGTTCAGGAGTGCCTTACCTGTACAGGGTAGAAGGCCCCTACAAAACGCAGCTGGAGTACCTTAGGACCAACCGACTAGGTGTTAGCATCTATGAGGACGGCTTAGGAAGATCTGTGGTCCAGATTAAAAACCCTGATCAATCCATTGGACTAGAGCACCCAGCTGTCAAGTTTGAAAATGGTGCATACCTGGACAAAGAAGGAACTATATATGTAGTCACTAGTCACCCTGATAGGACAGATGACTTTGGGAATGTAATCTCAGAAGCGGACTTAGGTGACCTGGAACAAGGGAACATGGGTGCGGAACCTAGAACCCCTCGAGGTAAATCAGTTCTCACTAGGATTATCATGCCTGAATGGGTCCCCCAAGACAACAAGAGCATAGAGTTGCTCCTCAATCGAGAAACTGATGAAGCCTTTTGGAGGTATAAGTCTAATCAGCCGACAGACATAGGAAATATCATGATCTATGAGTTTAAGGATCCGGATAGCCCAGGCAGAGTGACCTATTTAGATCATGCTTCAGAACGGATCTTTGTGGTGACAGAAAATGATAGGCATGCTTACACTTGGAAGGGTGAATTTATTTTCCCTCAACCAAGATCAAATGTATCCTATGGTCACCCTGGGGCTGGAACTTCCCAAGCTCATGGTACGCAAAGAGACAGAAGTAGAGATAGACCAGAAGTAAGTTTTGCCAACCCAGTGGGCAGAGAAAGAACGAGAACGGAGACGAATAGGGTAGAACCTCCTGAGATGCATAGAGCCCACAGGAACCAAAGAAATGTAGATGGATTCCCTCTGCCGAGGCCTAGAGAGCACGCAAGAACTTTGAGACCCACCCAGCTAGTTAAGTCCATGAAGAATTACTTTGACGGCACAGGAGATCCCTATGATCATGTGGCGGAGTTCAAGCAAGTCCTGAGAGCTGAACAAGTTGAGGATCTGTTCACGCAGTACAATGCCTTCGGTCTAACCCTTAAGAACACAGCACTTACATGGTTTCAACCATTGGATGAGCGTCAGTTCAGGAGCATAGACCAACTCCTAGAGGCTTTCATTGTAGAGTTCTCTAAGAGTGGCATAAGACACAATACCTCATCATTGATTCACAGCTTCAAGCAAACCCCTCAAGAGACCGTGAGACTTGCAGGAAGAAGATTTAGACAATACCTGGAAAGGTGCCCTATTTCGGAGCTACCCACATATGCTAAACAAGTAGCCTTATTCCTTGATGGATTGCTGAGTACGAAATTGAGATCCTATGTGTATCTGAAGGACCCTAGGACTATAGAAGAGTGTGTACGCATGTGCATTGACATTGAAGATAACCTAGGGGAGGAACTAGAGCTTTCCAAAATCTACAAAGATTCAGATAGTGCTTCTAGTCACTCTTCCACGCAATCCACATCAATTGAGGAACTCGCAGAGAAAGTGGCACAAAAACTAGGCGTCTCTAGCAAACAAATTCCTAGGTTTGCCCCTGTGAAAAGATGCTATACTTGTGGTGGCGACCACATGGCGAATGTCTGCCCTATTATGGCTCAACCCCAAGTAAACCCTAGTAGCCAGTACTGCACCATAGAACGGAGATACACCAATCACACCGCACAAGATTGCCCATACAACAAGCAGGCAGTTAGGCAACCCTATCCGCAGCCCTACCAACAAGGCTGATACCAGAACCAAAATCCACCACCACAATATGCTAGACCCCAACAAACCTACCAACCACAATATCAGGCCCAACAGAGACCCCAACCGGTGCTAGCTCAACAGCCTCCAAACCCCGCTAATGTGATTCCAGTAAAGTATGCTGTGGCAGAAGAAAACCTGAATAGGGCCATAGTACCAGTAACCCCATTGATCTCAGAAAGTGACCCGAGTGACCATAGCTTTGATTCTACACATGTCGATAGTCCCCAAGCTTACTACATGCAGTCTCCAGAACATGGTGAGTCCTACTATAGTGAAGAACCAAGTGAACCTAGTTGGGAGTCGGATTACACGAACGTCATGTATGCAAACCCCAACCCTAGGCCTCAACCTAGGCAGGTACGACCACCCTTTCCTAGAGGACCATGCTACCGATGTCAAGGGGATCACTTCATTCGTGATTGTCCCTTACCTCCACCTACACAAAATCAGTCCGTGACGATCCAAGGCTTTTGCCAAGATTGTGGAAAAGAGCATCTCTTACGAGATTGCCCAAAGAACCCCAATAATATGCCAAAAATCACTCCTATCAATGTGATTGGGTTGGTTGTGGATGCCTCAGGAAGTGTCACTTCCACTGCACCAATGCAGGTGGTTACTAGAGCTCAGGCATTGCAGCAAAACCAAGAGGCAAGCCAGGAAAAGGGCCCAGAGGCTAGTGAAACCGAGAGCGTGACAAAGAAAAGGACTAGAGCGTGGAAAGATAGTCGAGAAAGAATGAAAAGACAATGGGCAAAAAAGATAAACGAACTTGAAGAAAGCATAAGAGAAACCAAAGCGAGGATAACTGAACTCACAGCTCAAACTCCCTCTCACATCACCCCGCCTCCACCACTCCCATCTCCATCCGACCCACCACCTTCCCCACCGCCTCATCAAATCCCACCACCCCCTAGAGTAGGATCAGTCCTAGCAGATCCCACTCCTGAAGACCTAAACATGATGCTTAAAGCATATCAGGCCAGAATCCAAGAAGGGCCAACCATAACAGATCATGAGAAGTGCTACCCTAGAGCCGAGCTAGAGCTTGAACGAACTAAGATTTGTGCCAAAATGGTGGAATTGGCTCAGACCATGTTTGAGGCCAGCCGCTTATTTAACATTTCTAGTTCAGCTAAGACGCAGTTACACTTTGATGGACTGCTGGAAAGAATAGAGAAGTTAATTGCACAATCAGAGAAGGAACCTGCCCCTCAAAGGAAGGAAAGGGCAAGAGAACGAATAAGCCAGCCTCCACAGGAAGCCCATGTGCCTCCTCAAGAAGCTTATCTTCCCCCCCAAAAGTCACATGAGCCTCCCCCGAAAGCTTATGTACCTCCACAGGTGACCCACATTCCTTCTCGGAGAGCATATGAGCCTGCTCGGAAGAGTAATAGAATAAGTAATCCTCTACAAGAAGCTTGTGCTCCAGCCATTTGTGGGAACGAGGAGAGAGCCAACGATAGAATAAACCCTCCTTCCCAGGTTGCTTATGTGCCTAATTCTACGGAGCCAGACACTTCTTCTTCTATGAATCGGTTTGCACCAGACTTCCTACGAGAGATTCAAGAAGACAAATGGGATAACGAAAGTGAGGTCGCCCCTCCATTTGAACTTGTGGACGATGCACACGACCAATTCCCACAAGACATCCCATCCATTTACGGGGAACATGAGAGTACTCAGTCTCATGAGAGATTGGACTTTGAGTCTAATTCCATACAGGAGCTACCCCACTTCACAGGCCCATGGGAAGCGAAGTCCACATGTATGAGAGCACCCACAGTCATGGTAAGGAACGACGACTCAAGCATACCAAGGAACACGGAGGTAGTAACGAACACCAAGGTGCAACGCGATCTCACTTTGGAAGAACTGCCTGAGGATAGACCAAACGCGCGGAAATGTGCAGCCAGTCGAGTAACTGAAGTTGCAAAACCTCATTCCCGGGTAGGATCCCATAGGACAGTGCCAGAAATTCCCTTGGATAAGATAGGAGATATGTGTGAAGGTGAAGAAGGGAACACCTATCTTCCCATTACCTACCAAGAGTACACCACCAAGGCAATTTTAGACTCAGGTGCAGGAGTTGCAATTGCCACCACTTCCCTTTGGAAGCGTTGGGGCAAGCCGGCACTCAGGCCAACGAGAATGAAATTGCAAATGGCCGATGGTCACATAGAGAGACCCCTAGGATTGCTAGAAGGAATAACTCTCACCACTTGTGGTGTCGAGTTTGAGCATAGTTTTGCTATATGTGACTTCAGCAAAAATCATGCCTATGAGATGATTTTGGGAAGACCATTCATGCGACAGTTGCAAGTGGTACAGGATTGGGGAACCAATTCTTTGTATCTGCAACACTTGGGTGTTACAACCAAAGTCAATCTCAAAGATTACTCTCATAGGGATGTACCTCCTATCCAGTGGAATCCCATCCATAGAGCCAAAGATGATACAGAATCGGTGCATTCCATAGGGTCTGGATCCTCATGGATGCATGAAGATACTCACTTATGGATGTGCAAGGTAGCAGTAGAGGAAGAGAAGAGAGAGAAAGCCAGAGAGGAAGGTGCGAAAGAAACCCATAGATCAATCCAAGACCCAGCCTATGCACCTGTAGTTTTTCCAGACGAAGAATTTGAACCTCACGGTTGGGCAGAAATCTTAGCAACAATGGACGTAGCCATCAACGAAGAACAATGGACACCTCACTGTGATGAGGATGGCTATGATATTTCAGTCTTCTCCATAGAGCCAATCATGGGAGAGGCAGTTCTAGAAGAATGCGAACCTAGCCCTGATGCATTTGAGGATGCAAGTGACTCCGATCTAGAGTCAATCATTATGGACCCACCATTTGCATCAGATGAAGAATATTTCCATGAAGTAGAATTTCAACCCCAGAGGCATGGAGAGGTTACAAATGATGTAAGATTAGCAACACATATGACCCCGAAGGAAGAAGGAAAGAAACGAAAGAAGAAAGAAGTCTCACCAGAGGAGGAAGAATCTTTGTTTGAGGTCCCAGAAAATTAAGAAGTATGAGATAGATGATAGGAGAGTCATGATAAGAATGCCTAAACGAGAGGCACAAGCAGGAGAGGCCTATGATAACAAAGAAACTACCAAGAAAATTGTAGTGGCCCTAGAAGAAGGAGAGGAGAGATGTACGTACATAGGTCATGACCTAACAGCGGAAGAAGAGCACGAATTGATTGCCTTGCTAAGAGAATTCAGAGATGTATTCGCTTGGAGTTACAAGGACTTGAAAGGTGTTGACCCTGACATATGCTCACACACTATCCCCATGACCTCAGATGCCAAACCCTCTAAGCAAAAGCCTTATACATATAATGATAATTACGCTGCTAAGATCAAGGAAGAGATAGATAGATTGGTCGAAGATGGATTTATCTATGAAATTGAGCACACCGAATGGGTATCCCCCATCGTTGTGGTGCCCAAGAAGAATGGCAAGCTGCGCGTGTGCATTAACTTGAAAAAGGTTAATGCAGCCACTATTCGAGATAACTATCCGCTTCCCATCACAGAACATCTCTTAGAAAGAGTGGCAGGCAAGGAAGTGTACAGCTTCCTTGATGGATTTTCGGGCTACAATCAAGTAGCCATAGCTCCAGAGGATCAGCATAAGACAGCCTTTGCCACAGAATGGGGCATTTTTGCTTTTAGAGTAATGCCATTTGGGCTTACCAATGCACCAGCCACCTTCCAGAGGCTGATGTGCCATGTGTTTAAGGAGTTCCTGAGGAAGAGTTTAGAAGTCTATGTTGATGATCTCTGTGCTCATTCTAATGTTAGACAAACCCATATTCCTGAACTCAAACAAATCTTTGACAAATGTAGAGAGTACCAAGTCTGCCTGAACCCAGAAAAGTGCGTTTTTATGGTCAGGCAAGGTAAGATTCTAGGACACATAGTGTCAAAGAATGGCATATCTACTGACGAAGAGAAAGTGAGAGCCATAGCAGAGCTACCTAGGCCAAAGAATGTCAAGGAAGTACAAGCTTTCATGGGGCATTGTGGTTATTATCGACGATTTATACACATGTATGCTGTCATTGCAAAGCCCATGTACGGACTTCTGACAAACTTTGAGTGGACGGATGAATGTGAGAATTCCTTCCAAGAGCTTAAACGAAGATTATGTTCAGCACCAATCTTGACCACACCAGATTGGAATAAGCCATTCCATGTTCATGGGAGATGCATCCAATTATGCTATTGGATGTGTGCTTGCACAACCTACTGGTGAAGGTAATATGGATCTTCCAATTGCCTATGCCAGCAGACAATTGAATGCGGCTGAACGGAATTACACCACTACAGAGCGCGAAGGATTAGGCATGGTATATGCAGTCAAGAAATTTAGACACTATTTGCTTGCAAATAAGTTTAAATTTTTTACTGATCATCAGGCACTGTTATATCTTGTAAACAAGCCATGCAATACAGGAAGATTAGTAAGATGGTTTCTCTTGCTAATGGAATATGATTTTGAGGTTGTGGTAAGAAAGGGTAGGACTCACGTGAGAGCTGATCATCTTTCTAGGCTTACATCGGGAGAAACCCCACAAGGAGTGTCAGATGACCTTCCTGATGCTTACTTGTTTAATTTGGAAGTGGTGCCGCAGTGGGCCAAGCCAATAGTACCAGTATTGACATACGGGCCTAATCATCCAGTGGTGAACACACGGAATAGAGAGATCGTAAAAGCCCAAAAGTACCATATCATGGCAGGCAGCATGTACAAGCACACAGATCAAGGGATCTTGGCTTGTTGCGTAGAAGAGGATGAGTACGCTAAATGGTTGCAATTAGCACATGTAGGTGCGTTAGAGCAACACCATTCAAAGCAACGAACGTTGCAGACTCTAAAGAGATTCGGAGTGCATTGGCCAACTATGGAAGCGGATGTCCAAAAGTTGTGCAAGGAATGCCCAATCTGTTGCACTAAACCACCTGTGGAACATGCCACTCTCTATCAAGTATCCATTGTGCCAGATTGGAGTGAACCTCTAGTATCATTCTTGAGGACAAACACATTCCCTCCAGACATGACTCTAGCTAGAAAAAGGAGTTTGGAACAAGAAGTCCAGGATTATTCACTCGTTGGTGATAATCTATACAAACGCGGTAAGGATGGTTACCTGAGACTGTGTGTCCATGAGAGTGAATATCTTAAGATCTTGGAAACTGCTCACCAAGGTGTAGCAGGAGGACACTTTGGACCGGATCGGGTGATCAAGGCAATCCTATTTGCGGGCTTCTGGTGGCCTACCCTTCACATGGATGCACATACCTATGTGAAACGGTGTGATGTCTGTCAGAGGACTCAGTACCCCATACGCAAAGATGAGATGCCACTGAAACCTATGATGGGTGGACGTGCATTCTCTAAGTGGGGAATAGACTGCGTAGGTCCTATTAATCCCCCAGCTAAGGGTTCTCATGCGGAATACATCATTGTTGCAACAGACTATCTAACTAAGTGGGTAGAGGTAAAGGCCACGACAAAGAACGATGCTCGAACAACTGCCAAATTCTTGTTTGAGAATGTATTCACAAGATACGGGCTACCTATAGAGCTTGTAAGTGATAGAGGCACTCATTTCTTGAATGAAGTGATTGAAAATCTACTCCAAGAATTCTTGGTAATACACAAGAAGTCAGCCCCTTATCACCCTCAAGCTAATGGACAAGCTGAGAGTACTAATAAGATCCTATGCAATGTACTGACAAAATTAGTGAACACTAAACGCTCTGACTGGGACAAACAGCTACACCACGCTGTTTGGGCATATCGAGTTGCCTACAAAACGGTACTCCAAGCCACCCCATTTCAGATGGTATTTGGCCAAAACGCTGTGCTACCCTTGGACTTCTTGATCCCTACATTGAGAGTAGCACAAGAGCATGAATGGACAGGTCATGAGCTTTCTTCTAGGATCTTTGACCTTGAACGATTAGGAGAAACAAGACTGAGAGCCGCTGCTGGAATATATGCAGCTAAAAAGAGGCAGAAGGCATACTTCGATGCCCATGTGAAGGATAAAGGCTTGAAAGCCGGAGATCTAGTCCTAGTCTATACACTGAAACAACACGCGAGGAAGCTAGAAAAGAGGGGCTACGGGCCTATGATTATCAATAGGATCTCCACGAGTGGAGCAGTACAATTAGCCACATTAGAGGGCGATGTTCTCCCTAACTATATTAGCGGATGCAGAGTCAAGTTGTATCAAGAACCCCTCACGGAGGAAATGCTCAGCCGACTCAACACTGCTAAGAAACGCAAAGAGGAAGAGAAGCGAATTAGAGAAGAAGCTCAAGCAGAAGCTTTAGAACGCATCAGAAGGATGAAATTACGAAGGCAAGGTAGAGAGCAGCCTAGGACAAATGACTATGCAGATCAAGGATATCATATGGCAATGTGTGAAGTCGCAGGAACCAGCTCACCTGGGATAACTGATCGACGTCCTTTTGTAACCCTAGATATAGGACAAGGAAAAAGTGCAAGGACTGTAAGAGCCTTGATTGACTCAGGTGCAGCCACTAGTGCTGTTAAAGTGTCTTACTGTCAAGAGTTACAGTTAACTGTCAATCCTGTGGAAGCATATCTCATAGGATTGGGAGGCGTGGAAACCCCTTGTATGGGCGAGGTGGAACTTCCCCTCTACATTCATGATGAGGCAATGACAGTTAAAGTACTAGTGTGTCAAGATGAGGATCTCACTGAACCTCTTGTCTTGGGTCAAGACTGGATCTATGGCCAAGCAGTCAACTTAAACCTAAGAAGTGGACTTCTTCAGGTATGGGTCAATCATAGTCGAATTACAGTAGAGTTGGATAATGGAGCACTCAAGAAACTAGAAAAGGCACAGACTCCTGGTCCCTCCAGGGGTGCACATGAAGTTGACCATGCTGTTCTTGTCCAAAACTATGTGTTGCAGAGGAATGATATTCGCAAAAAAGGAGTCGGGGATGCAAAGGAATTCCCTTCTTTTCCAAAGGCCAGAAGGAGGCAACAACCAACGGTGGAGCAAAGGCAGAAGAAGCAGAGTACTACCTATGCCGGACATCAAAAGAACCTGCGTAGCAGAATGTCTCAACAAGTGAACCAAGTGTGGGTGCGAAAAGGCGAACACCCGGTTGCACCCACGCCAACAGCACGGGCGAAGCCTCTTATTAATAACCCTCAACACGTCACTAATAAGAGGTCTTCTGGAAATTCTTCTGCTAACGTGAAATCTATTTGGGTGCCCAAAAAGTCGATGAAGGCTAGCCCACAATCAAGACAAATTTGGGTGCCTAAGGCTTGTTTGCGGGCTCAAATAGCTACACCAAGAACACACCCTACACAGCATGATCCATTCACTCGCACAGCCTACATCCACTCATTTTCAACACCAAGGCACATGAACACGAACAGAATCAGTTGTAAATGGGCCCCTATAAGGCCTCTGGTTAAAGCTGACACACCTATAAAGCTCTCGAGAATCTCTACGGAACCACGAGTAAAACCCATCCACGGCATTTGGCAGCCCAAGACTTGTAACAAACCCCCTGACCCTATTGTAAATCCATGACCACCTACTAACCGCTTCACTCTTAAGTCACATCATTTCGCTTAGCTCTTAGGTCTACCTAACTCCTAACTACACACACCAGCACCGAGCACTTATTAACTCCTAACCACTCCAGAACTTTAAGTTAATATTGTAACAAGGGACACCATGTCATTTTTGTGTCCATTGCAATGTTAACGTTTATTCATATATTCTCACAGAAGCAGCTGCGACATTTTCAACATGGCGGAGGCAGCAGGAACTAGCTCTCACACAGAAACAAACCCGCAAGTGGTGGACTTGGACAGTTTACCCGTTTTGCCTGAGACAGTTGAAAGACCAGAAGAGTTGCAGGCCATCAAAATCATACCTATTGCGGACCCTCCGTGTGGCCACACCATGCCCGTGGGAAAGACTTCACATTGGTTTACCGAGGTAGCAGGACCCTTGGGGGAAGGAACGTATCTATGGGAATCAGAGTTGGACTACAATGGAAAGCAAGGCAGATACCATTTCTTTACAAGAGAATTTGAGAAGTTACAAAATGCGGAAAGTCTACGTCCGATATGGGAAAAAGCCGGATTGAGTGCCTATTTCAGTGCCCGACTCCCAAAACCTGACTTCATGCGATGCTACTATCTCATCAACACCTTGACTCCAAATCCGAACCCAAAAGGTGCAAGCTCATTTGTGATTCCATCTCTAACAAAGGGGAATGAGCTCAAGAGGTTTAGGCTATCAAACAATTTGGTGAGAGAAGCTCTGGATATGCGCGGCATGCATATTCCTACGGAGAAGGAAACCCTAGTACCGGACTACATGAAGAATCGAAGTCTCACCAAACTCAAGGACATGGTATCCATGACGCCTAATATTGCAATACACCTTCGCATGTGCATGCAACACTTTGCTTTCCCTGCGCAGGATAGATTCACCATGCCGCACAAAAAGATTTGGTTTAGCCTGTATCTGGCAGAGACACAGAGCCTCACCATCAACCTACCCCACTGGATAATTGATCAGATACACTTAGCTCACAAACGCTGGCCGCGGAAACAGGTTTTATATGGTTGCTGTGCTCTGACAAGAATCATCTATAGGTGTTTGGCTTATGACATCCCAATCCAACGAGCCCTGATGTGGAATCGGGTAGAGCAGTTTCGAGGCAGGACATCCACGGGACCCCCTTCTAAGAAGATGAGAGGCACGGTCCAAGTCCCATGTGCTCGACCACGTGGAGCCACCCTAACACCAGACGTCACCCCGCCACCCCGAAGAGTCCGACCATTCACACTCCGACTTCCAAGACGCAGCACGGATGGTTCCACCTTGATATTCCCTCCCATCCCAACGGATCTCGAATTTCCTAGTGGTGCACCTCTAGAAGAACTCACTAATGAAGACTTCGAACAACTATTACAAGATGTAGAGCTGGAGGCAGAAGAGGCACAACAAGCGGAGAATGTACAAACGCAGGCCACAACCTCCCAAGCACCTGTCACACCTGTTGAAGTGGAGGAAGAAGAGGACGGAGATGAAGAACAGGAGGATGATGAGGAGGAGTATGATCAAGAGCAACAAGAGGAGCAACAAGAAGTGCCAGAACTTGTAGGTGCACCTGCATATACAGCTCAACTACGAAGGCTATATGACACTATCAAAGCAGTACAAGAAAGACATCAACTCTCTCTGGTATCAGGTCAAGCTTTGATGCAAGAAATGCTATCAGATGAAGGAGTGGACCAACATTTCATTGACACCCTCAAATTAGTGTCAGACTCTTTAGGAGTTCCAGAGGCTGTCCACACCGCAGTCCGCCAGTCCGTAAGGTATGACAAACGCAGAGTGGACACGTTACCACGAGCAGGTAAGACTATCAGGATACCCGTCACAGAACCAGAAGTACCTATTGAGACCACAGCCACTCCCACAACCACCACTGACCTCTCCGCTGAAACCTTCGTTCAGACATCACCCATCTCACCCCAGCGTCCTCCATCACCACCTTCTCCACCCCCACCACCACCTCCCACCTTGGAAGAAACGACAGTCATCACCTCTACATTCACTTATAACCCATCATCATTCAAATCATTCTCATTTCGAGAACCCACCTCACAAGACACCCTCTTCTCCTTCGTCACCAATCCCTTGTACACTTCATCCCGTCTATCCTCTGAACCCATGACTGGCCATCCCATAATTACAAGTGTAGTTGGAAACCCAGCACCCACAGAAGGCACCCTGTGTTTCCCGACCTATCCCCCAATACGAGTACCTCCATTCCATGACCCTCACCTCCCAGCTGGCCCCTACACCTCTTTCAACCGGACCTCACCACCCCAATACCCGTCCTTTGTGGAGCAGTTCTTCCGCTCTCCAATGTTTCAAAGGCACCTTTCCCCGCTGTTCGCAACGACATCAATTTACATGAACACCACACTCACCTCACCTACCATACCCAAATACATGGTAGCCCCTATACACACCACTCTGTCTGACCCGATGGACATTTCACCCACCACAGCACCTCTCCCCACGATTCCACCCTCTCCCCCTCCACTACCCCCCACCTCACCACTCACATCATTGGCACACACAGCATTCACGACCCCCCTACCCAATCCCTCCTCCCCTGCATTTCAGACTTTTCCCCTTGCATCTCATAATGTAAATAGCACGTTCAACACATTACTTCAGTGTGCACATCAGCTACAACAAGACTACCATCAATTGGAAGAACGCACTGCTGCCCTCCAGGCAGAATCTCAACGTCTGCAAGCTAGAGTCACCACTCTTGAAGCTGACTACCAGACGCTCCTAACCGAGCATACCACACTACAACAGGCTCATTCCGAATTGGAAGCAAAGACATCAACTGTAGATGACCAAGCAGTCAAGGAACTAGAAACAGTGCTTCAAGCGCAAATGATATCTAACGCCACACTCAGACGCAACATTGGGCTATTAAGGAAGCATATGGCCGCAGCAGTAGAAGAGAACAAACGACTTCAACAACAAAATCAAGACAACTTTGAAGCGGCTATGGAAGGAACCGTAGGAGCAACCATTAGCCCTACCAGATATAGAGCAGTTCCATCAGAAGACATCCGCATCCTACTTGAGGAGCATGCAAATTTCCTGGAGTCATATGAAAAACTAGAGACTGAATGTGCCGCTCTAAAGAAACAGTTAGCCAGTGTATCCACTGCTCAACCGGAGCCGGTAATCTTGCAACAATCTACAGAGGAAATGGAGACCCTTCGGAAACAGGTGGCAGAACTCCAAGCACGCCTCCTACCATATGAACGACCACCCTCGCCCATTGAAGAACCAGCACCTGAAACAGTAGTGGAAATCCCCGTCGAGGACAGCTACGAAGAGCTCTACGAGCCTATGCCGACGCCTGGTGGTCGAACTACAGAAGAAGGACAAGACACGTTAGAAATTCAAGTTCCAGATTGGGTCAGAAGGGTCGAGAAAGTGGGTAAGACACATGATGATCGTGTGGCCGTGCAAATGCAATCTCTCACGAATCTGGAAGAAACGGTCCTTCGGTCTTCCTACTTTCAACAATTATCCCATCAACGGTTAATCACAACATCAGAATCGCAATACATGCCTTATTTTGTCTTACTACATGATTATAATGCAGAAGTCAAAAGACACACAGGGAAGGAGCCCACATTCGCTACTCAATTTGAGATAGGGGATTTACCGACCGATGCACGTGCTGGCTCGATTTTCCAACCTAATTGGCGTGCACGTTTACTCACCGATTACCCAGAGATGATGAGTACCTGGGCTACCATGCCACTCTATATCAAGTATAATCCATGCTATTGTCTAGTGGTACGTCGCAGATCCTGGCAAGCATTTGCAATCAAGGTACGCAACAATAAAGAGTGCTCGGCCTGGGTTAACTATCCGTATTTTGCTCCACCTCGAGGACCTCCAACCGTAGCCTACATGATATCAACAATTCGACACTGGTCCACACGTCTCAATAATGTACCCGACATCGCGGCGAAAATGTGTATGAAGATCTTTGAGCTCATGACCATTGTCTTCAAAACCTTTCGGAATGTCCAAGCTCCATACATCTCCGCCCCTGGATTCGCTCAAGGCAACAAGGATTTAGTCTACGACATGAGCCAAACCCCCTCGGTCACTGTCATCTTTGCTTGGCATGCACGAATCAAGTACTTGCCCGCATGCTTCAAGCAAACATTTGAGGAAATGTTCTCTACGGGCTTCTGGGAATACAATTCCGAAATTTTCATTCCCAGACCCACACACTTGCTACATCTATTCGCAGTAGAACAAGCGATCCATGCAGATCAATTACGTCTGCCACATCCGGACATTCCAGGACCAATCGATTGGGATCGTATGATGACAGATTTGGCCAAAGGACTACGCTTACAAGAACATCAGCTTGCCACTCAGGTTGTGGAATATTACATCCAACACTCCCAGCAACAAGGGTCTGTCAGGGACGACAGACGCGAGAGAGGGGGGGGTGTTGAGAGCAGTATGGGCACCCAAGGATTGACTAGACAAGGAAGCCAACGGAGAGAGTCAGAACAAGGTGAAGGAGTAAGTAGACAAAGCAGTCGACGCAAATCTGGCAGATAGGCCCTTCAATTTTTCCAATCTACATCTTTTAACAGTGATTCTTATCACTAACAATCATTGTAAATACCATTTCATATTTTTGTAGCTCCATTTTGTGCAAGCCAAGGAGTCCTTGAGCTTGAGGAGCCTTAGAAGTACCTACATATCAATTTTCGTATTTTTTAGACTCCGTTTGAGCCCTCAAATTGGCCCTGGAACCTAATTTTTAACTAGGCCGGACACTAGGTCTGGACAGGGCCAAAAGCTAGTCAAAAACTATAAAAAGAGCTAGAGAGCTCATTTTTGAGGTTAGATTATGATTGAAACGAACCTGTAAGAGCTTTTGAAAGTACTCTAAAGAACTCCATTGATTCTCTCTCTTTGTCTTGCCATGTGTGCGCGTATGTGTGTATGTGTGTGCATGCTTGTGTGCTTCTCACTCACGCACTTGTGCCGCCACTTGCTCGAGGTCTTCATACCATCCTCACGTCTTCCCGGATTGACATTAAAGGAGGTGCTACTCATCACTGAGCTACAAATGGACACCTCATTGTGATGACGAGGGATATGATATTTCAGTGTTCATGTGTCAGCCCTTGCTAGAAGAATGTGACCCTAGTGACTTCATACAAGAAGAAGAGAACGATGAGGATCTAGAGTCCATTGTGATGGATAGTTGCTTTATTTCAGAGGAACACTATCTAGAAGACATAGTAGTATTTACACAAAAAGAAGAAGAACCTTTCACAAGCATCAAAACAGTAAATTCAAAGGAAGGAAGTGAAGGTGGTCAAAAGAAAAAGAAAAGAAAAGTATTGAAACAAGAAGAGGAGGAGCAATTATTCGAAGTACCAGAGAATTTCAAGAAATATGAAGTTGAGGATCGAAAAATTTTGGTACGAATGCCTAAGAGAGAGTCCACCACAAGAGAAGCATATGATAACAAAGAAAAGACCAAAAAGATCATAGTCACCATTGAAGAGAACGAAGAGAGATGTACGCACATAGGAGATGACCTAAGTAAAGAAGAGGAAGTAGAGTTGGTAGCCTTATTAAGGGAATATAGGGATGTGTTTGCATGGCACTATAGAGACTTGAAGGGAGTAGATCCGAAGATTTGTTCTCATACGATCCCCATAATAGCAGATGCCAAGCCCACGAAATAGAAGCCCTACACATATAATGACACCTATGCAGCTAAAATAAATGAAGAAATCGACAAATTGATTGAAGCCGGATTTATCTATGAGATTGAGCATACTGAATGGGTGTCCCCCATTGTAGTGGTGCCCAAGAAGAATGGAAAGTTGTGTGTATGTATTAACCTTAAAAAAGTTAATGCTGCCACGATAAGAGATAGTTATCTGCTTCCAATCACTGAACATTTATTGGAGCGTGTTGCGGGCAAGGAAGTGTATAGCTTCCTTGATGGATTTTCAGGTTACAACCAAGTAGCCATTATCCCGCGAGACCAACATAAAACAGCTTTTGCCACAGAGCGGGGAATCTTTGCATTTTGTCTAATGTCATTTGGGCTCACCAATGCACCTGCAACATTCCAAAGGCTCATGTGTCATGTCTTCAAAGAGTTCTTGCGAAAGAGTTTAGAAGTATATGTGGATGATTTATGTGCTCATTCCCAAGAAAGAAGATACCACATCCCTGAGCTCAGGCAGATCTTCAACAAATGTAGAGAATATCGAGTGTGTCTGAACCCAGAAAAGTGTGTGTTCATGGTACGTCAAGGTAAAATTTTAGGTCATATTGTTTCTAAGAATGGAATATCAATAGATGAGGACAAAGTAAAAGCCATAGCGGAGTTGCTGCGGCCAAGGAATGTTAAAGAGGTACAAGACTTTATGGGCCATTGTGGATATTACCGAAGGTTTATTCACATGTATGCAATTATAGCTAAGCCTCTTTATGCCTTGTTGACAAATTTTGAGTGGAACGACGAATGCGACAAGTCCTTCAATGAGCTGAAGAGACGCTTGTGCACAACACCAATACTGACCACTCCTGATTGGAATAAGCCATTCCGTGTACATGTGGATGCATCCAATTATGCAATAGGATGTGTGTTGTCACAACCCACAAGTGAAGGCAATCTAGATTTGCCTATAGCATATGCGAGCAGACAACTAAACGCTATAGAACGAAATTATACAACAACTAAGAGAGAACGCTTAGGCATGGTATATGCTGTAAAGAAGTTTAGACACTATCTATTGGCCAACAAGTTTAAGTTTCTCACTAATCATCAAGCGTTATTATACTTTGTCAATAAACCTTGCAATATCGGATGCTTAGTAAGATGGTTCCTCTTACTAATGGAATATGACTTTGAAGTGCTTGTTAAGAAAGGTAAGACCCACCTCAAAACTGATCACCTTTCTCGCATCACTTCAGGAAAGTCACCGCAAGGAGTGTCTGATGACTTGCCTGATGCTTATCTTCAATTTAGAAGTTGTTCCTAAATGGGCAAATAAGTTGGTGCCTGTCCTAACCTTCGGACCTGCAAACAAGAATGTGAAGACGAAGAAGGATGAAATTGTACGGTCACAAAGCTATCAAATATTGGTAGGAAGCATGTATAAACAAGACACAGAGGGTGTACTAGCTTTTTGTGTTGAGGACGATGAACATAGTAGTTGGTTGCAACAAGCCCGTGAAGGATTTCTAGGGAATCACTTTTCTAAACAACAAACATTGCAGAATCTAAAACGTTTAGGAGTGTATTGGCCTAGTATGGATAAAGAAATACATGAGTGGATCAATAATTGTCTAGTGTGCCAGAAGAGACTCCCAGTGGAGCATGATACCCTTTATCACGTATCATTAACTTCAGATTGGAGTGCTCCATTGGTAGAATTCATGAGGTCAGGAACATTACCAAATGAGGCTAGTCTAGCAAGGAAATGAAGCATAGAGCAAGAAGCTCAGGACTACGGCCTCATAGGAGATAACCTATACCGAAGAGGCAAAGATGGTTACTTAAGATTGTGTGTTCACGAATTAGACTATTTGAAAATCTTAGAGACTACCCATAGCAATGTTGCAGGCGGACACTTTGGGCCTGACAGAGTAATTAAGACTATTCTATTCTCAAGAGTTTGGTGGCCCACTCTTCCTATGGATGCACATACCTATGTGAAGAAATGTGACACATGCCAACGTGCCTAGTACCCAATTAGAAAAGATGAGATGCCTTTGAGGCCAATGATGGGAGGGCATGCATTCTCGAAGTGGGGCATAGACTTTGTAGGTCCTATTAACCCCCCAGCTAGAAACTTCCATGTCGAGTACATTATTGTAGCCACGGATTACCTCACAAAGTGGGTAGAAGTCAAAGCCACAACAAAGAACAATGCTCAAACTACAACTAAGTTTTTATTTGAGAATGTGTTCACCAGATATGGATTACCAATAGAGTTAGTAAGCGATAGAGGCACTCACTTCTTGAATGAAGTTATTGAAAACCTTCTCCAAGAAGTCTTGGCGATACATAAGATATCTGCGCCCTATCATCCACAAGCTAACGGACAAGCCGAGAGCACAAATAAGATCCTATGTAATGTATTAACAAAACTAGTAATAATAAACACTCTGATTGGGACAAACAACTTCATCATGTTGTTTGGGCTTACCGAGTTGCCTATAAAACAGTACTCAATGCCACCCCATTTCCGATGGTCTTCAGACAAAATGATGTCCTGCCTTTGGACTTCCTAATCCCAAATTTAAAAGTAGCACAAAAGAGCATGAGTGGAATGGACATGAGTTATCCTCTAGGATCTTTGATCTAGAACACTTAGGTGAGACAAGGCTACGACCAGCGGCAAGAATCTATGCTGCAAAGAAAAGGCAAAGGGCATACTTCGATGCACATATCAAAGATAAAGTCTTGAAAGAGGGAGACCTAGTGTTGGTTTACACACTAAAGCAACATTCCCGTAAATTGGAAAAAAGAGGATATGGGCCCATGATCATTAATAGAATTTCCACTAGCGGTGCAGTTCAATTGGCCACACTAGAAGGTGATATCTTGCCAAACTATATCAGTGGTTGTCGATTCAAGCTATATCAAGAACCTCTTACAGAGGATATGCTGAAGAGACTCAACACTGCTAAGACGCGAAAAGAAGAAGAATTAAGGGTTAGAGAAGAAGCACAGGCAAAGGCTAGAGAACACATTAGGAGAAATAAGTTAAGACGCCTAGGCCTAGATATTAATCTTGAGGCCCCAAGATACCACATGGCCATGTGTCAATCATCAAGTGCAATTGCTTCTCAAATAATTGATCGATGTCCATTTTTGACCATAGCGCTAGGACAAGGGAAGAATGCAAGGACTGTGAGAGCATTGATTGACTCAGGTGCAACAACTAGTGGGGTTAGACTATCATACTGCCAAGACTTGCAATTAAACATAAAGCCTATAGAAGCCTATCTCATAGGTTTGGGAGGTTTGGAAACCCCTTGTTTGGGTGAGGTGGAAGTTCCCATCTACCTTCAAGATGTTCCAATGAAAGGCAAAATGCGAGTATGTCATGATGAGGACATTATAATGCCACTTATCTTGGGTCAAGATTGGATTTATGACCATGCAATCAACTTGAACCTAAGAAGTCAAAACTTCTTCAAGTTTGGGAACAGGAACAATGCATCACATTAGAATTAGAGAATTGCATGCTCACAAATCCAGGTGTCACACCTTTCTCTTAGTCCTTCTAGTGTTAATCTTAGCAAAAAAGATGTTGTATGTGCCAAAACCTGTATGTTTCAGAACAACTAAATCATGGAAGAACAGGCTCAAAGACAAACATACTTCTCCTCTTGTGCAAAGACTAATGCTGCCACAACCACTCACCCACAAAGCAAGCAAAACAGTACAAGACAATCAGCATATCAAATAGACAAAGAGCATTCAAGATGAAAGAAGCTCCAAGGAGGAAGCAGATCTGGGTTCAAAAAGGAGAGCAGCCACTAGCTTTGCCACAACAATTTCCATCCAAGTGGGTCAATCATGCCAAACCAAACACCAAGAACCAAGGACAAGCTCAACCACAAGGTCTTTGACAAATGTGGGTACCAAAGCAATCGATGAAGGCCGACCATAATACCATACAAATTTGGGTGCCAAAGAAATTAACTGCAGCTCAACAAAGTAGATTGCAAATGTGGGTACCCAAGGCACTCTTACATGCACAAAATAGTATGATCTCCTTCACGAGAAAAATCTCAGCAAAGAAACCACGGAGAAGCAAGAGTCGAAACCATGGATCGAGACCAAAAGAAGATATATTCATCTCCCCATCGGTAATAAAAAGACAACCAAAAAGGGTTTGGGTGTGGAAGCCAAAAGTACCGATGGCTTCCACAGAGCCAAAGAGCCAACCACGCTGGATACCAAAATTCAAAAACCACCCAAAGATAAGAGGACAAAGCTTATGTCTTAGGGCTAAATACTATCCTGAAATGGATCCCTATAAGAAGGATTACATCATTTCAAGATCCACTGGCTACCTCCAACAAAGACCGCATCAACATCCACCAACAACATTGAAAGCCTCGACATGCAACAACCATGTGCCTTTGGCATAACCTTGTCTTTTGCACCATTCAGGTCATGCATTTCCAACGTATGCATTAATATAGGGCAACATTACACGGCCGTGCATAGACACAATTGAGAATCCCAGGCACATGCAACACATGGGACACATGTAAAATATTTTTGATGCTAACATCTTTCTTCTTGTTTTGTGACATTGTTCCAAAAAATAAAAAACAACAACAACAAAAACAAAAAAAAAAAGAAGAGAGAAAGAATGGGATTGTGCATTTGAAGAATCCCCAATGCGAACCATCAACAAGGACATCCATCAACCACAGAAGACCAGCTGATGGTCAATCACCATGATGGAAGTACAACACGAAGAGTTGAAGATCGACGGAACTTTCACCATGGTAAGAATTGTATGCTGCAATAACAACATAACCATGATCGATTAGGAAACCTCTTCGTCGGCATACCCTTGAGCACTTAGCTCAAGACCCAACTTCTTGCACCATAATTCTTCCAATTCATTTCCCAAGTATGCATGCATAGGGCTACAGTACAAGGCCGTGCACAAGGCACATTCTTCTTTCAACCCATGCACTAATGCACTTACCCATCAGTCATTATGGGTCCCGATTACTTGGTATGGAGACTAGGGAAGCCATCTTTGGAAGAACCAGAGGACATCACGGTGACAACAACAAGAGACAAGAAGTAATCCACCACGAGAGTTGCTCATAATCAACATTGACAACCTCTTTTGAGTAGCTCACAATTTTTTAAAAGCTCACAAAGACACCATCAAGCTGGAATACAAGGAAGAAGTACATACAAAGGTAGAAGTGACAAAATGATGAACCAAAAAACTATCGAGGCTACAATTGGAAGATGGACCGCTCTTGTGCATACATGATGGACTTTATCTCTCCAAGCACCATGGAACAACCACTACAACAAGGGTCTATCAGGGACGAGAGACTCTAGAGGGGGGGAGTGTTGACAGTCAAGGTCACACACAAGCATGGGAGCGCATCAATGAAGTGGACACACAAGAAGAAGGAGCATGTAGGGAGCTCCAAGAAGCACATGTCAAATTTTCATAAGAAATCCCTACAAAAATAGTGATTTTTATCACTAAAAGCCATTGTAAATACCATTTTCTGTTTTTACAACTCCATTCTGTTCAAGCCAAAGAGTCCCTGAGCTTGAGGATTATTAGATGTATCATACTACAAATTTTCATAATTTTTAGATTCCCTTTGAGCCCCCAAATAAGCCCTAGAACCTAATTTTTAACTAGGCCAGACACCAGGTCTCGATAGGGCCAAAACTAGTCAAAAAACTATAAAAAGGGTTGGAGAGCTCATTTTTGAGGTTAGCTTGTTGTAGATTTCAGTTTCGTAAGAGATTTCTTTTGTAATCAAAGCTTTCCATTGTTCCACTCTTTGCTCTTACCTTGTGCACGTGTGTGTGCATGTGTGTGCATGCTTGTGTGCTTTCACTCACGCACTTGTGAACCTCACATGCTCTTGGTCTTCATACCGGTCCTCACGTCTCCACGGATTGACATTTATGAGGTGAAGCTCCTCATGTTGATACTTGCCATTGTGCTAGAGTGACATAGGGCTACCATCTCTACCAGACCATAAAAAGTTCATTATTAGCCACTAAATCTTGCTAATACAAGACCTCAATAATATCCAGCAAGAGGTGACATACCACGTCGTAGCAAGGAGAACATGAATCACCACCACAACTCTCCCAGTCAAAGAGAAATGGGTAGTTCTCGAATGCATAAGCTTCCACTTGATGGTCAGAAGAAGAGGAGAGATTTGCTTCTTGGCCAAGAGATCAAGACCAATCTGGTACCCAAGGTATCTAATTTCCCTGCCAAGGGGGATCCACTAAAACTACTCATAAGGGCTCCATCTAAGGAGAGCATCGGAGTCGACCGAAAATCCATAGGACTTGTGCCAGCTGATCTTGGCATTAGAAGCATCATAAAATTTCTCCAAAGCATGTTGAAATCTAGTCATATTGGCCTCTTGGCCTTGTAAGTAAATGACTATATCATCAACAAACTCAGCATCCAAAAGCATCTCATCCCTAACTGATAGGAGCCGACCGCTAAAAAGGACTCTCCCAAAGATGTGGTCACTGATCATTAGGGGGAAAACAAACCCTACATGGGCCTTGTAAGGATCCCTAATTTTTATGGATTAAGCTTAATTCTATTCTTGTTTAAGGGAACCAAGTGCATTTAATAGGGCACTTTTTAGTAGGCTAGAGTAGGCCTTTTTTTTAGGCTTTACTAGGCCCCTCTCTTTCTTCTTCTAGAGAGAGAGAGCAAGAGAATCTACTTTCCACATCATCAAACTCGTGCATGTATTTGAATAAAAAATGATTTTTCTTTTAAGTCCTCAGTGTATATTTATTCAAAAGGGCCATTTTTAAATATATATGTCAAAAGTCACTTTTTTTTACTCATTTTTAGAAGTTTCTTTTAGAAAAAGTATGATTTTCAAGCTCCTTCCAAAAGTAAGTGCCACCTCATCAAATCCATGACTATGCTTCCCCCAAAATGACTTTTTTCAAATTTCATCATTGTCAGCCATACACAGTGGAAGAATACACTTTAACCCATACACATACAAGAAAACACATTTTATGAGCAAAACATATGCTTTAGAGTCCCTTCCAATCAGTTTTCCACTTTGTTTTTGATATTCTTAGTCATTAGCAAAGATGGTGTTGACATGTATTGCAAACTTCACACTAGAATGTCCTCAGGCTCCTACATCAACAAGTATCCATGTTCGTGTGCCTAGAGAGTTTTTTCCAAATACACAATGCAACAATGATGTCAATCTCAAAATGAACATCATGCAACTGGAGAAAAGAGTATTGATCTTTCGACTCATGGTTCACTATGTCATCCTGATCCAATATCTTCTTACCATCCAACATTCCATAACCTCTCAACTTTACTTCAATTCATTGGTGTGGGTGAAGCTGGACTATTAGGTTACTGCAAGCAATTATCTACACATTCACATGCTACTGCTAAGTATCGGTTCCAACAATATCAACTCCATCATATGAGGGTGCTCACTTTAGAAGTCACAATCATACCTTTACAAAAACAACTTGCAAATTTTAAACAGGATATGGAAGCAAAGGAAATCACAATTGCAAAGTTAAATGCAAATCTCCAGCATCTGAGAGACCCCACTTGGTATGAGATATACGGAAAGAGCATTTTCATCCTTTGAAGCTATTTTTGAGTAGGTGGTGGAGCACCCAAATGGCGTTATATGCAATAAGGTGAGTGTTTGTTTTACTTTTATATATTTTAAAGAAGGTTTGTAATGGAATCTTTCATTATTTAGGTCATTTATTCAACACATAAGTGCTTCATCAACAACACAAGACGAATTCAAGCTGATGAAATAGTTGTAGAAACAACAAAGAAATCACTTCTGCCATAGACACACCCATAGGAAAGTGCATTAGAGTTGTTGTTGAAGCTGAGTTTTCAGAGAAGTTAAAAAACCTTATGAAAGTGCAAGATGTGCAGGCAATATGTGACGAAGCAGGTATCAGTAGAAATGAGTATACTACAATGTACACCCTTCTGAGGCAAGCCTTACAAGCATAAGATATTTCACAAAAGTATTTTTCTATGCCCATATAAAGTTTCTATCAACAAAGAAACTTCTAATGAGGATATAACTCGTACTATTGGACAATATTTATTTATAGAAGACACTATGCCTACCTCTGTTTATCATCCAAATGCTCCCAAAAAGTAATCAAAGATCCTATCCAAACAAGGATTTACTTACACTAAATTCAACAATATATTTGTGGATCTTCAGAAGCTTCAATAAGCAATGGTTCACTTCTATAGTTCAGCAATCAAAGGTACCCTACTACATCTTATTTGATGTTTAAGTTTTACTGCATTCAAGTGCTAAATCAAGGTAATGTTTCCTCTTTTGTGCAGATTGTAATGATATGTTAAAGTTCATACTAAAGCTTGATGAGTGCCAAATTATACAGGGTCGGTGATTGGAAAGGTTGAGTGTGACGCTAATGAATGAAGATATGGACCATGAAATGAGTGATAAAACTGATCCGCTTCCCCTTTTTCTTATAGTGTGCAATTAGAGAGAGATATCTGGTGGTTAGGTGCTATAGAAGTTCCCAAAGAAACAAACAATGTTATTTCATGGATTTTTAATAGGATTCCATGGATTATAGAAGTAATCTCTTCTCACATACATAGGAAAAAGCTTTCTGTAGATTATATAGGTGATTTTGAGGTAGAATGGCATTTGGGTGGAGACCTTAAGAGTATAAAATGCATGTTACGCTATAAACAAGGAGCATCTTTGCTCTATCCTTGCCCATATTGTACACAAGGTTATGAAGGATCTAAGAGATAGTCTAAACCTACAAGGGCACTCATGAGAGTTGATGAATCTGAAGAAATTGATGACACAGACTCATGGAATTGTAGGGAATGGGAGATATCACTTTTGAGGTGTCCAATGTTAGAAGAATCAACTAGTGATAAAATAAGCAATGATTGGAATCCCATTATTACATTTCCATCAGTCAATGTTCACTTTTGTACTTTGCATGCATTCATGAGGATCTTTGATAGGATTTGAGGCTCCATGTTCAATATGCATTTGCAATGAAACCACTAGAAAGGTCTACAATAGCAATCCAAAAAATAGAAGACCTTCTGAATTCTATTGGTTGTCATGGTGGCCATGTATCTTTATTTGTTAAGAAGTATGGTGAGTCTCAAGAGATTTTACAACAAGTTCCAACGACTGGGAAGAAGGCAAGATGTTTCTTTAAAAGAGATTTGAATAGTCAAGATGATGGAAAATATGAGCTTTAGAAAGACCTTTGTTTGATTACGATAGATGATGATAGTCAGGATGATCTCATTAATAAGTGAAAGAAGGTTTGGTCATTCTTAGATCAATTGTTACATTTGATGGGTTTCCTTTCCAGTAATGCTTCACAACGAGAATTATTCCAAGTGACTTTGAAGGAGTTTACACAGACATTCATCCTATCGTGGGGAGAAAGCAACATTACACATTACATAGTAATTTTTGCTTACATTTTTTTATTTGGTCTTAAACACCACATGTATATCTTATTGACTAGACCATAGCATATTCTTTTTGCACGTGGAGCATATTTTATGGATCAATATGGATCACTAGACATTTTTAGTACACAAGGAATGGAGAAGTCACATTACAAGGCTAGAGTTGTTTACTTTAAAAACACCCATCATGGGGGTGGTCTACTGCAATCAAACTATTTAGAAGAAATGTTCAATTGGTTTTTCTGTATAACATTCGCTAGAAAATATGCAATGGAACGAGCATGTGCATCATGGATAGCAAAGATTTCAAGAAAGATACAACATGATATTGCAAGAGAGAAGTGGATGTCATCATCAGGACTGCTACATCATGCCCAATGGCATGCACAATGAATGTGTGAGGGTTCTGCTTGGAAATAGTTTCCTGACTCTTAAAATGCATTATTTCTTATCAAAACCTTTTTCAAGGTTTTTATTGTTGAGAATATGAGAGTGCATCTCCCTTTTGTATCCTAGAGTCACTCTATTTCTATTTCCAGTCCATTACATTTCCATTTTATATTATATCCTTTGTATTTGGGTACCTTTCTATTTGCTTCTACCATTGTATTTATTCTCCTTTGAGGGGAATTATCCCACATGAGATGTACTTTGGACAACCCTTCCCAAGTCTATATAAGGAGGGCCTCTCCCCCCATTTGTACTTGGTTAGATGCTTGAGGAGCCTACTCCATGCTCTTGGCAAGCTCATTTCTAATCCATGTGAGTTTACCCATTTCTTGGTCTACTTACTTTGAGTCTCTCACACTCTTTCCTTTGTGAGTACACTCTTCTTTTCATTTTGCTTCTGTGTGTGTACTCTCTGCATGGTATTAAAGCGCTAGGTGGAGGTCTTGGTGGTGTGTTTGGTGGTTGTTTTGATGGTGGTGGTGCTTCACTTTGGTGGTGTACTTTCTCCTCATTGAGAGAAGCCTTTTGCCATCCAATTTTTGGGACTCATCTTGCCCATTTGCCCACCCTTTCTCCCCATTTTCCCTCCCTCCCACCCTTGCATTTGATGTATTTTGTGATGACATTAGTGGTTCTTTCACTATTGTAATTGTTGTATGGAGACTCTGTAGTTTTTTGTCCTGTGACATGGCATTTTATTGAGCTAAGTGTTTATAAACACTTTTTGTTTCATTTCTCATGCTTAAGTTTTTATCCACACTATTTTAAGTGGTAGATCTTGCATATCGTCTGCATTTTCTCATCTCTGTGCACATCTGTTGAAGATTCAGAGAGCACTTTCACTCCTAGTGGCTCAGATTACGCCAACAAGACCCATTCTGGCTCGCATACAATTAGTCTCCCCTTTAACTACTACGCCATACAGAAGCAAGCAAAACCTTCTCTTGCCTTACATGAGGTGAGGGCAAACTCTCGTCAACCTTCAGTAATACTTCTTCGGCCGATACTTCTCTTTGTAGCATAGTACTACAGTGCCATAACAGAAGCAAACAATCTACCGCTCTGCAGTTGATTGATCAGGTGCTTTTCTCCAATCTTTCTTCTGCGCAATGTTGTCCAAGGGTCCAAGCATGAATAGAGCTAGACTCTTGCCCTACTTGCACTCAGTAGCTTCATGAATCGTGTGCAACCAATAGAAAAAGCCAGAGAGGAAGCTTCAGCCTTGATGCACGATCGGCAAGGAATTGAAACAGTGGTTGGAGCTATCTACACTATGCAAATGAGAGGGACATTTTCAGCGGTGAGCTTCTGAAGAAATGGGCTAAAGAACAAAGTGCGCCAAGAGCTGCAATCGCCTATCCGATGCTTGCCATTTCTCTCTGAGCAACAGAGAGAGAGAGAGAGAGAGAGAGAGAGAGAGAGCAAACTCTGTGATCTCTCCCACCCAACATCTTGGTCTACACTGACTGCATACTCTCCACATGGTGTCTCAGTGCCACAGAGGGCACTAATTAGCAATGCAGCCCGTGCCAACAGAGAGAAAGCAATTCACTAATCAGCAACTCACCTCGGTGTCTTTGATGCACATAGGGCACTAATCGGCAATGCAACACGCATCAACAGAGAGAAAGCAAGACCGAGCAAATCTACAGAGAGTGAGACCGGTCTCAATTTATGCCCCTAATGGAGAAGCGGATAGAATTGATACTTGGGCTTCTCTCGACTCCCTCTCACATAATGTTTTGATATGTGGGGACTTCAACATGGTTGAGTTTCCCGAGGACCGATGGAATAACAAGGGAAAAATTATTGACGGCCAGGAGAAAGAGATATGGGATAAAATCAAGCTCCATCTCGATCTCGTAGAGGTGAAAGACATGAAGGGGTTCTCCTGGTCAAATCTCCAATTGGGGGACTCTTTGAGGAAAGCAAGACTTGACAGATGTTACGTGGATCCATCCTCCAGTGGGGTATTCCTTCAATTTCCCAACACATAGACCTGACTATCTCGGACCACTACCCGATTACTCTATCTTTCAAACCGATCCCCATGCTCCAAAAAGCCCCTTGGTTTCATGCTTGTCAGACATCATTTTCCCTCCCCTCTGTCCACAAGAAATTCTTGCACTGTGGGCGGAAGCCTTTGCTTTCTGTTATGAACCGGCTAAGTGTTGGAGAAGCGCGGTGGAAAGGACTCGAAAAATTCTGATCAGGACTCAAAAGGCTATAAGAGATATCCAGAAAAATAGAAGAGAAACGGTATACCGGAGGCTCTCACGACTTGAAGAAGAGGTGAACAAAGGTAACTTACAATGCCCACAAGGTCTTTTGAAAATCAGGGGAAGACTAAGATTAGAAGAGGAGGTTCAAAGGAAAAATCTTCAAATATTCTTCAAAGATTGGTGGGCGGGGAAGGCCGACAAACCAACGAAAGAGATGTGTAACATCCTCAAAAGGAAGCAAGCTAGGGAATCCATCCCCTTAATGGTCGATAACAACCGAATGTAGCACGGAAGTCGAGAATAGGTCTATCATCGTCGAGCACTTTACCCATCTTCTTGGGGTCTCGACTCCCCTTTCCCCACATAGGCGTGACTCCATGGCAACCATCTCAAGGGTTGCTCAATCTAGAATCCCATAGAACTTGATTTCTCTGCTGGATGCTAACATTTCCGAGAATGAAATTATCGAGGTTATTGATGCTCTTCCCAATGGGAAAAATCCGGGGCAGGATGGCCTCACCAATGAGTTTTTCAAGTCCTTCAAACATGCAGTGGCCACCCCACTGCGTCTGGTGTGGCAAGAGGCTCTCTCCTTTGGTGCCCTCCCGGAGTGTCTTAATAATGGCATCATCAAGTTAATCCACAAAAGGGGAGATAAGAATAAAATAAAAAACTGGCGACCGATTACCATGCTCCAAATAGGATACAAGATAATCGCTAAAGTTATCGCCAACAAAATCTCTTGCCATTTAAAGGCATGGCTTTGTGAGGACCAGAAAGGTTTTATCAAAGGTAGATCTATACTTGAAGCAATTGTCGATATTTGGGAAGGCCTAGCGTTTGCTGAGGAGACTGCACAAGATCTGGTATTCATTAAGATCGACTTCAACAAAGCGTATGACAGATTGGAATGGGACTTTATTCTCCAATCATTGAAAGACATTGGATGCAGCCAAAAGTTCACGAAGATGGTTTCCACTCTTCTTGGAAACGCTTCAACTAGAGTAAATATCAACGGTAAGCTCTCTGAGCCCATTCGTTTAAAAAGATCAATTAGGCAAGGTTGCCCTCTACCTCCTTTACTTTTTGCTATCGCCTCGAATGGTCTCAGTCGCCTATTAAAGCATCACATGGATGCTGGCAATCTCAAGGGTCTCTCCCTACCTCTATATCACGGCCAAATGGTTGCACGACTTTTTGCCGACGACATAAATGCCTTTGTGCATAACGATATTAACAGCATTGGGGTGTTTTGGTGGTGCCTCGACACCTTCTATGCGGCGTCAGGTTCAAAAATCAACCACGCTAAAATTGCTTTTAGAGCAATTAATGGCCCTACACCCCAATTGTTGTTAGATCAAGGGTGTCAAATTATCCCTAGAGGTCAAGTCTTCTGTCTCCTAGGTATTCCAATGGGATTCGGTATCTCAATGGACCAACGATGGAACTGGGTGCTATCTAGGCTGGATAACAAACTAAATCATTGGAAAGGTATGCAAGTCAACTTGGCAGGGCGTGCTATGGTTGTTAACACATTTATGCTATCTACAACTATTTACTTTATCTCGTGTTGGAGACCTAAGGAGAAAGAATTGGCCAAAGTGGAAAGAATCTGCAAAAACTTCCTTTGGACTGGGGACCCCAACAGGAGGGGGATTCCCAAAATCAAATGGGAAACTTGCATTAGCCCGAAAGACTCAGGGGGCTTGGGAATTTTGGATATCGTTGGATTGGCTGACAAGCTGGCGGCAAAGTGGCTTATCAAGGCATGGAGCAATAGTGAGCCCTCTTGGGCTAAATTGATCTTCAAAAACATGGAAGACCTTACCCTAGTTGGCCATCCCAGTTGGAAGGACCTACGGATTCTCACGCTTTTGTTCTCCCCCCACCCGGTGTCCCCTAAAGGCTCTAGCCTCGTGTGTTCTTTATGGAAGAGTTGGAACAAGGCCAAACAATTCATCAGAATCAGTGATGAGTGGAAGTGGGCGGCTAGGATAAGACAAAATGACTCTATCTGGTTCCCGATCGGCGGCATTAGGGGGTGGAGTCTTGGAACCTCCAAACTGCAAAGTGGCTATGGAACAAGGGGTTCAAACAGTGGAAACAACTTTGGAAACAAGAGACCAGTGAGTGGATTAGGTTCGAAGACTTGGACCCGAGACTTAGAGTTACCCCAGAGGAATGGACTCTTCTTCAAGGAAGATGTTTTGCATGGGAACGCTCAACTACCCACCTTCTCTGCAGTCAGGATCTTCCTTGCCTGGAGGGCCTCAAATGGAGCAATGGAAAGAAACTATCCAGAATCCCCAACTTCAAAGAGAACTTAGAGGTTCATCACATTCTTAAAAAGAGATGGTGCCTTTCATGGACCAAACTTTGATGGGAACTTAAATTCATGTCTATTTGGCACCCCCTAATTGAGATAAAAAAGTCCGTTCTCATGTGGCAGATCTTGCATAAAGGTATCTGGTCCAATGCAAGGGCTAACAAAATTTGTGGTGTGCCGCCATGGAGCAAGCGTTGCCATCGATGCATTGAAGATTTAGCTCACCTATTCTTTGATTGCCCCATGTCTCGTACTATCTGGCATCATGTGACCCGGATATTGAGACTCACGAACCAAATCAATTGGCAACAGGTGTTGTTGGGTGAGGCGGTCGGCTGCTCATCGAGGTTGTGGAATGCCATCAGGGGTGAGACTCTTTGGAAGATTTGGAGGGAGCGATGTGCTGTCAATTTTGGCCAAACTCCTAAGGAATGGTCGATCGAGAAATCCTTGTTTCTTCTAGGTAAAAGAAACTCCCAAGATAAGAGATCTCCACCATTTAGACATCACTGTATTTATCTCCTCGAAAACAACAAGTTGAAACCCAAATGGGTCCCACATGAGGGTGATACTAGGCTTATCAACCTCATTTGTAATGCCCTATAGCTTGCCATTTTCCTCCCCTGCTTTGTGGGATTTGGGGGCTCCCGTGGGCACTAGTCCCATTCACTTGTAATTTTTCTTCTTTATTTTAATTAAAGTCCGGGAGATTAGGCTAAGGCCGAACTTCCTTTTATTAAAAAAAAAAAAAATCTACAGAGAGTGAAAGAGAGGTCTGTGCAACCCTTTGAGTAGTGCTTTGCTCGCCTGTGAGAATAAAGACACTCCGTGGCCCATGCAATTTGTAAGATCTTGTTTCAAAAGCTTGAGATCGCTACCTGCTCTACTGAGTTGAATCGGCATGGTACATTGAACCTGTACAAGGAGAATCAACGTAGCACCACTGCTTTAGTCTGATATAATGTTTCTGTTGTTCTTCTCTGTAGCAAACCTGCCATCTTCCCCAGACTAAAACTGTGCAAACATTCATTATGGCCATTGTCTTTCGTGACATCATAGTTGCAATCAATTCTAGCTCACACGGCCATTTTGTTGCAGAAAACAGGAAAGTTTAATTAACAAAGGATGATGCAATCTGTGCTCAGGGCAGGAGCCACAACAGCAAGAGGATTACAATGACAAGACCATTTCTAGTCTTTTACTAGAGTACAAAGAGGATAAAAGGTTTCTCCAAACAGTATACTTGTTTTCAACCATAATCTTGAATACATTAACATTGGACAAAGGGGAGAGAAACAATATGCTAAGTACAATTATGGGAGGCTCTTTTTATACTACTAGGAAGGGAAATGAGAAAATTCCTATTCCCATTACTAAGAGTAGCATTGTTTCTATTCAACCAAATGTTCCACAAGATGTGCCCTCTCCAAATATTCCAAAGCAGAATGTCCATATTCCTGCAGCAGCCAAGATGAACATCCCATTTGTTGAGTTGTGGAAGATTGTTAACTTGAAGGTATTTCACAACAAGATACCAAAGCTTTTTGGCATGCTTGCAATGAAAAAACAGGTGGGAAACATCCTCCACTGAGCCACAAAAAGTACACAGTCCTTCATTGAATCCACAGACCATGATGTATCATCAACCATTGTAAGAAGGAATGTTTACTGTAATCTGGGAAGGCCCACCAAGATTTGAACCTATAGGTCCACTGATGGGGAGACCAATTGACCTGCCATCTGGAGTTAAGCTTAGGCAGAAGATGATGAATTGATCCTCTAGCTTTCTTAAATCTTTGGAAGATGTAGGCAGCAACCTCCTGAAGCTTCAGATTCTTCCTTCGACAGCACTTCAATTTTTCCTTCAGGATATCTTTATGGTTGGATAGAACCTACAGGCAAGATCTAGAAAAATTAGTATTAGTGAAAGAATGCAGATCTGCCACATTAGCATCATTAGTCATAAAATCTTTCCAAGCACTAATTCCAGCCTTATGACATTTGTGTTCTAAGATGGCAATCCTGTAGTTGTTCCAGGAGGCCAGCCACCCCAACCAGGTGGATTCCCGCATATAAAAATCAGCAGTAATAGTCATGGTAGGAGGAGGATGAAAATACTTTTTAGCCTTAAACTAGGCTTTCCAAAACTTGCAGGTCAGAGAGCTTCCAACAAGGGTGATAGGGTGGAGACACCAAAATATCCCAAAGCTTAATGTTTTGTCCAAGACTTGTAATTAGTCAAGAAAAAAATTTTAGTGTTCCTTTTTAGAGACAAGCCCAAACATCTATACTGTGAAGACTTCTCAAGACCCATTTGGCAGCAAGGTTTTCAGACATTTTCACAGGACAGATAATCCCCAGCCCACCCTGAGACTTGGGCAGAAGCAAGTGATCCAAGCCACTTTAACAACTTTTTTTTTATTGGACTTACCACCCCATAGGAAATTCCTGGCCAATGCAATAACCTGCTTAATTTTCTTGTTAGAAGGGGACCAACAAGATAAAAAATAAACCAACTTACGGAGAATAAAATTGTTGATGAGAAAGGTTTTGTGGGGGAGGGAACTATTAGAGTCATACCAATAATGTAATTGACTTTTGAACTTTTCAACTACCCAATCCCATCTTTGATCAAGGGAGACATGGAATCCCATAGCTATCCCTAAAAGCCTGAAAATCTCACCAGCTTTTAAAACATTACATCCAATCTTGGAGATACAAGGAGGAACCACATTATCAGAAGCTTTAAACCCGGTTTTCCTATGGTTGACCAGAGAGCCACTGGCAAGACAAAAGGTCTTCAAGCAATCCAGAAAGTTAGTCACAGAATCTGTATCAGCATTTAGAACAACATTAGTGTCATCAACAAACATCTGCAAACCAAGCGGGGTAGGGGAGTCAGGAATGTTTATACCTTTAATTAGCTCACAATCCATAGCATCCTTAACAAGCCACACTAAAGCATCACTAGCAATGGCAAATAAGAGGGGGGCTAGGGGGCAACCTTGCCTAATGGATCTGCTCAGTCTGAAGGGTTTAGAAATATGACCATTTATAGCTATCCTGGACATGGTATTACCAAAAAGAGTACTAACATACTTAATGAATCTCCGGCCAGCTCCCAGATCATGAAAAGACTGAAGGATAAAATCCCATTCAATCCTATCATAGGCTTTGTCAAAGTCGATCTTGAAGAAGTAGTAGTCTTGACCACTCTCCTCAGCATACTCCATACCTTCCCAGAGGGAGATAATAGCATCAAGAATAAACCTACCTTTTATAAACCCTTTTTGCTCAGGAAGAATGATGGAGTCCATCAAGGGACTAATTCTTCTAGCAAGGGAGGAAGTTGTAGATAGAGTTGAGACAAGTGATAGGTCTCCAGTTATTAAGATCATCTTTGTTACCTCTTTTGTGGATAATTCTAATAACTCCAGTGTTAATTTGACAAGGAAGGTACCCTTTACTAGTAGCCTCTTCCCACACCAAAAGAATATATGGAGTGAGAAAATCCTTTACAATCATGTAGAACTCATTGGGAAGACCATCATATCCAGGAGACTTACAGGGTTTCAATTTATCGATGGTTTCTTTGATCTCATCGACAGTGAGGGGCAGGTCCAAGATGGGAACCAGGCTTTCAGGAATCATTTTCTTCCTTTTTATGGCAATAGTGGCTTTGGCCCTCTGGATATCCTCCCCCACTTGGGAGAACCAGAGAAAACATCCATAAAGAAGCTTTTGGTCTCCTGAAGAGTCTCCTCAATATTTAAAGTGTGCCCACCTTCTTTCTTCTAAATCATGGGGATGAAATCCCTGCTTTTACTTTTTTTCAACAAAGAAAACATGTACTTGTTGTTTCTGTCAATTTTCTCACTCCAAAACTCCTTTGAGGAGGCAAGAGAGTAGCTAGCTTCAAGGTATCTCTCCTTGCTGAGTCTCAAGTTAATGTCATGAAATTCTTGAGAAGTAACATCAAGAGCTCTCAGCTTATCCATAAGGGCTTCTCTTCTTTTGGCTCTCAGGGCTCTAGCATTCTTCTTACACTGGGTGAACAGGAGTTGAATGTCTTTCACTGACTTGTCCCACGCCCTAGATGGGGAGTTAGGAACTAAAATTGGAGGAAATCAGGCTTTTAATATGGGACAAACCACTAGGAAGTTTAAGGAAGTTAATATCAATATGCGGCTATCCAGACCTATACGAAGGGGTGCCCATCTTAAGAGACACAGCCAAAGGTTTGTGATCAGAGATCATTAAAGTTTGATCAAAGTGGACACTTATGTCCCAACAGTTTTGAATGATTTTATTATTAGCATAACATCTATCAAGCCTAGCAGCAACATAGGCATTTCCTAACTGCTTGTTAGACCAGGTGAAACCAGAATTATGAGAAAGATCAAAAAAATCATGAACATTACACAGATCATTTGAGGCATCTTTTTCAAATCCTTTGATAATATTACCCTTACACTTCCATCTGTCATTTAAGGAGGTTACCATATTAAAATCACCCAACATGATGAGGGGAGCCGGAAGAAGGGAGAGCTCCTCCCAACAAGACTTTCTGGTTAAGCTGGAGTTGGAAGCATAGACAAAGACAATGGTTAGATCAAAGGGAATACCTAACTTTATAGCACACCACTGATTAGAAATACTAGTCGATATATCATTGGCTAGAGGAGCCAAGGGAAGGGACAAACCAATGACTGCACCCCCTTTACCCTCACAGTGATTGGTGCTATACCACCTAAATCTAGAAGACACCAAATTAAGATTTATCTTGAGGGGGGCTCCACCAATTTTGACTTCTTGTAAGCACAGAACATGTGGCATCCTAGGCAAAGAACTCAGCCAGTTGTTAATCATTTTAGGTCTAACAGGGTTTGTTAGACCCTTAACATTGATAGTAATAATAAAAAGATCAGACATGAGAAACAAAAAAGAGTTACTTCCTGCTATTCTTCGTAGGCTTGGAGGCTGATAAGGAAGATCTCACCACCTCTTTCCTTTTAGGTTTGATAAGGCCAGGTAGGTCCCTTGAAGTTTCAGCTTCTTGAGTCATAGGGACAATATCTTGAACGATCACATCTTCATCCATATTATTTAGCTTATCCTGATCCATTGCCTCGATTTCTTGGCAAAAATCTTCCGAAGACAAACCTGAAGGGGACTGATCTGTAGCAACAGGGATAACACCAAGAGGACTAGGCAACTCATTATCATTTGAAACATGGGGGGGAATTGCTTTATTTTTCTTTCAAACTATTAGCCATCCATTATTACTATTGTTTTGATGCATTGAGTTTTGATGAGCAGCACGAACACCCTCACTAGTGCCAACCAACTGAGCATTGGGGTCAACATTTTCTTTTGTACCTGAAACAGCATGGGAATGAACAGAGTTCACTTTGTTATCAAAAGGATTAAAAACCTCTTCAAGCAGGATATCATAAAAGTTTTCCGACTTAAAACCATTTTTTTATTTTATTCACTGGTTTTTTGTTTTGAATAGACTGAGCCACATGAGGACCTTGAACCTCTTTAGCCAATTCCTTATTTTTTTCACTAGCTTCTTTACTGACTTGGCCTTGAATAAGAGGACAGTCTTTAATCAAATGCCCTTGTTTGTAACAGTTGTAGCAGGCATTTGGGAGATTTCTGTACAGGACCTTCTGGGAGTGGAGCTTTTTCCCACTGGAGTCCTTAATGATTAGGTGAGTTTTGATTTCTCTGGCCGTGTCAACTTCTACAAGCATTTGAGGGTCCCACTTGGGGTTGATAATGGAGTTCCTAGACTTTTGACCCAAGACTTTCCCAACCATACTACCTAGGTTTTCCACCCAGAAGTAGACGTCATAAGGTAATTCAGGAAATTCAACCCAAATAGGGATTTTGGTGGGTTTCGGACCTTTGGGGTTAAACCCAATATACCACTTAAAGAAAGACATAGGGGTGTTCCAAATGAGCCACTGACCCTCACTTATGACATGCAGAGCACTATTAGCTTCTTCAAAGAAGAACAGAAAATAGTTATTAGGACAGTATTGCACATGTTTTACAAAAAGGCCCCTTGATTCCCAGTGTGTTTTAATCCAAGATTTCAGAATCTCCTAAGCAGGCCTTGGGCCATGACATAGCCCTATGACAACTCTATCAGTGAGCTCATGATGCCAGTTATCCAAGGAGTTCTTGTCAATAACGAGAGTATCATCCTCGTTATCACTTTCAACATTGTTGATACACAGTTCATGAGGGTTGACCTCAATCTTTTCTTTTCCTTTATCAGAAGCTGATAGTAGAGAGAAAATACCTGGACCATGATTGCTATCCATACGATTACTAGACATGTTTCTGTTACCCTTGGCAGACTCCACGTACGACTTCTTGGGGGAAAAGGACATTGCAACTTCCTGATGCAGTTTCGGGAAGTCAGAGGAGACTTGGCCACCTTGGAAACCTTGTTGCATGTGGGCAGGAGAGGTCACTAAGTGCCCCTTGGGGATGGAAGGAAGCATAGAGCATTCCATGGCATTACTGCTCAACTCCATCACCGATATTCCGTTGTGCAGAGCTTCAAAAAGTGCCATTTGAGCAGAGCTTTAGAGAGCACACTAACAGCAAAAGTGCCAGCCCCCCCACTAGAGGGGGAAAAACGCGAGAGAGGACGCCTGAGAGGCCCTAGCCCATCGAAGAAGAGAAAACCCTAGACTCTTCGACTGTTCTAGAGCAAAAACTGAAAACCCTAGACTCTTTGACTGTTCTTTTGGATGAATGATACTGCTGATATATTCGGCCTCTGCTTGACTGTGTTCATTGTGGAATGCTATGATTGATGACATCACCTATGATGTCAAAGAGCATTCTGATATTTCAAATTGATTTTGACTTCCTTACCCTTCAGATCAATGGGTCACGGGGAACACATCTCTTAAGAGATTTCAATTATGCCCCTTCGTTTTCATTGGATATTTATACATAACATCATGGGTGGCCATTTTTGGTCCTATCAAAGTTCCTAATTTCTCTCTCTCAAAGTTACTGGTAATCATCACGTGTATCATTTGTCCAACAAGTTTACATACATTATAAGCAATCATTTGGTAATTATATTGACTCCACTTTGATGCACTTACTAATATCCTCATCAACCAAATCACCCAATAGTGTATCAAAGAGGTGATTTTATCTCCCTATCATATTTTGGATCCACTATTTGATTCAAAGTGATCTCCCATTAATGGATTTTCTTATATTTCAAAAAGGCAAGGGACTATCTCTTGTATTACTTTTGCACACTTTGGCACGAAGTGCCCCATCCAAGTTGTAACTCAAACTATAATCAAAGTATTCATGTTGTGTGTGCCTTGGGAGGCTACTGTAAGCCCCCAAGTGTGACTTTCTTGGTGTGTAGAGGGCTATTCTAAGGCCCCCTCTTCAAGGTGCTTCTCCCATAGTATTCAGTGTAGGGCTATTCTAAGGCCCCCCTCTACAAGGTGTCCACTTCAATTTTGGTGCAAGTCTAGGGCTAATCTAAGTTCCCTGCCCCTACCCCAACTCAAATTTTTGTGCAAATTTTGACTTTAGTTTTTGCAAGTGTGGAGACTTCATTTTGCTAGTGACCATGTCCACGATTTCAAGTGCCACGTCCTTCAATCAATTATATTTACCCTCATTTACACCCATATTCATGCCAAAAGATGAATGACTAAATGGCACAAATTACAACCTATGGAAGGATACAATTAGGGCCTATCTCTATACAAACCTGTTGTAGGCTGTTGATGGTACAAAATGAGAGCCTAATAAGAAAACCGATCTAGGAGCTTCGTATATATGGAATGTAAAAGACAAGTGAGCATTAGGCCAACTTCTCCTCAAATGTGATGAATTGACAAAAGGTCACATCACTACATGTAAGACTTCAAAGGAAGCTTGGGATATTTGAGCAAACCTCTATGACGATAAAACACCTTCTAAGATCTATAATATGGAGGCCAAATTTCAAAATCTCACTATACATCCATAATACAACATCACAAAAGTGATCGCCCAATTTGAAGATTATCAATGCAAGTTAGCACTTTGTTAACGATAAATTTCCAGTGAAGACATGGCTATACAATTGCTCAAAAAGCTTCCTATTTCCTATGAAACATTCATGATGACTTTGTATAACAAAGGACAAGCACTCACTTGGGAAGAAGTTAGAAGATTGTTGCTTCTCCATGATTCTCAACAAAAGACCCAAGCTACCCAAGAAACAGCTATGAAGGCTAAAGCCATCTTCCACAAGATTAAAGGACAAAATGGTGATCAAGGATCAAAGGACAAAGGCAAGAAGAAGTTCACTTGCAATTTCTGTGGCAAGCCTGGCCACATCGAGAAATATGATGGAGAGTGTTAATCTCCAAAAGAATAACCTATTCTTGTGATTAGAGCACCTCTATACCAAGAATAAGTCAAAAACTTTCCACTCTTTAGAGGATCAACTTCTAATTATCAAAAGATGAACAAATCTGTGAAGAAGATGATACACAGAAAAGTCTGCTGCACTATTTCCTTACATTGACTTATCAAACGTGTAAAGTTTTTGATGAAACTTTGTACGAATCATCTCCTAGAGATTGCGCAACTATTCCAAGTTGAATTACTCCAAAAGATTAAGTATAACTTGAGAAATTGATTTCACAAGTTACCTATGTCAGAAACTGTCATCCAAAACAGTCGACTTTACACCTGTAACTTTTAAGACTTGGTTCTCCTTGAATAGAACCCGTTTTACAAAATGCTTTTAGACATAAGTAGCTTATCTTCTAACTTAAAGATTAAGCCCTCACTCATGCAAAACTTTAAACTGTGCTAGGAGAAATGATCAAAACATTGACTTCGAAATATGCGCCTGTTTTAGGAACCTATGAATACACTTCACATATGAATGTTCCTACACTTAATTCACTCAGCCTGATTACAATTGGAAGCTGAAACTTTGCACAGAGGTCAAGCAACTCTCAACTTAGACTTGTACAAAAGCATTCCACAATTGATCTACTGTAGAAGGAGAACACGCAGAAACATCGGGCGCAAAATTTTTCATTTACTCAGAGAAAAACAACTGAGTGATGAGAGCAAACTCAAAAACACTTTCCTCTATCTCTTGACTTCTATCTCCCTCATTCTTGACATCTGACTATTGTCACATATGCTCTCACACATGCCCCGACTTTTCTCAAGGTATTTATAGATAATTTGTACATAATTCTTACTGAACAAAAGATCTAAGTCATCTATGACTATGCTAATGTACATATGTGTACACTTCTCTTGTCATCTGATTGTAATCTTCTTCCACACTTTAGGAATTAATTCTTCCTTCATCATTTGATCTTCCAAGCCTTCAATTGGTGATTGGTCTGCACCAACAGCTCCCCCTCAATCATCAATTGAGGTCTTCTCTGTCTTCTTGATACTTGCCATGTCTTTGAACCTTTGTAACTTAGGTCCATCCAAACTCTTTGTCATCATATCTGCCACTTGTTCTTTTGTTGGAGTATACATCACTTCAATCTCTTTATCAAGTACTTTTTCCCTCAAGAAATGATACTGAATCTCTATATGCTTAGTCCTGGCATGAAAAACAGGGTTAGCTGCCAAATACAAAGAACTCATGTTGTCTCCAAAAATTATTGGAGTACTATGATCAAACTCAAAACTCTTCATCAAGGTCTTCAACCATATCACTTCTTTTGCAGCTTCTACCATTCCCTTATACTCAGCTTCTGTGGATGATAAAGCAACTGTGTGTTGCTTCTTTGAACACCAAGACACTAACTTGTCTCCAACATAACATAGATATCCATGAGTAGACCTTCTATCATCTGAGTCACCTGCCCAATCTGCATCACTAAACACTTTGATTCTTGTGTCAGAAGTGAAACCATAATACAAACCTTCACTTAGGGTTCCCTTGATATATCTGAGTACCCTTTGGGCTGCAATCCAATGAGTCTTCTTTGGACAATGCATGAATTGTGACAACACACCTACTGCATATGATAGATCTGGCCTTGTCAAGGTAGCATAGATTAGACTACCTACCAAACTCTGATATTTCTTCATGTCATTGAACTCTTCACCTCCATACCTGCTTAATTTATGATTTACCTCCAATGGTGTAGTTGAGGTCCTGCTATCTTCCATGTTAAACTTGACTAGAAGATTCTTCAAGTATCTCTCTTGTGAAACATATACTCCATGTTGAGTATACACAATCTGCATTCCTAAAAAATAAGATAAGTTTCCCAAGTCACTTATCTTAAACTCCTTCTCTATTTGCTTCTTGAGTTCATTGATTCCTTGAGCATCTGTTCCTGTAACAATAATATCATCAACATAAATGCACATGTAAATGTATCCATTTTCACTTGCCTTCACTAGCAAGCTACTATCTGCCTTTGATGCTTGAAAACCACATTCATTCAAGAATTTGACCAATCTGTAATTCCAAGCTCTTGGGGCTTGCTTCAACCCATATAAAACTCTCTTGAGCTTACACACATAATCTGATCCAATTGACTCCATGAAACCTTCTGGTTGCTCCATATATACTTCATCTGCAATGTAACCATTAAGAAATGCATTCTTCACATCCAATTGTGATAATTTCCATCCCTTGCAAGTAGCAATAGCAATCAATGTCCTAATTGTAGACATCTTAGCAACAGGACTAAAGGTTTCATCATAATCTACCCCATAAGTTTGGGCATAACCTTTAACCACAAGTCTAGCCTTATATCTAGACACCTTACCATCTGCAAACCTCTTTGTTTTATATACCCACTTGCATCCAATGACTTTCTGATTCTTTGGTCTTGGTACTAGTTCCCAAGTTTCATTTTCAAGTAGAGCATCATACTCTTCTTGCATTGCCTTCTCCCAATTCTGTTTACCTTTGGCTTCTTCATAAGTGGTTGGATCTTCTTCTGTTTTCACAATGTAAGCATAATCTTTTGTTGTTAGGAAAGATGTATCATAGCTATACCTTATAGGCTCTTTCCTTTCTCTTGTAGATCTTCTGATTTCTGCACTTCTTGAAGTTTCAGCCTCATTTGATTCTGGATCAAATCTTGGCCCTTCTTCTACATGATCCTGCACTCTACATCTAGAGTCAACTTCATCAACAATTTCTTCACATACTTTTACCTTTGCCTTTCCTTTCCTTTGTATTTCTTCAACACCTGCATACTCATTTGGTGATCCTGTATACCACATGTTTTGCTCATCAAATGTTACATCTTTAGTAACAAGAAATTGCTTTGTGGATGGACTCCACAACCTGTAACCCATTTGTCTATCATCATATCCAATAAACACATACTTCTCTGCTTTTGGTTCTAGCTTATGTCTTAATTGTGAAGGAACATAAGCATATGCAATACATCCAAATACTTTACAATGATCAAGACTAGGCTTCTTACCCCACCATGCTTCATAAGGGGTTCCTCCATCCAAAGCTTTGCAAGGCAACCTATTCACAAGGTATGTTGCAGTGTTAATGGCCTCTGCCCATAAGTAATTTGGACAATTCTTTTCCTTCATCATGGCTCTTGCAAACTCCACAAGAGTCCTATTCCTCCTTTCTGCTACTCCATTTTGTTGAGGAGAGTACCTGCAAGTCACTTCTCTTTTGATACCTGCATTCCACAAATAATCATCAAACTCTTTTGAGAAATACTCTCCCCCTCCATCTGATCTTAACCTCTTTAGCTTTTGTCCTGTGATCCTTTCTGCATAAGCATGAAAATGTTTGAATGTCTTGAAGACTTCTGATTTGTCCTTGATTACATACAAAGTAATCCACCTGGTTGCATCATCAACAAACAACACATAATATCTGGATCCATTTATGCTATAGTCCCTTGAGGGACCCCATACATCTGTATGAACCAATTCAAGCATGTTTGAATACTTGTACCCTGATTTGTTATAAGAACTTTTATGTGCTTTACCTAATTGACAAGCTTCACACTTGTACACCATATGTTGCCCTTCAATGTTTGGCAATCCAAGCACCACCTGATTCTTTGACATCTCCTTTATAGCTCTCTCATTAAAATGACCTAGCCTTTTATGCCATAGGTCTAATTCAGACACCTTTTGACCTCCATAGGTAAACAATGCATGTCCCACATTACCTTGGACTTTGAGAGTAAACAATCTCCCTTCCTTTTTACCTGCAATTATGGTTCTATATCCCTGATTTGGATCTTGTACATAAACACCATCATTTGTGAATCTTACCTCATATCCTTTCTCCACAATTTGCCCTACACTTATCAAATTTTTAGGAATAGTAGGAACATAAAGTACCTTACTCAGAAGTGTACTTCCACTCTTTGTCTTCACTGATCCAATGCTCTCCACTTTATGTTTGGTATTATCACCTGTTTGAACTGTATGTCCATTCACCCTTGCTTCCATATCAGTCATCAAGGATAGATTCCCACTCAGATGGTTGCTGCACCCTGAGTCAATATAAAACACTCTTTGATCTTCTCCCATTGATTCATGAGTTGCATTCAGGATAAGAGTCATGTCATCCTTCTGATCTGATGCATAATTGTAATAATTATTGTTGTAGGACTGAGATTGGAAGTTTCTTCCACCTCCTCTACCATATGATGTCCTACCACCTCTTCCTCTGAAATTGCCTCTTTGGTTTCTGCCTCCTCTACCTCTTTGACTATAATTCTGATTGTTGTATCCTCCACTTTGATTATTATACCAACAATCATTTGCCAAATGATTTGTTCTGCCACAAATCCAACAAGCTTTAGCATTATCTTTGTTCTTACCTCCTCTTCCTTTACCTCTGAAATTTGTCTTCCCTTTTGTGAAGTTGGCTTGATTTGAATTCCCTTCATCATCATTTGATTGCTTTCCCTTGCCATTCTTTTTCTTGTCTTTGGAGTACATAGCTTGACTTGTACTTCTATCATTGTCTCCTTTAAGATCCTGCTCAAAGGTTAGCATATGTCCTAACAATTGATTAAGGTCAGGAGTAAAGTGATCAAGTGACAACTCTATGGACAAGATAAAAGGCTTCCACTTCTCATCACCTCTTAGACCTGTAAGTATTTGTCTTACCAACTTTTCTTCTTCAATATCTTCATCCACTGCTCCCAAGCTATCTGCAATATCTTTCATCCTTGCCACATAATCTGAAATTGATTGTGAGCTCTTTTTCTTGAAGGTTGTGAACTCAGCCCATAGTGAGGACTTCCTTGACTTAGTTGTATTTTGGAAATGCTCTTCCAAGGCATTCCAAACATCTGTGGCACTTTCTAAACCTCTGATGTGAGGTAGAAGGTAATCATTTACAGCCATGTAGATGATACTCCTTGCTTGAGCATCCTTTCTCATCCAAGTCTTCAACATTGCAAGTTCTTCCCTAGTAGGAATACTTGGATCTGCAAATTCTGGTTTTTCTTCATCTCCTGTAATAAATGATATAAGATCTTTGCTCATGAGGTGTGCTTCCATCCTCATGGACCATGCTGGATAGTTCTCCCTATCTAGCTTATCAATCTGCAAGCTTTCTCCCATCTTGTATCCACCTATGTATTGAAATCTTCAAGCTTTACAAACAATGTATATACCTTTACTTCGAATTGAACTCCTTTTGCCTTTCTTGATGTCAAATAGTCTTCTCCTCAAGTTTTGACTCCAAGCTTTCACTTCTTGATCCTTCAAATGTTGAATCTCTTGAATCTGCAGCAGTCGGGATCCTTCTTTCTTCAAATTGATGTCTCCTGCTCTGATACCACTGATGGAGAGTGTTAATCTCCAAAAGAATAACCTATTCTTGTGATTAGAGCACCTCTATACCAAGAATAAGTCAAAAACTTTCCACTCTTTAGAGGATCAACTTCTAATTATCAAAAGATGAACAAATCTGTGAAGAAGATGATACACAGAAAAGTCTGCTGCACTATTTCCTTACATTGACTTATCAAACGTGTAAAGTTTTTGATGAAACTTTGTACGAATCATCTCCTAGAGATTGCGCAACTATTCCAAGTTGAATTACTCCAAAAGATTAAGTATAACTTGAGAAATTGATTTCACAAGTTACCTATGTCAGAAACTGTCATCCAAAACAGTCGACTTTACACCTGTAACTTTTAAGACTTGGTTCTCCTTGAATAGAACCCGTTTTACAAAATGCTTTTAGACATAAGTAGCTTATCTTCTAACTTAAAGATTAAGCCCTCACTCATGCAAAACTTTAAACTGTGCTAGGAGAAATGATCAAAACATTGACTTCGAAATATGCGCCTGTTTTAGGAACCTATGAATACACTTCACATATGAATGTTCCTACACTTAATTCACTCAGCCTGATTACAATTGGAAGCTGAAACTTTGCACAGAGGTCAAGCAACTCTCAACTTAGACTTGTACAAAAGCATTCCACAATTGATCTACTGTAGAAGGAGAACACGCAGAAACATCGGGCGCAAAATTTTTCATTTACTCAGAGAAAAACAACTGAGTGATGAGAGCAAACTCAAAAACACTTTCCTCTATCTCTTGACTTCTATCTCCCTCATTCTTGACATCTGACTATTGTCACATATGCTCTCACACATGCCCCGACTTTTCTCAAGGTATTTATAGATAATTTGTACATAATTCTTACTGAACAAAAGATCTAAGTCATCTATGACTATGCTAATGTACATATGTGTACACTTCTCTTGTCATCTGATTGTAATCTTCTTCCACACTTTAGGAATTAATTCTTCCTTCATCATTTGATCTTCCAAGCCTTCAATTGGTGATTGGTCTGCACCAACAAAATATTGCTTCAAGAAGAAGAAGAAGGATAATTCTAAGTCTACTTCAAAGACTGAACATCAGTCTCATTGCGAGTCTCTTTCTCACAACTAAGCACAAAGCACTTGTGGCATCCATTCCCAAGAAAGAATGGATTTTTGATAGTGGTGCTTCATCACATATGTGTCATGCCGATTTTCTTGAGTTTGAAGAGCATAAAGGTCAAGTGTATCTTGGAGACAATAAGTACATTGAAATCCAAGGAAGAGGAAAAGTTCAAGTTGCAAACTCTAAAGGTGAGACCAAGTCACTCAAAGATGTTCTTTATGTACCAAGCCTTTGTAAAAACCTTCTCTTAGTAAAGGCCATTACAAAGTGCAACATGATAGTGCAATTTGATCACAACAAAGGTCAAGTCATTGATGGTGAATCCAATGAAATGGTAGCTCAAGGCTATGAAGACAAAGGTCTCTACAAGTTTTCAAGTTTTTTGGCCAAAGATTCAAGTCTTAGCTTATGGCATTGTAGATTTGGACATACCTCATGCTTAGCTAAGATCTTTTCCAATCATCTTGTCAAAGGTCTACCCAGGATCGCACAAGTGGGATTAAACTGCCAAGCATGTGCCAAGAAAACAATTGTACCTTTGCCTATAGAAGCATCCATTTCTACATCAAAACCTTTAGCATTAGTCCATGCAGATATTTGTGGACCTATGAATAAACCTTCTCTAAGTGGGTCAATTTACTTCTTCCTGATAGTAGATGACTTCACTAGATATACTCGGGTTTATTCACTCAAGCATAAAGAAGATGCCCTTTCCATGTTCAAAGAGTGGATACAAACAATTCAAGAAGACTTTCCAAGCTCTTTGAAGATCATCCGATCCAATGCTAACAATAGCTTTTTCAATCACAACTTCTCCAAGTACTTGAAGCAACATGGAATCAAGTATCAAGCAATGAAAGATACTCAACAAGGTATTGCCTTAAAAAAGAGTCAAATTGTGATCCAGATGGCCAACATTATGATTATTCAACAGCAACTTCCACTAAAATTTTGGGGTGAAGCAATACAGACAACAATACATATTCAAAATAGAGGGTTTTCATATGTCTTGAAGAACCAAACACCATTTGAGGCTTACTTTCAGAAGAAGTCGAGTGTGATCTATTTCCGCATCTTTGGTAGTGATGCCTATGTCCAAGGCCATGATGATGATCGGCCTAAGAAGTAAATTTTCATCGGTTATAGTGAACGACAAAAGACATACAAACTCTACGACCCAAAGAGTCACTTAGCTACAGTAACCAAAGATTGCACCTTTGATGAATACTCTAAGTATTCATCTATTTTGAATCCTCCCATTTCCACTTCAGAGGGAGATCATTATAGTTTTGGACAGTCACACTATATGGAGCATGCTCTCCTTGTACATGGCTTTCCATACCGTTTTGGAGCAAGAGGAATCAGAGATACCGTCTCAGCTTATACCTCATATATCTACACCTCCTATCGTACCATTGAAGGTTTAGATTTCCCCTCAGCTTTAGTTGGGCATTACTCCAGGATCAGTGACTCATCATGTTCCATTCCTATCTTCGAGAGTCCACTCACCTCATCTACAACAACATTATGAGCATGAACTTTTCCATTCATGGAGTCCAACATCTTTTCATCTACCGTATGATACTCCTACATCTACTTGGACTCATCCATCAATTGGATCATTTTTTGGGCTAGCTTCTCAATTCAGAGGGCGCTTCCATGGTCCTACTGACACACATCAAGACTCTGTACACTCCATGGAGGATTACAACATACAGATGTACTACCATGTGACTATTATTTTATGCTTCATACTTTATATCTCATGTTTGCAGGACCTACTTCTTGGCAATACACATCTCGTGGTGGATATTGTCAAAGCTTTGGAGGTTCCCATGTACCATATAGAGTCATCCTACCTATCTTGCATGGAGGTGATCTCATCCAATGAGATCTTGTTTCGTTCCTATACCTCGTAGGTGGTGTACCTTTGGAGCATCCGCTTGATCCATCTGGTGAAGATCTTATGGAGTACCTGGCAATCTTGCATGGTCGATACCACTTGGAGGCTATGGATTTTCTAGATGGAGACTTCCTATTTGATGCTCGTGCTACTGTTGCTACATTCTTGGTGGACCTTTCTCTCATATCCTAGCAGCCTCCATACTCTACAAAATGGAGGTGCAGAGGGGGTGTTGAGAATATGAGAGTGCATCTCCCTTTTGTATCTTGCAGTCATTCTATTTCTATTTCCATTCCATTACATTTCCATTTTATATTATATCCTTTGTATTTGGGTACCTTGTCATTTTCTTCTGCCATTGTATCATTCTCCTTTGAGGGGAATTATCCCACATGAGATGTACTTTGGAGAGCCCCTCCCAAATCTATATAAGGAGGGCCTCTCCCCCCATTTGTACTTGGTTAGAAGCTTGAGGAGCCTAGTCCATGCTCTTGGCAAGCTCATTTCTAATCCATGTGAGTTTAACCAGTTCTTGGTCTACTCAATTTGAGTCTCTCACACTCTTTCTTTTGTGAGTACACTCTTCTTTTCATTTTGCATTTGTGCTTGTACTCTTTACATTTATAACTCCTTTCTCTTCAAATATATTTTCAATGTTTTTTTAATATTCTTTTAATGTTTCAAAACTAATTTTTATCCATTTAAATGTGAATAGGAAAAATCTTAAGTGAAAGGCTATAAATAAAGGTGTCTTTCTTCATTTTATCACTTTACATCCTAAGAGAATGGCACACACAAAGCAAACTACTAGGAAGGATCATGTCATCTACCCTAGCCATGTGCACGGTATGTAGTGCCCACCATCAATGACACCCCAGAAGAAGTGTCGAACCACAAGCCACTCTTCTAGACAAAAATCAGGTGTAGGGACACACTCTGGTAGCATTCCATCACGAGGGAATGAAGCTTCAATACAAGAGAGAGCCCCCACGTAAGACATCATTCAAGGCAAGGCCCAAACAACAAGGATGAAGACATGTTGTATTGGAATCAATGTGAAATTTAGAGAGTTCCTCGAATGAAGAAAGTGTTAATGAGCCACCATGGAATGATGATCATATCTCGGTGAACCATCACAAGGAGGCAAGACACTCTCTACAGGACAAGGACAAAGACCAACTGGTGAAGAAAGAGAGCAAAGTCAGGCAGAACAAGTAAATGATGAGGCAAGACCATCTAGGTGTGATCCAAGAAGAAAGAAGAACTATCAACCATGTTGTAGACCACAACAACCACAACCCAACATCCCTCCAAATGCAAGAGCACCACAAAGGCGTAGAAAGAAGACCATAGCCTTTGCAGAGATTTGGCATTATCAAAAGCCTATGGAGCTTCTTATTGCATGAAGGCCATTTGCAAGAGTTTCGAAGGAAGAGCTCCAAAGCTATTGCGTTGGACTTCATATTCAAGGGATAGCCATTGAGGCCCTCCAAGAAGCTGTAGAGGTGTACCTAATCTCAATGTTGGAGGACCCTAACCTGTGTGCTATCCATGCAAAGAGAGTGACAATACAACCTAAAGATATGTAGCTAGCTAGAAGGATTAGGAAGGAATAACCCTTAACATTTGTAAACTCACTTGTATACTTACATCTTGTACAAATATGAAACATAGTTTCTTCCAGATCTATACACTCTCAAAGACATTCATCCAAGGTGTCTAGGCATTTCACATACAACAAAGTTATCAAGTTTCCATTAGTTAAACCATCCAAAAATAATGATATGATTTTTTGTTGCTTTGACATTTTAATTGTTGGACATCAGCCCACATATTGATGAAATCTTATGGACACAAACCTCATTTACTCATTGGGTGCTTGTTTGAAGTTGTGAATCAAAGAAGAGGTGTTATGTTTTATTCCCATCTTGGTGAACTCATTGATGAATTCTTCTAAGAATTGCTCAATGTTTGAGAATCTATTTGGATCCAAGGGTTGGAACCAATTCAAAGTCGTTTGAGTCCAAAAGATTGATATTGAATAAAAAAGTCCTCTATTTGTTCAACTCGCAATACTTGTTTAAACTATGCTACATGGTCATAGTGATTTCTTAGGCACTTTGCTACCTAATAAGGTCTTAATCTTCTACCAACATTAGGTGGTCAAGGAATAACTAGAACAACTTGTCAGATACCTAGTCCTCTTCCTTGTGGAGGTCTTAGAGGAAAAGGTGGTCTATTCATTGACTCGCCTACCAATTGGGTGTTGGGTATTGTGCTCGTATTTGGTGTAGGAAAATGGACATGAGGTCTGAATGGAACACTTTGTCATCTACTCTACCTAAAGATAGGGTTTCCTTGCCCTTGTTGCTGACCTTGAGGGTTTCGAGAAGTGGTTTCCTGATCGCTTGGGGGGAATAGTAATGTAACATAATCCTGGTAGGAGATGGTTGAACCACACCCTAAGAGAGAGGATTAGGAAGTAATCCTCAACCATGGCTTTTGGGGCAAGTGGTTAGCCCATCACATTCCTAACCAAGAGGTTGTGAGTTCAATTCCTTACAAGTAACAAACCCATGTAGTGCAATTTAGATCTTTCTGAATATGTGACTTACCAATATCTTCTTTTATCTTGGTCTAGTTAAGTGACTTGAGAAGAGTCTTCTGGATCATGAAACTCATAGATAGTGGCAAGATTAACATTGCTTCACACTATAGGTGAAGTTGTTTGCAATAACTTATCTGTTCCAACAATCAAATAGTAATCAACCAAATCATCATCCTGAGGAATTCTATCTCCTCTCCAAATATTCACTACAACATATTTTCCTTTGTGCGTAGTCATAGATTCTCTATTATCCACACTATTTGGGTTATTTCTCCACTTTCATTATTATTTTCAAGATACAATTGTCCTCTTTTGTCCATGTAGAATCCATCTTCAAACTTTACTATAGGTCTTTGGAAGACTTCAGAGGTAGTAGAGTTTCTAGTCTTGGCATAGACCTATTGAGTCAATTTAAGCATATGGGTACTCCATGTGAGTTTTTAGAAACATACTGCAAAGAAGTTCTATATTCTCCTTCTATCAAGGACATGATTTTTGAAGAATAGGTAGAAATATGCATGTCTTCAAAGGTCATCATTACTTCGTGTTTAGATTCACTGGTGGTTTTTGAGTAGGTGGAGTGAATACTTCTTTGATTCACTCTACCTACTAAGGATATTACACTTGTTTGGCTCCCTATGACACATCCTGATCTCAAGTTCATTCAAAGTCTATGAATCCTTGTGTGTTTTTTAACCCTCCCTTTTCTTATCTTCCTTTTTGAATGTTTGCTTAGGTCTGTTGGCAGTAGCTAGAGGCACAGACGTCGAGGAAGCATGTAAAGACAGAGCACAATGAAGTAGCAGGGAGCCAGATGGATTATTTTTCAAACAAATGCTTTTCAAAAACTCTCAACGGTGATTTTCATCACTCATGTATCATATGTAACATAGAAAAACCCATTTTGTAATTAGTAGCTCCATTTTGTGCAAGCCAAGGAGTCCTTGAGCTTGAGGAGCTTAGGTAGAATGAGCCCACCAATTTTGGTTATTTTTAGACCTCGTTTAGACCTTCAAATAGCATCTAGAACCTATTTTTTAACTATGTTGGTCACTAGATGTGAAACCGGTCAAAACTAGTCTAAAAACTATAAAAAGAGCTCGAGAGCTCATCTTTGAGGTTACCTTCCAATGTGTCTTGCTTGTCTCTTCATTGTGTGTGTGTATGTGTGTGTGCTTCTATATGCTTCTCACTTTCACTCTCACTACATCTCACATTCACAATCTTCGTATCACTCCTATCCCTTCCACGAATTGACATTAAAGAGGTGGAGCTTCTTAACGTGGTACTTACCATTGTGCTAGAGCAACACCAAATTTGGCACTGTTGCCAAGGATTGAGTCTAAGACAAATGTGTGATGGTAAGAGTATAGCAAGAAGTGGCATTGGAAGGTAAAAAATTCAGTTTTTGTTGTTGTTTTTAATTAGTTTTTAGTGTTTTTCATCTCCTCTATACTCTTCCTTCACCACCACATCATCTTCTTCCACTTCAAAAAAATCAGAAAATTCATCATAACCACCCATTCTCCTCATTTCCCCTCATTTGTGCATGCGAGAGAGAGAGAGCTTTTGTGCTTGTGTGTTTTTGAGTTTTCTTGCAGGTACAGTGCTCCAGAGCAGGAGGAAAGATTCCAAAAGGTAAAAAAATCACTTTTTTGTCAGAATCTATCGTGCGTGTCAGACCATCACGATGATCTGCCAAACTCAAAATTTTTGGTAAGCGAGTTCACCACCGTATAGGCGATCCTTGCGCACATAGGAGTCCACATTTGCATTTCACAAATTTTCATTTTGGTGGACCATCGCGATTGGCTCACGCCATCGCCACGGCTCAGCCGGACCATCACGACGGTCTCACACCATCGCAACGGTTCACTTGAGCCATCACGATGATCATTGACCATCGCGACAATCCCGTCGACCCCACGCCATTGCGATTGGCCCATGCCATCGCAACGATCCTGCCACGTGTCAAGCCAGACCATCACGACGATACCAGCTATGCCATCGCGACGCCTCAAAGTTGGACCATCATGATTGGCTCAAGCCATCATGCCTCGTGACCATCGCAATGGGCTCATGCCATCACGATTGTTGCGTTGACCGTTCACCGACACCATCGTGATTGCTCACCGATTGGACCATCGTGACGACTCACACCCGTGGACCATCGCAATTGTACCCCGCCATGGCGATGGTCCCAGACCATCACGAGTATTCCAGACCATCGCGATTGTCCACCCCAAACGCAAAAAATAGGGTTTGATTTTTTGGGCAAATTTGAGGCTAATTTGAGAAAAAGTTTGGGTGACTAAGCTCATTAGAGACCCCCTAGCTCATATTGGAAGAAAAACCTATTTGCCAGTTTTTACCCCTAAGGGCATGAACACTCATATCTTTTTCATCCGAAGTCCGTTTTTTGAGCTTTATAGCTCATTAGAAAGATAATTTTAGATAAGATAATTTGAGGTTGACCATTTGTGAGACTAGAAAAGAAAGGGGGCATTAAAATTTTGGGCAAAGGAAAAGGGACCTAAGAGGTGTATATATCAAAGTGCTTTATCATTGAGTTAAGAAGTGGTCTAAACATTGAATTTTTACAGGTCTAGCAAGAGCTATCGAGGGTGATCAAAGCAAGGCAGTGAAGAACGCAAGGCTTGGGAAGTGCGACTTCTTGGGCAATAGAGCAATCAAAGGAGCTGTTTTGAGGTTGGAAGAATACTCAACCCCCTCAGTCAATTATTAGCTTAGGCTAAACGTTTAGCATTGTGGATTGAAGTAGAAAGACGATAGGAACGATCAAGTTCAAGAGACTTAATTTTTCAAGTCCAAGACTAAGATTAAAGTGTGCGATATGAAAACCTAAAGGAAAGAACCTAAGTCTGATGGAATGAGAACTCAAAAGTACAAAGAAAAGTCGATTCTTGATGCATACAATAAGACAAGACAAGAACTTAAAGGAATTAAAAAAGAAATTAAGAACAAAGAACCATTGACAATCAGAGTGTGTATTGAGTGTTTCAAGAAGTAAATTCATGAACCTTAGATCGGGTAATCATATAGGTAAGTCAGACTCACAAAGCCCTAGATCATCAGAAGCAAGTGTAAGAACTATTGCACGTTCGTGGGCTCAACAATTGAATAGCCACCCTTACGAGTTGGGCTCAGATACAAGTGAACCGGAAATGGCTTTTAGTACAGAAAGACCAGAAGGAGGGTTAAACATAGCATACTTGGAAAGACCCGAAGGACCCTATAGAAATCAATTAGAATATGTCCGAGCCAACCGCTTAGGTGCTCGCATCTATGAGGATGGTTTGCGAAGACAAGTGGTGCAAATGCACAACCCTGATCAACCCATTGGATTGGAACATCCAGTGGTGAAATTTGAGAGAGATGCATACATAGACAAAGAAGGAGCGATGTACATCCTAAGTACTCAGCCAAATAATACCAATGATTTTGGTGTCATTCAGTTAGAGACGGAAGCGAAAACCCAAGGAAAAGAACTAGTAGAAGAAGAACTCAGGACACCTAGAGGGAAATCTGTACTGACAAGAGTATTAATCCCAGATTGGATCCCTCAGGACAATAGAAGCATAGAGTTGTTTTTAAACAAGGAAATAGATGAAGTATTTTGGAGATACAGAATGGAACAACCTAGTGAGGTAGGCTCCATCATGATTTATGAATTTAAGGACCCGGATACTCTTGGAAAGGTTGTATACCTGGATGAAACTTCAGAGCGAGTATTTGTAGTACTAGACCATGTGAGAAATAGCTACACATGGAGAGGTGAGTTAGTCTTCCCCCCATCTCAAACAAATGCAAACATGAGCCATCAGGGTGCTGGAACATCCTCAGCCCATGGCAATCAAAGAGAGAAGAACAAAGAGAGACCAGAAGTAAGTTTCACTCATCCCATAGGGAGAGATAGAACAAACATGGATGCCGATAGAGTGGAAAGACAAAGGGAACCTAGAATACCAAGTGGTAGAGATGATTTTCCTCTACCTAGACCACGTGAACACCCAAGGGTATTAAGACCCACACAATTGGTAAAGTCAATGAAAAACTATTTTGATGGGACATGAGATCCTTATGACCATGTTGCAGAATTTAAGCAAGTGCTCTGAGCAGAGCAGGTAGAAGACATGTTCACGCAATATAATGCATTTAGACTAATGTTAAAGAACACGGCTTTAACCTAGTTCCAACCATTGCAATAGAGGCAATTTAGGGATATCCATCACTTGTTAGAGTCATTCATCATGGAATTCTCTAAAAGTGGAATCAGGCATGATACGTCTTCATTGATTCATAGTTTCAAGCAGATCCCTCAGGAAACAGTTAGACTCGTAGGACGTAGGTTTAGACAATATGCTGAAAGATGTCTGATGCAAGAGTTACCCTCAAAGGCCAAGCAAGTGTCATTGTTTTTGGATGGTCTCTTGAGCTCTAAACTACACTCCTATGTATACTTCAAGGCACCCAGAACATTAGAGCAATGTGTAAGAATTTGTATAGAGATTGAGGACAACCTTGGAGACGAGTTGGTACTTTCAAAGGTCTATAAGGACTCAGATTGTTCATCTCTAGCATCCTCAAAATTGTCTAGCTCAATAGAGGACCTAGCAGAAAAAGTGGCCTAGAAACTAGGAGTTTCTAGTAAACAAATGCCTAGGGTGACAACAAACAAGCATTGTTACACCTATGGTGGTGATCATATGGCAAATGTGTGTCCCAATTCAACACAACCACAAGCCAACCCTAGTGGCCAATATTGTACAATTGAGAGACAATACACGAATCACACGGCTCAAGACTGCCCATACAACAAACAAGTAGTGCGACAGAACTACCCACAAGCATACCCGCAACCAAGTAGGTATCAAGGTCAATATAATGCTCAGCCTCATTACTATAGGCCTAATCAAAACTATCCTTATCAGGCTCAACAGAGACCTCAACCTGTTTTAGCTTAGCAGCCACCTCCACCAAATATGTTGCTGCAGAAGAGAACCTCAATAGGGCTTTAGTGCCTTCTTCACTCCTGATCACCAAAAGTGACCCTAATTCTAACAGTTTTGACTCTACACATGTAGATAGTCCACCCGCATATTATACAGAGTCACCAGAACATGTGGAAACATATCAATAGGATAGTCCACCAGTGGAACCCAATTGGGAACCTGATTATGCTAACCTGATGTATACCAACCCTAATCCACGGCCTTAGTTAAGACAGCAAAGACCACAGGGTCCTAGAGGACCATGCGTTAGATGCCAAGGAGATCATTTCATAAAGCATTGCCCACATCCTCTGATAGCAGGACAATCACAATACTATAACATACAAGGCTTTTGTGCCGAGTGTGGTAAAGAGCATATCATCAAAGATCGTCCCAAGAACCCTGCTAATGCTTCAAAAGTGACACCGATCAACGTGATAGGTATTGTACATAACGCAGATGAATCCAACCCTACATATGTGTCTATCCAAGCTATAACAAGAGCCTAGGCGCTCTTACAAAATCAACAGCTTAATCCTGAGAAAATAGCAGAAACTAGCGAAGTTGGAGAGTCTAGTAATAAAAAGACGAAATCTTGGAAAGATTCCAGAGAAAGAATTAAGAGAAAATGGAGCAAAAAGATAACTAAGTTAGAAGGAATTTTGAAGGAATCAAGAGCCAAAATCCTAGAATTGACTTCACAAGAATCAAATCAAGAGAACCTAGCTCAAAAATCACGATCAGTTTTAGCAGAACCCATACCGGAAAACTTTGACATGATGTTTCGTGCATATCAAGCTAGATTAAAAGAAGGACCCCAGATAGTTGAAATGAGTAAGAACTACCCTCGAGCAGATTTAGAAATTGAGAGGACTAAACTTTGCCTGAAGATGGTAGAATCAGCACAAACTATGTTCGAAGCCTCTCGTTATCTTAATTGGAATAACATGGCAAAACTTGAATTACACTTTCAAGGACTGTTGGAGAGGCTAGAATACTTGGTCAATAGCAATGAGAAAAAGAATCAGCATAGGAACTCTACTGTCTCAGAGACACAGGAAAGGAATGCACCATCCGTGTCTCAAGTACCAAACACAGAGGTTGAAGACAACCTGTCTTCCATACATAAGTATTCACATGAATTTCTAAGAGAAATACAAGAAGAGAAGTGGAGAAAAGAACAAGGAACCCATCCTCCTATTCAAGAAATAGATGACTTGCAGGAACAATTTCCCCAAGATATTCCCTCTATTTACGATGATGTAGAGGAAGAGCAACTGAGTGAACACATAGGTTTTGAATCCAATTCTTTGCAAGAATTGCCTCAATTCACAGGACCTTGGGAAGCCAAGTCTATTAGCATGAGAGCACCCACTATAATAGTGAGGAATGAAGAATCATTAATCCCTAGAAACATGGAAACCAAGGTACAATGTCATCTCTCTAGAGGAATCATTGAAGGTTAAACCGGAATTGTGGAAGCATGTAGCAAATCAATTCCCTGAGCTTGCTAGTGCTCACTCTCAAATAGAATCACACAAAAAAGTACCAGAAATACCAATAGAAAGAACCAGAGATGTAAGCAAAGGAGAGGAAGGTAACACTTATCTTCCAATAACACATCAGGGCTACACCACCAAAGCCATCTTAGATTCAGGAGTCGGAGTAGCCATGGCTACTACTGGTTTATGGAAACGTTGGGGTAAGCCAGCATTAAGACCTACCAGGATGAAGTTACAAATGGCTGACGGACATATAGAAAAACCATTGGGCTTACTAGAAGGCATATCTCTCACCACTTGTGGTGTGGAGTTTGAGCATACTTTCACCATTTGTGATTTTGGGAAAAAATCATGCTTACGAGATGATTTTAGGACAACCATTCATCCGTCAGTTGCAAATCGTACAAGATTGGGGAACTAACTCTTTGTACTTGCAACATTTAGGAGTGATTACTAAAGTAAATCTTAAAGACTATTCCCATTGAGATATACCCCCAATACAATAGAACACCATCCATAAGACACAAGAAGAAACAGAATCGGTACACTCATTGGAATCAGATCCCTCATGGTTGCACGAGGATACTCATCTATGGATGTATAAAGTAGCTAAACAAGAGGAAGAACGGTTAGAAGCCAGGACTTTAGGCCCATCACAACATCCAAAAACCCTTCAAGACGTAGCTTACATGCCTATAGTATTTCTAGACGAGGAATTCAAGCCTCATGGTTGGGCAAAAATTTTAGCAACAATGGATGTAGCCATCAATGAAGAGCAATTGACACCCCACTGCGACGAGGATGGCTATGACTTTTCAATCTTCACAATAGAGACAATCATGTGTGATTTCATTATTGAAGAATGCGAACCTAGCATTGATGCATTTGAGGATGCAAGCGACTCCGATCTAGAGTCAATCTTTATGGATCCACCCTTTGCATCAGATGAAGAATACTTCTACGAAGTAGAATTTCACCCTCAGAGACATGGAGAGCTTACAAATGATGTGAGGTTAACCACACAAGTGACTGCCAAAAGTGAAGGTAAGAAAAAAGAAAGAAGAAAGAAACCATGTCAGAGGAAGAAGAATCTTTGTCTGAGGTTCCCGAAAACTTTAAGAAGTATGAAATAGAAGATAGAAGAATCATGGTACAAATGCATAAAAGAAAAGCTGATGTTGGAGAAGTATATGATAACCGAGAGAAAACCAAAAAAATCATAGTCAGCATAGAAGGAGAAGAAGAAAAATGTACATACATAGGGCATGATTTGACGAATGAAGAAGAAGAATAGTTAATTGCCCTATTACGTGAATACAGAGATGTGTTCGCTTGGAGTTACAAAGGCTTGAAAGGAGTAGACCCGGATATATGCTCCCATAGAATCCCTATGACTCCATATGCAAAACCCACAAAACAAAAACCATACACGTACAATGATAACTACGCTGCTAAGATTAAGGAGGAAATAAATCGCTTGATAGAAGCAAGATTCATTTACGAAATTGAGCATACTGAATGGGTATCCCCCATTGTGGTTGTGCCCAAGAAGAATGGAAAATTGTGTGTGTATTAACCTTAAAAAAGTTAATGCCACCACAATTTGAGACAGTTATCCTCTTCCTATCACGGAACATTTATTGGAAAGAGTTGTGGGCAAGGAAGTTTATAGCTTTCTTGATGGTTTCTCAGGCTATAATCAAGTAGCCATTGCTCCAGAAGATCAACACAAGATGGCTTTTGCCATAGAATGGGGAATATTTGCATTTCGTGTGATGCCATTTGGGTTCACAAATGCACCCGCCACTTTCCAGCGACTTATGTGTCATGTTTTTAAGGAATCCTTACGCAAGAATTTGGAAGTCTATTTTGATGACATATGTGCACATTCGAATATGAGGCAGACACATATCCCAGAACTAAGGCAAGTATTTGACAAATGTCGAGAATATCAAGTTTGTTTGAACCCAGAAAAGTGTGTTTTCATGGTTAGACAAGGAAAAATTCTAGGACACATTGTGTCAAAGAATGGAATCTCTACGGATGAAGAAAAAGTGAAAGTAATTGCCGAATTACCTAGACCAAATAACGTAAAAGAGGTACAGGCATTTATGGGTCATTGTGGTTAGTACAAACGATTCATACACATGTATGCAATCATAGCCAAGCCTCTGTACTCTCTTTTGACCAAGTTTGAATGGACAGATGAATGTGAAAACTCTTTCAATGAACTAAAACGACGTTTGTCTCAGCACCTATATTGACAACCCCAAATTGGAGCAAGCCATTCCATGTACATGTGGATGCATCCAATTATGCCATAGGATGTGTGTTGGCACAACCCACGAATGAAGGTAATATAGACCTCCCCATACCTTATGTGAGCAGAGAGTTGAATGCAGCAGAAAGAAATTACACCACTATTGAATGAGAAGGATTAGGGATGATCTACGCAGTTAAGAAATTCAGGCATTACTTGTTGGCAAATAAGTTCAACTTCTTCACAGATCATCAAGCATTATTGTACTTAGTCAATAAGCCATGTAACACGAGACGACTGATACGTTGGTTTCTATTACTCATGGAGTATGACTTCGAAGTAGTAGTCAGGAAAGGAAAGACCCATCTTAGAGTTGGCCACCTTTCAAGATTGACCATAGGAGAAGCTCCTCAAGGAATAGTTGATGAATTACCGGATGCATATTTGTTTAACCTTGAGATAGTATCAAAATGGGCTAAGCCTATTGTCCCTATTCTCACATACAGACCCAAGAATCCTAGGATAAGGATCAAAGAAGGAGAGATTACCAAGTCTCAGAGATATCAAATAATAGCAGGAAGTATATATAAACAGGATAATCAAAAGATTCTTGCTTGTTGTGTAGATGAGTTAGAACATGCAAATTGGTTGCAATTAGCACATGTAGGTGCATTAAAGAAACATCACTCAAAATATCATACCTTGCAGACTCTGCATAGACTAGGAGTATATTGGCCTTCTATGGAAGCAGATGTCTACAAGTTGTGTAAAGAATGCCCTGTCTATTGTGAAAGACCACCAATAGAACATGCTACGTTATATCATATGTCTCTCACACGTGAATGGAGTGAACCTTTAGTGATGTACTTGAGGACGAAAACATTCCCTCAAGGAATGACCTTAGCACAACAACGCAGTCTAGAGCAAGAAGCTCAGGACTATTCACTTATTGGTGACAATATATACAAACGAGGACGAGATGGATACTTAAGACAATGTGTTCATGAAAGCGTTTGCACGTACTAGAGACTGCACACCAAGGTGTTGCAGGAGTTCACTTTGGCCGCGATAGGATAATCAAAGCCATACTCTTTGCAGGATTATGGTGGCCCACTCTTCACATGGATGCACATACCTATGTTAAGAGATGTGATGTGTGCCAGAGAACCCAGTTTCCTACTCGCAGAGATGAAATGCCATTGAAACCCATGATGGGAGGACGTGCATTCTCTAAGTGGGGTATAGACTTTGTAGGACCCATTAACCCCCCTACAAAAGGTACACATGCAGAATACATTATTGTAATGATGGATTATCTTACCAAATGGGTAGAGGCAAAGGCCACAAAAAAGAATGATGCACACACGATTGCAAAATTCTTATTTGAAAATGTCTTTACAAGATATGGATTGCCTATAGAGTTAGTGAGCGATCAAGGAACTCACTTTCTAAACCAAGTCATTGAATATTTCTTACAAGATTTTATAGTGATTCACAAGAAATCCGCACCATATCATCCTCAGGCCAATGGTCAAGAACAAAGCACTAACAAGATCCTTTGTAACGTACTGACGAAACTCGTGAACAATAAATGTTCAGATTGGGACGCTGTTTGGGCATATTGAGTGGCCTACAAGATCGTACTCAATGCAAATCCCTTTCAAATGGTTTTTGGTCAGAATGTTGTGCTTCCTTTGGACTTCTTGATACCGACCCTTAAGGTTGCACAAGAACATCAGTGGACCGGCCATGAATTATCATCAAGAATAATGGACTTGGAACGGTTAGGAGAAACCAGGTTGAAAGTAGCAACAGGCATATATGCAGCAAAGATGCGAGAGAAAGCCTATTTTGATGCACATGTGAAAGATAAAGGCTCAAAAGAAGGAGATTTAGTCTTAGTGTATAAGTTGAAACAACATGCACGAAAACTAGAAAAGCGAGGTTATGGACCTATGATCATTAACAGACTCTCGACAAGTGAAGTAGTACAATTAGCCACCCTAGAAGGAGACATAATGCCTAATTACATTAGTGGTTGTAGAGTCAAGCTTTATCACGAACCTCTTACTGAGGATATGCTTAGTCGACTCACGTTGGCAAAGAAGCATAAGGAGGAAGAAAAAAGAATACGTGCGAAAGCTCAGGCGGAAGCTATAGAATGCATTAAGTGCATGAAGCTAAGAAGATAAGGACTAGGCAGAGAGCATTGTAACCATCTGGAAACAACACCCAGATACCCCATGGCCATGTGTCAAGCAAAGTCAAGTAGTCATCCTAGCATAGTGGATAGGAGACCATTCATTATAGTCAGGCTAGATCATGACAACCCTTGTCAAGAGCTCAGGGCTTTAATTGATTCAGGCGCTGCGACTAGTGCAATTAGATGGTCCCACTATAAGGACTCAGGAATAGAAGTGCGGCCAATTGAGGCATACCTCGTAGGGCTAGGAGGCATGGAAACCCCTTGCATAGGTGAGGTAGATCTTCCTATCTTCATCCACGATGTGACCATGATAGCAAAGCTACTAGTGTGCCATGATGACAACCTGATAGAACCCCTAATCCTTGGCCAAGATTGGCTATACAATCACTCAGTGGACCTAAAGCTTAGACAAGGCTCCTTGCAGATTGGAACCTTATATCAGTAGCGAGTGATACCGCTTGACTTCCCTAACAACACTCCACCTGAGGTATGTAACCCTAGACCATATGAACTGCATGCGATGGAGGACCGGAAGATATTGGCCAAATCCCTCGGCTAAGAAGGCTCTCTTCAAAGTCAACCCATGAGAGCTTGGTGATGGATAGTTGTCAGACAAAAGGATGTCAACAGGTTTTCCCCTCGTCTTCCAGCAGCGGACAAATGGGGACCATTGGCAGTTAGGTGGGTTACATCAGCGGTCAGGTGGACTGCATCAGTGGACAAATGGGCATGGCACCCTGCAGTGCCCATCCTTCCACACTTACTATGGACTGGCCTAGATTTTTGATACAATACCGACGACCCTACTAGACTATGCAAAGAAAGTAGCAATATCAGAATCCCAAAGCAATCCGCATGAAACAAATATGGGTGCCAAAAGGATAGAAAGCACCGCTAGTTTCCAACAATGCAGACAGTGATAAGAAGTAGTTAGGGCAGAAGCGGAGTCAGCATCCGACATCTCCTGGACCTTGTTCTACAAGTACAAACAGTCGAGAGATTTGGATCGACAAGAAGTACCTGATGAATTGACCTACACCCACGTAGATATGGGTACCCAAACAGTGTATTATAGCTCAACACTCAAGCCATGTAACATATACCCCTCAGAAATCTTTTCACCCCTCAACACCACCACATCCAATATCATCTTTCGTCCCTTAGTAGAAACATACCACCTGCTCAACCACTCTTAGGAAATGGATACCGAAATGTATCCAGAAGCCCTCTCATGACCAATTGTCTAATATTAGTCCCACCCCGACTAAACACTACCCTTGTAATAATTCACCCACAACTAAACTTTGTATAAATCCACACACCATAACCCAACATCACTTATAATAACAATCTCATCAAGCAATGTATGCACTATCTGAAGCATATAGGTGTCTAGAGACCTACATTAGTTTGCAAAAATCATTCCATCAATCACCTCACAACACTAGGCTACATGGGTTACGCATCGGTTATGGAAAGGGATTGCGGTCTCACTTTAATGGGATCATGATTAATTTCCATACTAATGTCCTAATCTTTTGTAGTAGATCTCCTCCACATTTGCATCCATCATCATGCAGACACAAGGACCATCTATTGGAGAATTACTGGTTGAACCCCATCCTACGTCACAGCCACCAGAATTTCAAGGATTACCCAGACCTATGCCGATTGATGATCCTTCTAGGGGATATACCGAAAAAGTTCATCGCAATTCTCACTGCTTCCAAGGTTTAGCAAGACCTTTGGCAGATGCAGATTTTATTTTTGATGCCAATTTGACTTTTGACAGCAGTAAGTGGGGCAAATATCAGTTCTTCTCTAGAGAATTTGAAGCACTCCAGAATACAGAAGACTTAAAGCATGTTTGGGCGAGAGCAGGTTTTACAGAATACTTCAGTGATCCACTGCCCAAACCGGATTTTTACAAATGCTACTGCTTGGTAACCACACTTACAACCTAAGAGAACAAGGACTTGCCGGGCACTTTTATTTTGTCATCTTTGGTAAATGACCCCCCTTTTAAAAAGTTCTATCTGTCAAAAGACTTGATTCGAGCCACAATTAAAATACATGGAGCTCACATGCCGTCAGAGCAAGAAAGGCTGATCCCAGAGCCGATGAAGCGTGGGGACGTTATCAAATGGGAAGACATTTCGCCTATCACACCTGAGCTATCTAAGACATTACGTATCTGTATGCAAGACTTTGCATTCCCAGCTCAGGATCGATTCACTATGCCCCACATGCACATTTGGTTTGGACTATATTTAGCATGTATTGGGCCCCAAACTGTAGATCTGGCAAGTTGGATTATTGATCAGTTGTATCTAGCACAGTAGAGATGGGAAAGAAAAAAGTTATCCATGGATGTTGCGCTCTCACAAGGATTGTATATATGTGTGTTTGGCATACGACTTACCTATAGAGCATGCAATGACGAGTGAAGAGTTGAAGGCATTTAAAGGAACAGCCAAGAAAGCCAGAAAAGCTAGCAAAGGAAGGGCCGAAAAGCGCAAGCATGAAACCATCCCATGTTTGCAAGTCCTAGAGTCCACTTCACCCCAGCCATCTCCAGAGCAATCACCTACGGAACCCCCTGCAGCTATGCAACCCATTTTCATATGACTATCATGACCAGTTATCACTGAAGGTACTACCAATACCGTTACCTCTCAAGCAACCACTGCCTAGGAACCTACCACCACGGCAGCAGAAATTCCCACCTCCATTGGTGCGGAAGCATTTACATTCCCTATACCGAATCTGGAAGCAGAACCAATGAATACCACGTTCGATTTTGAAATGTCGGATGCTTTTTCAAACGAATTTCAGTTTTTTTAAGGCCAATTTTTCTCTTAAGAATATGAACAACCAAGCTACCCTACCACTCCCCCGGATCAACAGCAAGAGCAAGAAGTATCCAGTTCATAAGAAGAGAGGATGGATGATGAGGACGGAGATGATGAAGCCAGCCAAGGCACTCATGACTCCCAAGATAATGTGCAGACAGATGAACAAGAACAACACACAGATACCCAAGGTGACACCAGTACTTATGAAGATGAAACATTTGAAGCAGCTGCTTATACACTGGCAATCAAAAAGCTATACCGAACCATGCAAGCAATTTGGGCATGCAAAAAGCTATCTAAGGAAGAAATCCAAGCACTTGTAGAACACTAACTCACCATAGAAGGTTTTGAAGCAACCTACATCCAAGGTTTCAGAGAACTAGTAAAATCAGTGGGCACTAATGAAGCATTATGATATTTGCAGAGAAAGCCACTACCGCAGTCTGACCCACACCAAATTCGATTACTAGAAAAACTAGGTCAATACATTCGTGTACCGATGGATGCCCAATCATCACAATGGGCCAGGGAAGCATGTCTTATTCTTGAAGGATCTTTGGTAGAAGAAACGATCTTCATCGACTCCCCACCCCACACTTCTACTATACATACCACCACTGTTATCGAAGTACCCACCACACCAACCATTCCTCTTTCACTCCCCCCCCCCATCCAGTCTCTCTCGTATACCCTACCTCTCCCAGAACATCCATATCTTTTGATAGTGCGATAGCAAAAGCTTTTGTGGCTTCCATTCCTCTCACCCTTACCACCCCCACCCAACCTAGCCTCCCTCCTCGAACTTCCACCCTTCTATCCAGTCCATTTCTCCATCCATCCTTCCCTTCCTTCCCCACCCCTCCAAGACCCTTGTTTCCATTTCCCCCTTCATTGACTTTCTCCCCCGACCCACTGTATTTCCTCTTTCTCCTCGCCACCAAGCAGTACAAGAGACCCCATCTATAAATTACTCTACCACTTTTGTAAATCCTGTATTTACACCCACGCACGCACCCACTATCACTCCACTATTCACAGTCACGGCACTTGACACCACATCAAGTGACATGGATATATCACCTCCCATAGCACCACCACTCACTTCATCCATTTCACCACCACAATTAGGCACATCACATTTTTCCACGGTCACCACAACATCCTCTTTCCCATCCCTCTTTCCCTTTTCCCTTGCATCGACACCCACACACATAGCATCTGCATTCACTACACCATTAATTTTATCACCCACTATCGACACTCCGTTTCGACAGATGTTCGCATGCATGACCCAAGTGTGAGATGAGTTTGCATCTCTTGACACTAGTTACCAAACGCTGCAGCAGACAACGAACGATTTACAGTCGCAGATCAATTCATTATCAATCGAGAATGCCTCACTTAACACCCGCTACCAAGAGCTACGCCAGGCCTACCACAAACTTGAACTCTAAAGTGAACAAAAGACAAAAGAGGCCATCACTGATAATGACAACTTGTTGCGGGCTCAGACTATTCACAATACGATGCTTACTAGATACATGGGACTTCTTAGATGCCACTTAGCAGCAGCTAAAGAAGAGAACCAACATCTAGAGGAACAGAACACAGAGAACTTGGAAGCTACTTTAGATCAACCGGACCAACCCTTGAGTCCCAATCATTTCAAAGCTATTCCTTCAGAATCTATGAAGATGTTATTAGAAGATCATGTCATATTACTAGAAGAATACGACAGCATGAACGAGGCATACCAGAATCTCAAAGAAGACCACAAACTGCTCCAATTGAGAGCACCTGTACAGCAAGGACCACCAGCTCCTGCGGACCCATCTCTTGAAATGATCGAGGAACTCAATGCTCTAAGGGCCCAGGTAGTAACTCTCCAAACACAAATAGCAGCATATGAAGCACCCCCCAGGTTAGACTCCCCACCGGAACTACCTGCAGATGAAGAAATAGTGACTATCCCGGTGGAGGAAACTTTTGAAGAAGCTTACGAACCCCAACTCATCCCAGGCGGACGCGTCACAGTCGAAGGCCAGACGACTTTTGAACTTCCTACTCCCGCATGGATGAAGACGTTTGAAGAGCTTGGACGGACCCACTCAGCATGTGTGGAGGCACAGCTACATGCAATGGCTATGATCGAGGAGCGTATTCTACAATCTCCTTATTTTGCTCACTTGGCCCCTCGCAGATATATATCTGGGCACGAGCTACAATATAAGCCATAATTTATGTTAATGATAGAGTATATCAGCTGGCCATCAAAAAGGAAATAGGCAAGAAACCTTCTCACGCAACTCAGTTCGAGCCTGACGATTTACCACCAGATGCGCAGAGCGAAGAAATATATCAACCAACTTGGCACCAGGAATTATTACAAAAATATCTAGAGATGATGAGCACCTGGGTCAAGGCACCACTCCACTTGAAGTATAACCCATGTTGGGGACCAATGTCCCGTCGTCGCTCCTGGAAGGCATTTGCATTTAAAGTACAGAACAACAAGCAATGCCAGGATTGGCTCAATTATCCGTACTTCACTCCATCCCGCAGACCACCCACAGTTGGCTATATGATGGCAACTATTCGCCATTGGCTCCCTTGCTTACGACGAATGGATGATGTAGCTGTGCATATGACTGTCAAGATATTTGACATGATGTAGATCGTATTCAAAGTCTTCCATCGCATCAAGGCACCACACGTGAACACCCCGAGATTTGAGCATGGCAATCAAGATTTAGCATATGATATGAGTATGACGTCATCGCTCCAGGTGTGTTATGTTTGGCACTGTTGAACCAAATATTTATCGGCATGCTATAAGAGGACCTTCGAAGAAATGTTCACTACCGGTTTTTGGGAATATCACTTAGAGGTGTTCATCAGCAGGCCCACACACTTACTTCAGTTATTTGCCTGTGAACAGATGGTGTATTCCATGCACTACTGACTACCGCCATCAGATGAACCTCAACCCATAGATTGGGAGAAACTCTAGGCAGATTTGGCCCGAGGAATTCACATTTCAGAGCACACCCTCGCTCACGACCTCCTACATAATTATATCCGATAGATCCTGCATCAAGGTTCTGTTGAGGACGACAGAAGCGAGAGGGAGGGGGGTGTTGGCAGTAGCCAGAGGCACAGACATTGAGGAAGCATGTAAAGACAGAGCACAATGAAGTAGAAGGGATCCAGATGGATTATTTTTCAAACAAATACTTTTCAAAAACTCTCAACAGTGATTTTCATCAGTCATGTACCATATGTAACATAGAAAAAGCCCTTTTGTAATTAGTAGCTCCATTTTGTGCAAGCCAAGAAGTCCTTGAGCTTGAGGAGCTCAGATAGAATGAGCCCATCAATTTTGGTTATTTTTAAACCTCGTTTAGACCTTCAAATAGCATCTAGAACCTATTTTTTAACTATGGCAGTCACTAGATGTGAAACCGGTCAAAACTAGTCTAAAAACTATAAAAAGAGCTAGAGAGCTCATTTTTGAGGTTAGCTAGTGTAGACTTGTATGAGCTAGAGTGAGTTTGAGCTTGTAATTGAGATCTTGAGTAATAAAGTCTATTTTCCTACCTTCCATTGTGTCTTGCTTGTCTCTTCATTGTGTGTGTGTATGTGTGTGTGCATCTCTATGCTTCTCACCTTAACTCTCACTACATCTCACATTCACGATCTTCATATCACTCCTATCTCTTCGGTGGATTGACATTAAGGAGGTGGAGCTTCTTAACGTGGTACTTACCATTGTGTTAGAGCAACAAGGTCTAAATGATGGTTTTAATTTGTGTTTTGAAGAAAGAATCTCCAAAAATTTATCTTCTCAATCAATTAGGGTTTACTCATGAATTTTCATGACACACGATATCTAAGCTCTCAGATGATATACGATACGTGGTTCGATGATATGATACTTGGGCTCTAGATGACACATGATACATGGTTTCAGGATACAAGATATATGATACTCGAGGCATGATAGGTGACACATGATACTTGGGATCCTCATGATACACAACACATGATACTTAATCTCGTGATACATGACACTTGCCTTGATGATATGATACTTGAACACATGATAGGTGATACATGATAAAAGTCCAAGATCGGTGATACACGATACCTAGAGGTATCAATGATACACAATACTTGAGACCATGTGACGATACTTAACTTGTGATGATACATGATACATGCCAAGTATTGGTGACAAACAAGAATTTAAGGTATCAAGGATACATGATACCTGCCAAGTATTGGTGACAACCAAGAATTTGATATTGCGATACCAAACTCGATCAGTCATGATACTTGGGCTTTTACAACTCAAAATTAAATTTCAATTGGTTTATTGGGTTCCTTGAGCTATCTTCTCCTCCTTCATGTGTCTATGTTTGCAAAATACCCTTGTTTTTTCCAAAATAATGACTCACGATACTCGGGTGGTGTCATTTCTCTTGTTCTGTGTGGTCATGCACGAAAATGATACTTCCAGTCCGAAGAGCTCAACTCAAAGAGTATCTCTCTCAATTTCTAGCCCCAAATTCTTACTGTAGGTTGAGCTCTAGTAAACACTTGCTCAGAGGATATTGGTCCTTGGTAGTGCTCTACACAATACCCTTTTTATAACAAGTGAATTTTGATGTGCTTTTTTTTTAGATCTTTTCACTGATTAGGATCAATGAATTCTACAAAAAAAATGGAAATTTTTGGATTTTTATGATGTTCTAACCTACTCCCAAGTTCTACTACCTAGCTCTTAATCCTAGCTTCTCCACTCCTACTCTAACCATAAAAATTTATCACACACATTAAGTGTATGAGACAACAAGTGCAAGTGATTGTTGACTTGCCAAGATATTGAATTTTCTTCTTCACGTTCACTATCTTCACAACGACACTCTAACCATCATGTAGGCACCTTGAATAGGCTCTCATCCTCCGAAATAGTGCTAAAAATGTGTGCATCACACTCACAAGGTCCTATGCACTAGTGACAAGTGAGACTAAAGAGTCTTCACACATCCAATAAGTGCACATAGTGGTGGTTGCATGCACACATATCAAATCAAGAGTAGGAACCAATCAACTACATGGAAACGTGTTCTTAAGTGATGGTAGATATGGGAAAGGGTCAAGTAATGCATGCAAGAGTGATTATCCACCTCACATGGCACCTCCTACACACAAGTATGTATCCCAATACTTGGTGTAGCAATAGACACAAATCAAGTAATAACTTCTAGCTCCAATACCCGAATATAGTCAATAGCAGGTTCTTCGAGGCTCTCAATAAGACACATCTAGACTTCTATGCTTCAAGTTACGCCAAAAAAATTGAGTCGGGGGAATCACCTTACACCTAAAGACTCCCTACACTTCACACACATGTGATACCAATGAAAAGAGATGGGGAAGGCATAGATAACACCTCTAGGCACACATTCCATGCCTCAAGCACACATCAAAGCTCATGAAGAAGAAGATACACAAGCAAGAGGAAGCAATTTTGAATTTTTGAAGTTAGTTCTCAATTATGGCAAAAGTCTTTACAAATGAGTCACAAAGTGACTTATATACATGTGCCCTAAGTTTGGTCTTTTCAAACAAGAGAGTTACAATTCTCAAGAAATCTCTAAGTTCCTACTATTGTACAAGGATATTGTTACAATCTTCAGGGAATATGCATCTAGAGGACTCCTCTAGTGCATTTACAAGGATTCTCCATGTTTCAAGATGGAGATTAAGAAAAGAAGAGTGGCTATTCTTGAAAAATTTGTGGGCTTGCTCATCTTCTCTTCGTCTCTCTACTTCTCCTTTTTTCTTGTTTAGCCCTATGCAACAGTACACTTAGTAAGTTCTTGACTTGGAGAGAGCTTGTACTAGATAGTAAGAGACTTTTAATCTTGTTGATGAATATAATCCTTTGTTGGAAGTGGGCTGGCCTCAATAACAATTAATCACAGGTTTACAAGATCTTCCAACACATGAACCTTTGCATACAAAACATAATACTAAAAAAGAGATGAGTAAAATATAGAGAGAATAGGCAAGATTTTCAAAGTGTACGGTAAGATAGAGTGCTCACCTACACTATCTTATATTCCAATGTCAACTCACAATGTGTAAATATGATACAAACTGACAATATCTGAATCTAGGTGGAAATAGGAACTAGATACAAGAGCTTTTGTGTAAAGTGCCTAAGAGGTATGAAGAGTGTGTGTGGGAGAATTCAATCTAGAACTATTTTACAAAAAACCTGAATTCTGATTAACCTAAATTAGAAACTAGTGAACTAATAAGTAGAAATAGAAATAGACTTGTTACTCACAGTAACTCAGCAAGTGATGCTGATGGTTGGCCCATACAAATTCTTCCAAATAATCCTAATGTAGAACACACCTCCTCCAAGAGTGTAGAACTCTTCTTCATGTAGAGGACCTCTAGGATCTCCTCCAAAGCTTGTGTAGCACTTGCTTGATCTTGAGAAGACGATCACATAATGAGCCTATGGTCTCATTATATAGCATTGGCTGCTCTCCATGTTCAACATAATAAAAAAAGCAAAATATTATGTTTGCGTGCCAATGCTTTTCTTAAATACAAAGATTGCTATAAACTTCCACTAAAAATAATGAAAGAGCTGCTTTTCATGTTTTTTAGAATTGCACTACAGAGATTAGGAATCAAACTTCGATGGGAGTTTTAGGAGGCTTTTCACTTGGCCACACTTCCGAGTGTGCTCTCTTATAGGGAGACTACTAAAAGATTATCTAATAAGCTTGCTAGAGTTTGAAGACTTGGGACTTGTTGACATTGTTTCCAATAATCCCCCCTTCAATGCCATAATGTTATAAGGTTCAATAACTTGCAAAACTTTTGATGTCTGTAAAACTGTGAATATGTGCAAATATATATCTTATGTGATTTCCACTAAATCTATGACTCATGAACCTAGAGAAACTGCAAACTCAATGTATGGACATGTATTACATAGATATATCAAGCAACCAACTACTTGACTACATAATGTAGCATCAAATGGTTCTGACTCTGATTCCAATGGTAATGACACATTGACATCCATAGGTGTCTGATAGGCTTGGAATCTATCATATCAAACCTTTCCAATAATTTTTCAATGTATCTTTTTTGTATTATATAGATACACTAATATCTGTACTTGAACTCAATCCCAAGATAATAATGTAAAACACCTAAATCATTTAGATCAAATGTGTGCTTAAGATATGATTAAAAAAATTGAAGATTTGAATCCATGGGACCTATCATGATCATATCATCAACATATATGATAATAATAATAATAATCAAAACATCTTTCTCACCTTTAACATAAAGAGTGGGAGTTGCATCTGACTTTTCAAAACCAATAGATAGAAGATAGACATGTATCGTCTCATACCAAACTCTTGCTGTTTGCTTTAGTCCATAAAATGGTTTGATAATCTTGCACATTAAATGCTCTTTACTTGTCTCTTCAAAACCTTTTGGTTGTTGAACATAAACATCTTTATGTAGATCACCATTAAGAAATGTAGTTTTGATATCTAACTGATATACATTCTAGCCAAAGAATGCAACAAGAGAAAGTACTGTTCTGACAATTTTCATTCTAGAAGTAGGTGCAAAAGTCTCGTCATAGTCAATTCCTCTCTTTCATGCATAACCTTTTACAACTAATCTTGCTTTATACCTTTCTATGGTATCGTCTAATTTTCTTTTGATTTTGAAGACCCACTTAACACCAATAACTTTCTTACCTTTTGGCAACTCACAAAGCTTCCATGTTTGATTCTTATGAATAGAATCAATCTCTTCTTGCATAGCTTTCTTCCATACGTGACTATGTAGTGCATCTTGAACACTAGCTAGTTCATTCTCAACTAAAGTAAGAGCTAAAATGTTATGGAACTCAAAATGATGTTTTTCATAATTTACCTGATCTAGTTGTTGTCTCCTTGTTTGACTTTTGGTTCTTCTGGTGTATTCCTTTATACCAATGTCCTTCCAGGTTTGATATAACCACTTTGGTGTATCCTTGAAAAGTGCTGGAATCCTTTCTAGTTCTTTAGTATCTTTTTGTTTTCAGACTCTATAACCTTCTCCAACTTCATAAGTCAAAACTTCAAGAGGTACTGATGATGGACTAGGTACTGATGTAGGTAATGAAATTCTCTCTTCATCTTTATCAAGAGTATCTTTTAGGGTTTGAGAAGGTTCATCACCCCCTTGTATGGCTGAATATAAAAATCCAAATTCCTTTTGAAAAATGCATAGTCATCTGCTTTTATAAATTTTGGAAACTCTTCCTTCTTATCATAGATTTGATTTTTTGCAATGTATGCTTTTGCGTGAGAGTAGGATATCCCCTGTATTTGGAACATAGAATCTGTATCCTTTGCTTTCAATTGGATAACCAACAATGATGGCTTTAATGGTTTTTACATCAAGCTTACAATAATCCTTCTTCTCAATGTGAACATAAATTGGAGAACCAAAAACTTTGAAATAACTCACATTGGGCTTCTTCCCATAATAAGATTCATAAGGTGTAATAAACTTTAAAGCTTTTGCGGAAGACCTATTCACAATGTGATTAGCTATATGTAATGCATCAATCCAAAACTTGGGAGAAAGGTTATTGGATGACATCATACTACACATCATCTCAACAACTATCATATTCTTTCTCTCTGCAATGCCATTCTGTTTTGGCATGTAAGCAATATTGAGTTAATGAGAGATATCTTTGTCTTCAAGAAAAGACTAGAAGTCTTTTGACATGTACTCTCCTCCTCTATGAATTCTCAAAATCTAGATCTTTGACTGACTTTCATTTTCAACTATAACTAAGAATTTCTTAAAAGTAGGAAAAACCTCTGACTTTACTTTAAGACCATAAATCCACAAATATCTTGAGAAATCGTCAATAAAAGTAACAAAGTACCTGAAACCCTAAATATAATTTTTTCTCATTGGACTATTCACATTTGAATGTATGATCTAGAACTTCCTTGTAGGCGTGATGTATCCATGCTTCTTGAAAGGAAGTTTGTGAAGCTTTCCTTCAAGACATCCTTCACATGACTCTACATCGTCTGGTAAAGCAAAAGTAGGCAAACTCTCTACCATACCTTGATCTTTGATATGCTTGAGAGTTTTGTAACTGATATGGCTAAATCTAGCATGCCATAACTTCAAGTTCTCCTCAAGTGTAGTAGACCTAGCAATATTGGCATGAATAATTTTGGATAACACAAACATGCCACTTTTGTTGTCACCTTGTAGTAAACAATGGTAGCCATCAGGTGAGAGCATCTAACATGAATCTTTCCTAAAAACAACTTTATAACCATCTAACAAGAAAGTAGAGAAAGAGAGAAAAATCTTTTTGATGTCTAGAACACAAAGAACATTGGAAATTGTGAGATTTCACCTGCTCTTGACTTTAGGTTCACTTCTCCAACACCTACAACATCCAAATCATGAACATTTGCAATGATCACTCTTCTACTTTAAGAGTTAGAAAGGGAAGAAAATATCTTTTTGCAACCTATCATATGCTTAGTAGCTCCATAATAAAAAATCTAAGGATTATTTAAGATTGCATTTAATGTTGCCTGATCAAAAGCTACTTCTTCAATAGTAGCACATGCATATGAATCTACCTTTGAAGATTTAGGCTTTGGATGATCTTCAACACTATTACATGATGCTTTCTTCTTCTCATAAAAAATCCTTGTTCTACATTCTACTATGTAATGACCTTGTTTCTTAACCTCTTATGCCAGAGGTCTAATTCTGTAAACACCTCATCAACATGTGTAATCAAGGCTTGACCAACATTCCCTTGCACTTTAAGATTAAAAAGTCTACCTTCCTTCTTACCATAGACAAATTGATTGTATCCATTCTCTGGATCTTCAACAAATACTCCATTTGTAAATCTGACTTGAAAACCTTTTTCTACTATCTGTCCCACACTGATCAGATTCTTTGGGATTGTTGGAACATACAAAACATTTGTTAGCAGGTCAGCTCCATTCCTGCACTTTACTTTTCCAATTGAATGCACATTATGTTTTGTGTTATCACATGTTTGTACTGTATGATTTGAAATACCTCCTTCCAATTCTGATAATAATTCTATATTTCCTGATAAATGATTTGAACAACCAGAGTCAATATAGAATACCTTGAGATCTTCATTTTCTGATACACTTATTGAATTCATCATCAATTTTGTATGATTATCATTGTGTGTATCACTTGCATAATTGTAGTAGGTGGTGTTATAGGGCTGATTTTGTCCCCAACTTCTTCCTCCACCTTTACCTTATCCTCCTCTTTGGCTTTGTCTACCTCTTTGATATCTTCCGCCTCAGCCTCTGCTATTGTTGTTTTGATTTTGATTTGATCCTTGAGAATTATGCCAACAATCATGAGCCAAATGATTGCTTAATCCACAGATCCAACAAGTCTTCTTGTTGTTATTCTGATTACCTCTTCCTTTTGTGTTACCTCTACTTTTACTTCTGACATTACCTCTTCCTCTTGCATAACTTGCTTGAGTAGTCATCTCTTCTTCATCCTTTTCTTTACATTTATCACTTTTCTTCTTACTCTTTGCATACATAATAGAACTATGTCCTTTTTCTCCATCTCTCTTCAAATCTTGCTCAAATGTAAGCATTAGTCCAAGCAACTGATTTAAATCTAGTACAAAATGATTTAATGAAAGTTCAGTTGAGAGTACAAAAGGTTTCCACTTTTCATCTCCTCTCAATCCTACAAGTATTTGTGCTATTAACCTGTGGTCTTCAATATCATCGTCAATAGATCCAAGACTGTCTGCCAAGTCCTTCATCTTAGTGACATAATCAGTAATGCTTTGACTTTTCTTTTTCTTGAACGTTGTAAACTCTGACCATAAGCTAGCCTTCCTAGCTTTAGTAGTGTTTTGGAAATGATCTTCCAATGCATTCCATATATCTTCCGCTTTTTCCAAACCTCTAATGTGTGGTAGCAGATGATCTGTAATAGTATTGTAGATATAAGCTCTTGCAGTTGCATCTTTCTTTTGCCACAACTTCAAGGCTTCTAAATCTTCTTTCCTTGGTTGACTGTCGTCTCGAAAAGTAGGCTTCTTTTCTTCTCCTGTCACATATATCATTAAATCCTCACTCATAAGTAAGGCTTCCATTTGCATTACCCATGCGGGATAATTATCTCTATCCAATTTGTCAATAGAAATATGATCTGCCATAGTTTCCTTGTTTCTGTTGCTAACTGTGAGTATAACGTTAAAAATTGTTACCTTCCATAAACCTTTACCCTTGAGAATAACTTAGGAATGCTCCTCTGATGCCGTTTGTTGTTGATCACCTCAGCTTTCACCTTTCCAATGAAAAATTCTTCAACTTTTCTTATATCTGATCTTTTGTTTACTCTTAAGGACCTTTCTGCTCTGATACCACTTGTTGGCACGAAATACGCCACAAGAACTAAGCTAAAGTGATATTAGAACACCTCCATAATCATCAGTAACTTAGCAACCTTTTTGAACTAAAAACTTATTACTGTGCTTAGTAAAATTCAAAAATTCACTTTACAAAAATCTGCATCTTTTCTTCAAACTTTAATTCTGATCTAATTTAAATTAATCTTTACAATTCTTTTGTTCGTTTACTATTAGATATTCTGACTGCCACTTAGCTGTACCAAAACTGTGTTGTAAACTCACTGGAATAACACCGTAATCTCACGATAATGTGCCAGAATGTTACCGTAATGTCACTGGAATGTTACCGTAATGAATTGCAATTCTGTTTGGAGTTACTTCAAATGATTGCAAATGAAGTAAAGAATTAATACCTAAACTTTCTTCAGTAATTGAACTATATCTGAAGTTTGAGAAATCTCTTCATCAGTTTTAGATACCTTTACTATCAGACTCAGTACAGTGAATATGTGTCCTGTTTCACAGAAGTCTTTTGATCAATTTGTAGCTGAGAATAGTAGCTTCAAAATGAGCTATCATTCATGAAAAACTTTACACTATACTGTGAGATCTAACTTGTAGAAGTACAGTAAAATGTGCGCCAAAAAAACTCGTAACTGTTAACTAACTTTCACACTGATATGAAGAATACTTAGATTTCTTCACACAAGAAGAATATGCTCAAATTCTTCTACACAAACACATGTTTTCTATTAGAGAAGATGTGTACAGAATGGCTTGTGCCTTACTCCACTCATATCCATGGAAACTCTCCTATTCTGAGTAGTTCTTCCTTACCATCTCTCTTACATACGAATACCCGACAGTTCAGGTTCTCTACTATTTCTTCTCTTCTTTTTTTTTCTTTTATCTATATTCAAACTCACTTATATACATATTTGTTCCGAGATTCAAAACTCGTGATTGTAGAATTTTCTATGCACTTGTCTTTATGTCTAATTAGTGAGTGAATCTTCAACACTTCAAATACACATAGGATTGTAGTTTAGAGCTTAAGAGGCCATCCAAAAACAAGGGCACTTGCTTGGCCTAAGAGGGGAGTTCTGGCATTGGGTAGCTCTCAATGTATTGCATAAACCTATGTCCAACAAGTCTAACTGTTTCCTAGGGAGTTTCTTTGAAGCCATGGATCAATGAGGAAGTGTTGTGCCTGATTCCATCTAATTGTTTCCTGGGGAGTTTGTTTGAAGTCATGGATCAATGAGGAAGTGTTGTGCCTGATTCCACTTTTAGAGAATTTAGTGATGAATGACTCTAACAAGTGGGGTTGGAACCAAGTTAAAGTTGTGTTCTTTAATGTGAGTCCAAATGCATTGTACTGCATGAACATGTCTTCTACCTGCTCTGCGTGCAACACTTGCTTAAACTCCACAACATGGTTGTAGGGATCTCCTGTCCCATCAAAGTAATTTTTCATCAATTTTACTAATTGGGTAGGTCACAATATTCTTGGGTGTTCATGGGGTTTAGGTAGAGGAAAGTAATCTCTACCATCTGATAGTATGGGTTCTCTTGGTCGCTCCACTCTATCAGTGTCCATGGTTGGTCTATCTCTCCCTATGGGATGACCGAAACTCACTTCTGGCTTTTCCTTGTTCTTCTCTCTCTAGGGCCCATGGGTTGAGGATGTCCCAGCATCTTGATGGCTAGTGTTTACATTCGCTCGTGATGGGGGAAACACCGGTTTGTCGCTCCATGTACAAGCATGTCTTGCATGATCGGGTACTACAAACACTCCTTCTGAAGTGTTGTCTAGGTAGACTACCTTTCCGGGTGTATTAGGTTCCTTGAATTTGTAAATGATGATTGAACCTATTTCATTGGGATGTTCCATTCTACACCTCCAAAAGTTTCCCTATTCTGGAATAATTCAATGCTTCTATTATCTTGAGGGATCCATTCTATGTTTAATATTCTTGTCAATAGAGATTTCCCTCTAGGTGTTCTAGGTTCATCTCCTAATGGTTCTTTTCCTTGGGTTCCTGCTTCCATCTTGGGAATGACTACACTGAACTCATTGATATGATTAGGCTGATTTGTTATGGTGTACATGGTTCCTTCTTTGTCTAAGTAAGCATCCCTCTCAAATTTCACCACTCGACGTTCCAATTCAATGGGTTGGTCAGGGTTGTGCAATTGCACCATTGATCTTCTCAAACCATCCTCATAGATGGGAGCACCTAAGGGGTTGGTTCAGACATATTCTAACTGGGTCTTGTAGGTTCGTTTAGATTTTTCTATATAAGCCATGTTTAACCCTCCTTCAATTCTTTCCATGCTATAAGAAATTTCTGACTCATTAGTCTCTGAACTCAAGTCGTAGGGGTAGCTATTCAATTGTTTTGCCCAAGAACGTGCAATAGTTCCTACACTTGCTTCTGATGATCTAAGGCTTCATCTATCTGACTTACCTTTGTGCTTTCCTGACCTAAGGTTCATGAATTTTATCTCCTTGGCTCACTCAATGCACATTCTTGCCATCAATACTTCTTTGTTCTCAGTCATCTGTTTAATTTTTATTTCTTTAAACCCTTGTCTTGTCTCAATGTACACATCAAGAATCGGCTTTTTGTTGTAAGTTTAAGTTCTTGTACCGTTGAAGTTACATTCTTTCCTTTAAGGTTTTTGTATTGCAGTATTTTAGCTTACAATTGGACTTGAGAAAATTAAGTCTCTTGGACTTGATGCATTCCTATCGTATTCCTAGTTCAATCCACAATGATACGTGCACTTAGCCTAAGCTAGTAATTGATTGAGGGGGTTGAGTATTCTTCGAACCTTGAGTCAGCTTCATTGATCCCTCTGGTGCCCAAGAAGTCATGCTTCCCAAGCCTTGCTTCTTCACTCCTTGCCTTGCTTTGAATGCCCTCAGATGGCTCTTAGTAGACCTGTAAAAATCCAATGTTTAGACCACACTTCAACCTTAATTAATAGACACTTTAATGTATACACCTTTAAGGGTCCCTTTTCCTTTGGCAAAGTTCTCAAGTGCCCCCTTGCTTTCCTAACCTCACAGAAGGGTCAAATTCAATTTATATTATCTAAATATCAATGCTTTATTCTTAAGAAAGACAACTGAGGACACATAGGATTCAAAATGAGCTTTCCAATAGATTCCGTATGGAAAAGTTATGGATGTTCAGGCACTCGGGGGTTAAAACTGGTAGTCAGGTCTTTTTCTCCAAATATGAGCTAAGGGGTCTCAAATATGCACTAATCACTCAAAAATTCACTCAAATTGGCCTTGGAATTGCAAAAAATTCAAACCCCTAATTTTGCGTTTGAGTTGCTATGCATGAAGAGCGCATGGCATTCGAGTCTCCATTCCCTTCTTTAAGTGAATAAAAATCAGAAATAGATTTTCTCTTTGGTCTCGAATCCATGACAACCTTTCCTTTTTCTTTTGATTGCATCTCAATGATTGAGAAAGCCATTTGAAAACAACCTACTAAGGTACTCTGAGTCTTGCACACACACACACACACATACATATGCACAAAAATGAAATGAAATTATATATGAACATCTTCAAAAGGCCAGTATAATCTATGAGGCCAAACTATTACAATATAGTGTATCTTATACAATATTTAGATAAAACAAGTTTAAAAGAATATACTACTAATGGCTGAGGTGCAATAGAGCTATTAAGGCTTACCTGCAAAGCAGTTATTTCTGAATCCTAGATTTGCATGGTTGAAGGCAACATGGTATCCACAAGCATTATAGAGGATCTGTAGTACAATGTGCAGAATACAGAACACAAGTCCAAGGAAGTCCTCCCTCAATGTAGATCCAGTATCGATTGTGGATGGATACAGAGGTGCTCTCTCCTCATGCTCATGGGTGCTTTGATCTTTTAAGTTCAGATGGGATTTAGTAGTGTGCCTAGAACTCACTAAAAGTTCCTATAGGAGGCCAAAATTGGGGCCAAAAACTCAACAAAAATATGTCTAGAAAGCTCTTTCAAAGAGAAAAAAATTGGGAAATACCTTGATGACAATACCTTGAAAATGGTTGAAATCATGCTTTATCTAAATTTTTGCAGGTTGTACAAGACATATGCAATATTTGGCATATGTCCCTGTTGACCACAATTTTTAGGACTTTCTGTTGACATCTACAAGACAATAAAAAATGGCATGTCTGCTCTATCTTTCTATATAATTCTACATCCTAGAAATGTCACAAAAAATGTTTAAAGGCTTTTTGGAGAAACAAATATAGGAACAACTTTTTGCATGCTGATTGCATTAGAAAGTTCCCAGAGCGATGAAGAATCTGCAGCTTGAAAGCAATCCAAATATGATTATCAGATTGATCCGAGAAGACCATAGATCATATGATCTTTTCTTTTAAAGGTATTACTATTGGAACCTGGATCACACATGGTGACCAATTAGAGATGGAAGCCAGCAAATGACATGTCCTCAGAAAAGAATCTCTAGATTTTTCTTTTTTTCCATCATGTATTGAAGCACAACACATGCTTCATTTTTGGGGTCATTGTTACATATGCTTCTTGTTTGTTATAATGTTGTAGGGAAAATATGGCCAAATTATCTTGATGTTTGTTATGTGTTCATAGGTATGTTCTTGATTTGGATAATCCATTAATCACTTGACTATGTTTGATTGCAATGGGGCAACATGTTTAATGACATCAAATAATGATGTTGTTGTCATCAGAGTATTTGACATTGAGAGGTTTGAAGTGCAACAAAAGCTCAAATTTCCATGGCCTATCAATGTACATTTTTAAACTTATTTAACATTTATCATAAGTTCTTGGTTTGCGAATTGCATTCACTTCCACTAAGGCAAGAAACTTTCTATGGGTTGTTTTATTTTGTAGGAAGTTCTAAATTCCTTTTCATATCACGATAGGAACTTACTTGGAAGCACTCCCACATCAGTCCTTCTAGCTCTTCAAAAGTCAGCATTTGCCTGATGTCAACTTGTTCATAAGTTGACTTTGTCAAATCATTGGAAAGCTTAATTTTCACACCTTTGCCATGCATAGAACGTTGCAGAGAAAAATTGAAGTCAGTGTCCAACTATACATATTCATGAGATACATGCCATTGATATCTTTTGTGGAGGTAGAGCTTGGAACACTGAACAATGAGGAATCTGCAAGATAAGTTCTAGATGTGCTTGAAGGCCTATAACTATTACAACCCATCAACTCATGTTCCTCTATACCATTTTTTTGGTATTTCCTTGGGGTTGTGCGGATTGAGATGATGCATAGTTGCTTGGTTGAAACCATTAATCCACTCTTTTTGGTGTTGAAGTCTTACTACATTGCCTGTGAAATCCTCATTCAATTTCACAATAGCAAATACTTGTACAGTAGAGCCTAAACCATTTCTAGTTTTTTTTTTCTTTTGAGAGCAAATTTTGCTCATTAGGTGATTCAATACCATTAGTACTTTGTATTGAATCTGCATTTGTGCCTTCCTTAAGAAGACTCTAGTAGGAAGGGTGAGCAATGTTATAGAACTTTGATATGTTGTGACAAGCACCACATTGTGACTTAAAAATAGCACCTCCAAATCAAAGTTGAGAAGGAATCTGTATTATCTTACCACAATACTGGCATAAGACATACAGGGCAACACCAGGAGAAGGTAGAGGAGGACAATTCTCTTTCCTTGCTCATACAACATCCTAAACTTCAGAAACAAAATATGTTTCTCTATGGCATGTACCTGATCTCCGTATACTGCTCAAAGACAGGGGCAAACAATATTTCCCCTTAGTACAATAAACTTGAGAGTGACAATGGGTTTGCAAATGTTGATCTAGTGGGCCCACTGATCTTGACTTTGTGGGGTAGGTAACCCATGATTCATTGTAGGATTGATCATTGCATAACGTTCATCTTCAACATAGGGGACCCTTTTTTGAGCATGCATATCAGCTTTAGTAAGGTAACATTTACTATCATGAAGTGGATGCACTCCCTGTTTCAAATACATGTCTTCCTCCCTATTGCCCAATCTTGGACATGTACTAGCTCTCTCCAAATGAAACCCATTCATGATGTTGCTTCTACCACTTGCCAAATTTGAGTGCATCCTCAAGGAGGATGCTTGGTCTTGGTGATCACCATTCATCCAAAATCTTCTCTCTGGTGTCTCAATAGCTTGTACAGAGAATTCTAAAGGTTTTCTGCCATTGTAAGGTGATCTGAGAAACCCTTTTTCCATCAATTGCATTAGCGTGTCATTGGCAAATTTTGTGTTCGTGAGGCTTGGTAATCCTGAACCTAATTTCTAGGGCTCCTGCATCCACGCATCCTTGTCTACAATCTAAGTTTCTCTATCGGTCCACATCTCCTACTCGAACATCACTCGAAACCAGCTCCTTCAAGTCTCTCTATCATAGATGGGAACATCCACTCCCTGTCCCTTGTTAAGTTGTAGGATGGCGATCCTTCCCTCCCCACAGAGTGATAAATGCTTCACTCTCTTTGATCGATGGCCCCTATGATCACTCACTCCTATGCTTAGTGAAGGTGAAGAAAACTTTCTATCCCATGCTTTCTGTAGAACAAACAGAGTGTCTCTATGGAAGGAAAAACTTTTGAGAATGTACTCCCTACCAGATTTCATATGGCCTTTTCCCTTATGGACTGATTGGTTCTACATGTGGATTATACTTGTAATTATGATGATTTTGTCGATGGATGGCTTCACTGACAACAGTATGTATCGTATCCCGCTATCTGGTGTTTTGATGATCCTCTTGTTGTAGCCTTGAGATGCATGTGGGCCTCCCCTTACACTTTTTGTAACGTTTTTTTCATCAATATATCTTATCCTTGTTTTTCTAAAAAAAAGAAGGTAGAAATAGTGAAGAGAATTACAAAGAAAAGATAGCAGAAGAAGTGATTTGACATTGGGAATGGTATCAAATACTTAAACATTTCTATATTTTTAAGGGAGGCTATTATAAAAATTCACCTAAAATTTTATATTTCAAATATAAGTTATCATTAAAATTTACCAACTTTTTTATTTTTCAAATGGAAATTATTATCAAAATTTGCCAAAACATTTATACATATAATATGAGATACTTAGAGAAATTTTCCCATATTAATATTGTTTTGAGTGAGGGGCTGGTCTTATTCTTTACCCTAACTTGAACATCATGTCCAAGCCTTCTGGGGTTGGATCTGCGAGAACAAACCCTAGTTGTGGTCTATTCACAATGAGTGGTGGGGTGAGATGAAGTGGGGTGGATGGAGTTATGGCATGTGAGGGGATTTGAGATGCAATTTTTTCTATTTTTCTTTTCGTTTTTCTCACACTTTCTTCTAGTTTGGATAACTTTCTAGCCCACTTACGATTATGCCTTCACCCTGGTATCCTTCCATGTTCTTGTTTTCCTTTTACTAGGCTCTCTTGATTCACTTGAAATTGATTGTTCAGCTAAATGAGCCACATTAATGCTACTTGAACTTGAATCCACCACTAAGCCTACCACATTAATGGGTGTAACCTTGGGCTCACTAGAGGGGTTCCTTCATCAATCTCTTAAAAGATGTTCTTTCTGCACCCAGGACAAAAGCCTTGTATTGTGATGGTCTCTCCTTGTCTCTGATGCTAGTGCAGATCAATCACAAATTGATGCTTATGAGAGCATGGACAAAGATTAATAGAAGATTGATGCAGACAAAGATCAATGAGAACGAAGAAGGCAATGGATAGAAGATGTGAGATATGACTCAGCATGTATTCACTTCATGAGGTTCCTAATTAGTGTTTTTTAGTTAGATTACTAATAAAACAAGTGAATAACAATGTAATGGTCATGATCCACTTATGAATTCACAGATATATAAGTCAAATGGGACATTAGAAATCAAAAGAGTTCATTATCATAGGTGAAGGATAGTGTCGGGAGAAATTTGTAGTTTTAGTCATCATTCTAATTCACATCTCTTTCAGGATGATCACATGGATCAAAAATCCTTGTACAGAGATCCAATTCAAGAGTTAATCAAGCTATGTTTAAAATTTCATAGTCTATTTCCTCTCATAGTGTGTGAATGGTTCATAGGAACATTCATATGTCAACTCTCTGAAGTGGAGACTAAAAATGTTGCATCCTGTCAATCAATGTTTTGCTTAGATCTCAGTGATTGGTGTAAAGTTTTTTGTCTTTAAGCATTCAAAATCTAAGCTGAGAGGTAAGGAAGCTATGGCTAAAAAGCATTTTGGAACGGGTTTTAGTTTGTGAGAAATCAGTGTATAAAGTTTCGTATGTCAAAGTCACCATCTTTGAACATCAGTTTTAGACATACTTTTGATCTTAGTGATGAATCAGAGAATCAATCAACTGAATCAAAGGTTTATTGTTCCTAGAGGTTGCACAAGGATCATATGAAGGTTCATGTATAATTTGGAGTGTCATAATTCATGAAATTTGAGGTAATGAACTTGAAATTTCAGGCAAGCTATTGAAGAAGAACAGAAGTTCAAAATTTGAAGAAGGAAGTATGTTTCCGTCTTGGACTTGAAAAGTTTTGAAGTATATGATTAAAGTATTGACTATACTTGTCATAAAAGTGTTCTGAAGACAAGGTAGACTTGACATTGGATATTTGGAGGTCTCCATTAGTGGTATTAGACCTAGAGAAGAAGATCAAATCAAAAGACCGAAGAAGAAAGTCTCGACTACTGCAAATTTCCAAATTGAAGCTAAAGAAAGGAGTGGAAAGCTAAAGTTTTACAAAAGAACTTCATAGTGACATAAAGGACATCCAAATGGATCAAGAGAAGCAAAGAATCAACTGGAAACTTATAGCTCTAATTGTTGAAGACTTGTTTTCTAACATAGATAACAAACGGATGGGAGAAAGTATCCAAAATTAATAGAGAAGCTTGATAGAGAAAACTATCCAGCATGGTCTATGAGAATCGAAGCTCATCTTATGGGAAAAGATTTGATAGGATACATCACAAGAGAATAAGAAAATCCAGAGTTTAAAGACTCTATTCTTCCAACTAGGGAAGACTTTCAGACTTGAAGGTTTGGATGAAGAAGGATGCTCAAGCAAGGAGCATTATCTACATGGCAATAAATGATTATCTATTGCCACACATCAAAGGGTTAGAAAGTGCAATTGATATTTGGAATGCTTTGGAGGAACATTTCAAAAATACAACCAAATCTAGGAAGGCCTCACTATGGGCAGAATTCACAACCTTCAAGAAGAAAGCTTCAGAATCAATTTCTGATTATGTAACAAAGATGAAAGACATTGCAGAGTGCATAGGTGCAGTTGATGAAGACATTGAAGAGGATGCATTGGTAAGAAAAATCCTTACAGGGCTAAGAGGAGATAAAAGGTGGAAGCCTTTCATATTATCAACTGAAGTATCATTAGATCATTTCACTCCAAATCTAAATCAATTGTTAGGACACATGCTAGCATTTGAGCATGATATTAAAGGTGAGAGTGAGAAAAATGTAGGACAAGCTATGTACTCAAAGGACAAGAAGAAGAATGCTAAAGGCGAGCAACAATCAAATGAAGATGAAGGTACTTCAAATCAAGCCAACTTCATTAGAGGTAAAGGAAATGGTAGAAGTAGAGGAAGAGGTGGAAAGAATAAAGACAATAACAGAGCTTGTTGGATTTGTGGCCAAACAAATCATTTGGCCAACGAATGTAGGCATAATAATCAGAACAATGGAAACTACAATTAGAACTACAATCAAACAGGTAAAGGAGGAAAAAATCAAAGAGGTAATTATAAAGGTAGAGGTGGTAGGAACTCATATGGTAGAGGAGGTGGAAGAAATTTCCAAAACCAATCCTACAACAACACCTACTAGAACTATGCATCAGATCAAAAGGAGGATTCAACTCTGATTATGAATGCTACACATGAAGTACCAAATGAAGATTAGAGAGTGTTCTATATTGACTTAGGATGTAGCAATCATATGAGTGGTAACATTGTCTTGATGACTGACATGGAAGAAAAGGTCAATGGACATACAATACAAATAGGAGACAACACCAAACACAAAGTGAAGAGCATTGGATCAATAAAGACAAAGAATGGAAGTACACTTATGAGTAAAGTACTTTATGTTCCTACAATTCCAAAGAATTTAATCAGTGTAGGACAAGTTGTTGAGAAAGGTTATGAAGCCAGGTCCACCAATGATGGAGTTTATGTTGACGATCCAAATCAAGGATATAAAAGTATTGTTACAGGTCAAAAAGAAAGTAGACTCTTTATTGTCAAGGTACAAGGTAATGCAGGACGTGCCTTCTTTACTTATGGAAGTCAAAAGATGATTGAATTGGACCAATGGCATAAAAGATTAGGACATTTCAATGAGAGAGGTATAAAAGACATGGCAAAGAATGGATCAGTGCTAGGTCTACCCAATATTCAAGGTAAACACATGGCATACAAGTGTGAAGCTTGTCAGCTAGGTAAAGCACATAAACACTCATACAAAAAGCAGGGATTTATGCATACAAACAAGCTTGACTTAATTCATACAGATGTGGGGTCTTTCAAAGGATTATTGTACCAATGGATCTAGATATTATGTTTTTTTGTAGATGATGCAACAAGATGGATGACACTCTATGTGATCAATGACAAATTAGAAGTGTTTAATACATTTAAAAGTTATCATGCATATGCAAAAAGGATCACAGGACAAAAGCTCAAAAGACTGAGGTCAAGTGGAGGGGGAGAGTATTTATCCAAAGAATTTAATGACTACTTGTGGAATGTAGGTATAAAAAGAGAAGTAACTTGCAGGTACCCTCCCCAACAAAATGGAGTTGCAGAAAGGAGAAATAGAACACTTGTGAAGTTTGCTAGATCTATGATGAAGGAGAAGAATTTCCCTAATTACTTATGGCAGAGGTTGTTAATACAACTACCTATCTTGTCAGTAGGTTACCTTGTAAATTTTTGGAGGGAATGACTCCTTATGAAGCATGGTGGGGTAAGAAACCTACTCTTCATCATTGCAAAATATTTGGATGTTTGGCATATGCTTATGTTCCATCTCAATTAAGACATCAGTTAGAACCCAAGATAGAAAAGTATGTCTTTAGAGGGTATGATGATAAGCAAATGGGTTAGAGGTTGTGGAGTCCATCCACAAAGCAATTTCTTGTTTCAAAGGATGTGACATTTGATGATCAAGGTACATGGTATATAGGACCAACTAATATTCAAGCAGCTTCTGAAGGGATCATGAAGAAAAGGAAAGGAAAATCCAAGATACAGGTATGTGAAGATGAAAGATGATGATAGATGCAACAATGAAATGCAAATTGAAGATGAAGATGGACCAAGTTTTGATTGAGGGCATGATCAAGCAGAGACTTCAAGGAGTGCAAAGTTAAGAAGGTCTTCAAGAGATAGGAAGCAACCTATAAGGTATAGTTATGATACTTCCTAATATCACAACCAAAGATTATGCTTACATGTTGAAGACAGATGAACATCCATCAACATACGTAGAAGCTAAAGGTAAAGAAAATTGGGAAAAAGAAATGATGGAAGAGCATGATGCTCTACTTAAGAATGATACATGGGACTTGGTACCTAAACCAAGAAATCAGAAGGTGATTGGATGTAAATGGGTATATGAAACCAAAAGTTTTGCAGATGGAAAGGTGTCTAGATATAAAGCTAGACTAGTGGTCAAAGGGTATGCTCAGACAAAAGGTGTGGACTATGATGAAACTTATAGTCTAGTGGCTAAAATGTCTAGTATTAGAACATTGATAGCTATTGCAGCTTGCAAAGGATGGAATCTATCACAATTGGATGTTAAAAATGCTTTCTTAAATGGATATATTGCAGATGAAGTATACATGGAGCAACTAGAAGGATTCAAAGAACCAAATGAACCAGATTGTGTGTGTAAGCTCAAAAGAGCCTTGTATGGTTTGAAATAGGCCCCAAGGGCATGGAACTATAGGCTTGTATCTTAAATGAACTTGGATACCAAGCATCAAAGGCAGATAGTAGCTTGCTAGTGAAAGCAAGTGAAGATGGCTACATATACGTGTGTATTTATGTTGATGACATTATACTTATAGGAACAGATATCAAAGGAATCCAAAGGCTAAAAAAACAAATGGAGAAGGATTTCAAAATAAGCGACTTGGGAAATCTATCCTACTTTCTAGGCATGGAGATTATCTACACTCAACATGGAGTGTATGTTACAGAAGAAAAGTATTTGAAGAATCTTTTACCAAAGTTTAATATGGAAAATTGCAGAATGTCAACAACCCCATTGGAGGTAAATCATAAGCTAAGTAGGTATGGAGGTGAAGAATTCAAGGATATGAAGATGTATCAAAGTTTGATAGGTAGTCTAATCTATGCTACCTTGACAAGACTAGATCTTTCATATGCGATTAGTGTCTTGTCACAATTCATGCATTGTCCAAAGAAAACTCATTGGATTGTAGCACAAAGAATGTTAAGCTACATCAAAGGAACTCTAATGAAGGTTTGTACTATGGTTTCAATTCTGATACTAGAATCAAAGTATTTAGTGGTGCAGATTGGGCAAGTAGTACAAATGATAGAAGGTTCACTCATGAATACTTATGTTATATTGGAGATAAGTTTGTATCATGGTGTTCAAAGAAGCAACATACAGTTGCTTTGTCATCTACAGAAGCTGAGTATAAAGGAATGGTAGAAGCAACGAAGGAAGTCATATGGATGAAGCCTTTGTTGAATAGCCTTAGAATTGAGGAAGGGATTCCAATCATACATGGTGATAACATGAGTTCACTATATTTGGCATCTAACCTTGTTTTTCATGCCAAGATTAAACATATTGAGATTCAATATCATTTCATGAGGGAAAAGGTACTTGATAAAGAGATTGAAGTCATATATACTCCAACAAAAGAACAGATAGTAGATATGTTAACCAAGAGTCTAGGTGGACCCAAGTTACAGAGATTTAAAGAGATGGCAGAAATAAAGAAAAAGATCATAATAACAATTAGTGATTGAGGGGAGCTGTTGGTCTAGATCAATCACAAGTTGATGCTTATGAGAGCATGGAAAAAGATTAAGAGAAGATTGATGTAGACAAAGATCAATTAGCATGAAGAAAGCAATGGACAAAAGATGTGAGATATGACTGAGCATGTATTCACTTCATGAGGATCCCAATTAGTGCATGATAGTTAGATTACCAATAAAACAAGTGAATAACAATGTAATGGTCATGATCCACTTATGAATTCATGGATATATAATTCAAATGTGACACTAGAAATCAAGACAGTTCATTATCATAGGTGAAGGAAAGTGTCGAGAGAAATCTATAGTTTTAGACATGATTCTAATTCACATCCCTCTCAGGATGGTCACGTGGATAAAAAATCCTTGCACAGAGATCTAACTCAAGAGTTAATCAAGCTATGGTTAAAACTTCATACTCTAATTCCTCTCATAGTGTGTGAATGGTTCATAGGAACATTCATATGTCAACTCTCTAAAGTGGAGACTAAAAATGGCGCATCTCGTCAATCAATGTTTTGCTTTGATCTTAGTGGTTGGTGTAAAAATTTTTGTATTTCAACATTCAAAATCTAAGTCAAGAGGTAAGGAAGCCATGGCCAAAAGAATTTTGTAAAAATGGGTTTTGGTTTGTGAGAAATTAGTGTTTAAGGTCATCTATGTCAAAGTTGCCATATCTAAACATTAGTTTCATACATACTTTTGATCTTAGTGATTAATCACACAATTAATCAATTGAATCAAAGGTTTATTGTTCCTAGAGGTTGCACAAGGATCATATGAAGGTTTTGTATAATTTGGACTCTCATAATTCATGACATTTGCAGATAATGAACTTGAAACATCAGGCAGACTATTGAAGAAGAACAGAAGTTCAAAATATGAAGAAGGAAGTATATTTCAATCTTGGACTTGAAATTTTTTGAAGTATTTGATTAAAATCTTGTCTACACTTGTCATAGAAGTGTTTTGAAGTCAAGGTAGACTTGACATTGGAAATTTGGAGGTCTCCATCATCAGAGCCGATGGGTGGGGACATTCATGAATGAAATGGTCATCGTGACATCTAAAACATGGTTCTCTAGGGGCTTGTGGTCTTATTTGTCTCAATTGGTGCATGGCATTAGGATTCATGTACATGACATTGGAATATTCTGGATCCCAATTTAGTTCCATAGGTAGTGCCTCATATTGATATGGATAAGTCTCACTATGTTCATGTGACTCTGTGTAATAAGCTCGTGGACTTTATGCATGGGTGTAGTCAAAACTTTGAGCATGAGGGTCATTTTTTTAGACCAAAGGGGTTGTTGGCACCAATGCTCTATTAGGGTTCTCCTATGCCACTACATACTTAACAGGGATCACATTGGTAGGAGGTGACAATTGGTTTCCTAGGATCGGTGGTGGCCTATATGGTGCCTGATATAATTGTTGGTATTGAGGTTGATATTGTTGTCATGGCTCATAATGCAGGTGTTGGTATTGGTTCTGATACCTACCTTGTTGGTAAGGTTTCTGATAAGTTTGTCTGATAACCTACCTATCGTATAGACAATCTTGAGCCATGTGGTTTGTGTGTTTTCTCTCAGTAGTACAATACATAGCATTGATTTCTCTCATGTTCTGGTTTTGCATTGGGTATACGTTAGCCATGTGGTCACCTCTGCAAGTATAACATCGCTTCAACAAAATGTTCCTAGGTGTTTATCTATTTTGAACTCCTAGCTTCTTGACAACGTGCTCAACTAGCTCATCTATTGAAGTGGAGGAGGTGGAAGTATGACTAGTAGAACTGTTAGAATCCTTATAGATTTTGGACAATTCTAGCTCCTCGCCCAAGTTGTCTTCTATGTCAATACACATTCTCAAGCATTGATCTAGTGTGATTGGCTCCTTTACATATACATATGATCTAAGTTTTGCTGCTTAGAGGTCCATCTAAAAACAAGGAAACTTGTTTTCCTTGTGTAGGTAGTTCAGGTGTGGGACATGTTTCCATGTATTATTTAAATCTCCATCCGACTAGCCAAACTATTTCTTGGGGTATCTGCTTGAAGTTGTGGATTAAGGATGATGTGTTATGCATGATGCCACTCTTGAAAAGTTCTACGATGAATGCTTCTAGTAGTTGACCTATATTTTGGTACTTGTGATTTTTTAGGGGCCGAAACCAAGCTAAGGCAGTACCCTTGAGGGTCAAATTAAATGCCTTGAACTGGGTGAACAAGTCCTAGACCCAACTCTTAACATTTGTTTCAGCTCTACCACATGATCATATTAAGGATCTCTTGGCCCATCAAAGTATTGTCTTTACCACTTGGGAGGGTCTAAGGTTTCTTGAATACTCTCAGGCAATGGATAATCATGTTCATCTCTTTGATGCCTATGTGCTCTATGCCTCTCTCTTTCATGTCTTTTGCTTTCCAGTCTTGATCTATCTTTGCCCATAGTGTGTGCAAGCTTACCTTAGCCTCTCTCTATCTCTTTCCCTCTGAGTTTCATGAGCCTGGGATGATCCTACACCTTGGAGGCCATGGGAGACATAAGATCGTGGTGGAGGAAAAATCAACTCACCCTTCCAAGTGTATGCATGTCCACCATCCTGTGTTACCAAGAACATTATCTCCGATGTGTTATCCAAATTGAAAACTTTGTGTGGTATCTTAGGATCTTTGAACTTGTAGATGGTGACTCTACCTATTTTTCTAAGTTGATCTATCTTGAATCTCCAAAAAACTTACTTTGTTTCTCTGTTCAAGAATAGTTCTATGCTTTTGTTGTCTTGGGGAATCCACTATGGGGTAATCACTCTGGTCAAGATGTATTTGCCTCAAGGAGTCTTGGGTTCTCGTCCTAGGTCTCCTTTCTCTAGATCTCCTATCTCATTCTTGAGAATGATATTTCTAGACTCATCTGTCTTGTATGGTAAGTTGGTAACCATATACATGGTTCCTTGCTTATCAATATACGAACCCTCTTTGAATTTAACCATTGGGTGTTCAAGTCCAAAGGTTGATCAAGATTTTTGAGTTGGACAATTGATCGCCTCAGACCATCATCATAGATGCATGTACCTAATCGGTTGGTCTTAATATATTTCAATTGCATTTTATAGTGACCTTTTGGTTTCTGTAAATAGGTAGTGCTTGAGATACCTGTAGGTCTCTCCATGCTAAAGGCATTTTTTAATCACTTGTTTCCAAACTTAACACGTAGGGATAATCACTAAGTTGTTCTGCCCTCGACCTAACTGTGTGATTGATACTAACTTTAGATAATCCGATGCTTTGTCTATCTTGTCCTCCGTGTCCACTTGACTTAGGTTCATAAACTTTGTCTATTAATCTCAATTTTCCCAAGTACAACTGCATTGCAATGTTCTTTTTGAATAAATTACTTGTTCTTTTATAGATTTGTCTAATGTAATCTTGTCTGACAAATGTTGATGTTAGGAGTACTTGAGTTTTATCGCACTTTGAGATGTGATCGATCTACTTAATTCCTTTTCCTTTAGGGTTTGTGGCAACAATATCCTAACTTATGCTTGAACTTGGGTAATTAGGGTTTCTTGTACGTATGTCATGCTTACCGTCACCCTAATTAGTTAATACCACTAGTCGTGCTTAGCCTAGGCTAATAATTGACTGAGGTGGTTAAGAATGCTTCCAACCTCAAGTCGTTTCTCCCTTCACTTGAATGCTTAGGACACACATTCCCAAGCTTACACTACACTTTCCACCTTGCTTTGACACCTTGAATGGCTCTCGATGGGCTTGTAAGAGTTCCAAGTTTAGATCAAGCTTTAACTCTAATTTCTTTGATAGAGAGTTTGGTTAAAGCATTTTTAAAGAACCATTTTCCCCTTTGTATTGCTCAAAATCCTTTGGAGCCCCCTTGGCGTCTCAATCCCCATTGAAGGTCAATGCACCCTAGAGCTCAAAAAATGGATTTTGGATGAAAAAGTTATGTCAAATCAAGTTCCTAGGGATCAAAATAGACAAACAAGTTGTTATGAGAAAATCATGATTTTTTGAGATTCAAAGATCTAAAAAATCATGATTTTGTGAAAGCCAAAATCCAAAAAGTCACGATGTTGTGAAAGCCAAAAGCCAAAAAGTCATGATATGTTGTGAAAGCCAAAAAACCAAAGAGTCCCGATTTTTTTGAGAGTGACACAACTAGAAAATCAGAATTTTTTAAGAGAGACAACTAGAAAGTTATGATTTTTTACCTTCTCAATGTTCCTTGGTCAATCCTTAGCCAAAAAATATCAAAACATTGCGACTCTTTCCTCTTTCCTTCATTCAGAAAGTCACGATTTTCTCAAAAACTAGAGTGCAAAAGTTGTGATATTTTCAAAAACTTGAATGCAAAAAGTCATGATTTTCTCAAAAGTTTCCTTCCAAAAAGTTGCAATTTTTTAAAAAATAGAGTGCAAAAACTGTGATTTTTTAAAAAACTTGAATGCAAAAAGTCAAGATTTTCTCAAAAGTTACCTTCCAAAAAGTCGCAAATTTTTCAAAGGCTTGATTACAAAAGGTCGCGATTTTCTCAAAAACTTGATTGCAAAAAGTTGCAATTTTCTCAAAATCTTGATTGCAAAAAGTTGCCACTTTCTGAAAATCTTGATTGCAAAAAGTCATGATTTTTTCACACTTAGAGAGTTAGAAAATTGTGATTTTTTCACACTTGGAGAACCAAAAAATCATGATTTTCTCACACTTAAAGAACCAAAAAATTATGATTTTTTGAGTGATTTTAGGCAAAAACACGGCAATCACAATATTCAAAAAAATTTGAATTTTCCAAAAAGTCATGTTTTTTTTTGAAAAATCATATTTTTTGAGAATTTCAATGGGAACTCCAAAATCGAGTGCCGAGACCTGCGTGTTGTGTAGAGGGTCGTGAAAACCACAAAAACTTGCACACACAAAGACTCTCTCTCTCTCTCTCTCGCAGATGCATGAGTAAAAAATGAGGTGAAACTACTGAATATATAGGCAAAATATGAAAAAATTCTATGAAGATGAAGATGTGAGAAGATGGTGATGATGACGATGATGATGAAGAAGGTGGAGAAGAAAAATCAAAAACTTAATAGAAAATGACGATTTTTTACCTTCCAACATCAGAAATAAATGATCTTACCATCACAATGCTCATCCCTCAAGCAATGTTGCCCAACAATAGTGCCAAAATTTGTTGTAGCCCAAGCATGAGCACCACCTCCTTTATGTGTCAATCCGCGGAGACATGAGGAGGATATGAAGATTGTGAGCAACTGTGGCGAGCAAATGTGAGCGACAAGCACATACATGCATGCACACACACAAGGCAAGTTAACAAAGATCGGAACAATGGAAGCTTTGGCTCTCAATAACTCGATTACACTCTTCAAGAACCTCTCTCTCTAACTTGCTAAACTCAAAGATGCTCTAAAAATGCTAACCTCAACTAATGAACCTCAAAAATGATCTCTCTAGCTCCTTTTATAGTTTTTTGACTAGTTTTGGCCCGATCCAGACCTAGTGCTTGGCTTAGTTAAAAATTAGGTTCTAAGGCTTATTTGAGGGCTCAAATGAAGTCTAAAAATTATGAAAATTGGTACATAGATACTTCTAATACTCCTCAAGCTTGAGGACTCCTCAAAATTTGACATATACTTCTTGGAGCTCCATACATGCTTCCTCTTCTTGTGTATCCACTTCTTCAATGTGTTCCTATGCCTTGTGACTCACCTTGAGTGTCAAAGAAGCAAATATGAGCACTTATTCTTCATTATTTTTTCTATTATCTCTTTTCATGTTTTTTCTATTGTAATCTAACATATCACAATGATTTTTTTATACTCTCTTCTTTGGGTCATAAAGTATTAGCAATCTACCATCAAATATGTCACTAGGATCATTGTACTATGTTGTATTGGCTAAATTAGGCCCCACCATAGAAACATGGGAGAAGCCACTCCAAAACATTTGGAATGGCTTCTCTTGCATTTTAATGGGTGGGCCTTTTTTGGTCTTGCAACAATGTTTAGGATCACTTGGCTTGTTGTTAGAGCATTTTTATGTCTTTATGCCATAGATAACTTGTGAACTCAAATTGACCATTCATTGGGATAAGTTAGCCATAATGATGCCTAAAACATGCTTAAAACATCTATTTGATGTGGCCATGTGTCTTTGCATGTTCCTAAATGGCATAGGAAGGCCAAAAATAGCTCGTCAACAAAAACATAGGGCAAGGATATGCAAATTGCTTGCAAGAGCTTTTCCCACATTTCTATGACAAGACCTTTTGTGACCTCCCTATGCCATGGATTACACATTGAGTATCACACACATATAAATATTGGATTGAAATTGTATCTTATGACAAAGCCAAAACAAAGATCTCTAAAACCTCATATACACAATAATTTCAAGAACTTGATCATTGTGATGCTTGAAACATCCATGTGATGTACCCATATTCTTCAATATGTTCCTATAGGGCATGGAAATGCCAAATAAAGCTCTACCATAGAAATGCAGGAGAAAGATATGCCTATGTTTTGCATGCCCTTCTCCTGTATTTCTATGGCATGGATTTTTTTGGCTTCCCAATGCCATTGATTGCACAATGAATGTGATATACACACAAGATATGTCTAGAAGATGCTCCATAAGATAAGGACAATCTAAAAAATTTTCAAATATGATATACAAAAGAATCTCATGAGACAAAAGCAAAAGAATATAGCAAAATGTAATTTTGTCATTAATTGATTTGTTTACATCAATTGGCTTTGATATTCTCAATGACTCTCTTTTGATGCTCCAAAGCCATAGATAGGGTGTAAGACAAAATTGACCTCGCTATATGATCAACATTTTTCACCCCTGGCCCTAGGGATATACCTATTTGACCTAAGAATTTTTCGTAGAAGTTGGAACCTAAAGTTGTAATTACAAGGGACTTTTTGAATTAAAACACACAATTGATCCCCTGAATAATGGTTGATAAAGAAAGCAATTTACTTAAGGCCTTTAGACACCATGTCATGAAGTGGCCTTGAGGAGTATAGTTCGGGATAATTACAAAATGTTCTTTGGGAATTCTTCACATCTAGTTGGTGGATGCTCCAACTCTTTGAGGCTGCAATTGTAATGAGAGTTCTTACTATAGTCATCTTTGCTACAAGGCTGAACTCTCCTCAAATTCAATGCCATAGGTTTGTGCAAAACCCTTGGCTATGAGCCTTGTTTTATACCTAGATATGCTGCCATCTGAATTTCTTTTCACCTTGTATACCCATTTGTTGTTGATAACCTTCATGTCCTTGGCTTTAGGCACCAATGACCAAGTGGGGTTCTCGTCGAGCGCTTTTACCTCTTCATTCATGACTTGGTTCCATTCTTCATATTTTCTTGCATCCTCAAAACAATTTGGCTCTTCACATGCAACTACTTGACTCATATATGCATAGTGTTTAGCAATGAAAGAGTCATAAGTTAATCACTGAAGTGTATATCTTTCTCTTGTTGAACTTCTTCTCTCTTGAGGGGTTGGAGTGAATCTTTTTCTTCTATTTTTTTGATGTCTTTACATCTGGAGTCTCTACGTTTTCAAACTCTCCCTCACTGCTGCTATCCATGTCTGCCATAGGGTTGTACCCATCATCCTTTTCCTCCATGCCTTTGCTTCTTGTGGAACTTTCTTCACTTGAAGTAGGCTTGCTTCTCAACCTCCCTTTCCATGGAGATGTGTGGCTTCCCTTTGATGTTGTTCTTGACGTTGAAGGACTAGAAATTTCCACACTTTCTTGGTCTCCTACATGTCTCCTTTCAACATCATGTATGTCTTCAACCTGTAATGAATCTTTCACACAATACCATGGCAAAAATTCATCAAAGATAACATATTTAGATACCTTTAACTCTTTGATTTTAGGATCATAGCATCTAAAACCCTTTTGCTCTCTTGAATAGCCAATAAAAATGCACCGTTCAACTTTTTCTTCAAGTTCATGCCTCAGTTCATAAGGCACGTGCACATAACATACACAACCGAATATCTTGAGGTGAGATAGATCTGGTTTCTTACTGTACCATGATTCATATGGACTTAAAGCATGTATGCCTAAAGTGGGGCATCTATTCATGATGTATATGGTTGTACTTGCTGCGTCTGCCCAATAGTAGTTGGGCACATTCATCTCATTGAGCATCAATCTTGCCACTTTAGCTATGTGTCTATTTTTCCTCTCTCCAATCCCATTTGGTATTGACATTTGAAATCACAAAAAAGAAAGTAAATGAGAAGAATGCTCTTACAAACAAAATATTGAGAATGTACAGATACAAGTAGAATGTGGCCAAAATCTTCCTGAAAATGTGAAAATATTTTCATTGCAAAAATAGGTTTGTACATAGGTTTCACATTGTGTTTACATAAAAATTGATAACAATGTGGCAAAAGAGCTATGACAAGGAAATTTCAATCCTATCCATGCTCAAATCTATGAGAACCTTGAATTTATCTTCCAATCTCTTTCCAATCTGTGGACATTTCATAATAGAGTCAAAAGCTATGAAATTCATGAACAATAATGATAGAATAAGATATATATAAATGGAATCCAACTCTTATCTTGCTTCCTTGTATTTGAATTTTGAAACATGAAGATCTTCATATCCCATGATAAGTAAGTTCTCTCTTAAGCTAGCCAAGTTCTAATGCTGATTGACTAAAATCACCTCCATATCATTGTTGGGTAACTTTACATTAATTTCAAATGAAACTAAACATCCTTCAAAGCTTTGTAAAGGTATCCACTCTCCATTTTTACACATCCAAAGATCATAATAAAATCTATCTTACAAAGAGGTATGCTATTTTAAATAGCAAAACCCTATACTTGTGTCACCAATTTTATAAAGATATATATGCCCTTTTGACAATCCTTCTATATAACCCCAATTTTCTCCTAGTAAGCCTTCTACTACTTTGTATGTAATATCTTCACATAGAAACATTGTAGGATTTTCTACAAAAGGAAGACCTTGAAATATGAACACAAAGAAATGGATTGGTAGAGTCCAATGTAGACCTATTGATCTAGATACTCATGTGAATTTCAAAGAGTTATGTATGCCCATTACCATCTTACACTTGAAAGATGATATGGACCAGAAATCAGGTTATGGTCACTCCAAACTAAGAAGAGAATCAACTTTAATAATCTCCAACCTTCCATAATCATCATGTGTAGAAGGAACAATGTATTTGTGAGTGTAAAAGAAGATCCTTGCATGAATAAGTTGAGGAGGAGGTACATCTGGATACACTAATGTCCCAACATCTACATGTAATGCTTTGAAAGTGCCTACAAAACTATCAAGTGGTTGCTCTTCCATTAAACTAGAAGTAAATATGATTGTAACAAAGTGAAACATACTGAGATGACTAAATCAGACATTTGAAAAAATGAAGCATTCAAAATAGTATAGAAATACTCACGATGGATTGGATATCTAGTTCTATTAGAGTTTTCCAACTTCATGGTTGACACTGTGAAGACATATTGTACAATAGCAACCATCCCACCATGTTTTTGTTGATTAAAGCCTCAGAGCTTACCCTTCCAATGAAGATCTGAATTTCAAGGAGCTCAAACATGATGAGGACCAAATTTACATGTTTGCATGTGTTGGGCAAGATTCAACACTCCTATGTAGCTTTGGAAGGTTTTAGGCCCTCATAAGTTGTTTTCCACAGTGACCATGAGTCAGAATTTTGCCTCTAATGCCAAATCTAGATGTGGAAAAATAATGAAACTTTCCAAGATGAAAGTAGAAATTCTCAGCTATCCAAAGCACTTAAAAAGCTTGATTTTGATGCTCCAGTAGGGAGAAACAACCTTTGCAATTTAGACTAGTTGTCGGTACTACTGTCTACCTATGTGCAAAGACACACCTTCACTGTTTACAACTTTACTCAGAGATCACTTGGAGCATAGTCACAAAATTCACATCACATTGAATAGAATCTATAAGGAATCAAGTTCAAGTAGAATCACTTGAAATCAATACCGGAAGAAGGAGTTACAACCAAAACAAAATAGTTCTAGAAACTAGCTCACTCCTTAGAGAGGTAGTGAGCAATGGCTAACTATAGAGAAGAATAAACTATCAAAATGACTAGTTAAGCAAGGGGGACTGCATATAGCACCTTCCTTACACTCTATTCTGACTCTTGGAAGAGAGTACAGGTCATGGACATTCTTCATGACTTTGATTCATACATATATAGGTTGTCCAAAAGTTCTCCTACAATTTTGCAAGAACCTCTCAATCAGTCTCTTTAACAATTTTGGTAAGCTATGATTTAAGAAAGTGGTTGAGTCTTCTTGATAGCTGAAATTCGTGATATGAAGCCTCTAGTTAATAGGTCCACTTGTCAACAATACTGTCGAGACTTTAGCTATGATTTAGACAAATATTCAGAACTTTTGCGTGACGAAACATACCGGACTACTAGACTCTAGGATTATTGGACTACTGGAAAAACACTAGAATAACACCAGGCTCCATGATCTCTTAGAATTTTAGGCCACTAGAAAAACATCGGAAAACACCAAAAAGACATCAGAATAACACCAGACTATGTGATCTCTAAGACTTTTAGGCCACCAAAAAAACAACAAAATAAATTTTGGTTGTCTTCAAGGCTTGATTTTTAACAGCATGTATACCCTACACCTTTGTGAAACTCTTGTGATAGCCAACTTCCTTCCATTGTGTTGATGTTGTGGCATATCATTGAGTGAACTTCATCTTTTGGTCACCTATGAGTTGTGGAGGTTTCCATGGGAGTCCAAGTTGTTGTCATTGTTGTAGAAGTTGGACGAGAAATGTGGGAGGAGAAACAAAGCTTTTGTTGTATGGTAGGGAGGGAATAGAGGTGAAAAATATGAAGTTTTGGTTTTGGGTATGAATCTGGGAGTTTGAGGAGGGAAAAGAGAGTTTTTTTAGTTATTTGAAAAAAATCACTTTTTTAGCTCTAATCATGCATGGATTTTGAATTAGAAGTCAAAATTAGCACTTTTGACCCTGAAAAGTGATAGGGGGTCATTTAATGGTATTATGATGAGTTTTACAACTTTAAAGAATTTTGATTTTTTGGGTCCAGCTTGATTACAAGATTTCTTCTTTCTCTAGAAGACAACCCTGAACCTAGGGCAATCTTGTCCCCTCTTCCCCCTTCAGCCTAGTAATTTATAGGGTATAGAGTATGGCCACCATCCTCTTCTGATTAGTCAATCAATATCAAATCCTTAATCTAAAAGGCCTGTGTAGGTTTCATTTTTTTCCCAATGGTATATTGCTCAACTGCAGCTTCCCAGTAGCATGCCTCTTGCAAAGAAGTAACAAGACTACTCCAATCTTAGGTGCCTATTGCACTATTTAGCAACCTATAGTAGGCTCCTCTGAAGATGCTAGGGATGGATCATATGGAGCATGACAAAAATGTGATTGTTGTAAGGATGAAGAAATACATAATCAATGAGTGATAGAGGTATGTTTGTAAACACCACAAAATCTTAACATGTATCAATAATTATACCACCATAGCTATTTAAGGAGATGAAGAACCAACAAATTCCACAAATAGGAAGATAAGAGTGTTTATAAACACTTTAATGAAGATGAGATGCACTAGAAACTCCACATAGTGGCCATGCCAAATGATAAAATCGATACAAAGAGGGTGGGAGGGAGGGAAAATAGGGTAAATAGGTGAAATCCAAATGAACAAAAGAGTGGGAGGGTGGGCAATGTAAAACCCAAAGAGAGCACAAAATGATGGAAAAAAGGATCTCTCCCAATGATTGGAGAGACACACCAACAAGCTCTAGCACCACCACCAAAACAACCACCAAACACACCACCAAGACCTCCACCTAGCACTCTCATACCATGTAGAGATTACACGCCCAGAAGCAAAATGAAAAGAAGAGTTTACTTAGAAAAAGAAAGAGTGTGAGACTCTAAGGTGAGTAGACCATGAAATGGGAAAACTCACATGGATTAGAGTGAGCTATCCAAGATCATGAAACAGGCTTCTCAAGGTTCTCACCAAGTACAAATGTGAGGAGAGGCCCTCCTTATATAGAGTTGGAGGGTGCTCTCCAAAGTACATCATATGTGGGATAGTTCATCTTGAAGGGGAATGAATATACAGGTAGAAGAAGATGGAAAGGTACCAAAGGACAAAAGAGATACAATATAAAATGGAAATGGAGTGCATCCTTGATACAAAATGGAGATGCATTCATGTGGATACAACTGGAAAATGATGTAGGAGAAATCATGTTGTCAATTGGAGGAACATTGTATTTTTCCCAAAATGCAACCTTCACAAACATGTTTATGAGGTGCCTCAAGTTTGGACAGAGAGGACACCATTTCATATTTTTGCAAGTGAAGCAAACTAGCAAAATTTAGATGACCAAAGAGTGCATGCCAAAGCTGAGATAGCTTGAGAATCTTGAGTTGCACATGCTGAATCATTCATAGATTTTGCATAGTTTATGAGTTTATATAGCCCATGACATAAAATATATAACATCACCATTTGAGAGATCAAGAAAGTTGACAACCAAGCCAAAATTGGCTCATGTTGAAACTGACAATAACTTTTCTTGATCCCTAGCACATATAAAGCATCTGACAATGTGAAAGAACTTTCATTAGTAGTAGTTAGAATGATCTTACCAAATCTCATTATAGGATAAGAGGAGTTAGCACATGTGACATTATTCCCTATAGGGGTAGGCTCAAGTGAACTGAAGAAATTACAGTGCAAGGTAATATGTTTGGTTATCCCACTATAAATGTACCAAAGGGCTGAATCTATTGCAGACATACACTGCTCATGAAAAGATGGATCATAGTTGCGAATAGTATTGAATACCCATTCTTCATGCTAAGAAAGATAAGAAGACTCTATTGTAGGAGTAGAGGCCTATACAACAAACATTCTAGCATCTTTCTTCTTTGCTTCTTTTGCAGCTAGTTTAGGACAACTCTTTATGACATGATCATTTGCCTTACAATACTTGCAAAAATATTTCTACTTTTTTTGTTTTCGTGTCATCTTCATCTTCCTTCTTTGATTGTGCGACATTACTAGATTTTTTTTCTTACTAGTAGATGAACTCCATTTACCTTTGCCCTTAAAATTGCTAAGAAATCTTGATATGCAACACACATAACTGACCTGTTATGCTTGGACCAATCTTCATGCAACAAAAAAAAGACTAAATCCTCAAATGTTAAGGCATTTTGATTACCTTTCATCATCAATCGAAGAGTAGAAGCAAAACTCAAATATGAATATAGAGTTAAGAACAATCTACATAAGTGAACTATCTAGCAAGATTTCATCAGCAAAAATCAAATTTTCATCAAATCTTTGATCTATATGAAAAAATTGTCCATAGAATCTTCTTCATTCATATGATCACTATCCAAGTAGTTTTGGAGGTAAGCCATCTGGGCCTCATTTCTTTCCTGATATAAAGTTGCAAGTGTATATGTAATGAAGTATAGAAGATTTGAACTCACAACCTCTTGGTTAGGAGTGTGATGGGCTAACCACTTGCCCCAAAAGCCATGGTTGAGAATTACTTCCTAATCCTCCCTCCTAGGATGTAGTTCAACCATCTCCTATATTTCAAGGATGTGGTTCAACCATCTCCTATCGATCACTTTATTACATTCTTCGCCCCTTAGTTGATCATTTTCCTCAATGATCTACTCATGTATCCCTCTAGACTCAGTGATCAGTTCTTGAACTCCATCAATACCTTTGAATTGATGTCCTCAACCTCCGATAGTTTCTTTAACCTTGGTCGCAACCTTGGTGTCTTGAACCCTGTTCTCAACCTTAGTGTCTTGAACCTTGTTCTCACCCATGTCTCATATCTTGAACACTCAATCAAGGGGCACCCACATCTTGCTGCCTATATTTCGAAATTTTGTTTTGAGAGCTTTCCAACGGTATCTTACATGCCTCAATCCAACCTACGGATTGAGAGATATACCCGAATCTCTCTTGGATAGAGTTCTCAAACCGCCGCCTTCCCAATTCCTACCCTTCCACATGATAGAGTGTCGAAGCACCTCGTTTAGAGGCCATTGGGTCAATCTACCTTGCCCAAGCCTAGACCTAGGCTCTGATACCAATGTAATGAACAATAGGAGATTTGAACTCACAACCTCTTGGTTAGGAGTGTGATGGGCTAACTACTTGCCCCAAAAGCCATGGTTGTGGATTACTTCCTAATCCCCCTCTTATGGTGTAGTTCAAGCATCTCCTATCTTTCAAGGGTGTGGTTCAACCATCTCCTACCTATCACTTTATTAGGGTATCCAAAGCATCCTTTGCTTATTTGCAAGAAAGTGAGTGTAAGGGATAATCACACTTTTGGAAAAAGCTATCAATGCATGTTCATGGGCTACCATCCCATGAAGATGCTCTACAATAGCTCTAGTAGGAACCACAACACAATCAAGAATCAAAGATCGTCATCTTCAACACCATCTACATCACCGTCAATAACCATACTTGTAGGTCTTCCACCATCTACATCACCTTGAATAACCATACTTGTAGTCACCTTGGTTTCAGGCTAGTCCGTTTGTCTTCTCACTCCCCTCTATCCATCAGGAAATCACCAATGCTTGGCTTGAGGCCTTCAACGTCTGCACCTCCCCGGCCAAGTGTTGGAGAAACGCGGTGGAAAAGTCATGTCAGATCTTGATTAGGGCCACGAAGGCTCTCAAATCCATCCAGAGAAGACGTAGAGAGAACTTATGCTGCCGACTCTGGAGACTCGAAGAAGAAGTCAACAAAGGGAAGATTCAATCTCAGAAGGGACTCCAAAACATCAGAGGAAGATTAATATACAAGGAGGAGATCAAAAGGAAAAATCTTCAACCTTTTTTTAAGGAATGGTGGGCTGGTAAGGCTGATAGGCCTTCCAAAGAGATGTGCAATATTATTAGAAGAAAACAAATTAAAGACGAGATCCCGCTATTGCTTGACAAGAATGGGGTGGAAAGTAAGATAGAGGAAGAGAACATTGGCATTATAGAAGCACACTTCACATGTCTCTTGGGAAGTGTGTGTTCCCTCTCCCCCCATAGGCGAGATTGCATGGCCACCATCTCTCGGACTTCCTTGCATAGAATCCCATGCAACGTGGGTGCTCTACTTGATGCCACCATTTCTGAACAAGAGATCATTGAAGTTATTGAATCACTTTTGAATGGAAAGAGCGCCGGGCCTGATGGGCTCACTAATGAGTTCTTTAAATCGTTCAAATTTGTGGTGGTCACCCCCTTGCATCTTGTCTGGCTTGAGGCACTCGAGTTTGGTGCCCTTCCCGCTTGTCTCAACAATGGCATCATCAAACTTATTCATAAAAAAGGGGAGAGGAATAGAATTGAGAATGGGAGACCCATCACAATGCTTCAAACCGGGTATAAGATTCTTTCTAAAGTTATTGCCAACAGGATACCCTGCCACTTAGACCAGTGGCTTAGCAAAGACCAAAAAGGATTCATTAAGGGAAGGTCAATATTGGAAGCCATCATTGATATCTGGGAAGGCCTGGACTTTGCTGAAGAATCTAATCAGGGCATTGTATTCCTCAAGATCGACTTTGGCAAAGCCTACGATAGATTGGTATGGGACTATATTTTACAATCAATGAAAGACCTCGGGTAGAGTCAGAGATTCCTCAGGATGATCTCCACTCTCCTTGGTAATGCTTCGACCAAAGTCAAGTCAACGGGCAACTTTGAAAGGCAATCAAACTAAAATGATCCATCAGGCAAGGTTGCCCGTTGGCCCCGTTGCTCTTCGCCATCGCCACAGAAGGACTTAGCCGAATTGTGGAGCGACAGATGGAGCTCGGTTGCATAAGAGGTATCACTTTGCCACATAACTCTGGTCAAATGACCATGAGGCTCTTTGCAGATGACACAAATGCCTTTGTTCACAATGACGATACCAGCCTGGAAACCTTTTGGTGGTGCCTTGACACTTTCTATGAGGCCTCTAGGTCCAAAATTAACCATTCCAAGACTGCGTTCAGGGCTATCAAAGGGAACCAACCCAATCTCCTCAATGTGCAGGGATGCCAAGGCATTCAATCAGGTCAGGTCATTTGCATTCTTGGTATCCCCATGGGATTCAGTGTTACTCTGAAAAAAAGGTGGGCGTGGGTCCTCGCCAGACTTAATAACAAGCTTAACTATTGGAGGGGTCTACAAATTAATCTTGCTGGCGAGGCCATGGTGATCAACATGTTCCTCATATCCTCAATCATATACTTTCTCTCTTGTTGGAGACCAAAGGATCAAGAATTAGCCAAATTGGAAAGTACTTGTAGGAACTTTCTATGGATTGGGGACCATAACAGGAGGGGAATACCTAAAAACAAATGGTCCATATGCACTAGCCATAAGGAGAGGGGAGGTCTGGGTATTATGGACATTTGTAATATGGGCAATAAACTTACGACAAAGTGGATGATTAAGGCCTAGTGCAACAGAGATTCCTCTTGGGCCACATATGGAAAAACCTCAACATCCTCACCCTCTTATTCTCTCCCATTCTTGTCTCACCCAAAGGAACAAGCCTGGTAAGATCCTTGTGGCTGAGTTGGAACAGATTCAAACCCCACATTAGAATCAGTGAAGATTGGAAGTGGGCTGCGGGTATAAGACAAAATGACTCTATTTGGTTCCCGATCCAAGGCATGAGAAACATGGAGCCTTGGAATGTCTTAAGAGCCAAGAGACTCTGGAATAAGGGATTCAAACAATGGAAGCACTTCTAGAAATAGGACATGAACAGATGGGTGGACTTTGAGGACCTTGACCATAGTGTTGCGGTCACATTCGAGGAATGGAATGTCTTATTGAGTAGACACCATGCTTGGGATCTCTCTAAAATCCATCTACTTATGGGACAGGACGCTCCAGACCTAAAGGGCCTTAAATGGTACAATGGTAATCACCTCTCCAAGGTACCATATGTCGAAGCTCACAATGACATTCATATCAGTCTCAACAAGAAATGGTGTCTCAAATGGACGCAGCTGCATTGGGATTTGAAATTCATGTCTATATGGAACCCTCTCATTGAAAACAAAAAATCGGTCCTCCTATGGCAAATCTTACACCGTGGAATATGGACCAATGCAAAAGCTAACAAGATCTGTGGTGTTTCGCCCTGGTGCACACGATGTTGCCATAGCAAAGAGGATATTGGTCACCTTTTCTTTGCTTGCCCTAAATCCCTTCGGTTATGGACGGTCCTTGGTCGCTCTTTGGGACTCCAAGAACAAATCAATTGGAAGCAAGCACTTATAGGTGAAGCGATCGGCTGCTCTATGGCACTATGGAATGCGATCAGGGGAGAGATCCTTTGGAAGATTTGGCGGGAAAGATGCACTCACAACTTTGGTAATACCCCCAAGGAGTGGTCGATCAAGAAGTCCATATTCCTTCTTGGCAAAAGAATTGCAAGCTGTAAGAAACCCCCCCCCCCCTTCAGGCATCACAAAGAGCTCAAGTATGTCAACAATAAGCTTAAAACCAAGTGGGCTCTGCATGATGGGGATGCAAGGTTTATCAACGTCCTCTATAACTTCATGTAAGCTTCGGTTGCTTTGCGTCTCTCTGGAACACCATCACAGAGAAGGGCTTAGGGATGCTCTGACGTGAAAGATGTGCTTGTATCTTCGGTCGATTGACAGACCACTATCCCTCCTTAGCTTATTGTTAGAAACCCCCCCTTCAGGCTTCATTTTGTACAATGAGCTAAAACCCAAGTGGGCCCTGCTTGAGGGTGATCTCTCGTTTGTATAATGCCATATAAACTATGTAAAAGCTACCCCCGCTCTGTGGGATTCGGGGGATCTCGTGGGCACTAGTCCCCTTCTCTTGTACTTTTCTTTTAATTAATTCAAATTCGGGAGAGTAGGCTAAGGCCGAACTTCCTTTATTAAAAAAAAAACCATACTTGTGGGTGTAGTAAGACATTTTTTTGACACTAGACACAATATTTGACAGCCCTTTTGCTACCAATACTTGATGCTTCATATATATATCTACAATGGGTAATTAGTATCATCCATATTATCCTCAACAAACAACATACGTAATCATCATTGCTATCTATCATGGCTAGTGATAAAATACTATGATGCAAAAAATTGATTATATCTCAATAAGTTGAACAAAAACACCCTATCAAACTCTACTAAACCTATAGGAGACTTCAAGGTGCTTTTATTGGCAATCCAAAACTTGTATACAGATTTATCCCAAAAGGTTAAAATTACCTGCACATTTGCGATAGTGCATTCAAAGGCTGAAATGAGCTCAAATCACTCTTAATCACCCCGAGTATGCTCACCCATTTTTTGCAATTATGAAACTATTATTGAAGGGGTGTTGGTAACATCCTAGATGAAGAAGGGACCTGGTCTGATACTGATTGTTGGAGTTCAAGGTCTTTAATAGCACATGAACTTCACAAGGAAGAAGAAGAAGTTGGGAACACACCATAACATGGAATATATTATCAAGTGAATGTACAAAGATGAGTGCCCCATTAGGGTTATAGGTGTATATACAAGCCCTGAAAGAAAACCACTCAAGAGGGAAAAAAGTGCACCCACATCACTACCAAAAAATATCAAGAAATAAGTCAAATCATGTGGATCTTATTTCTAAGTCTTTCTTTCTAGAAGATGCACTATAGGACTATGGATAAGAAAATCAAGCGTTCTACCAATATTGCACTACCAAGAGAACTTGTGCATCAAATTTTGAGGAAGGTAAAATAATTTTCATATCTGCTACACATAATTGATCCCAAAGGCAAAGGATCAATTTCTCAAACAAAAGAAAAAGAAAGTATTGAAGAGACGGTTAAAGAATTCATACGAAGGATTGGAGATTATTAAAAATCGAAGACAAAGTAGCTAAAAGCTTTCTTAATACTGCAATAGATTATATTTGTCATATTCGTAAAATATTCATAGTCCTGCAATAATAGATGGAAGATATATATCTCTCTCCTTCTCTCTCTCCTTCCATCTAATTTTTCAGCTTTTTAGTATATGAACCTAACGTAAGACTAATTACTACCTTCTCAAGTGTTTGATAAATAGAGGACTTTCTATAATGATCTCATATTCTTTCTCATAATATTTTTGGTTTAAATGAAATATATATGATCTTATTCTTCTAGATTACTTTCTTTTCTGCAACACTTTTCTCTTCCCTATGGTGTCTATATTAGCACAATCTACAACAATCTAATATCGATGGTGTCTATATTAGCTTAATGTACACTACCATATTAGTTAGGGTGTCTATGTTATCTTAATGTAAATTTTTATATTAGTTGTGGTGTCTATAATAGCTTGATGTAGGTTGCTATATTAGCTATCATCCCCATCTTCTTTGAGATTTGTTAACATGATGGCTCAATCTTACAACTGAGAATATAGTCCCATTCACTGCTTGACAACAAATGTACCAAGTATTGTCTCTGAACCTGCTATCTTCTGTCTTCATAAACCTGAAAACATACACTAGGATCCACATATTTGCATTTACCTTCCAAAAGGTTTTCTCAACGTACTTCTGTTGTGTCATGTAAATACACTAAACATAATCAAGAATTGAATCCTGGAACTTGTGACTGATAACTCACAACTTAGTGTATTATGAACACTGTTGATTCATCTCTGACTGTACTTCAAGTCAAGTCAAGTCAACTCAAGTGAAATCAACTGAAATCAACTGAAATCAACTCATGAGTCTCATCAAAAAATCTATGATGTCATCATGTCTTCATCTTTGTTCAATATGTAAGTCCTTCATACCTCTTTCCTTCAGAACTTGTATAAACATATATGTGCGCACTTCTAAAACATACCTCTTTGAAATATCAAGCTTCTCTTCAATAGAACTCTGGAACCTTCTCCTAAACAAGAACACCTAATAGGAACTTTCTCCAGACATTCTCCTTCTTCCTTCTTCTTTCAAAGCTGGAACATAAAGAGAACCTGACAAAGGAAATATAGGAATACCTGAAATAGGAATACCTGTAGGTATGACACTGCATTCTTTCACATATGGCTTAAAATAAGTCTTCATGTTTCATCACCCCCTGGATGATTTAACACTAGTATCAAGAATTCTTCAAATATATCAGACTTTATGAAATCTGGAACGTCTTCCTTCTTTCAATAAATTTGATCTTCCATGATTTAGCATTGCTACCATATCACCAATACCTGTGTCTTGAAACAAAATATCTGAACCCCTTTATTAGCACTGCAGTTGCCAATAGCTTTCATTGTAACTCTTCAGCTTCCCACATTGTAGAATAAGGTTAGTTGATCCTAACCTAACAAAACCTTGCTGAAAGCATTTTAGGATTCATAACCTTTCTGCAACATAACAAGTATCTTCTTCTATCTCTCTGCAACACTAATCTGAGTAAACCTGAATCTTTGACTTACTTCTTCCAATGCTAAGAACCTTATAAACAAAGGATAGACAACTGACTCATAAATACTTCAAGATCTTCAAGATCATTCAAGATCATCCAAGATCATACTAGATCATACAAGATCATCCAAGATCAATGATCTCTCAAACAAAATACTTGTGTAGAATCTGCTCTCATCAAACCTTCATGACTGAATGTTTGATTTGATACCTGAATGTCTCTAAGTGTCCATGCTTCTCACAAAAAGTTGTTAAACTTTTCTTTAACCAAATCCTTCCAAGAATCTGCAACTCTTACTTGAAACATAAGTGGACAAACTTCTCACCTTGAGAACTCCAAAAGATGCAAGTTGATACTTCATCTTTTCATATTCTTCCCGGGTGAAATGTGATAGTACCTGCTTGACTTTCTTTTGGCTAACTCCACTTCTCAATCAAGTAATAGGATCTAATGGAACACCTTTTTGAATACAAGCATGTATCCAAAAATCTAGACAATCATAGAAAGTAGATTCTCCATCTGACTGGTACACAAAAAATCTAAATTTTCTGAAGTTTTCTGAAAATATTGAATATGAGGTAAAGCCTTTCCAAACATAAAACCTTAACCCAAGTCTTCAACATCTGCTACAAAAAACTCTTTTACCTCAAGAGTTAGATAAAGAAGAAATATACTTCTCTGCAACTTGTCATATACCAAGTAGTTATGTATTGACACTCCAAGAATTCTTTGAGGGAACATATAAGCTGCCTGCTTAAAAAATCTTCAACTAAAACATAACTCATACACATATGAGTCAAAACATATAAGCTGACTTTCTCTCTCTCAATGCAATTCTTTGTCAAAACCTACTAAAACATGACCAAGTGTAATGCAAAATAAGAAATTGCTTCTTCTTTAGACTATCTTCATACAAGATGTTCTCGTAGGCTTGTCTTTGGATGTAGAGGATAAAATAGGAAAAGTATATGGAAAATATAAGAGAAAAGGAAGTCTTACTTTTCTTTGGAAATGATGGACTTTCTTCTTCTGCATCTTTCTTCCACCTGATGATGTCAACATCTTCAAACTTCTCTTCCATACCTTTTGTTTTCTTCATCTTGAAGTAGCAAGCACTCTTAACTTCTTCAAATGAACTCTTTCTCTTCCTATAGTTCTAAGAGTAAGAGACAAAACCAACATGGTATACAAGTGGAAGTGAATATAGAATCATGTTTTTTCATCTCCTCATATCTCTGAAAAACCTCTACTTCAAATGTGTGAAATGACTAAATTCACCAACCTTTTGTCTGAATGATGAATTTACCATTTTAGAGTTACCTCTCTAGATACCTAGATCAAATTTTGTAACTGGATATCCAACCAACTTACAAAAAAAATTGGCTGAACACAAAACTCATCCCATCTCCAAATTTGTCTTCTTAGAGAGCTTTCTTGCCATGAAAAAGATTTCTTGTCATGAAAAAGGATCTCTCAAAACTCTCTAGAAAAACCTCTAGAGACCTGTTTTGATGTAGCCTTTAACTTTCAAATAATGAAAGTGTCTAAAAGCACTCCTTGAATCCTTCAAATCTCTTTATAACTGCTCTTCTAAGACATGACCTGCAAATGATAATCGGATAGTAAAAACTGATACATGTGATTTGATGTTGATCTGATTCCTTCATCTTCTCTAAACCATTGTTCTTCCTTGAATTTGAAGTAGTCTTCTCTTCATCAAGTCTTGTTCTTCAAATAATACTTTTGTAAAGTATTTGCATACTCTTCCAAAAATATTTTGCTGCTAACAGATCATCAACTTCATACTCCACACTGATGAATACACATGTGACTGAATTGTCTAATTCTCAAATCTCTACTCATCTAGATTAAGTGTGTATGTCAAATGTCAAATGTTAGAAGATGCTCTTAAATCATATTTTGTAAACCTGGAAGTCTAGGAACCTGTGAATATGAGAGCCTGAATGATATGATGCCAAAGCCCTAAAGCTTTGATACCAAAACCTTAGAGCTCTGATACCAAAATCTCATATTTAAAAAGCCCATAACTAATACCACAGGCCCAAGGTTCCATAGGTCAAACATATACAACATAGAATCTAGCAATCTTCCAATATTGACAAAACATGAACATACCACACTTAATCATACAAATGATGAGACAAAGATAGAGAGAGATTAGACAACATGTTTAAAGTGTTACGTAAGCCACTGCTTACTCACACTATCATATATACCAATGTTCAATGTACAATGTGGGAGCAAAACTCACAACCACTCTATGTGGATAGAAACAGATGGATGAGTGAATGTACAAATGAAACAAACATATTCAGATGTATGGACAGAAATCTGAATATACATGAGATGTGTGACCTAATAGGTTGTAGAAGAGTGAATATGAGTGACCGAAAGAGGAAGGATCAGTCTAAAACTGATAATAAGAAAATCCTCATCTGAACTTAGGCTATGGAAGACCCTAAGTTAGATACGTGTGTGAAAAGATCACATACTTACAAAAGTAGCAAAGAATGCTAACAAGTTTGCTACCAGAAATCCTCAAACTCATATGACCATACCTTCTCGAACACCTCATCCAAATATGCATAAAGCATACATGTACTGATTCTCTTGTACCTATGCTGAATAGGATTCCTCCTGATATGGATGCTACTACCTCCATAAACTCCAAGTAGTACCTGTGTGAATAAAGAAAATATGTACCTGAATTCTTAACATAAGATGCAAATCTTATGTTAACCACCATCCAATGTCTTTGAAGTAACCCGAAATCTTCATGTAGAAGACAATCTTCAAATACATCATGTGAATGGCCGATCCTCACCACCAAGCTGCTAATGACAAAGTCCTCTCCATGAGCAAGAGTGTGAGCACACTCTTCTCCTCTAAGGAGAACTCCATAGCCGCTCCTCAACATGCTCCAAAATAGCACCATGGCTGCCCCATGTGCTAAAATCTCTACCTCTAATGAGGTACCAAGCTCCATAACTTGTTGTTGAAATAGGGAAGTTACCATGAAGAAAATTTATTTTATCAACTGAGGTTAGTTGCTTTTTCAATTGAGAGGCATCTTATTGATTATGGAATGTGTCGAATAAGGAGTTACTGGAGTGACATTATTTAAGTTATTAATGTATTTGGTTGCTTTGATATAGAGATTGAAGGTTCATGAGGGCTTTCAGTTGACATTTGGGATGTATCTGGATACAAATAATAGGACTTATATTTTATATATAGTTTGTAAATAAAGACCCACGTAGAGGTTTCTTTCTAGAAAAAAGTAATAAAAATAGTGATTTAGGATAAGGATCACTTTAGATCGTGATTTATGTTAATAAAAGCAATGGGCATCCATAAAAGAGAGCAACTTTTTACTTTCATGCTTGCTTTTCAAAGTAGCCCTCATTATAACCACTATTTTTTATATAATGGAAAATCCTATAAATACATGCACACTATAGACCTATCAAAATAGAGTGCATGGGGGGGATTACACCCAATCTTGTGTATTGTCTCATCTATTCACATGTCTATTTTCTGTGTGTTTCTAGTACTAGTATCTTCTGTGTGCGTGTGAATTAAGATCCTTGCAATAGCTTTCCACTTTTCATCAGCTTTGATTCCATTGATGAATTACCTCACAATTTGCTCTTCACCTATGATTTCTCCAATGCTCCCTAATTGGTCTGCAATGACCTTCATTTTGGTGACAAAGTCAGTAACACTTTGCATGGGTTGCTTCTTGAGTAATGTAAAATCCATCCATAGTTGGTTCTTCCTAGCCTTGGTACTTGAAGAACGCTTTCAAAGGATTTGAGATCTCTTCTTATGTCTTACAACTCCTAATATGAAGAGGTAAGAAATCACAGATAGAGTTTAGAATATATGACCTTGCCAAAGCATCCTTTGCATACCATATGTTTAACCTTCCTTCTCCTCTTGACTTGGTTTTCCTTTGGTCATAAGTATACGCATCCTCTCATCTCTTGAGATGTATCCTTATAGATTCGTCCCTTCTAAGTAAGCCTCCATCCTTAGAGACCTTGATGAGTAGCTTCTTTGATCCAATTTTTTAATTGATGAGGGAAATCCATCACCCATAATCTCAAGTCTATCACTATGCTCTGATACCACTATGAGGAGTGATGGGCAAAATGCGAAGATGAGAGGGTCTTCCAATACATGTGTTAATATCACTATGGTACCTTTGAACATGAATCTCAAAAGTTTATAACAAAATAGATAACTTCCGAGTACTTCTCATGTAGAGAAAACATTCTATTTATGGAAGAAGGTACTTAGAGTTTTACTTAGAGCTCAGGGCCTGGTTGGAATCGACCCAAGATCTTTTGAAAACATTCAAATGAAGTTATGAGTGAAGTATTGCAAGTCATTTCATAAATTTAGAAGGACTACACTAAGAGCAATATGTATAAGAAGTCATGGCTTTTTCAAGAAGATGAAGATGCATAGACACAATCACATAGATCCACCCATAACTCAATGTATACAAATCCTACGCTCCTAAAACTTTTTAGGCATACTCATAAGAGTTGTATTTTATATTCCAATCAATAAACAAGATAATGAGACCATTTACATGTTGCAATAACCTAGACAAGTTGACAATATTGTAACGATAAACAAAGAGCAACGTAGTTGATAAATCTTGATATAAATGTATTTCTAAGTAAGATATGATACACAGAGGTGTTGGAGAGGACTCAACAAGCTTTGAGGTAAGTAAAATATCCACTCCAATGAGTGTGATCTTGAGCTCTCTTACCTGCTGCTAAATGAGCAATGTATATATACACTTTTTGCAAATGATTGTTGGTTGAATCTACCTAATATTCTTCCATGCTTTTAGGAGTTACTTTTGAAATTTGAATTCACACAAGGTCGTGGGATTTGGCTTCCAATACATCCACGAGATTCTCTCTTATTCACCATTTTACTTTTGGCAAAAGTACTTTAACCTTAGAACTTAATCAGATAAGGCATGTGTATGCATAAGGTTTTAGTTCAAACTCTTATGAAGTCCAATGCACAAGGTCAAGCACTTAGGCTTGCCACATGCACCAAAACATACATCTTTCTAACATTCCAAGGTTTCATGCAAGGAGTGACCATATAGAGATAAACTATAATTTCATAAGGAAAATGATAATTTGGAACTGTAGGTGAAGACCATACCATTGTATGGGGACAATGCATCTAGCATACATCTTGCTAACAATCCAAGGTTTCATTAAATGCATAAATATGTAGAGATACACTATCATTTCATAAGGTAAACGATAATTGTTAAGAAAGTGTAGGTACATCATATCAACACAAAAGACAAGGTGGTTGATCTAATTACAAAGTTCTTGAATGCAAACTAATTGGGCAAGTTGAAGCACTCCATCAACTTGAAGGATCTATGTGAAGTCAACAAACAACTTAAGCTTGAGGTAGAGTGTTGAGATTTATGTGGTTTTAGTGAAATATCAAGCACATAGTTTCACAAAATTACCTTAATTGAAGGCTTATGGACCTTAGGGAAGTCAAGCTACACATGAAAAGGTGCAAGCTTATCCAAAAAAGGAGTAATGGACCACCAAAGATCACCCCAATGAAAAGCAAGGTCATTGGTAGCCCAATATCCAAGCAAGGAATGCAAAGAGACATGGAGAACATATGAAGTGTCATGGGGGGACCTCATGGCTATTTAAGCATCATACGAGCTCATTCTAGGGTGTGAATGCTAGGAATTCAAGGAACTAGATGTACATGTGCCATTGATCCATATTCTCTCATAGGAGTTCATATTCTCTTGTATATCTCTTATACTCTTTCCAAAAGATGCTCATTTTATGTAGTAGCCTATTTATACTTCATTTTCGCCTTGTATGAAGATCCATTCACAAAGATCTTGTACTTTTTAGAAAGATTATGGAACAAAAATTCTCCGCCAAAAGGGTTTTGGTAAACTCTACTTTTACTATGTAACAACTCTCTCTTTGAATATGAATGAAGGATATTCTATGCATAGTTTTTTGACAAAGAACAAAGATTTGAAGGATCAGTTGATTTTTGCTTATGTAGTCTTGCTAGATAGTTCACTTGTGTAGACTATTCTTAACGGTCTTCCAGATTCATATTAGAGTTTTTCTTCTACTCTTCAATTCATATCAAGTTTTCTTAGCTAGTTAGCAGTTCAAAGGTAAATGGAACTCATCTACTAGTAAGCAAAAATTTACTAATGCTACATAGTTGAAGAAGGAAGACAGAGATGAGAAAAGAACAAAAAAATAGAAATAGTTTTGCAAATATTGTAAGGGAAATGCTCATGTCATAAAGAATTTTCATAGATTGGCTACAAAAGGGGCAAAGAAGAAAGAGGTTGAAATGGTTGTTGCAGAGGCCTCTACACCTATAACACAATCTTCTAATCTTGTTCAGAATGAAGAATGGGCATTTACTACTATTTGGAATCTTATGCAGACACCTTCATTTGGGAACTATTTGTACTTTGTGACAATAATTGATGATTTATCCAGGCATGAATGGGTGTATCCATTGAAAGCAAAGTCATAAGTGTTTATGTGCTTCAAATAGTTCTTGTTTATGGTTGATATCGTTGATTCTTCATGATGCTAGAGATGCACTTGATGTTGTTCTCTATCAGTAGGCTGTTAGATGCTTGATTTACTTATGCATGACTCAACATGGCATTTAGTTTGTTGTCTCTCACATGAGAATGTTTATGCATTGTCAAGGTGTCAAGCATTAGTAGGTGGTTAAGTGCATCTTTAGCTACTTGAATGGTGCCTAGTTACTTGGATTGTTTTATCCCAAGGGGGGATCATTACCACCAAATTTACATGCTTTTTTGAACTCACTCTAGGCTCATTGCTACGACACTTGTTTGTCCACTTGTGGTTTTTGCTTCATGCTTGGTAGCTCATTCATATCTTTTTGGGCAATAAGCAAGCTACTATGCACACTTCTATTGTGAGGCTGAATATAGGAAATATTTCATAGTGATTGTTGAGTTTGTGTGTCTCAGACGCCTTTTGAATGGTTAGGCCAAAAGCCTGATGACTCAAAAAATATGTTGATTGATGAAGAGGAGCATCTTAGCCCCTTGTACTATGGGTTATATTTTGTTCTATATCCCAAATCTATGTACCTATATGTGCAAATCGATATTCAAGCACAAAAACCCAAAGAAAAGAGAGTATGACTTTTGTGTATGTAGTTTTCATGAATGGGTGGTATCAATCTATTTTGTGGCTAATAAGGCCACTATATGTTTTATTCTAACCAACATGTAGTGTATGGTAGCCATTTGGCCTTTCACGTAGACACTTATGATAACAACCTCCCACTGAAGGTTAATGTGGTTGAGAGAGAAAAATTAAATGTACCTCATTGGTGGCATATCTATGGAGCATCCACTTGATCCATCTGGTGGACATCTTATGGAGTATTAGCGATCACATGGTTGATCCCACTTGGAGTCTATGGATTTCCACATGGAGACCTTTTTGGTGCTTGCATTGTTATTGCTACACTCACGGTGGACATTTCTCTCATACCCTAGCAGCCTCTAGATTCTACAAAATGGAGTTGTAGAGAGAGTGTCGAGAATATGGGAGTGCATCTCCATTTTGTATCCAGGAGACACTTGATTTCCATTTCATTTCCTTTTTATATTGTATCTCATTGTATTTGGGTGCATTGCCATTTGCTCTACCATTTGCTTCTCCTTAAAGGAGAATCATCCCACATATGATGTACTTTGGTGAGCCCCTCCAAATCTATATAAGGAGGCCCTCTCCCCCACTTTTTACTTGGTTAGAATCTTGAGACGCTACTCCATGCTCTTGGAAATATCATTTCTAATCCCATTTCTTGGTCTACTCACTTTCAGCCTCACAGACTCTTTCATTTTGTGAGTACATGCGGGGAATAGGTTCGAATGCATTGATCATATACAAAGCAAATGGCTTCAGATCAAATTTGAAGCATTAGATCTATATTTTAAATGAGCAATGAATGGAGTGTATCCATATGGATAAAAAATCTCTTCTTGGAGTACATGGTCTCTATGTATAGTGAATCATAACATTCCACCATGGCTAGCCACTGAGAGAGGTCATATGATATTGGAATTAGTGGTATGAAGCTAATATAAAATGAATAATATGGATGTGTGTTTGGCATAATTTGTTAAGAAATTGATCAATTTATATAATGACAATGAAATAAATATCCATTATGAACATCTAAGAGAATACAAGGTACCCGCATGTGAATTGTGTATATTGGCTAGACTATGGAGAGGGCTCAGGCTTACAAACATCAAGTTATAATTTGTGTCCAATGTATGAAACTTCATGTTGATATATTTCAGTAGTGATGTGTGTGAACACACTTCATATAGGGTGCTTCAGTAGACCTCGGACTCCAACAATTCCATATTTTGTGCCAAACATAATATAGATTTGGGTTCACTAGTACAATTGCCTCAAAGTATGTTAGAGGTTTAGTAGAGCTCAAAAGGGTGTTTCTACTCAACTTTTTGAGATAAATCATTATTCTACATGAGGGCATTTAGTCACTTGCCATTGCTAAAAGCAATGATGTATTCTATATGTTGTTTGTTGAGGATAAGTTGGATGGTACTAATTACCCATTGTGGGCATATATGATGCATCATGTATTAGTAGAAAAAGGGCTATGGAATATTGTGTAGGGCATTGAGAAACAACTTGCTACATGTGCAAATACAATTATTGAAGGTGATGCGGATGGCATTGAAGATGATGATCTTCAAATTCTTGTTCATGTTGTAGTTCTTGTTGCACCTATTGTAGACCAACTTTTTTGGGATGATAGAGATGCTCAAGCACATGTATTGATACTCTGTTTGTCAAACTTGCCATTATCCCTCACATTCACTCTTGCAAAATAACAAAGGATGCTTGGGATACACTTACAACTTTATAATATGAAAGAAATGAGGCTTGTGTTGTGTACCTTCCAAAACACTTGGAGAGTGAGCATATGAATGAAGGAGACTCTATGGAATTTTTTTTTACAAAGATCAAAGATTTGAAGGAGCAGTTGATTTTTGTTGATGAAGTCTTGCCAGATAGTTCACTTGTGCAGACTGTTCTTAATGGTCTTCCAGATTCATGTCCAATTTTTTCTTTTACTCTTAAATTAATGATGAAAGGCAATCCAAATGCCTTAAAATTTGAAAAGTTAGTCTCTATTTTGTTGCAAGAAGATTAGTCTAGGCAGAACATGTCAATTATGTGTGTTGTAGATCAAGATTTCTTAGCTATCAAAAGGGCAAAGAAAAATGGGCCTCATCTTCTAGTGAGCAAAAATCTGCTAATGTTGCACAATTGGAGAACAAAGACAAAGTTGAGAAAAAAAATAGAAAAGTAGAAATAGTTTTGCAGATATTGTAAGGCGAATGATCATGTCATAATTTTTTTTCCTAAATTGGCTACGAAAGAGGCAAAGAAGAAAGAGGCTAGAATAGTTGTTGCATAGGCCTCTAAATCTAAAATAGACTCTGCTAATCCTATTCATAATGAAGAATGGGCATTTACAATTGTTTGAAGCTATGAACCATCTTCTCACAAGCAATGTATGTCTCCATTAGACTCAGATGTTTGGTACTTTTATAATGGGGCACCCAAACATATTACCTTGCACTGTAGTTTCTTTGGTGCACTTGAGCTTGCTACTACTGGGAATACTATCACATGTGCTAACAACTCCTCTTATCCTATAATGAGAGTTGGTAAGTTCATTTTGACTCTAATGATGCTAGTTCTTTCACATTGTCAAATGCTTTATATGTGCCACGGATCAATAATTTTTTTTTTTTAGTTTCACCACTAGCAAATATTGGCTTGGTGTATATGGCACTGTATACTAATGGTGAGGTGTATATGGAACTATACATTGATTGCAAGGTGTGTGTAGCATATGTACTTAACATGTGTCCCACCAAAGCACTACAATCAATCATTCCATATGAGGCTTGGCATGGTCACAAGCCATCTATTACTCATCTGCATCTCTTTGGTTGTTTGGTATATGCATTAGTGCCTAAACAATAATGCATGACATTGGATGATAGAGTAGTGAAATGTACTTTTGTTGGGTACAACTATGAATGCAAAGGTTATCATCTATATCATCCATAGACTAAATGCATTTCATCAAGGTACATTTTTCATTTTGTCGGAGGTGCTATCTCTTGGGGATCTCATCTTCATGATGTTATTTTTGTGGAATATGAAACTCAACCATTACTTTCATGTACCAAGGAGACTTCTGTTAGCTCTAAAGATTTGTATGAAATTTTGGTACCTCTTTTTGTAGTGGACAATCAAGTGTTGGTCCAAATGGGGTAATTTCTCAAGCTTTACAATTCCACATGATGATGTAGATGATTCCATTTGTGATGTAGATTTACATGATGCACTTGATGAGAGGGTTGACATAGGCAAGGCTAAAACTATGCCTAAATCGCTAGTGCAGACTTTGAGAGATAGCAAATTAGATGCACCTTTGTCATATCATATGCATTCAGGCTCTCATAGTGCTTCCTTTGCATCGAATTGCTATGCAATGGTTGCCTCTAGTCTTTGTGATGAGAATGAGCATGTTTCTTTTGATGAAGCATAAAAATATTAAAGAAAAATTGGATGGATTCTATGCAATAAAAATATGATGCTTTTGTGAAGAATGGTACTTGGTCTTTATGTGAATTTCCTCCAGGCAAAAAGGCAATCATCACTAAATGGGTATACACACTAAAATGTAAGCTTGATGAAACAATTGATATGTATAAGTCTAGACTTGTTGCCAAAGGTTATGCTCAAGAGAGAGGCATAAATTTTGATGAGGCCTTTGCTCCCACATGTCGGATCACTCTTTGTAGCACTTTTGCACTTGCAACTCATCATAGTTGGAATGTACATCAATTGGACATTAAAAATTCATTTCTGAATGGTGAATTACATGAAACATTAAAACTTCATTTATGAATGGTGAATTACATGAAGAATTGTATGCATTTCAACCCCATGGTTTTTTGTAGAAATGGCATGAAAACAAAGTGTGCAGGTTGAAAAAGGCATTGTATGGTTTGAAACAAGCACCATGTGCTTGGTATGAAAAAATACATGCCTACTTGATTGCACATGGTTTTGAGAACAATCCAACTAAGAGCATCTTATATATTACGCATGCAGATGATGCACTTTTGATCATTGTTGTACATGTTGATGACATGTTGCTCACTGGTCCTAATGAGAAGCATATTACTGAATTTAAGGCTGATTTGCATGCCTCTTTTGAGATGTCAAAATGGGGCATTTGCATCATTATTTGGGTATTCCGTTTATGCAAGTTGATGGAGGAATAATGTTGTGTCAAACAAAATATATTAACACATTATTGCAATGTTTTGACCTTGGAGATTTCAGACCTATTGCAATTCCCATGGGAACAGGTTAATGGTTGAACCTTCATGGGATGAGTAGGTTTATGCATTGCCCAAATATCAAACATTGGCAAGGAGTTAAGCACATCCATCACTATTTGAGTGGTACTCGACTAGTTGCATTGTTTTATCCCAAGGTGGGATCATTACCACCAGATTTACATGCTTTTTTTTACTTGAACTGGGCTATATGTGTCCACCTCATTTTTGGTAGCTCGTGCATATCTTGGTTGAGCAAGAAGAATCCTATTATGGCCATATAGTGAAGCTTTCATAGCAATTGTTGAGTGTGTGTGATTGAGATGCCTTTTGGTTGATTTGGTTGTTGCTAAAACACCATCTTTATTGACAATTAGGGTGCACTGTAGTTAAATGGATTTGAAGAGCGGTTACCACTAGATTAGAGTTAAAGATCAAGATGTACATAAGATAACTTGTAGGATCCATTTTGGGCATTATGAGTATTTGGTTATGCCAAATGCACCTGCTACTTTTATGATGTTAATGAATGACATTTTTTGTCCATTCATTGGTAAATTTTTTACAGATTTGTAGATGATTTTTTAGTGTATATTAGGTCTTCACATGAGCATGAAAGTCATATAAGGTTAGTATTAAATAAATTAAAGTAAAAATAGTTGTTTGCAAATCCATACAAAACTTAGTTATTTCTTCCAAAAATAGAGCATCTAGGGCACATAGTCTCGTTCGATGGGGTCGAGGTCAATCCCAAGAAGATATCAGCTATATTGGCATGGGCAAATCCTCAAAATGAGGGGTAACTTTGGTCATGTTTAGGACTTTTTTGCTTTTATAAATAAATCAGTTCATCTTATTCATCGATAGTAGCACCTATGACAAATTTGCTTCAAGACAAAGTACCCTTTGCACGGAAGCAAGAGCAACAAGATAGTTTTGTTACTCTAAAGAGACTCTAACACTCAAAGTGGTGGATCCACAAAAGCCATTTAGTTGGAGACAGATGCTAATGGCATAGCCATACAAAAAATTTTGAGACAAATGGCATGCCGATAGCTTTTGAAAGTAAGAAGCTAAGTAGTGCACAATGCAATTGGCCAATGCATGAATAGGATTTGTATACATTGGTGCATGATCTTAAGATCTGGAGACACTGTCTTTATGGTGTAGATTTTAAGGTGTACATGGATCACCATAAACTCTAAGTATTTATGTAGTCAACCAGATCTTCGAGGTAGACAGGCTCATTGAGCTAAGCTCACACAAGATTTTCATATGGAAATCCTATATAGAAGAGGAAAAATGAATATTGTAGCCGATGCATCATCTTGAAAAATGTATCAAATGAGCTTTAAAGTTCTAGAAAGCTCATTGCTTCAAGAGAGAAAGGAAGCACATGTGGAAGATCCACACTTATTACAAATTATTAGAGCTATCAGTGATGACTCTATCATAGGAGACAAGGAAGTTCCATCTGATTCTTCCCATAGTAAAGCAAACATGTCAAGTTCATATCCCAATTTCTCAATGGAGAATGGAATAGTTAAATGGAAAGGAAAGGTTTGCATACTAGATTCTTGGGATTTGAGAACAAAAGTCATGCATGATAACCATGATGCATGTTGAAAAGACGATTCAACTAGTTAGAAGACCATTTTGGTGGCCTTGATTAGCCATAAATGTCCACACGTATGTTCAACAATGCTTTATGTGTTAGGCCAACAAGGCAAAAAGGGTTAAGACACCAAGTCTTTTACATCTTTTATAGATTCTAGAGCAGAATTGGGATAGTGTATCCATGGAATTCATAATGGGGTTACCACAAACCCAATGGAAGTGGGATGCTATCCTAGTAGTGGTAGACACATTTAGCAAGATGTCTCATTTTATACCCATGCAGGAGATGGTAGAAGCTCCATAGATAGTAGAGCTATTTATACAACATGTATTTAAATTGCATGGGTTACTGACATCCATAGTTTCACATAGGAATGTTAGATTCACGGGACACTTCTAGAAGTTTTTCTTTCCACAAGCTAAAAGTATCATTGAAGATGAGTAGCGATGAGCATCCACAGATAGATGGTAAGACCAAGAGGCTAGTACATCTCAATATTTCATTACTAGATGTATGAGGACCATTCCACTTGGATGGACCCTAGACATCATTGGATAATCCTCCTCCAGGTTGGTGGACACCTATGATAGAAGTGACTACTCCCATTGATACTAGTACAAGAGGACCACCATTGATTAAAACACATTCATATCTAGTCAACAATGGAATAAGGCTCCATTGACACCTTCTTTATTTTAAGGACATAGATTTAGATCATGTAGATTAAGTGGTTGAAATGGTTGTTGTGGTGGCACTTCTACATATGCCTCTACAACATAGCCGCCAAGACAATAATCTTTCTTTGTGGAGCATGATAGTCCTTAGTTAACTCCTCAAAGGATTGCATTTAACACACCTTTTGTAGCATGGGGAGAAAATGAGCATGATCCATCCGTATTGTATTTTGTGCATCATGATGGATTTGTAGATATGGATCTTTTTGGTATGGTGATGACAAATCAGGTTATGTTAGCTCGTAAGCATAGAAGATTAGGACCATATGCCTACTATGTGGCCTATACAAGATAAGAAAATTTCAAATAATCTTCTTTTCTCTATTCATCATGAGTTTCAAAAGGGCAAAGAAAAATGGGCCTCATCTTCTAGTGGGCAAAAATCTGCTAATGTTGCACAATTGGAGAACGAAGACAAAGATGAGAAAAAAAATAGAAAAGTAGAAATAGTTTTGCAGATATTGTAAGGCGAATGATCATGTCATAAATTTTTTTCCTAAATTGGCTACGAAAGAGGCAAAGAAGAAAGAGGCTAGAAAAGTTGTTGGATAGGCCTCTAAATCTAAAACAGACTCTACTAATCCTATTCATAATGAAGAATGGGCATTTACAATTGTTTGAAGCTATGACCCATCTTCTCACAAGCAATGTATGTCTGCATTAGACTCAGATGTTTGGTACTTTTATAATGGGGCACCCAAACATATTACCTTGCAGTGTACTTTCTTTGGTACACTTGAGCTTGCCGCTATTGGGATACTATCATATGTGCTAACAACTTCTCTTATCCTATAATGAGAGTTGGTAAGATCATTTTGACTCTAATGATGCTAGTTCTTTCACATTGTCAAATGCTTTATATGTGCCACGGATCAAGAATTTTTTTTTGTTAGTTTCACCACTAACAAATATTGGCTTGGTGTATATGGCACCGTATACTAATGGTGAGGTGTATATGGAACTATACATTGATGGCAAGGTGTGTGTAGCATATGTACTTAACATGTGTCCCACCAAAGCAATACAATCAATCATTCCATATGAGGCTTGGCATGGTCACAAGCCATCTATTACTCATCTGCATCTCTTTGGTTGTTTGGTATATGCATTAGTGCCTAAACAATAATGCATGACATTGGATGATAGAGTAGTGAAATGTACTTTTGTTGGGTACAATTATGAATGCAAAGGTTATCATCTATATCATCCATAGACTAAATGCATTTCATCAAGGTACATTTTTCATTTTGTCGGAGGTGCTATCTCTTGGGGATCTCATCTTCATGATGTTGTTTTTGTGGAATATGAAATTCAACCATTACTTTCATGTACCAAGGAGACTTTTGTGAGCTCTAAAGATTTGTATGAAATTTTGGTACCTCTTTTGGTAGTGGACAATCAAGTGTTGGTCCAAATGTGGCAATTTCTCAAGCTTTACAATTCCACATGATGATGTAGATGATTCCATTTGTGATGTAGATTTACATGATGCACTTGATGAGAGGGTTGACATAGGCAAGGCTAAAACTATGCCTAAATGGCTAGTGCAGACTTTGAGAGATAGCAAATTAGATGCACCTTTGTCATATCATATGCATTCAGGCTCTCATAGTGCTTCCTTTGCATCGAATTGCTATGCAATGGTTGCCTCTAGTCTTTGTGATGAGAATGAGCCTGTTTCTTTTGATGAAGCATAAAATTAAAGAAAAATTGGATGGCTTCTATGCAATAAAAATATGATGCTTTTGTGAAGAATGGTACTTGGTCTTTATGTGATTTTCCTCCAGGCAAAAAGGCAATCAACACTAAATGGGTATACACACTAAAAGCTTGATGAAAGAATTGATATGTATAAGTCTAGACTTGTTGCCAAAGGTTATGCTCAAGAGAGAGGCATAAATTTTGATGAGGCCTTTGCTCCCACATGTCGGATCACTCTTTGTAGCACTTTTGCACTTGCAACTCATCATAGTTGGAATGTACATCAATTGGACATTAAAACTTCATTTCTGAATGGTGAATTACATGAAGAATTGTATGCATTTCAACCCCATGGTTTTTTGTAGAAATGGCATGAACACAAAGTGTGCAGGTTGAAAAAGACATTGTATGGTTTGAAACAAGCACCATGTGCTTGGTATGAAAAAATACATGCCTACTTGATTGCACATGGTTTTGAGAACAATCCAACTACGGGCATCTTATATATTACGCATGCAGATGATGCACTTCTAATCATTGTTGTACATGTTGATGACATGTTGCTCACTGGTCCTAATGAGAAGCATATTACTGAATTTAAGGCTGATTTGCATGCCTCTTTTGAGATGTCAAAATGGGGCATTTGCATCATTATTTGGGTATTCCGTTTATGCAAGTTGATGGAGAAATAATGTTGTGTCAAACAAAATATATTAACACATTATTGCAATGTTTTGACCTTGGAGATTTCAGACCTATTGCAACTCCCATGGGAACAGGTTTATGGTTGAACCTTCATGAGATGAGTAGGTTTATGCATTGCCCAAATATCAAACATTGGCAAGGAGTTAAGCACATCCATCACTATTTGAGTGGTACTCGACTAGTTGCATTGTTTTATCCCAAGGTGGGATCATTACCACCAGATTTACATGCTTTTTTCTACTTGAATTGGGCTATATGTGTCCACCAATGGTTTTTGCTTCATCTTTGGTAGCTCATGCATATCTTGGTTGAGCAAGAAGAATCCTATTATGGCCATATAGGGAAGCTTTCATAGCAATTGTTGAGTGTGTGTGATTGAGATGCCTTTTGGTTGATTTGGTAGTTGCTAAAACACCATCTTTATTGACAATCAAGGTGCACTGTAGTTAAATGGATTTGAAGAGTGGCTACCAGTAGATTAGAGTTAAAGAGCAAGATGTACATAAGATAACTTGTAGGATCCATTTTGGGCATTATGAGTATTTGGTTATGCCATTTGCGCTTAGAAATGCACCTGCTACTTTTATGATGTCAATGAATGACATTTTTTGTCCATTCATTGGTAAATTTTTTGCAGATTTGTAGATGATTTTTTAGTGTATACTAGGTCTTCACATGAGCATGAAAGTCATATAAGGTTAGTATTAAATAAATTAAAGTAAAAATAGTTGTTTGCAAGTCCATACAAAACATAGTTATTCTTCCAAAAATAGAGCATCTAGGGCACATAGTCTCGTTCGATGGGGTCGAGGTCAATCCCAAGAAGATATTAGCTATATTGGCATGGGCAAATCCTCAAAATGAGGGGTAACTTTGGTCATTTTTAGGACTTTTTTGCTTTTATAAAAAAATCACTTCATCTTATTCATCGATAGTAGCCCCTATGACAAATTTGCTTCCAGACAAAGTAACCTTTGCACGGAAGCAAGAGCAACAAGATAGTTTTGTTACTCTAAAGAGACTCTAACACTCAAAGTGGTGGATCCACAAAAGCCATTTCGTTGGAGACAGATGCTAATGGCATAGCCATAGGGACAATTTTGAGACAAATGGCATGCCGATAGCTTTTCAAAGTAAGAAGCTAAGTAGTGCACAATGCAATTGGCCAATGCATGAATAGGATTTGTATACAATGGTGCATGATCTTAAGATCTGGAGACACTGTCTTTATGGTATAGATTTTAAGGTGTACATGGATCACCATAAACTCTAAGTATTTATGTAGTCAACCAGATCTTCGAGGTAGACAGGCTCGTTGAGCTAAGCTCACACAAGATTTTCATATGGAAATCCTATATAGAAGAGGAAAAATGAATATTGTAGCCGATGCATCATCTTGAAAAATGTATCAAATGAGCTTTAAAGTTCTAGAAAGCTCATTGCTTCAAGAGAGAAAGGAAGCACACGTGGAAGATCCACACTTATTACAAATTATTAGAGCTATCAGTGATGACTCTATCATAGGAGACAAGGAAGTTCCATCTGATTCTTCCCATAGTAAAGCAAACATGTCAAGTTCATATCGCAATTTCTCAATGGAGAATGGAATAGTTAAATGGAAAGGAAAGGTTTGCATACTAGATTCTTGGGATTTGAGAACAAAATTCATGCATGATAACCATGATGCATGTTGAAAAGACGATTCAACTAGTTAGAAGACCATTTTGGTGGCCTGAATTAGCCATAAATGTCGACATGTATGTTCAACAATGCTTTATGTGTTAGGCCAACAAGGCAAAAAGGGTTAAGACACCAAGTCTTTTACATCTTTTATAGATTCTAGAGTGCAATTGGGATAGTGTATCCATGGAATTCATAATGGGGTTACCACAAGCCCAATGGAAGTGGGATGCTATCCTAGTAGTGGTAGACACATTGAGCAAGATGTCTCATTTTATACCCATGCAGGAGATGGTAGAAGCTCCATAGATAGTAGAGCTATTTATACAACATGTATTTAAATTGCATGGGCTACTGACATCCATAGTTTCACATAGGGATGTTAGATTCACGGGACACTTCTAGAAGTTTGTCTTTCCACAAGCTAAAAGTATCATTGAAGATGAGTAGGGATGAGCATCCACAGATAGATGGTAAGACCAAGAGGCTAGTACATCTCAATATTTCATTACTAGATGTATGAGGACCATTCCACTTGGATGGACCCTAGACATCATTGGATACTCCTCCTCCAGGTTGGTGGACACCTATGATAGAAGTGACTACTCCCATTGATACTAGTACAAGAGGACCACCATTGATTAAACCACATTCATATCTAGTCAACAATGAAATAAGGCTCCATTGACACCTTCTTTATTTAAATGACATAGATTCAGATCATGTAGATTAAGTGGTTGAAATGGTTGTTGTGGTGGCAATTCTACATATGCCTCTACAACATAGCCGCCAAGACAATAATCTTTTTTTGTGGAGCATGATAGTCCTTAGTTAACTCCTCAAAGGATTGCATTTAACACACCTTTTGTAGCATGGGGAGAAAATGAGCATGATCCATCCGTATTGTATTTTGTGCATTATGATGGATTTGTAGATATGGATCTTTTTGGTATGGTGATGACAAATCAGGTTATATTAGCTCGTAAGCATAGAAGATTAGGACTATATGCCTACTATGTGGCCTATACAAGATAAGAAAATTTCAAATAATCTTCTTTTCTCTATTCATCATGAGTATAGACCATCTTTGGGGTCTACTTAAATGTCTAAAAAGTGAATATCTATATTGTGTGTAGATATGCTAAAACAAAAATGTGATTCGACATGTCAAGCATTCAAATACCAGAATCGAAAATCATCAAGCATCTCATATGCAAGTGGTAACAAATAAAAGATGAAGATGCAAATACATTGGAGCACTTTAAACACCAAAAGAAAGTTGCAAAGGCATGATTAGGAGTAAGGAAATCTCACTTAGTACTTAGCTACTAGAGGCTTGAACATATCATGCTATGAATTAATAAGTATATTTATATTTTTGAATAAAAAATTAACTCTACAAACATATTTTTTTTTCCCTTTTAGCTCATGTAGGTTCTTGTAATGGGATTAGATCCAATCTGCGTTGAAGAAAGCATTGTATACAGAAAGTTTTATGTGCATTTTTTATGGATCTCCATGCAAAGGGTGAGAGTATTTATAAGGACTAGTTGGGTCCATCATAATTAAAATACGTATTTGTGTTTAAATAGCTTTGCATATTCAAATTTCTGCTCTTTTATTTTATTAAATTTCAATTTAGTAATCATTTTGTTTATATGCTGGTGCTTTGTACATTACACATCCACGTTCTACATATGCGAACTTTTTTTGTATTTCTATCATACATATTTTGTATTTCTATGAGACATATGTAATTTTTGAAATTTTTACACAATAAAAATGTATTTGAGTCTTATTCATGCTATGTTAGTTTGGTGATGATTATGACTATTGCTATGGAAAATGATGTTGCGACTTATAAAAAGTGATGTTATGGTCATAATTTCACTTGTGATTTTCTTTTTGTAGTTTTATGGTTATAGCAAGTAATATCAGGTTTATAGTTCATGGTTATGCAATTTAATACTCATGGTTATGGTTTATAGTTTATGGTCATCGGTTATGGACATTATGGCAAATGATATTCAAATATTTGGTTCATGGTTGAGACAGTTTATGTTTAAGATTATGTACATGTTCTTGTAGTCTTATTATATATTTTTGGTCATGAATATCATCTGTATGTTGGTTATAATGAGTTTTGTGCATGGATGTCATCACAAAAGCTAAATTGGCATGGATGTCATCACACGGAGAGAATATAAGGTGCTTTAATCATGCACTACTTTGGGGTAAGGGGGTCCAAAAGAAAAAGAAAACATTGGAACATAAAAGAAAGATGGAATATTTTAAGATGGTCTGAGTAAGCACTTCTACCATTAAAGAAGGAGCACACAAGAAGGGGTTGGGTCGCATCGAAGCCATCCTGACATCATGAGTTCGTGATAATCCATGTTGGTGTCATGGTTGTTGAAATTATGAATTGAGAGAGCGAAGGACGTATGCTTCCAAAGCTAAAGGAGACAGGAATGGATATGAAAACACAAATCCTTATCCATTCATGTGAAATAAAAAGCCAAAAGACAAGCCAAGGCTAGATGAAGAGCCAAGGGTAGGTGAAGAGTCACAAGAAGGTCATTAGCAGAGAGGAGGTCAAACCAACAACTACAACTACAAAGCCCATACCCTTTGGAGAAAGAGCGTTTTCCACAAACTGCCCACTTCTTTTGTCCATTTCTCTTTGTCTATAGATTCAATTGCAAAGCTATTTCTTGCATTCTAAAGACTACATATTTTTTTTCACTTCCATCAAATATCTCTATCTAGTTCTTCTTTATTGCAAGAAAATCTAAGCAAGAGTGAACCTCTATTCTCGTCATAAGCTAGCTGTTTGCATAGTCTAATTTGCACATTTTGGTTTCTTGACCTAAAACAATCCATTTGGAGCGATTGATAGCTCATATGAAGCTATACAAGTCTATTGATCTTAGATAAAACCTTAGGTGGTTTAGATATAACGTGATAGGTTGAATACTTACAAACAGGTTGACTAGCTATAGAAAGGGGTGAACTAGAAGGACCTAGGAGGGCCTACTCATGGTTCTTGTAACAGTTTGATCCAAATGGAGTTCTTCCATGTTCAGTTCACACAAAGCGATAGTAATCTTTGATCCAAATGGACTTCTGCCATGTTCTGTTCTGCCAAATAGAGTTCTGCCATGTTCAGTTCACAAAAGCGGTGGTAATCTCTGAAAAGCAAATCCAAATGGAGTTTTGCTGATCCAAATGGAGTTCTGCCACGTTTAATTCACACGAAGCGATGGTAAACAAACTATAAATTTAACATTATTGGTTGCATCATGAGATTGCCAATAACCATAGCTCTTCAGAGTGGCATAGACTTGTTCTGAGGGGGAGAGGCCGCCTAATGAATGGTGGACCCGAAACTACTACTTTTTTGTTTCATCAAATAAAACCTTAACATTTAGGCAACACGATTGTGTTGCCAGGCTATGTGAATCCAACCTAAGTAGGGACCTCGGTAGCATCATACGTGAAAGGCAACTTTATCAACATGGAAACCTTTATGACCCACCATCTGGGAGAGAAAAAGGTGCACGATGTTTGTCCCAGGCCGTTAAGGCAGCTGGTTGGGCCTTTCGCCTCTTGAGGCGGGGGCGAGGGTTCAATCTCTGCCGGCCACATGTAAGGGACATGTATAACCTGGAATGATGAAGCATATGGCTGATGTGCCATCGCTGACTAACCCTGCGGTAGTTGTGACCGCCGTTCAATCCAGTCTTGTAAACCCTTGTTCTTGTGGGATAAGGGGGGTCCCATGGGTACTATGCCCTGCCTTGTACAGTTGCAATTTCAAAGTTAAAGCGCGAGGGAGTAGGCCTCGGCCGAACCTCCATTAAAAAAAAAAAAGGTGCATGATGTTCATTATTTGTTCAAAACTTCAATCCCATATACATTCTTTGGCAGCAAACTAAAATTTCGCAGCTCGTAATTTTTGCTCCTGATGGTTTCCGGCGTGATCCTCATGCGCATTTCACGTGTAGACAACATGTTTCATGGGTTTTCTATGGAGCATATGAATTTTGCGGCTCAGTCAACGTACCTTCTTATCAGAGTACATAGCCAAGTGTGCTTGAGCAGCCTTTGGTGTGGAAGCGCAAGAAAGGCAGGACGCCATGGCCTGCAAAGTGCCAACAGCGAAGCTAGGTTCCCAGGGTTTAGAGGTGTCAAAGCAGGGACTGGGATGCATGGGCATGTCTGCGTTTTATGGCCCCCCGAAGCCTGATGAAGAGATGATTTCCTTCATTCGCCATGTTGTCGAATCTGGTGTTACCTTTCTCGACACTTCCGATATTTATGGTCCTCATACTAACGAGGTTCTCGTCGGTAAGGTACGCATCTGCGCGCCCTTTGTTTTCTTCGATCTCTCCTCAGTAATCATCGAGGACCTTGTACGTTCACTATCTCTCGGCTTAGTGGGAACGGTAAAGGAAATGCAGAGTGAAAGGTACAGATAAAATTAGAACATCCGCATCTTCTTGCACTTCCCGGCGTTGGAAACTGTGATACGAGACATTGAGCTGTCTGTAACATATAATGTAAATAAATGATCTGCATGCCATCGACACCGATTTTTTTGCTTCGGACAGTTCTAGTTCAACAATTGAATATTCACCCGATACGCGATATGGAGTTGGCTGTAACGTAGCATGTAAAATAGCGGTCTGCCTGACATTCTGCTTCTGAGAATTTTTATCCTAACGACTCAAGTCCACCCTAAGGCATATACCTAGGCCTTCGACTGTACGGAAATTTCATAACTTGGCAGCAAAGCTCTTACTACTCATACTAGCCAAAGAGAGCCTTTCAAGGGATGTGAGGAAGAGGCTATGCGTGTAGAGGATAATGAAGAGGCTCCTTCTCTAGGTATATGAGAGTATGGCTGCACACACACCTTCTCTAAGTGTGTGAGAGTACGGCTGCACACGCACCCCTCGCGGGCTGATGTAGAGACTCTTCATGCTGTCCAAAAGAGCAGAGCTGCATACCTTCTAATGATAGAGCAAGACGAGGTGATGGCAATGAGATGACAAACTTGTGATTTGCTTGAGTATTTATAGAAGAGCAATGGGTCGAAAATCTATATGATAAAGCCAGCTTTATGCTTTATGCTTTTATTTTTTTGCAAGTGTCACTTTGTGCCGGATATAGGCATACAGGATATGGTTAGAAAGCTTTCGTTAAGTGGTATAAAATAGACTAAGTAGCTTTTTTAAGTCTAACAACTCAAAGTATACCTAATTTTGAAGTTCAAAAGTTCTATGTACAAGATGTGAGGAAGAGGCTATGCGTGTAGAGGATAATGAAGAGGCTCCTTCTCTAGGTATATGAGAGTATGGCTGCACACACACCTTCTCTAAGTGTGTGAGAGTACGGCTGCACACACACCCCTCCCGGGCTGATGTAGAGACTCTTCATGCTGTCCAAAAGAGCAGAGCTGCATACCTTCTAATGATAGAGCAAGACGAGGTGATGGCAATGAGATGACAAAATTGTTATTTGCTTGAGTATTTATAGAAGAGCAATGGGTCGAAAAATCTATATGATAAAGCCAGCTTTATGCTTTATGCTTTTATTTTTTTGCAAGTGTCACTTTGTGCCGGATATAGGCATACAGGATATGGTTAGAAAGCTCTCGTTAAGTGGTATAAAATAGACTAAGTAGCTTTTTTAAGTCTAACAACTCAAAGTATACCTAATTTTGAATTTCAAAAGTTCTATGTACAAGATGTCATATGTAGACTATATACAAATGGAATATTACTCCTACAGATTGTAATCATTTGAAATGTTCAACTTGATCGACAAAAAGATATTTATAAGCTGGCAATTGTTTGTGTTCTCTCAATGGATTGTGAGACTTTGTCTCGGGCCTCGGCTGAGTTTATTATGAAGAGACTTCTTAAGTACAATATTAAATCTCCTTATCTCTGTGTTCTCTGACAGCTATTCTTGCTCTGTTCTTGAAGGGTTCCTTGGTTATCTTCGCTCCCTTTTTTTCTGTGTGAAATGAAAATGAAGTAATTTTGTTTTTGCCTTTCCTTTTATCTATTTACTTTGTTATACTGAAAACAAAATGTAACTATATGAAGAAGCTTAGTTTGAAAGGACAGTGATCTTCTTCATTAGAAAAAGAAAATATGTTTTGACTTCTATTAATTTGTTGTCCAGGCTTTGAAGGGAATACGTCATAAAGTTCAGCTTGCCACAAAGTTTGGCATTTGTTATGAAGATGGCAAGCGCAGATTTCGAGGGGATCCTGCTTATGTACGAGCATGTTGTGAAGCAAGCTTGAAAAGGCTGGATGTGGATTATATCGATCTATACTATCAACATCGTATAGACACCAGTGTTCCCATTGAAGTAACTGTAAGGATGTAGTTTTAAGTAATTGCCTTCTGCATCGTGATTCTGTTTGCCAGTTTATGGTGGAGTTTAAATACTAGTGGTGGTCAGGATTACGTAGAATAGCCTCAAGTTTAAGCTGTGTTATTTGTTGATGTTTACCCAACGAGCTTTTAGTGTGGTGGATCTTTATTTATGTGTTACCCTGTGATGAAATGCAATGTCCGGGGTTGTGGGATTGATTGGTATGAAACTTCGGAGAGAAGGGTCTTTGACATCTCTATTTAAGTCGCCTTTAGCTTCATGTTTATGCATTACCAGATTAATATTAGAGTGAGCATTTTCTCAGTCCAGGACTGTTTATACATGAGCATTGTGATGTTTTGATTGCTTCATTAATGTGTTGTCCATGTCTCTTGCATTGCCTCACCAAAGCTCTTAGCTGAATCATTGTTGGTGGAAGAGTTACAATAAAATTCACTCTTCGTGAATTCTCCATGCTTTAAAACACTTGAGAAGATCATGCTCATTTTTGCATTTAAGATGGCGGCCAAGGAGTAGTCCAATTTTCCTTGTGCTTAGTTCATACTAGTTCTTGAAAAGAAGCCATGGTTCTCATTGCCTTACTTGGATCACATTCTACATAGTTCATACCTTGAGAGATCCAATCTTTTAACTTTTTTCTTGTCCACTATTATTATATGTTTACATTGATCAAGTTTTGTGGGTCTGAACTTCATTGTTTCTAACTCTGTCAGATAGGAGAAATGAAGAAATTGGTGGAAGAAGGGAAGGTGAAATATATTGGTCTCTCCGAGGCTTCTGCATCCACCATCCGAAGAGCTCATGCTGTTCATCCAATTACAGCAGTCCAGTTGGAGTGGTCTTTGTGGTCTCGCGATGTTGAAAAAGACATAATTCCTACCTGCAGGTGCAGAGCTGTATGATATTACATGAATGTTCCTGTCAAAGCAATTCACATTGAGGTTACTGCGCTTTTTTCTTTTTTCCTCTGCAGGGAATTGGGCATTGGCATTGTTGCTTATAGTCCACTTGGCCGAGGCTTTTTCTCTGCCGGTGCAAAGCTGCTAGAAACTTTGACAGATACCGATTTTCGCAAGGTATGATTTCTTTAAGAGAGACAGTTACATCTTGTACTGCCAGTATCTCTCATGATATTAGTACAAACCACAGGTTGCTCAACCAAGGTTTCAGGCAGAAAACTTGAAGAAAAATGAAAAGCTCTTCCTTGCATTGTGTGAGTTGGCAAATAAGAAGGGTTGCACTCCTGGTCAGCTTGCCCTGGCTTGGGTGCAGCACCAAGGGGATGATGTTGTGCCAATCCCTGGCACCACCAAAATGAAGAACTTTGAAGAGAATGTTGGAGCTCTACAAGTAGAGCTAACTAAAGAGGAGATGGAGGAGATGGAGACCTTATTCCATGTGGATGCAGCTGCAGGTGATAGATATCCAGGAATGGCAGATTGGACTTACTACAATTCTGAGACTCCACCTCTTTCTTCTTGGCAAGCTTGATAGACTTGAGTTTATGAGACTACACAAAATGTGATTTACACAGTAAACAAGTTGAATATTGAGTTGAGGTGCTTTCTTTGGCATCATGTTACATAAATGTTCAATTCCAATGAAGCTCTGTATTTTCATCCTATTATGAATGAAGTAGTTTAACTGTAACTATGGTTTTTAAGCTAATGTGTAATGTCTTCAAGTATGCAGCCTTTGTTGAAAATTTATCTCAGCCCCTTATTTGAAGTGCACATGCATATTTTACTGTTTTTCCATTGGATCTGGGAAATTTTGTAGCTTCTTTTTGACATTTTTGAATAACTGATTGATATTTGACTCATTTGAATAACTGATTGATATTTGACTCAATTTCTATGTTTGGATGATGATATAATGATTATGATTATTTCAGTTGAGCATAAGCAAAAGTTCATGTGCATGTAAGTGAACGAATTCATATACATGCACACAATGCATATGTCATTGGAGCATGTTTGTCACACTACAGACATATTGCTTGATTTTGTGAATGACCTATAATGATTTAGGCACCCCTCACTATAGACAGATTTCCTCAATCTACTGCTAGAGACTGCAATCCAGGATTTGGATTATCTCAACGTGTCAGGTGAGATGCATAGTCGAGGGTACTAACCATGGCGGATATTGAGGATATTTGCCAGCCCCAAATATAGGCTTCTTTTGTGATGAACTCGATTATCATCCTCTTTTGTTTTACATAGCCCTCTTTGTACCATCTTTTCAATTCTGGCATGTATCCCAACATTATTTGCTTGGTGGCTTTTCCGAACTCACATTAATTATTATTACCTTCTCAATATTGTATGGTAGAATTTCTTACCCAGGGACTTTGTGTCAGATTAACGATGATGGATCTCCTTGGTCTCATGGGTCATTTCGGACTTGAGATATTAATATAACATTCCATTTCAGTTTTTGTCTCTAGATGCGTGTGTGTCTTGCTGCACAAAAGCTCAGTTGATATTACTTAAAAAGTCTAAGAGATAACAAACTAAGTTTTTTTGGGACCTTTGTCTGGATCCTCCTTGTCTCTTGAGTTTTTGTTCCCTTGAAAGTGCGGCTTTGGGTCGTCTGCTTACAACTTCCCCTTTGCTGCTTTCCATCATCTCTGATAGACCTTTCATTAGAGTGGCGGTCTGCTTATGGTCCTCGAGATTTGAAGCTTTTTGTCTTTCTGCTCATCTTTGTATCTTTGCTATTTGTTTGTCTAGTTGGTTCCAGAGAATGGTGCATGGTGAGTCCTTGGTGGGAATAAGGTTGATTTCTTTTTGATGCACTTCCCATGCTATAAGCTTTTGGCTGGGAGATGAGAATTTATCTTACCAAACTATAGCTTTTCCATGTGCACCTTTGTCTTACTGGAGTATATGTCAGAAGGTATTTAACCTGAATGTGAGCTGAATCTCATATTCTCTATGCAAAAGGTGATCCATAAGAAAAACCAACCTTCATGAAGGGTTCATAAGTTCTATTGAATCCCTTGGCAAGTCGATGTCGTCAAGAGTTATCATACAAGTTATGTGTGGTGTAATAATAATCTTATCAACTATGAATTTCATAGCCCGTGCTCTGGTAATTGCATAATTTGATGGGTATGGCTCTGATAGCTGTGCCAATTTGAACTTTGATATTTTGCAAAGCAATTCTATGTTAGTGAGCACATTTCCAGAGTCTTTACACAGTTCTTGAATGAGTTGGATTTTTTTCTTGGCCATGATCTGCAAGTTGTCTCTCCTTGGCCAATTCTATTGGATCTTCCTTTAAGTTCTTAGCACTTGCGATCATTGTAAATGGAAGGAAGATAATCCAGGCGATTTATAAAATGCTTCAATTGCATCGGATGATGGTGGAGAAGGTTCTTCAATAGGTCCTGATATTTTTAAGGCTCTTAGAATTGACTATGAGGATGGTTGCACTTTTTAACTTTCAATTCGTCATCGACCTTGTCTTTATTCACCCAACGCGTGCTTTAAAACTTGACTCTATGATGTAAGTGTTCTTCTTTCTGAGGAGCTAAGTGACGTAAATTGAGTTGGAAGAGGTGCATCTTCGAGTAGAATTCGCATAAGGGCCTCTGTATCTTGCTGGGCCCGCTTTAAATCTTTGCTCATATATCACGAAACATCTTTGAGTGCATCAATATGCCTTTCTTAGTAAGCTAGTTGTACGCTTGTTCTTCTTCTAGTGCCTTAATTTTTATAGTCAACTTTTTATTTCATTGTTGCAGATGTTTACTTCATTGATTTCGACTCTGATTGCAATGAAGATGATTGGGAGCCTCTATCGCATTCTTTACTGTCAACCTGTATGCTTCTTAAAGGAATTGGTGCCTCTTGCCTGCGGGTGCTGGTTGTCAGTGTTTGTGAAGGTGATTGTCTAGGGGTTTGCTTCTTAGGTACCTTTGTCCTGATGATTAGGTTGCATGTATTGGGTTTTGGTTATGAATGACATTGAGGTTCCTTCTTGTGGTGAAGAATTGGTGTCATGATGATCTTGATGGCTACGTTCTCTTTGATTTTGCTTCCTTTGGTGGTTTTATGCAATGCTATCAAAACCCCTGAAGCACTAGTGCGCAAACATCTCGACAGGTGTCTGTATCTTCGTTTCATCTTTGATGGGATACTCCTGGTACTTGTTGGGCGTCCAATGTCTTTCCTTGGATTGGTTTCAAGCTTGAAGATGTGAAGAGCCAGTCTGTTGTAGAAATTGACTCTCCTCGACGATGTTTTCAAGTTTTGGCTCTTTTTAATGCTTATGACAATAAGTGTGGACATGGTTTAGGGGTGATAGCATGTGAGCATGGTTGACACCACTTATGGATATTGGATTAATAAGTAATGGGCCATAATGTTGCTTTCGACGTTTTTTTTGCATGCAGTCTCGTGTGTGTACACTAGCTCCAAATATCCTTCTTGAAGTTTATTGTTCCTAATGTTCACATCATATTAGGCTTTTTGGCATCATTTTGTGGCATAGATTCTTGGAACTTCTTTAGCTGATCCACTCATCCAAAGAACTCATGCCCTTTCCATTCGTAATTTTTTGTCACTTCCAATATTGGCACTAAGAAATCATTTGGTAATATAGCATTTTGACCATAGACCAAGATCTATCACTATTGACAATCTTGGTCATTAAGATAGTAGTTTATGTTAACTTTCAAATTGACCATTAGCTTGATGATGGTAAGGTGCGAATTTCTCATGCACGATCAAGTATTCATTGACCAAAGATTCTATCAGATGAATTTAGCAGTGGCTTTCACATCATTTTCTAATCACTCTTTCTTCTACCCATTTCTTTAAATATTCAATTTTGACTACGTACTTAGCATGTGAGCCTCTTGCAAGGGGATTTATCGGTCCATGGAAGTACCCCATTTGGAGAAAAAATTGCATGTGGTCTCAATTGAACAGTTATTTAGCTCTCTCATAGACATCACATCTCTTGATAAATGTTCCTACATCCACGTGGAGTGTAGGCCACCATCGGTCTACAAATACTATCATTTTTATCATGCAGCTAGGAGTAAAGTGTCCTAATACGCTCATAGGTGCCATTTCAAGGTTGGGAAAGTATTTTCTCTCATGAACATAAAAAATTATCCTTGCCTCTTTTGTATAGTTGATCTCCTATCAAATCATAGTCTTTACTTTCTTCTTTCAAAATCCTTTTCCGTGATACATTGATTCCTTTTGGAAGTGTTTTGTACCTAATAGAACCAATGCCACTCTTACTTCATTAAGTGACTAACGAAATTTGATATAGAGTGACATTTCCATACTAGGTCAACATACAACTAATGGGCCTTATAAGCTTTGTAGTGTGCAAAACGTAGAGAAATATCTTTACCAAAATCTAATGCGAGCACTAGGCACTAATTCCTTTAGCTCATTCTCTACTATTGTTGGGGATGTAAGGGGATAGAACACAAAATTACATAAGTCCCCGAAGGTTTGTTTTTGAATGTGTAGTACACACAATGCAACAATGTTGGGTCTCTCGATGATTTTAAATGCACAAAGATGAGCCTCTCAACAAACTTAAAGTCACCCAAATACAGAGAGGCACAAAGACTAGAAGACAATAAACTACTGGATGAAATCCAATTCAAATACCAACAATATGAGACAAAGTTCTATCAGAATCCTTTGTTGTAGTTGCAACAAAAGAAGAATGAGAACAACAAGAAGGGAGAAAACAATTAACTAGAAATGATGAGAAGGAGAACATGATAGGGGAGGTACAGTACAACACAAGGATGATACAAGAACTAGTCAAATGAAAAATGATATAAGGATGATTTGCAAAAGAAACAACATAGTGATACAACAATGAATCACACTTGCATGATGTTGCATGTGTATGCTTCCTTTCACTTGCATGATGTTGCATTTCTTTGCACTTTTTTGGATTGCATCTACAAATATTTCTCAAACATTCCCTCCAACTCTTTGGTGTGTTGTTGTCCTTTCATCTTTACTTGAGAATATTGGGAAGTCATCCATGAATATCCTTAAGAATCATGTGAGCCATTTACCCAATATTGCATGCGTCATTGTGTTGAATGTAGCATGAGCATCTTCAACCCAAAAGACATTTTTATGCACCTATATGTTCCCCATGCTGTAACAAAACTAGTCTTCTCTTGGTTTTACGAGTTTATTGTTACCATGAGTGTCCATGTGAAAGGACAAATGGCCATCAAACACTCTTGTATATGTTCTTAAATAAAACAAAGTGGCATGGTCAACCATAGATTGTAAGTTTGATCGCATTTGTAACACCCAAGAAATCTATGTTTGTGCTCTTTGTGTATTGTGTTTTTCTACGTATTCTATAGGTCAGTGCAGAGTACTGTGTGTAGCATCAAGAGTTCGGTTTTCTATTATGAGGGTATCTTCATGGAGATCTTTTGAAGGAGATTAGACCGTAGTGCATTGGTAACAAAATACTTCACTGATATGAGAGCATTTGGATGAAAAACTTTGTTCCTTTTGTGTGATTGAAGCGAGCACTCACTCGTGCACCCAAGGATTTCTCCAAGGCTTAGGACTAAGGCAACAACCAAGGCATATACCTTGGCATAGCTTGTCATCCAATTCATTGAAGTCACCGTTGGTAGCACGCAAGGGAGGACCTTAATGATCAAGGAAGACAGAAGTTCTTGGTACTTTTCGAGAGGTCATCCATCCCAATTTGTCCCCCCTAGAGCTCGCTTAACCGACAATCTCTTGTCACTAAGATACACTCTTGTGGTGCTTGAGAAAGGGGAAAGACTAAAGCTCATATTACCTTGAACATGTTTTGGGCCCTCAAAGCTTCATTCTTTGCTGTCAAAGCCTACTTTGAAGTATTTTTGGGGTGATTCGTGGAGCCATTTTGGAGTACTTTCATGCATAGTTCTCTTTACACAAGTTCAAGAACATTAAGAAGAGTGTTCTTTGTACTTCTCCAACAACAAATATTTAGCTTTGGAGGTCTATTTTTAACCTCACTAGTAAATCTACAAGTTTCTTGAAAGGTTTCATTTGTGGTGGGAGCAACCACTGCAAGTTTATGCAATTTTTTGAGCCTAAAGAACATAGGTGCTCGATAAGCCTAGTTGGCTTCTTTGGGTTAACTGATTATACACAGTGGAGTCAATGATTCACTTTGCATGTTTACATGTTAGTACTTGCAGATTTATGAGATTTTGACATTGTTTATATGCTCATCTTACAAAGGAGACTCTCACAAAATTTTTCTAGATTTTTGGTTTGTGAACTACAAAGTGGTCGATTTACTCCTTGATACACTTATTGGTGTGAACACATTTATTCTCACATAATACTTTTGGTTGATCATTACTATTCATTAATTCATTTTTTTGGGAAGACTACTAAATTTTCTCCTAGAATCTGACACTTGGTCATCTTTTTGAGCCTTAGTGGTGTTGGACTCTTCTAGCTCCATGATCATTCTATTCAGTTCTCTATCATCATGGCATCAGAGATCTCAGACACATCTGATGCATTAGGGTCTAGTGCCAGTGTTTCGAGGAGGAGCTATAACTTGCAGGGCAAAGAACATTTTGAGATCTAAAAATTTGATGGCACAAACTTTGCTCTATGGAAGAATAAGATTAAAGATGTGTTGATTAAGAGGAGGCTATAGAAGCTAGTAAATGGAATCTCAAAGAAGCAAGCTGACATGGATGAAGATGATTCGGATGAGCTAGATGAAATGGCTAGGTCTACCATTTGATTGCACCTAGGAGATAATGTTTACTTTACAATATTGGACTATGAAAGTGCAGAGGAGATTTGGAACAAATTATGCAATACATATGAAAAAGAAACGACATCAAATAAAGTGTATCTGATGAGAAAGTTATATGACCTTTGCATGAAGGACACAAATAATGTTGCTACTCATATGAATGAGTTTGATGCTATATTCTCTTAGTTACATGCTAAAAAAATGGAGATGGATAATGAAATGAAAGCAGTCTTGTTGTTATGCACCTTGCCATCATCATGGGATTCGTTTTGCATAGCTATTAGCAATAGTGCACTTGGTGATAAACTGGTCTATGATGACATATGTGGAGCACTCTTCAGTGAGGAGATTCATAGAAAATCTATGGTTGGAACTCAGAGTGGAGATGCATATAATGTTTGTGATTATTACCAAGGAAAGAATTAGCAACATGGTAGGAGCAAGAACAAGGAAAAGAATGGCCAATGGAATAAGAGTAGAAGTAAATCAAGGAAGAGCGATATCGAATGCCATTATTGTCATAAGAAAGGACACATGAAGAAAGACTGCTATGCATTAAAGAATGCTAAAGGTAAAGAGCATAATTTTGATGGGCATGTTAACTAATTACCTACACCATCTACTTCAACTGTAAAGATTGAAGAAATCAATGCTATTTTTGATGATGCTGATGTGTTAACACTTGATAATACTGTGCCTACAGAGACTCTTATGGCTGATTCTCTTTCACACACGTGGTTGCTAGATTCTAGTGCTTCTTTCCCTGTGATGCCACATAGAGAATGGTTCTCTACTTATGCATCAAAGTCTCTTGGTATTATGAGACTTGGTGACTATTACTAGTGTGATGCTGTCAAGATTGGAGATATGGTTGTGCAGTTCATTGATGGTTCACAATTTACTATGTATAATATGCCATGTACCTCAATTATCATGAAGTTTCATCTCAGTTGATCAACTTGATGACCTTGGCTACAAAGTGGTGTTCTATGCTCATTCCTTTTGCATACCAAAGGGAAATATGTTTATTGCAAAAGGAAGCAAAGTTGGCTCACTTTATCGTTTATTTGTATGATAGAAAGAACACTTGATAGCTGTTACTAAACAACCTATGGCTTGTATTTGGCATGGCCATTTGGGCAATATATATCGTAGTGGAATGCAAAATCTTTATGGTTCTTGGACTTACCTGTGTTATCTTTCTCAAAATTTTCATTTTATGAGCATTGTCAATATGGAAAGAGAACTAGGAATGTTCTATAAACGCACAATGACTCTTCAATTCAGCCTTTAGATCTTGTTCATACAGATGTGTGTGGTCCTATGCCCACAAGGTCGCTTTCATAGATGATTCTACTAGAAAAGTAGGGGTATATCCTACCAAGTAGATTTATGAGGTATTCAATATTTTTAGAAAATGGCTTGCTTTAGTTGAGATTGAAAAAGGAACTAAGCTTGAGGCTTTACATCTAGATAATGGGGATGAGTATATCTCACATGAATTCAGCCCTTTCTATCCATCTAGAGGAATTCGTAGAGAGTTTAAAAATCCTTACCCTAATAAAAAATCATGTAACTGAAAGGATTAATAGAACTATTTAGGATAGAGTAGTTTCTATGCTGCATCATGCAAACCTTTCACAAGGCTTTTGGGCAAAAGCAGTATTAACTCCAGTTCCTGTGATTAACCTTTCACCTAGTACTGCAAAAGGTCTGAAAGCGGCACAAGACTTATGGACATGGAAGCCACCATATTATGATCATCTTTGATTTTTTGGGAATCTTAGATAAAAGCTGGACCATAAGTCAAAGAAATGCATTGTTCTTGGATATGTCTCAAAACCACATGCAATCAAGTAGGCATGTATCTTTTCATACCAAACATGTGGTGCTTGCTTCAAACCATATAATGCCTTTTTCAACTTGCACACTTTGCTTTCATGCCCTTTCTGCAAAATTATGGGGCTAAAATACATATACTTCTTCATGTTAGTTACCATTCAAAAATGTAGTTTTAATATCCAAAAGATGTACATTCCAACATGATGAGATACAAGTGTCCAAATGTTACGATCAATGATCATTCAGCAACTAGGTGCAAAGGTCTCATCAAAATCAACACCTCTCTCTTGAGCATAACCTTTTGCAACAAGCCTAGCCTTATACCCATCAAGTATTCCATCAAGCTTATGTTTCAGCTTGTATACCCATTTAGTGCCAAGAGGAAAATGACATAAAGACTAGGTACCCTTCTCCATAATAGCATCATATTCTGATTGCATAGTAGCCATTGAATTTTCTAAATTTTGTGCTTCATCAAAAGAAAAAGCTCGTTCTCATCACAAAGACTAAAGGCAGCCATTGCATAGCAATCTGATGCAAAGGAAGCACTATGAGATCCTGAACGAGTATGATATGATAGAGGTGCATGTAATTTGCTATCTCTTAGAGTCTACACCAACAATTTAGGAATAATTTTTGCCTTCTCTATATCAAGCCTCTCATCAACAAGTGCACCATGTAATTCTGCATCAGAAATGGAATCATCTTCATGATCATGTGGAGCCTATAAAGGTTGAGAAATTGCATCACTTGGATTGGTACTTAATTGTCCACCTATAAAAAGAGGTAGCAGAGTGTCATATATATCTCTAGAGCTAACTGATGTCTCCTTAGTACATGAAACTAATGGCTGAATTGTCCCTTCCACAAAAACTAATGGCTGAATTGTACCTTCCAAAGTGCAAGTTTATCCTATGAATGATACAAAGGATAGTCTTTGCTTTCAAAACTATACCGAGAAAGAATAGACTTCACTGCTTTATCATCCAATTTCCTGCATTATTGTTCAAGCACTAATGAATATGCCAAACAACAAAATACACGTAGATGAACAAAAGATGTCATGTGACCATGTGAAGCCGCATATGAAGTGATAGACTATAGTGCTTTGGTGGGACACCTATTAAGTAGATATGTTGCATACATAATAGCCTCAAGCTAGAAGCTATGAGGTAAAGCCTGACTTTTGACCATACATATCACCATCTCCATGAGAGACCTATTCTTTCTTTTAGCAACTCCATTTTTATGAGGTGTATATGGCTCTATACACTAATGTTTTATCCCATGCTCATCCAAAAGTGCATTAAAATCAAAAGATATATACTCCCCTTTCATCAGAACAGAGGGTATCCATTTTAAATGCTGATGGATTTTCAATCAAAACCAAAAACTATTTGAAGCACATAAACACTTTGGACTTTGCTTTCAATGGATACACCCATGCATGCTTGGAAAAATCATCAATAAAAATCATCAATAAAATTCGTGAAGTAAAGATAGTTCAACCACCATACACATCACTATGAACAAGTAGCAATTTCTTAATATCTCAAACTAAACCATCTTTTGGGGAAGGATGAATGCTGCATTTTTCCCAAAAAACAACCTTCACAAACATGTTCACAAGGTGCCTCAATTTTGGGAGAGAGGATACCATTTCAGATTTCTGTAGGCATAGCAAGCTGGAAAAATTGAGATGACCAAAGCTTGCATGCCAAAGCTTTGCATCTAAGATAGTCTGAGAATCTTGAACTGAACATGCTGAATTATTCATAGATCTTGCATACTCTATGAGCTTATACAACCCACGACATAAAATTCTAGAAGCAATAATAACATCATCCTTTTAGAGATCATGGACTGTACATTTAGCATCAATAAATTTGACAACCAAACCAATCTTGACTAATGCTGAAACTGACAACATATTTTTCTTGATCCCTGGCACATACAAAGCATCTGACAATGTAAAATAACTACCATAAGTAGTAGTCAAATTGATCTTACCAACTCCCATTATAGGATAAGAGGATTTGTTTGCGCATGTGAATGTATTCCCTGTAGGGGCAAGCTCAAGTGAACTAAAGAAACAACATTGTGAGGTAATATGTTTGGTTTCCCCACTATCAAAGTACCAAACATCTATGTCTACTGCAGACATATGCTATTCATGAGAAGATGGGTTATAGCCATAAACACTAGTAAGTGCCAATTCTTCATTCTACACACGATTAGCAGACCCTATTTTAGGTGTAGAGGCTTCTACAACAACCATTCCATCCTCTTTCTTCTTTTCCTCTTTTGCAACCACTTTATGACATGATTATTTCATTTACAGTATTTGCAAAAATATTTCTGATTTTGTGTTTTCTTCTCATCTTTGTCTTCCTTCTTTGATTGTGTAGAATTAGTAGATTTCTACTTACTAGTAGATGAGCTACATTTAGCTTTGCCCTTTTGACTAGTTAGGAAAGCTTGATCTACAAAAAACATAGTGGACATGTTCTCCCTAGACTGATCATCCTCCAACAAAACAGAGACTAACTCCTATAATGTTAATGCATTTGGATTGCCTTTCATCATCAATCAAAGATTATAAGCAAAACTCTGATATGAATCTAGAAGGCCATTAAGAACAGTCTGCACAAGTGAACTATCTAGTAAGACTTCATCAATAGAAATCAATTGTTCCTTCAAATCTTTGATCTTTTTTAAAAAATCTCCATGGAATCTCCTTCATTCATGTGTTCACTCTCCAAATGTTTTTGGAGGTAAGCAACATGAGCCTCATTTCTTGCTTAGTAGAAAGTGGTAAGTGTATCTCAAGTATCCTTTGTCACTTTGCAAGAGCGAATGTAAGGGATAATTGCATGTTTGATAGAAAAAGCTATCAATGCATGTGTCTGACCATCTCTGCCATCCCAATAAAGTTGCTCTATAGTAGGTGCAACAAAAATCATAGCACAAACAAGAATTTGAAGATCAACATCTTCAATACCATCTACTTCACCTTCAATAACTGTATTTGCAAGTGTAGTAGGACATTTTTCAACACCTTGCACTATGTTCCACATCCCTTTTGCTACCAAAAGATGATGGATCATATATTCCCATAATGGGTAATTAGTACCATCCAATCTATCCTCAACAACCAACATATGGAATAGATCATTGCTTTCATCCATGGCTAGATATCATGATGCAGGAAAATTATTGGTATCTCAAAAAGTTGAACAAAAATACCCTATCAAGCTTTGTTAAACCTATAGAAAACCTTGAGATGCTTGTATTAGTGAACAGAAACTTGTATATATGTTTGGTACAAAAGGACAAAATTGCCTGCATAGGCACTACAATAGTGCGTTTGGAGGCCGAAACAAGCTCAGATTGAAATTTTGATGCCACAACATATTTATGTTTTGAACTCCTAACGGCCTTTTGTATGCTCACCAATTTTCATGCGATTCTCAGATTATGACCGGAAGGATGTTGATGATGCTAGAGATGAAGCGGGGACCTGCTTTGATACCAATTGTTGGAGTTTGACGTCTATGGAAGCACGCAAACAGCACAAGGAAGAAGAAGAAGCTTGGAGCACAACACACCATATAGAATGTATTAGCAAGTGACTCTACAAACATAAGTAACTTGCTAGGGTTGTAGGCATATATATAAGCTCGAAAAAAAAACCCTCCTAAAGAGGGAAAAAAGCTCCCTGATAGTCCTAAGTGTGTTCACACACATCACTACCAAAATATATCAAGATATGCCTCATTGTCTGCAACATGCCCTACTTCTATAGTGAAAATAGTTGCATATTCTTGAAGATTAGATCACCAAGAAATAGCACGAACTATCAGGTGACAAAATGTACCCTGTAGTAGACTTCTTGTTGTCTACACAACTATCATAGTCAAATTTTGTGTATCACTTGAAGCCTTCTTCTCTTCAAGTACAAAGGCCAGGAAGCATCAACTATGGCTAGACTTCACAACTCTCAAGAAAGCTCCCAAACAAAATGTGATTGATTTTATCACAAAGCTCAAGGACATAACAGATCAGTTGGGAAGCATTGGAGATGCGATAGATGAAGAACAAATTGTAAGGCAGGTCATCAATGGCTTGAAGGCAGATGAAAAGTGAGAAACATTCACCACAGCTATGGATCTATACATGTATATGCATGTACCAGATTTCAACACACTCATAGGAAAACTACTTACTCAAGAGGCCAAGCTTATCAAGAATGGGGAAAGCTTCAAAGGTAATTAATCTTTAGCTTTGTATACTGATAAAAGCAAGTCCAAAGAAAATAAAGTAAGAGGAAAGAAAGTGGATGATGAAGCAGGTACACATCAAGCTAACTATGCATGTAAAGGAAGAACTGGTAGAGGTAGACGCAAAGGAGGAAGACAAGGCAAGGGAAGATCCCAAGACTCTAATTCATGCTCTATTTGTGGATTAACTAATCATACAACTAAAAATTGCTTTAGGAATTCCAGGAATCAAAGAGGCAGAGGCTACAATAGAGGAAGTTATGGCTACTCAAGAGGAAGGTTCAACAATTACCATGGCAACCACAACAATTACAACCATTCAAACTATCAAGGAGGCAATAGGGGAAGAAGAGACTTCAATAACTACACAGAAGACTCAAATCAAGAGGACTCATTGCTAATCATGAATATGGCCATGCCACATGATAATTTGATGAGCATGTTTTCTACATAGATTCAGGTTGTTCAAATCATGTGGTAGGAAATGTGGCCCTCCTATCAGATTTAGAAGATCCAAGGAACAAGCATGAGGTACAAATAGGAGATGATACAAGAAACCTTGTGGAGAAAATAGGAAATGTCAAAGCACCTGATGGAAACATCAACTTATTCAGTAAGGTACTCTATGTCCCTACCATTACAAAGAATTTGATAAGTGTTGGGCAGATAGTAGAGAAAGGGTTGCACGTAAGGTTCACAAAAGCAGGAGCATTTGTTGAAGATCCAAGTCAAGGATTCAGAAGAATTGAAAAAGGTGAAAAGACAGGTAGATTGTTCACATTTGAATTACAAGACACTAAGAACATTGCTCTCTTTAATTATGGTAGTCAGACACTCATAGAATTGGAAGTATGGAACAAAAGGTTAGCACATATTGGTGAAAGATCATTAAAGAAAATTTGCAAGGACCAAAGTGAACTTGGACTTCCTAACTTGTCAAAACAACATATGATTTATAAGCTTAGTGCATGTCAATTTGGCAAGTTTCACAGGTTACCATTCATGAAGGAAGGATATATGCATGGAGATCTCTTGGAGTTGGTTCATACAGATGTATGGGGACCTAGCAAGGATGCTTCAATATCTAGATAATGGTATTATGTCTCCTCCATTGATGATTGCAGTAGGTGGACTATATTATACTTTATGAAACACAAAGATGAAGCCTTTTCATGCTTCAAAAGATATTTGGCTCTTGTGGAGAATCAAACAGGTAAAACACTAAAAAGGCTAACGTCAGATGGAGGGGGAGAATACTTCTCCCATGAATTTGACTCCTTTCTTCAAGAAAGAGGAATCAAAAGAGAGATCACTACAAGGTACACTCTTGAGCAAAATGGAGTGGCAAAAAGAAGGAATAGAGAAATTGTTGAAGCTGCAAGGTTTATGCTAAATGAAAAGCACTTACCTAATTACTTATGAGATGAGGATGTATCCACATCCACTTATTTGATTAATAGGTTACCTTCAAAATCACTTGATGGCATGACAGCATATGAGGCTTGGAATGGAAGAAGACCAAGCTTGGATCATTGTAAGATTTTTGGATGTGTTGCTTTTGCTCATGTTCCTTCACAGGATTGAGGCAAGATGGATCCCAAAGGAGAAAGGTGTGTATTCATTGGATATGACAACAATCAAAAGGGCTACAGATTATACAACCCAACAACCAAAGGATTCTTGGTGAGTAGAGATGTAGTAATTGATGAGAATAGTTCTTGGTATGAAGATTCATGTAGAAGGGTCAACCTACCTTATAATCTTGAAGAAGATTTTCCAAAATTTGTTAAGGATAATTCTTCTAAAGGTGAAGAGTAGGATACCTCAGAAGATGATGAAGCAACTTGTTGCTCTAGCACAATGGTGAGAACCACGTTAAGAAGCTCCACCTCCTTAATGTCAATCCGCGGAAGAGATAGGAGTGATATGAAGATCGTGAATGTGAGATGAAGTGAGAGTGAAGGTGAGAAGCACTAAGATGCACACACACATACACACACACAATGAAGAGACAAGCAAGACACAATGGAAGGTGAGAAATTAGCTCTATTACTCAAGAACACTATTACAAGCTCACACTAGCCAACATGAACCAACCTCAAAAATGAGCTCTCTAGCTCTTTTTATAGTTTCTAGACTAGTTTTGACCGGTTTCACATCTAGTGACCGGCCTAGTTAAAAAATAGGTCCTAGAGGCTATTTGCAAGGTTAAACGATGTCTAAAAATAACAAAAATTGGTATGCGCATTCTACCTAAGCTCCTCAAGCTCGAGGACTCCTCGGCTTGCACAAAATGGAGCTATGAATTACAAAATGGGGTTTTGTCTATATTACATATGTTACAAGAGTGATGAAAATCACTGTTGGATGTTTGAAGAGGTAATAAAAACATAATTGTTTGAAAAAATGATCCGACTGGCTCCCTGCTCCGTCTTTACATGCTTCCATGTCGTCTGTGCCTCTGACTGTGCCTCTGACTGCTTCCAACACCCCCCTCCCTCTCGCTTCTGTCGTCCTCGACAGAACCTTGTTGTGCGGTCTGCCGGATGTAGTTTTGTAGGAGGTCGTGAGCGAGGGTGTGCTCAGATACTCGAATGCCTCGGGCCAGATCAGCCTCGAGCTTCTCCCAGTCGATCGGTTGAGGTTCGTCCGGTGGCGGGAGTTGATAGTGCGCGGAATAAACCATTCGCTCGCAGGCAAAAAGTTGCAATAAATGTGTGGGCCTGCTGATGAATACCTCGGAATGGTATTCCCAAAACCCGGTGGTGAACATCTCTTCAAAGGCTTGTTTGTAGCATGCCGGGAGGTATTTTATCCTACAGTGCCAGGCATAACACACCCGGAGCGATGGCGTTGTGCTCATGTCATATACTAGATCAAAGTTACCATGCTCAAATCCCGGGGTGTTTACATGCGGTGCCTTGACGCGTCGGAAGACTTTAAATATCATTTGCATCATGTCAAAAATTTTGACAGTCATATGCGCTGCGATATCATCCATATGCTTCAGGCGAGGGAGCCAGTGACAGATTGTGGCCATCATATAGCCAACAGTGGGCAACTCGGTAGGTGGCTTGAAGTAGGGGTAATTCAGCCAATCCGGACACTGCCTATTGTTTTGTACTTTGATAGCGAATGCAGTCCAGGAGCGGCGTCGTGGTACTGGTCCCCAGCAAGGATTATACTTTAAATGTAAGGGCGCTTTCACCCATGTGCTCATCATTTCTGGGTACTCCTGTAAAAGACGTGTACGCCAATCTGGTTGATAAGTAGTGCCTTGTTGCGCATCCAGTGGCAAGTCTTCAGGATCGAACTGGGTTGCATGTGATGGCTTCTTGCCAGTTCGCTTTTCTATGGCCAGCTGGTATTCGGCCATTAGCATGAAGTAAGGTTTGTATTGAAGCTCATGCCCGGATATGTACCTGCGTGGGGCCAATTGAGCAAAGTAGGGAGATTGCAAAATTCGTTCTTCGATCATGGCCATAGCATGTAGCTGGGCCCCGACTCTAGCTGAGTGCGTTGTTCCAATCTCCTCCACAGTCTTCATCCATGCGGGGGTCGGAAGTTCATAGGTCATCTGGCCTTCGGCCGTGACTTGGCCGCCTGGGATGGGTATTGGCTCGTATGCTTCTTCAAAGGTTTCCTCCACCGGAATGGTTATGTGTTCGTTGTCAGCTGGGATCTTCGGTGGGGAATCAGGCCGTGGTGGTGCTTCGTATACATCTATGCGTGATTGGAGAGTGGTTACCTGGGCCCGTAATGCGTTTAGTTCCTCTATGAGTTCAGGAGAGGGGTCCACAGGTTCTGGTACTTCTGCTGCCACTGGTGCTTGTTGTGGTGCCGGTTCTCTGAGCTGTAGTAACTTGTGATCTTCTTTTAGCTTCTGATGTTCTTCGTTCATTCGATCATAGTCGTCTAGCAGTCGAACATGGTCATCTAGCAACATCCGCATCGATTCAGATGGGATTGCCTTGAATCTGCTCGGACTTAATGGTTGTTCAGGATGGTCCAATGCCGCTTCCAAATTTTCTCTATTATGCTCTTGGAGTCTTTGGTTCTCCTCCTTGGCTGTGGCTAGGTGCCTCCTGAGTAGGCCCATATTCCTGGTCAGCGTCGCGTTCCTAATTGTTTGGGCTCGCAGCAGGTTGTCCAGATCGGCAGTGGCTTCTTTTGTTTTCTCTTCACTTTCTAGCTCTAGCTTATGATATGCCTCTCTTAGTTCTTGGTATCGCGTGTTCAAAGAGGCATTTTCGATTGATAATGAATTAAGCTTCAACTGTAATTCATCTGTCGTCCTCTGCAGCTGTTGATAGTTGTTGCCAAGAGATGCAAACTCATCTCGTACTTGTGTCATGCATGTGAACATTTGTTGAAGTGCAGTGTCTATGGTGGGCGATAATAGTAATGAAGTGCTAAGTGAGGATGCAGTGGAAGTAGATGCAGCGGGAATGGGGAATGGGGTTGGGAAGGTGGATGCAGTGGTGATCGTGGAAAATTGTGACGTACCCAAATATGATGGTGTTGTGAGTGGAGTGGGTGCTGGTGCGGTGGGTGGTGAGATGTCCATGTCATTGGACGTGTCAAGTGCGGTGACTGTGAAAAGCGGTGTGTATGTGGGTGGTTGTGTAGGTGTGAAGACATGATTTACAAATGTAGAGTAATTTACAGGGGGGATGGCTGGAGCAGCTTGGTGAAAAGGGGAAATAGGGGTTATAGTGGGTTGGGGAGGTGAAACGGGTGAGAAGGTTAGTGGGGTTAGAAAGGTGAAAGGGTGTCTTAAAGGTGGGGGAAAAGATGGGAAGGATGAAGGGGTTAACATGTAGACGAGGTGGGGTGGGTGCGGGCATGGTGGCATGAATGGGCGGGGTAAAGGCTGTGGCTATGTTGCCGTGGACTGGTGTGGCTGTTGGAGGAGCAGGTGGGTTTGCAGGGGATACTGGATGAGTTGGTGAAACATGAGGTGAGAGAGGAGTAGAAGGTGTGGATGTTATTTCAAGGAGAGTGGTAGTATGTACAACGGTAGTACGTGGTGGGGAGTCGACTAGGATGGCTTCTTCGGTGAAGGATCTTTCCGGCTGTAGGCGTGCATCTTGCGCTTGGTGGGATGATTGAGCACCTACCGGAACTCGAATATATTCACCGGGCTTCGATAGCAGGCGAACTCTACGAGGGTCATATTGGGGGAGTGGCTTCCTTTGTAAATATCTCAGTGCTTCGACCGGGCCGATGGATTGGACCAGTTCTCTGAAGCCTCTGATGTAAACTTCTTCAAACCCTCCGGAGACTAGTTCTTGTTCGATTAGGGTCTGGCTCTCTTCTTCAGTCAATTTCTTCCGTGCCCAGACTTTCTCCATCGTACGATATAATTTCTTGATTGCCAGCGTGTAAGCTGCTGCTTCGAAAGTCTCTTCTTCATGCGTGCTGGTGTCACCGTGTGCATCGGTTTGTTGACCTTGGCCGTCTATCTGTCCTTGTTCTTGGGAATCATGCGTGCCCTGGCTGGCTTCGTCATCACCTTCGTCGTCGTCGGTGGCTGTTCTTTCGTCATCAGAGCTAGACACAACTTGTCCCTGTGGCAGATCTCGCGGTGTGGTAGGGTAACTGGGGTGTTCATATTCTTGGGAGAACATCTGTGCCTCTGGAAACTGGAATTCATTTGAGAATGCATCAGGCATTTCAAAATCGAATGTTGTGTTTATTGGTTCTGCCTCCATGTGTGGTATTGGGAAAGAAAAGGCTTCCGCACCAATAGTGGTGGGAGCTTCTGCTGTCGTGGTGGTGGGTTCTATGGTTGTAGCTGCCTGAGGTGCAACGGTACTAGTAGTGCCCTCCGTGACCACTGGTCTAGACAACCTTATGCGAATAGGTTGTACTGTGGGAGCGGCTTCTGTCGGTGATTGTGCTGGAGAGGGTTGTGGTGATGGTGACTCTGGCACTTGAAGGCAAGGAATAGTGCCTCTCATGCGCTTACCTGCCCATGCTCTGCTGGGCTTCCTAGCTTTCTTCGTCGTTCCTTTGTATGCCTTCAGCTCTTCTCCTGTTAATGCACGTTCAATTGGCAAGTCATAGGCCAAGCACATGTAAACAATTCTTGTCAGCGCACAACATCCATTAAGCACTTTCTTTCGTTCCCATCTGTGTTGTGCCAAATACATTTGATCAATGATCCAGCTCGCCAGATCGACAGTCTGAGGTCCAGTACAGGCTAAGTACAATCCAAACCATATTCTTTTATGTGGCATGGTGAATCTGTCCTGAGCGGGGAATGCGAAATGTTGCATGCATATCCGTAGCGGCTTTGACAGCTCAGGTGTAATTGCTGAGATCTCCTCCCACTTAGTGACATCCCCACGTTTCATAGGGTCTGGGACTAATCTTTCTCGATCTGTGGGCGTGTGGGCTCCATGAATTTTGATGGCAGCTCTGATTAAATCCTTCGAAAGATAAAATCTTTTGTAAGGTGGATCATCCACTAAAGAAGGCAAAATAAAAGTTCCTGGGATATCCTTATTCTCTGAGGCCAGCAAAGTAGTGATTAAATAATAACACCTGTAAAAGTCAGGTTTGGGCAGCGGATCACTGAAATACTCCGTGAAGCCGGCTCTGGCCCAAACGTGAGTTAAGTCCTGGGTGTTCTGTAGGCCTTCGAACTCTCTGGAGAAGAATTGGTATTTTCCCCAAGTGCGGTCATCAAATGTCAAATTAGATTCAAATATGAAATCCGCGTCCGCTAAGGGTCCTGCAAGTCCCTGAAACCAGTGAGAGTTACGGTGTATCTTTTCTGTGTAGCCCATAGGTGGGTTATCGATCGGCATGGGCCCTGGAAATCCTTGGAATTCTGGTGGTGGAGCAGTCGGGTGGGATTCTGCTCGTAAAACGTTGAGGGGCACTGCCGCTACACTGGGGCCTGCTCCTGATGGTCCTTCGTCGGTTTGCATGATGACTGATGCGTTACTGAGAAAGATCTGCTACAAAAGATTAACACATTAGCATGGAAATTAATTATGATCCCATTAAAGTGAGACCGCAATCCCTTTCCATAACTGATGCGTAACCCGTGTAGCCAAGTGCTGTGATGTGATGGATGCAATGCTTCTTGCCGCACTAATGCAGGTCTCTAGACACCTACACATTTCAGATTAAGCATACATTTCTTGATGAGATGAGATTATGAGTGATGTGTGATGATGGTGGGTGAATTTTTACAAGGTTTAAAGGTTAACGATTTAGTACAAGGTTGTATGTTAGTCGGGGGGTAGTTAGACAAAGGGTTAGGGGAAGACGGTTGGACATTCTTCGGTATCCATTTCCTAAGAGTCTTTGAGTGGGTGGTGGGTTTCGGCTGAGGGGCAAAAGGTAGTATCGGGTGTGGTGGTATCGAGGGATGGAAAGATTTGTGAGGGGTATATATTACATGGCTTAAGTGTTGAGCTATGATACATGGTTTGGGTACCCAAATCTGTGTGGGCGTGGGTCTATGGGTAAGATATTTCTTGGCGATCCAAATTTGTCGAATGCTCGGACCTGTAGAAGAAGGTCGAGGGGATGGTGGATACTGATTCTGTTTCTGCCCAGCCTTTTTCTTGTCGATCTCTGCTTGGTTGGAGTTCTTCGGTGCTTTTTGTCCTTTTGGCACCCATATTTGTCTGGTGCCGCTTGCTTTGGGTGGCCTAGACTGCTTTCCTTGCTGTGTCTTCTGATACTGCCGTCGGTCTGGGTTCCTTCGTCGTGGTTGACTCTGTTGTTGTTGAGGTTGAGAGGTCGGATGGACACTCTGCTTTGGAAAAGAAAGGAGATCCAAAACTTGCGTGACCTGCCCATTAGGAAGTGATTCGTTCTTTAACTTTAATCTAGGCCAGTCCGCAACAAGTTTGGAAGGATGAGCACCGCAGGGTGTCGTGCTCATGTGGTCGCTGATGCAACCCACCTGACCGCTGATTGTGTCCATCTGCCCTAGCGGATGGGTAGCTGCCTCTTCTAGTTTGCAGGAAGTCCCAGGGAAGATCTCCTGTCGTCCTTCTGATTGACAACTGTCCATAGCCGAGCCCGAGTGGGTTGGTGTAGACGTAACGTGACTGGTCTGACCAAAGATCTTTCGGTCTTCCGTCGCATGCGTTTCATAGGGTCTAGGCTTACAAACCTCAGTCGGAATGCCGTTAGGGAAGTCAAGCGGTATCACTCGCTTCTGTTCTAAGGTTCCAATCTGTAAGGAGCCTTGTCTAAGATTTAGGTCCACTGAGTGATCGTATAGCCAATCTTGGCCAAGGATTAGGGGTTCTATTAGGTCGTCATCATGGCACACTAGTAGCTTCGCTGTCATGGTCACATCCTTAATGAGGATAGGAAGGTCCACCTCACCCATGCAAGGGGTTTCCATGCCTCCTAGGCCTATGAGGTATGCCTCAATTGGCCGCATTTCTATTCCTGAATCCTTATAGTGGGACCATCTAATCGCACTAGTCGCAGCGCCTGAGTCAATTAAAGCCCTGAGTTCTTGGCAAGGGTTGCCGTGCTCTAGCCTAACCTTAATGAATGGTCTCCTGTCCACTATGCTAGGATGAGTGGTTGACTTTACTTGACACATGGCCATGGGATATCTGGGTGATGTTTCGAGATGGTTATAATGTTCTCTCCCTAGTCCTTGTCTTCTTAGCTTCATGCGCTTAATGCGTTCTATGGCTTCTGCCTGAGCTTCCGCTCGTATTCTATTTTCTTCCTCCTTACGCTTCTTTGCCAACGTGAGTCGTCTAAGCATATCCTCAGTAAGAGGTTCCTGATATAGCTTGATTCTACAGCCACTAATGTAATTAGGCATTATATCTCCTTCTAAGGTGGCTAACTGTACTGCTCCACTTGTTGAAAGTCTGTTAATGATCATAGGTCCATAACCTCGCTTTTCTAACTTCCGTGCGTGCTGTTTCAGCGTATACACTAGAACTAAATCTCCTTCTTTTAGGCCTTTATCTTTCACATGTGCATCAAAATATGCTTTCTGTCGCTTCTTCGCTGCGTATATTCCTGCTGCTGCTTTCAGCCTGGTTTCTCCTAATCGTTCCAAGTCCATTATTCTCGTTGATAATTCATGGCCGGTTCACTGATGTTCCTGTGCAACCTTAAGAGTAGGTATCAAGAAGTCCAAAGGAAGCACAGCGTTCTGACCAAAAACCATCTGAAAGGGAGTTGCATTGAGTACGGTCTTGTAGGCCACTCGATATGCCCAAACAGCGTGGTGTAACTGTTTGTCCCAATCTGAACGTTTATTGTTCACGAGTTTCGTCAGTACGGTACAAAGTATCTTGTTAGTGCTTTCAGCCTGACCATTGGCCTGAGGATGATATGGTGCAGATTTCTTGTGAATCACCATAAAATCCTGTAACAAATATTCAATGACTTGGTTTAGAAAGTGAGTGCCTCGATCGCTCACTAACTCTATAGGCAATCCATATCTTGTAAAGACATTTTCAAATAAGAATTTTGCAGTCGTGTGAGCATCATTCTTTTTTGTGGCTTTTGCCTCTACCCATTTGGTTAGATAATCTGTGGCAACAATAATGTATTCCGCATGTGTACCTTTTGCAGGGGGGTTGATGGGTCCTACAAAGTCTATACCCCACTTAGAAAATGCACGTGCGCCCATCATGGGTTTCAATGGCATTTCATCTCTGCGAGTAGGAAACTGAGTTCTTTGGCACACATCACATCTCTTTACATAGGTATGTGCATCCATGTGAAGAGTGGGCCACCATAATCCTGCAAAGAGAATGGCTTTGACTATCCTATCGGGTCCAAAATGACCTCCTGCAACACCTTGGTGTGCAGTCTCTAGTATGCTCAGATAATTGCTTTCATGAACGCATTGCCTTAGATATCCATCTCGTCCTCTTTTGTATAAATTATCGCCAATAAGTGAATAGTCTTGAGCTTCCTGCTCTAGACTGCGTTGTCGAGCTAAGGTCATGCCTTGAGGGAATGTGGTCGTCCTCAAGTATGTCACTAAAGGTTCACTCCAGTCTGGTGTGAGAGACACGTGATATAATGTCGCATGCTCTACTGGTGGTCTTTCACCACACACCTGGCATTCTTTACACAACCTGTAGACATCTGCTTCCATCGTAGGCCAATACACTCCTAGTCTATGCAGAGTCTGTAATGTTCGATGTTTTGAATGATGTTGCTTTAGTGCACCTATGTGTGCTAATTTCAACCAATTCGCATGCTCTGATTCATCTACACAACAAGCAAGAATCTTTTGATTATCCTGTTTATATATGCTTCCTGCCATTATTTGGTACCTCTGAGACTTGGTAATCTCTCCTTCTTTGATCTTTATCCTAGGATTCTTGGGTCCGTAGGTCAGAATAAGGACTATAGGCTTAGCCCATTCTGGTGCTATCTCAAGGTTAAACAAGTATGCATCTGGGAGATCATCCGCTACTCCTTGAGGAGCTTCTCCTGAGGTTAATCTTGAAAGGTGGTCAGCTCTAAGATGTGTCTTTCCTTTCCTGACTACTACTTCAAAATCATACTCCATGAGTAATAGAAACCAGCGTATTAATCGTCCTGTGTTACATGGTTTGTTGACTAAGTATAATAGGGCTTGATGATCTGTAAAGAACTTGAATTTGTTGGCCAACAAGTAGTGCCTAAACTTCTTTACTGCGTAGATCATCCCTAGTCCTTCTCGTTCCGTCGTGGTGTAATTTCTTTCTGCTGCGTTCAATTGTCTGCTCGCGTAAGCTATGGGGAGATCTATGTTACCTTCATTCGTGGGTTGTGCTAACACACATCCTATGGCGTAATTGGATGCATCCACATGTACATGGAATGGCTTACTCCAATCTGGGGTTGTCAATATAGGTGCTGAGCACAAACGTCGTTTAAGTTCATTGAATGAATTTCCACATTCATCTGTCCACTCAAAATTGGTTAAAAGAGAGTACAAAGGCTTGGCTATGATTGCATACATGTGTATGAATCTCCTATAATAACGGCAATGGCCCATAAATGCCTGTACCTCTTTCACATTAGTTTCTGGGTAGATCCGCGATTACCTTCACTTTTTCCTCATCCGTGGAGATTCCATTTTTTGACACAATGTGTCCTAGAATTTTGCCTTGTCTGACCATGAAAACGCATTTTTCTGGGTTCAAACAAACCTGATACTCTCAACATTTGTCAAATATTTGTCTTAACTCCGGGATATGTGTCTGCCTTACATTTGAATGTGCACATAAGTCATCGACATAAACTTCCAAGCTCTTGCGTAAGAATTCCTTGAAAACATGACACATGAGTCGCTGGGAAGTGGCGGGTGCATTTGTTAAGCCAAATGGCATTACACGAAATGCAAATATGCCCCATTCTGTGGCAAAAGCCGTCTTGTGTTGATCTTCTGGAGCAATGGCTACTTGGTTATAGCCTGAGAATCCATCAAGAAAGCTGTAAACTTCCTTGCCCGCAACTCTTTCCAATAGGTGTTCTGTGATAGGAAGAGGATAACTATCTCTAATCGTGGCGGCATTAACTTTTTTAAGGTTAATACACACACGCAATTTTCCATTCTTCTTGGGCACAACCACAATGGGGGATACCCATTCGGTATGCTCAATTTCGTAAATGAATCCTGCTTCTATCAAGCGATCTATCTCCTCTTTAATCTTCGCAGTGTAGTTATCATTATACGTGTACGGTTTCTGTTTTGTCGGTTTTGCATCTGGAGTCATAGGGATTCTATGAGAACATATATCTGGATCTACTCCTTTCAAATCTTTGTAACTCCAAGCAAAAACATCTCTATATTCGCGCAATAGGGCAACTAACTCTTCTTCTTCTCCAGTCGTCAAATCATGCCCTATGTATGTACATTTTTCTTCTTCTCCTTCTATGGCAACTATTATTTTCTTGGTTTTCTCTCGGTTATCATATACTTGTCCATCATTTACCTTTCTATTAGGCATTCGTACCATGATTCTTCTATCTTCAATTTCGTATTTCTTGAAATTCTCGGGGACTTCAAATAAAGATTCTTCTTTTTCTGACATGGTTGCTTGCTTCTTTCTTTTCTTGCCTTCACTTTTAGTAGTCACTTGAGTGGCTAACCTTACCTCATTCGTGATGTCCTCGTGTCTCTGAGTGTGAGTCTCTACCTCGAAAAAATATTCTTCCTCTGATGCAAAGGGTGGGTCCATGATAATTGATTCTAAATCGAAATCGCTTGCATCCTCAAATGCATCAGTGTTCGGTTCACACTCTTCTAAAATTGCATCACCCATGATTGGCTCTATCGTGTAATATGAAATGTCATAGCCATCCTCGTCACAGTGGGGTGTCCATTGTTCCTCATTGATGGCTACATCCATGGTTGCTAGTATTTCTGCCCAACCATGGGGTTCAAACTCTTCGTTTGGGAATACTACAGGTGCATATGCTGGATCTTGAAGGGTTCGTGGATGTTGTTCTGCACCTAAGGTCCTTGCTTCTAATCGTTCTTCCTCTTGTTTGGCTACTTTACACATCCATGAATGGGTATCCTCATGCAACCAAGAAGGATCTGATTCTAATGAGTGCACGGATTCCGTCTCTACTGGTGTCTTATGGATGGTATTCCATTGTATTGGGGGTACATCTCTGTGTGAATAGTCTTTAAGATTGACTTTAGTAGTCACTCCTAAATGTTGCAAGTACAAAGAATTAGTTCCCCAATCTTGTACAATTTGCAACTGATGCATGAATGGTCGTCCCAATATCATCTCATAAGCACGATTTTTCGCAAAGTCACAAATGGCGAAAGTATGCTCAAATTCTACACCACAAGTGGTGAGAGATATGCCTTCTAGTAAGCCTAATGGTTTTTCTATGTGTCCATCAGCCATTTGTAGTTTCATCCTGGTGGGTCTGAGTGCTGGCTTACCCCAACGTTTCCACAAAGCGGTGGTAGCGATGGCTACTCCGGCTCCTGAATCTAAGATGGCTTTCGTGGTGTAGCCCTGATGGGTTATTGGAAGATAGGTGTTACCTTCCTCTCCTTCGCTTACGTCTCCAATCTTTTCCACGGGTATCTCTGGCACCTTCTTATGTGATCCTATCTGAGAGGGTGTGGTAGCTAGCTCAGGGAATTGATTTGCTACATGCTTCCACAATTCTGGTTTTACCTTTAACAATTCCTCCAGAGTGAGATTACATTGTACTTTGGTATTCTTGATCACTTCCGTGTTCCTAGGGATCACTGATTCTTCATTCCTCACTATTATCGTGGGTGTTCTCATACTAATAGACTTTGCTTCCCAAGGTCCTGTGAACTGAGGTAATTCTTGTAAAGAATTAGATTCAAATCCTGTGGGTTCACTCAGTTGTTCCACCTCTACATCATCATATATAGAGGGGATGTCTTGGGGAAATTGTTCCTGCAAGTCGTCTATTTCTTGAATAGGAGGATGAGTTCCTTGTTCTTTTCTCCATTTCTCTTCTTGGATTTTCCTCAAAAATTCATGTGAGTTCCTATGTATGGAAGACAAATTGTCTTGACTTTCTGTATTGGGTACTTGAGACAGGGATGGTGCATTCCTTTCCTGTGTCTCTGTGGCAATAGGGTTCCTATGCTGATCCTTTTTCTCTTTGCTTTCTATCAAGTGTTCTAGCCTCTCCATTAGTCCTTGAAAGTGTAGTTCCGGTTTTGCCATGTTATTCCAATTAAGATATCTAGAGGCTTCGAACAAAGCTTGTGCTAGTTCTACCATCTTCATGCAAAGTTTAGTTCTCTCAATTTCTAGATCAGCTCGAGGGTAGTTTTTACTCATTTCCGTTACTTGAGGTCCCTCTTTTATTCTAGCTTGATATGCACGAAACATCATGTCTAGATTTTCTGGTATGGGTTCCGCCAAAACTGATCCTGATTTTTGAGCTGGGTCTTCTTGATTCACTTCTCGTGAAGCCAATTCTTGTATTTTGGCTCTAGATTCCCTTAAACTTCCTTCCAACTCACTTATCTTTTTACTCCACTTTCTCTTTATTCTTTCTCTAGAATCTTTCCAAGATTTCGTCTTTTTACTACTCGATTCTGCAACTTCACTAGTTCCGGCTACTTTCTCTTGATTAAGCTGTTGGTTTTGTAAGAGCGCCTGGGCTCTGGTTATAGCTTGGATAGGCACGTATGTAGGGTTGGATCCATCTGCATTGTTTACAATACCTATCACGTTGATCGGTGTCACATTCGAAGTGTTAACTGGGTTCTTAGGGCAATCTTTGATTATGTGCTCTTTGCCACAATCGGCACAAAAGCCTTGTATGCTATAATACTGTGATTGCCTTGCTATTGGGGGATGTGGACAATCCTTTATGAAGTGATCTCCTTGGCACCTAAAGCATGGTCCTCTAGGGCCCTGTGGTCTTTGTTGTCTCAATTGGGGCCGTGGATTTGGGTTTGTGTACATCACATTAGCATAATCTGGCTCCCAACTAGGTTCCATTGGTGGACTATCATAATGATACGTCTCCACATGTTCTGGTGACTCCGTGTAATAAGCGGGTGGACTAGTTACATGACTAGAGTCAAAACTGTTTGAGTTCAGGTCACTTTCTGTGATCAAGGGTGAAGAAGGCACTAAGGCCCTACTTAGGTTCTCTTCTGCAGCAGCGTATTTGACTGAGATGACATCCGCTGGTGGGGGTGGCTGCTGAGCTAAGACGGGTTGAGGTCTCTGTTGAGCCTGGTATGGGTAGTTCTGGGGAGGCCTATAGTAATAAGGCTGAGCATTGTATTGGCCTTGATACCTACCTGGCTGCTGGTATGTTTGCGGGTAGTTCTGTCTCACGGTTTGTTTGTTGTATGGGCAGTCTTGAGCCGTATGATTCGTGTATCTTCTCTCAATTGTGCAATATTGGCCACTAGGGTTGGCTTGAGGTTGAGGTGCATTGGGGCACACGTTTGCCAAATGATTTCCACCACAAGCGTAACAACGTACATTGGTTGGCAGCTTGGGCACCTGTTTACTAGAAACTCCTAGTTTTTGGGCTACTTTTTCTGCTAGGTCCTCTATCGAGCTAGACAATTTTGTGGATGCTAGAGAAGAACAATCTGAGTCCTTATAGACCTTTGAGAGTTCTAATTCATCTCCTAGGTTGTCCTCGATGTCTATACATATTCTTACACACTCCTCTAGCGTTCTGGGTTCCTTTAGGTACACATAGGAGCGTAGTTTAGCGCTCAACAAGCCATCTAGGAACAGTGATACTTGTTTGGCTTGTGAGGGTAGCTCTTGCATTGGACATCGTTCGACATATTGTCTGAACCTACGTCCTGCCAGTCTTACTGTTTCCTGAGGGGTTTGTTTAAAGCTATGAATCAACGAAGACGTGTCGTGTCTAATCCCACTTTTAGAGAATTCAGTGATGAATGACTCTAAAAAGTGATGGATGTCTCTAAATTGCCTTTGTTGCAGTGGTTGGAACCAAGTTAAAGCTGTATTCTTTAACGTTAGTCCAAATGCATTGTATTGCGTGAACATGTCCTCAACTTGTTCTGCTCTTAGTACTTGCTTGAATTCTGCAACATGGTCATAGGGATCTCCTGTTCCATCAAAATAATTTTTCATTGATTTTACTAATTGAGTGGGTCTCAATACTCTTGCGTGTTCACGTGGCCTAGGTAGAGGAAAATCATCTCTACCACATGGTATTCCATGATCTCTTTGTCTATCCGCTCTATTAGTGTCCGTGGTTGTTCTATCTCTCCCTATGGGGTGATTAAAGCTTACTTCCGGTCTCTCTTTATTTCCTTCTCTTTGATTTCCATGGGCTGCTGATGTTCCTGCCCCTTGTTGACTTGTATTCATGTTCATTCTAGATGGAGGGAATATCAATTCACCTCTCCATGTGTATGTGTTTTTAGCGCGGTCAGGCACCACAAAGACTCTTTCTGAAGTCTCATCCAGGTATACAACCTTTCCAGGTGTATCTGGGTCCTTGAATTCATAGATTGTAATGATGCCTATCTCACCAGGGTGTTCCTTTCTGTACCTCCAAAAGGCTTCATCTGTCTCTTTATTTACAAACAACTCGGTGCTCTTGTTATCTTGAGGGATCCACTCTGGGATGAGTACTCTTGTTAATACGGATTTCCCTCTAGGTGTTCTAGGTTCTTCTAACGGTTCTTTTCCTTGAAATTTCGCTTCCGTCTCTAATTGAATTGTGCCAAACTCATTAGTATCGTTTGGCTGCGTACTTAGAACGTACATGGTTCCTTCCTTGTCTATGTAAGCGTCTCTCTCAAATTTCACCACTGGTCTTTCCAATCCAATGGGTTGATCAGGGTTGTGCAGTTGCACCACTTGCCTTTGCAAACCATCCTCATAGATGCGAGCACCTAGTCGGTTGGTTCGGAGAAACTCTAATTGCGTTCTATAGGGTCCTTCTGGTTTTTCCAAGTATGCTACATGAGACCCTCCTTCTGGTCTGTCTGCGCTAAATGCCATTTCTGATTCGCTAGTCTCTGAGCTCTCGTAGGGGTAATTACTATTCAATTGCTGAGCCCAAGATTGTGCAGTGGTCCTTACACTTGCCTCTGATGATCTAAGGCTTCGTCGGTCCGACTTACCTATGTGTCTCCCTGATCTAAGGTTCATTATTTTTCTTCCTTGCACACTAAGTCACACACTTAGATCGTCACTGGTTCTTTGTTATTACTTTCTTGATTCTTTTTAATTTTCTTTGGATTCTTGTCTTAATTTATGCGTCAGGAATTCGACTTTCTGTTATAATCTTGAGTTCTCGTTCCGTCAGACTTATGTTCTTTCCTTTAGGTTTTCGTGTCACACACCTTTACTTGTAGTCTTAAACTTGAAAGAATTAAGTATCTTGAACTTGAGGCTTTCCTTATCGTCTTAAATCCACAATGCTAACGTTTAGCCTAAGCTGAGAATTGACTGAGGGGGTTGAGTAATCTTCCAACCTCGAGTCGGCTTTTCTGGTTGCGCTGATGCCCAAGAAGCCGCGCTTCCCAAGCTTTGCTGTCTTCACTGCCTTGCTTGCTTGCCTTTGATTGCCCTTGCTAGACCTGGAGAAATCCAATATTAGACCAATTCACAGTTGGATGATCAAGCACTTGAGTATATACACCTTTTAAGTCCCTTCCCTTTTGCCCAAATTTTCAATGTGTGCCCCCTAGCTTCCTAGTCCCAACTAGGTGAACCTCAAAATAGCTTATCCAAAAATAGATGTATTCTTTATGAAAAAGACAGTTGAGTTCACGTAGTACTTGTCACGAGCTTTCTAACGAGCTATTAAGCTCAAAAAACGGACTTCGGATGAAAAAGTTATGAGCGTTCAGGCCCTGGGGGGTAAAAACTGACAATCCGGTTTTCCTTCAAATATGAGCTAAGGGGTCTCTTATGAGTCTAATGGTCCAAAAATTTCTCAAAAATACCCTCAAATTTGGTCAAAAAATGGAACCCTAAATTTGCGATGGGGGTGCACAATCGCGAAGGTCTGGGACCGTCGCGATGGTCCAAGCGAACCGTCGCGATGGCGTGGAATTTGGACAATCGCGATGGTGCGAAAAGGCGAACCGTCGCGATGGCCCGAAGTGAACGATCGCGATGGCGTGAGGTCGAACCGTCGCGATGGCGCGAAGTGAACGATCGCGATGGCGTGGAAATGGACCGTCGCGATGGTCCGAAAAATGAACCGTCGCGATGGCGTGATCAGGCGGACAATCGCGATGGCGCGGTCAACGGTCAAAGGTGGACAATCGCGATGGTCCGAAGTGAACCGTCGCGATGGTCACAAGTGCGATGGCGTGAGCCTATCGCGATGGTCCGATTTTGGGCTGTCGCGATGGTCCGAAAAACGAACCGTCGCGATGGTCTATCTTGACACGTGGCACTGTCGTGGCGATGGCGTGAACCAATCGCGATGGTCCGGGGTCAGCTGAACAATCGCGATGGTCCAAGTGGACCGTCGCGATGGCTCAAGTGAACCGTCGCGATGGTCCGAGACCGTCGCAATGGTCCGGCCGAGCCGTCGCGATGGCGTGAGCCTATCGCGATGGTGCGACACAATCGCGATGGTCCGAGCCAATCGCGATGGTCCACCAAACTGATGATTTTTTTGAGATGCACCTGTGGATTCGTAGATGCGCAAGGGTCGCCTACCTCGTGGTGTGGTCGCCTACCAAAAATTCCGAAGGTTGCAGACCATCGCGATGGTCCGCCACACTCGGCAGATCTTTGACAGAGAGTAAATTTTTACCTTTTCCAAGCTTTCCTGATGCACTGGAGCTCTGTACCTGCAAGAAAACTCAAGAAAACACAAGCACACACAAGCACAAAAGTTCTCTCTCGCTCTCTCGCATGCACAAATGAGGGGAATGAGGTGAATGGGTGGATATGGTGAATTTTCTGATTTTTTTGGAGATGAAGATGATGATGCGATGATGAAGATGGAGTATGGGGAAGGTGAAAAACACTAAAAACTAAGTAAAAACAACAACAAAAACTGAAATTTTTACCTTCCAACGCCACTTCTTGCTATACTCTTACCATCACACATTCGTCCTAGACTCGATCCCCGGCAACGGCGCCAAATTTGGTGTTGCTCTAGCACAATGGTGAGAACCACGTTAAGAAGCTCCACCTCCTTAATGTCAATCCGCGGAAGAGATAGGAGTGATATGAAGATCGTGAATGTGAGATGAAGTGAGAGTGAAGGTGAGAAGCACTAAGATGCACACACACATACACACACACAATGAAGAGACAAGCAAGACACAATGGAAGGTGAGAAATTAGCTCTATTACTCAAGAACACTATTACAAGCTCACACTAGCCAACATGAACCAACCTCAAAAATGAGCTCTCTAGCTCTTTTTATAGTTTCTAGACTAGTTTTGACCGGTTTCACATCTAGTGACCGGCCTAATTAAAAAATAGGTCCTAGAGGCTATTTGGAAGGTTAAACGATGTCTAAAAATAACAAAAATTGGTATGCACATTCTACCTAAGCTCCTCAAGCTCGAGGACTCCTCGGCTTGCACAAAATGGAGCTATGAATTACAAAATGGGGTTTTGTCTATATTACATATGTTACAAGAGTGATGAAAATCACTGTTGGATGTTTGAAGAGGTAATAAAAACATAATTGTTTGAAAAAATGATCCGACTGGCTCCCTGCTCCGTCTTTACATGCTTCCATGTCGTCTGTGCCTCTGACTGTGCCTCTGACTGCTTCCAACACAACTCAATATGAAAAAAATGTGGAAGTCTAAAGGTAAAGCAAAAATGCAGGAACTTGGACAAGAGGCAGAATCATCACATCATGGCCTAAGAAGGTCCATGAGAGAGAAAAGGAAACCAGAAATGTATGGGTTTGATACTTCTCTAGTCACTAAACATTCAATCTATCTAGCACAGGACATAAATCGAGAGGAACCTTCAACATTTGAGGAAGCAAAGAAGAAATCAGAATGGAGGCATGCAATGGAAGAAGAAATTGAAGCTTTTGAGGACAATAACATTTGGGAGTTGGTTCCCAAGTCTCCATCAATGAAAGTGATAGGATCAAGGTGGATCTACAAATTGAAGAAGAACTCAGATGGCTCCATTAACATGTATAAGGCAAGGCTTGTGGAAAAAGGCTTTGCACAAACTCAGGTGTTGAGAGCAGTATGGGCACCCAAGGATTGACTAGACAAGGAAGCCAGCGGAGAGAGTCAGAGCGAGGTTAAGGATTAAGTAGACAGAGCAGTCGACGCAAATCTGGCAGATAGGCCCTTCAAATTTTTCCAAATCAACATCTTTACAACAGTGATTCTCATCACTAACAATCATTGTAAATACCATTTCATAATTTTGTAGCTCCATTTTGTGCAAGCAAAGGAGTCCTTGAGCTTGAGGAGCTTTAGAAGTACCTACCTGTCAGTTTTCACATTTTTTAGACTTCGTTTGAACCTCCAAATAGGGTAGAGAACCTAATTTTTAACTAGGCCGGACACTAGGTCTGGACACGGCCAAAACCTAGTCAAAAACTGTAAATAGAGCTAGAGAGCTCATTTTTGAGGTTAGCTTGTAATTGATATGAACTTGTAAGAGCTTTTTGAAAGTAATCTAAGAACTCCATTGCTTCTCACTCTTTGTCTTACGGTGTGTGCGCGTGTGTGTATGTGTGTGCATGTTGGTGTGCTTCTCACTCACGCACTTGTGCCTTCACTTGCTCGAGGTCTTCATACCATCCTCATGTCTTCGCGGATTGACATTAAAGGAGGTGCTACTCATCACTAAGCTACACCAAATTTTGGCGCCGTTGCCGGGGATCGAGCTTTGAGGACGAGCGTGTGATGGTAAGACGTAGATTTGGGACGTTGGCGTTGTAGGTAATTTCTTCACTTTTCTTATTTTTCTTTTCCTCACCTCATTACCATCATCACCATCATCATCATCACCGTCTCCCACCTCCATCTCCATCATCGCAAAATTTTTCAGTTTTTGATCATATCACCTTCCCCACCTCATTTCCCTCATTCCACTTGTGAGAGAGAGCGATATTGTGTGCATTGTTTTTGCATGTTTGTTGAGTTTCTTGCAGGTTCCAGCAGCATCATCCCCTCCAGCACGTTGCGTAGGTACGGAAATGTGCAGAACTGTCTCGTAGTCGCCAGCTTCTGTCGATCGCGATTGATAGAAACTTTCATCTTTTGGTAAAACCGAGTGCACCACAGTAGTCTAGAGGCCTTACACAACACAGATCCACAAAAAGTTTTGAAAAAATTGCAAAATTTCAGTCCATCGCGATTGATAGCCAGTCAATCGCGATTGACACTGTCCATCGCGACGGACAGCCAGTCCATCGCGACTAACAGACCCCGACGGACACGTGTCCATCGCGACGGACACCCCTGTCCATCGCGACCGACAGAAAAATCACGATTGACACCCCCTTTCGCCGGGATTCTTGTCCATCGCGACATATAGAGCCCCGATTGACACAAATTCACGGAAAACACCAAAAATTTTAGTCCATCGCGATTGACACCAGTCCATCGCGATTGACACCAGTCCATCGCGATTGACACCAGTCCATCGCGATTGACACCAGTCCATCGCGATTGACACCAGTCCATCGCGATTGACAGCCCAGTCCATCGTGATTGACAGCCAATTTCGGCCAATTTTTTAGGGTTTTTTAATCTGAGGATTTTGGCTAATTTTGGGCATGAACATTTCACTCTAGAGCACATAAGGAGGCCATAAGAAAATAACTTGAGTTGTAACAGTAGTGGAAATCCCCGTCGATGATAGCTATGAAGAGCCGTACGAGCCAATGCCAACACCCGGTGGTCGGACTACAGAGGAAGGACAGGACACTTTAGAGATTCAAGTTCCAGATTGGGTCAAAAGGGTCGAGAAAGTGGGTAAGACACATGATGATCGCGTTGCCGTGCAAATGCAATCTCTCACAAATCTGGAAGAAACTGTCCTTCGGTCTTCTTACTTTCAGAACCTATCCCACCAACGGTTAATCACAATATCAGAGTCGCAATACATGCCTTATTTTGTCTTGCTACATGATTATAATGCAGAAGTTAAAAGACATACAGGGAAGGAGCCCACATTTGCCACTCAATTTGAGCCAGAGGACTTACCGACAGATGCGCATGCTGGCTCAATCTTCCAGCCTAATTGGCGTGCACGTCTACTAACCGATTACCCTGAGATGATGAGCACTTGGGCAACCATGCCACTGTATATTAAGTATAATCCATGTTATTGCCCAATGGTACGTCGCAGATCATGGCAAGCATTTGCGATCAAGGTACGCAACAATAAAGAATGCTCGGCTTGGGTTAACTATCCATATTTTGCTCCACCTCGAGGGACCCCAACCGTAGCCTACATGATATCAACAATTCGGCACTGGTCTACATGTCTGAATAATGTACCCAACATAGCAGCGAAAATGTGTATGAAAATATTCGAGCTCATGACCATTGTCTTCAAAACCTTTCGGATGGTACAAGCTCCATACATCTCTGCCCCTGGATTCTCTCAAGGTAACAAGGATTTAGTCTACGACATGAGCCAGACTCCCTCAGTCACTATAATCTTTGCCTGGCATGCACGAATAAAGTACTTACCTACATGCTTCAAGCAGACATTTGAGGAAATGTTCTCTACGAGATTCTGGGAATATCATTAAGAAATTTTCATTCCCAGACCCACCCATTTGCTACATCTATTCGCAGTAGAACAAGCGATCCATGGAGATCAATTACGTCTGCCACATCCGGACATTCGAGTACCAATTGATTGGGATCGTATGATGACAGACTTGGCCAAAGGACTACGCATACAAGAACATCAGCTTGCCACTCAGGTTGTGGAATATTACATCCAACACTCCCAGCAACAAGGGTCTGTCAGGGACGACAGACGCGAGAGAGGGGGGGGTGTTGAGAGCAGTATGGGCACCCAAGGGCTGACTAGACAAGGAAGCCAGCGGAGAGAGTCAGAGCGAGGTGAAGGATTAAGTAGACAGAGCAGTCGACGCAAATCTGGCAGATAGGCCCTTCAAATTTTTCCAAATCAACATCTTTACAACAGTGATTCTCATCACTAACAATCATTGTAAATACCATTTCATAATTTTGTAGCTCCATTTTGTGCAAGCCAAGGAGTCCTTGAGCTTGAGGAGCTTTAGAAGTACCCACTTGTCAGTTTTCACCATTTTTTAGACTTCGTTTGAACCTCCAAATAGGGTAGAGAACCTAATTTTTAACTAGGCCGGACACTAGGTCTGGACATGGCCAAAACCTAGTCAAAAACTATAAATAGAGCTAGAGAGCTCATTTTTGAGGTTAGCTTATAATTGATATGAACTTGTAAGAGCTTTTTGAAAGTAATCTAAGAACTCCATTGCTTCTCACTCTTTGTCTTATGGTGTGTGCGCGTGTGTGTGTATGTGTGTGCATGTTGGTGTGCTTCTCACTCACGCACTTGTGCCTTCACTTGCTCGAGGTCTTCATACCATCCTCACGTCTTCCCAGATTGACATTAAAGGAGGTGCTACTCATCACTGAGCTACTCAGGGAATTGATTATGAGGAGACCTTCTCTCTTGTGGCAAAGATGCCTACTATTAGGGTTTCGCTTAGTATTGCCTCTTCCAAGAATTGGAAGATACTTGAATTGGATGTAAAAAATGCATTTCCTAATGGATGGATAACAAAAGAGGTATATATGGCACAACCACCTGGTTTTCAGAATCACATATATCCTGATTATGTGTGTAAACTTAATAAAGCTTTATATGGATTCAAACAAGCCCAAAGGGCTTGGAATCATAGGCTTGTGTCATTCTTGCAGGAGAAAGGATTTCAACCTAGCAAGGCAGATCCATCACTATGCATAAAAAGGAGTAATTCTAAAGTCATCTATTTGTGTGTGTATGTAGATGATATTATACTTATAAGAAATGATACAGATGGCATGAAGGGAATCAAAGAACAGATGAGGGAAGAGTTCAAGATAAGTAATTTGGGTTCACTTACCTACTTCCTAGGATTGGAAGTTGTCTACAAAGATCATGGTTTGTTTCTTACTCAAAGAATGTACATTAAAGACATGTTGGCGAAATTCAAGATGCAAGATTGCAGGAACTCCAATGGAGTTTAATCACAAATTGAGCTCACATGAAGGTGAACTCATAGAAGATGTGACATGTTATCAAAGCCTTGTGGGTAGTTTGAACTATGCCACATTGATAAGGGTTGATGTATGTTATAGTGTGAGTGTGCTAAGTCAATTTATGCACACACCTAGGAAGCCTGACATGGAGGTTGCCAAGAGGATACCTAGATATCTCAAAGGGACCATGAATGAGGGGATATATTACCCTTATGTATCTGATTTAAGTTTGAAATTGTTCTCTGATGCAGATTGGGCTGAATCTAAGGAAGATAGAAGGAGCACCTCAGGTTATCTTACCTTTGCAGGTTCAAAACTTGTTTCATGGTCATCCAAGGAGCAACCCATAGTTGCTCTCTCTTGCAAAGTTTTTGCAGCACCACTTCATCTTCATCAACTACAAATCCATCTCTTCATAGTTAGGTAGATTGTTTACTTTTGAAATTGAAGACACAAGGAACATTGCACTATTCAGTTATAGAGACCGAACCCTACTTGAGTTGGAAATATGGCACAAGAGGCTAGGGCACATAGGAGAGAGAAATCTGGAGCAAATTTGTAGGGATAAAAGTGTGGTTGGCATTCCTAATGTGACCAAGCAGCACATGATTTACAAATGTGGAGCTTGCCAATTTGGAAAAGCTCATAGGCAACCATTCAACAAGAAAGGATACATCCATGAAGATTATTTGGAGCTTGTACACGCTGATGTGTGGGGTCTTAGCAAAGATCCATCCATCTCAGGTTCAAGGTACTATATCTTTTATTGATAATAACGGTAGGTGGACAATCCTCTATTTCATGAAGCATAAGGATGATGTGTTTTCATGTTTCAAGAAGTATTTGGCACTATTTGAAAACCAAATAGGAAGGAGCTTGAAGAGAATCAGGTCTTATGGAGGTGGTGAGTACTTTTCACATGATTTTGATTTATTTCTATAGGATAGAGGCATAAAGAGGGAAGTAGCAACTAGGTATACTCCTAAATTGAATGAAGTGGTAGAGAGAAGGAACAATTTAATTGTTGAGGCAGCTCGGTATATGTTAAATGAGAAAAATTACCTAATTATTTATGGGCATAGGTTGTATTCACAGCCACCTATTTGTTCAATGGACTTCCATTCAAGTCATTGGATGGTATGACACCATATAAAGCTTGGAATGGAAGGAGACCCTCATTGGATCATTGCAAAATATTTGGGTGCATTGCCTATGCACACATCCCATCACAAATCAGAGAGAAGCTTGACCCTAAGGCTGAGAAATGCATATTTATCGGGTATGATAATGAATCAACAAGGATATAGACTTTATAATCCAATAACAAGGCATTCATAGTTAGTAGGGATGTAGTCTTTGATGAGAATAATTCTTGGTTTGAAGATGATTGCAAGAAAGTCGAATTACCATATGATTTGGAAAATGATTTTCCAACCCTAACTCAAGAAGATCAACACCAAGCAAAGGACATCAACTCAAAAGATGAGGATCATACTAAATTCAAAGCTTGGAAGTCACGAGGCAAGTTCAAATACAAGCAATTAGAGGATCTACCCGAGTCTTCCAATCAAGCCTTAAGGAGATCACAAAGAGAAAGTAAGAAGCCCATAAGGTATGGATATGACACATTCTTAGTCACAAAGAACTTTGTGTACATCACTAAAGATACAATGGCAGTGGAGCCATCTTCATTTGAAGAGGCTAAGAAAAAGAAAGAGTGGAGAGAAGCCATGTAGGAGGAAGTGGAAGCATTGTAGGAAAACCACACTTGGGACCTAGTTCCCAAAAAACCAGATATGAAGGTAATTGGTTCAAGGTGGATATACAAAGCTAAAAAGAACTCTGATGGTTCCACAAATAGGTACAAGGCAATATTAGTGGCAAAGGGATTTGCCCAAACACATGGATTATATTATGAAGAAACATTTTCCTGTGTGGCAAAAATGCCAACAATCAGGGTATTGACAAGTCTTGTTGCATCCAAAAATTGGAATTTATATTAGTTAGATGTCAAGAATGCATTTTTAAATGGTTGGATATTAGAAGAAGTATATATGGCACAACCACCAGGCTTTGAAGATGAAGAAAAATCAAGGTATGTATGCAAGCTTAGAAAAGCACTCTATGGTCTCAAGCAAGCTCTTAGAGCTTTGAACCATAGGCTTGTTACCTATTTGTAGGATCAAGGCTTTGTAGCAAGCAAGGCAAACTCTTCTTCATTTGTGAAGAAGGATAAATCAGAGGCCATCTACTTGTGTGTCTATGTTGATGATATCATTATTATAGGTAATGATTCTGATGGTATCAAGTAGTTCAAGGCTCAATTGATTAAGGAATTCAAAATTAGTGATCTAGGGTTATTAACCTATTTTCTTGGATTAGAGATTGTGTATACAGATTCAGGTATATTCATCACACAAAGGAAGTACATACATGATATGCTGGTAAGGTTTAAGATGGAGAACACTAAAGATGCAGGTATTCCTATGGAGATCAATCATAAGCTAAGTTCACATGAAGGTGAACTACTTGAAGATATTACAGTGTATCAACAACTTGTGGGTAGTTTTAATTATGCTACTTTGACAAGAGTAGATATTGCATATGTTGTGAGTACATTGAGTCAATTCATGCATGTACCAAGGAAGCCACACATGGAAGCTGCAAAGAGGGTGCTTAAGTGCCTAAAGGGTACAATGAATGAGGGGTTATTCTATCCCTTCACTTCTAACATAGATATAAAGTTATATTCTGATGCAGATTGGGTTGGCTCCAAGGATGATAGGAGAAGCACTTCAGGATACCTATCTTTTGCAGGTTCAAAACTCATATCATGGTCATCCAAGAAGCAAAAAAATGTGGCCTTATCTTCCATAGAAGCAGAATATAGAGGTTTGGCAAATGCAACTCAGGAAGGTATGTGGCTTAAGCAATTGTATGCAGATTTGGAGATACATTCCTACACACCAACTATCTTTGGAGATAACACTAGCTAACTTCATTTGGCTACTAATCATGTGTACCATGCTAGGACTACGCACATTGAAGTGCATTATCATTATGTTAGAGAAAAATTGATTAGCAAGGATATCCAGTTATCCTATGTATCAACTCATTTGCAATGTGAAGATTTACTTACCAAAGCAATAGATGGAACAAAGATGAATAGGTTCAAAATAATGATTGGGTTGCAAGAAATCAAGGAGCAATGAAGATCAAGCATGTTATGCTTGAGGGGGAGCTATTGGTGTAATTAAACCCAAGCCTACACACTCGATCACTTTACATAAGTTTGATGTATTAGAATTTAGCATATCATTTGGGAAGCTAATATGTACAACCTCTTGTAACCTTGAAGTTACAATTACTCATTGTAAAAGGTCAATGAACCCACGAGGAGTTAGGAAGCATAGAATCTCATAATTTATGGTAGTTGAGTCAAGAGAGAATAAATCTGTAATACAGTAAGTCTATGATCTAGGGATCCGATGGCTTCAGACAGATCTGTAATCGGATACCGTTTGGTCACTCGTCTGTAGGACCAAAGATCTCAAGAGTAGACTCAAGCATAAGTCATGTGCTCTCATCTTCAAGTAATCCACTTAGCCTAGTGGTTAAGTCTCATGGTTGTGAAGGAAGAGGTCTTGGGTTCAACTCCCATGGGGAGCATGGGAAGAGAGTTTTACCCAAAGAGCTCTAGAGCCTTCTAACTCAAGTTAACGTGAGTTAACTTGAGTCTAGTGGACTTAACTCAAGAGGTGAGTACAACAACCACTAGTGGACTCTAGTGGAAGGTACTAAAGTAGTGGTCGAGATCACTCCAGCCACTAATAGACTCTAGTGGTGGATATGAAAGGAGTGGAGGAGATTGCACATGCACTTGTGGACTCTAGTTACATTTGTGGTCCTCATTAGTTCAAGCAGCTATATATACAGGCATAAGGTTGGGAGGAGAGTCATCTCTCTAGTATGTGGTGGTCGTAATCCTTGTTCTATTGCATTGGTATCAGAGCCATTCTCCATAGCTCTTCTCTTTCATCATCTTGCTCATCAATTTGCTCTCGCCTATATGCGTGGGCATAAGATCTTCTACGACGAAGAAGGTTGCTCGCGGCCGCCTTGAGAAGAGTGCAGAGTTGGTCGTGTGCTGCCTTGGCTTAGGAGAAGCTTAGCAAAAGGCTACGATCATCTCTACTGTGTAGAAGAGGGGATTCGAACCCCCCTCCCCCAGCTTAGAGTGCGCTGCCCTATCCACGAGAGAAACGCCGTTCGCGATAGTCTGTAAGCAAAAGATCTCTACAGATCATTACTTTGCTAAAGGAGGCTTCAACCAAGAACATCCAAAAGTTTATATTCTCTGGTATATGAGGGGATTCGATCCCTCGCCCCCTCAACAAGAGCGCCATCGTCTACCCAACAAGACCACGAGCGGATCACGCTCGGAAGTCTGCAAAAATCGGTTTTTACCTAAAGTCTGGCGCCGAAAAGCTTTCATCAAGAGCAATATCAAAAGAAAATTCGCGAGCGCCTGCTGCCGACGGGACTCGAACCTGCACCATCGATTTGAGAGGGAGGCAACCTATCCACGCGCCCAAGGCGACTAACTTGTTCTTTCATGCAGAAGAAAGTTTCCTAAGCCAGTCAGCAGAGTTGAAGTGCAAGTCCTCTCATCCATTAAAGGAGCCAAATCAGTTGCCGAACCCGAGAAGTATTCTGCTTCAGTTGTCGCAGAGTTTGATGGAAGTGGAGTTGTGGAGTGAAGAACCGGAGACCTTTGGTGATCGAAGTCAAACTAACTTTGAATTCGGACCAAAGTCTTGAGAGAAAAGCTCTTCCAAAGGATCAAAGGAAGGACGTAGCTCTATGTGGAGCTAAGTATTTTCCAGTTTTTGCTTGGCCCTAATGCTTGATTTATTTTGTTTTCATTATTCTACACTTAATCCTAGATGCACATTGAAATAGCCAAGATTTCAATTGATTAAGTCTAGATTAGGATAATGAATTAATCTATTTTTCATTCCAAGCATTAGTTTGCATTAAAGATAAAGACTTGATTTCAAAAAGATCCTTGTGCATCAAAGAATGTATTTTGGTAGTTTAAATACATATTTCCTTTGTCCTTTGAGTAAGATTTCTATTGCACTTCAAGGGTATGTTTTTATATCATAGTGCATTTAGACAAAGGAAAGGATATACATGCATCAGGATTGCATGACATACATTCTTAGTACAAGGAAAAAATCGTGCATCAAGTTCATGCATGATTGTTGTATTATTTTTTGGGCATGCAAAGAACATGCATGCATACGCATGTGAACATATGCTTTTGCATGTAGATACATGCATTTGCATGGACGAATGGAATGCTGTTTGCAAGTAGATATGAAAATGTACTCTCTTAGTATTTAGCTTACTTTGCAAAGCTCGCAGTTTGACATTAGGGAAGACCAAGGACTAGTTCGTTGCAAAGACATACTAGTTCTAGTTTGCAACTCAAGTAATTAGTCAATTTCTTCCCAAGTCGATACTCTACTATCAAACATAAATACTTAATGAGAATTAAGTATGTTAGATGTCTTGCTAGGTATGAGTAAGCACTAGGAGAATGTTAAGTAATAAATTTTCTTGGTTATCAAGAAAATTTAATTACTTGCAAACTCTTTTGTGATGTATGATGACTCTAAGTCCTGGATGTACTTAGAAAGTTAAGCATCCCAAGGTTGGATGAGAGCATCAACTATATTTCCAAAGTTCCTTGAGTACTCTTCTACTTAGAAGATTTCGAAAGTTTAAAGAGGTTTCTTGTGGTTTCAAGATTTGTATCTCCTGATGAGACCTCGGTAAGTAACTTTTTGGAATTGAAATATGAAATAGTCAAGCCTTCTATTTCATGTGAGATCATTGTCCTACCATGTTTAAGATGAATTTATTTTTGGGAAGGTAGATGTTCCAAGTAGAGGATATTAATTGATTCATGAACTCTTCCCAAAATACACATAAATTCATATTATATGATAGGTCCAAGGAATGATGCAGGCAAAACCTCTTTAGGATATAAATGTTTTGCCAAGATATAAAGGTACCAATCTTTTATCAATTTTCATTTGATTTCATCCCAAGGAGTGCTGGAAATCAAAAGTTAAACCTCAACATCAATTGATCCTTGATATCAATAAAAGGATGTTAAGTTCCCTAGTTGCATCTCTGGTAAATGCTGCAACTAGCTAAGCAGTCTTTAGGAAATAATATAAGTCCCTAAGGACTTGAAGCCAGTGTGAACTTTTCATTTAGGAATAGAAAGTTCCAAGAAATGGATTTTCAATCCATGAACTTCTCCTAAACAAGTTATAAAGTTCAAAGTTGTGTTCACAGTAACATTACTATTGGATCAATCATCAATAGATGCTTAGACTTTAAACATAATTTTGATTGGTGAAATATGTTTAAAGGACTCTAGTAACATCTACAGATTGACCAATAATAATGAGTTTTGTATCAAACTCAAGAATAGAAGTCGATATCACATAAAAGAAAGTTCAAGCATCAAATTTCATAGTGGCATGGGAAACCATATCCAAAAGGTGATATTTAGCCTCTAGTTTGATACTCAAGAAATGAATATAATTGAATCAGTAAATTTTTTTTTGGATATTATTTGAAAGAATTTCTTTCAAATGTTCTTTTAATATTGCAAAAGATTCCAAGATGAATCATTTGCTCAAGTAATTCCTTCGAAGGACTCTCAAGTCTTTGAAGAAATGGCATTCTTTCAAGTTTTGAGAATGAAATTCTTCATACTATAAGTAGTTCCCTAGACGTCCCAAACCACTATAAGTGGTATTTCAAGTCCTATTTGTGATATAACCTAAAGGTATATCAAAGATTCTTAGCTTTGGAATCTGTGAGGCATAAGTGTATGCTTGGACTTGAGAAAGATCTCTAAAAATCCTGCAGGTCAGCAAAGAAGCTTAAAGATAGTTTAAGAGATCTTAAAGATAAAGACTAAGTCTTTATTTTTATCGGAAGATCAACCAGACTTGATCAAACTTGGCCATGATTGTCCAAGTAATGTGCGATTGAACTACTTTGTAGGTTGCCCAAGTATTGGCAATAAAATTCCTTTTGGGAATTATTCACTCAAGTTCCATTTATCCAATGGAAAATTGTGAAACAAAAAAGTAAGCTGTTCTAAGTCTGAACAGAGTGAAGGAATTCCAAGAATGTAGTCTGCAACCGTGAAAATGGTAATTAAGTCTGTGGAAGGTAAAACATAAGTGTTTACCTATCCTTAAAGGGATTTTGGTACAAATCCCGAAAGCATGAGCGGATGCTTAGACTTAAGCAGTAGACAGATTCCTGTAAAAAGCCCCGGCCGGGATAGGTACCTAAAAGCATTAGTACAGAAGGAATCTAAAGACAAGAAGTCAAAAGCTCTTGTCACTACAAAATTGGTCAAGGGTAAACCAATTGCACTTGAATTCGAGAAAATTCTAGAACTTGGAATTCTGATTGATATTTTGTCAAAGAGGTTTTCAAGTTTCCAAGGCACAGCACATGATTGTGAGACGATCATGTGAAGGAATCAAAACCTAGAAAATCTAGTTAGAGGTAATGCCTGAAACTTCCAATTCTTGTAAAAGAATTGAAGAAATAAGGTACTCTATCAAGAGATGTTTCGACTTTAGGATAAGAATCACCCACACATTAATGTGAATATAAAATAGGGTGGAATGGGACACCAGATTTTATACTCAGATTGATGTAGGAAAGATGGAATGGGACATCGGACCGTGGGATGATGATTATCTTTTAGTCCTAGAAAAAATCCTATGTAAATTGTAGGAGAAAGTTTACCATTTCGGTGGAATCAACCATACTAACTTCACCAATTCAAATTCAAAATGAAAATTTGTCCAACTTAGGACACTTTTCTCAAAGACTTTAACTGAAAGTTCTTGAGAATTGTCAAGCTACTGTACAATTCCTAACTTCTTTATTCTAGAGTATACTAGACTCTAGGAAATCATTTATGCTATAACTTGAAGTCCACTTAGACTTATCATCTAATGAAGATTGAAAAGATTCTTGTACATAACATCTATCTAAGATGTTCAAGTTAGTTATTTTATTCTAACCGGCTAACCTTGGTCTTTTGCAAAAGGAATCAGATACCATGTCTGAGCCAATTCCAAAAGATTTGGAAAGCAGAAAGAAATAACTAAAACTATGTACAACCAATTCAAACTTCGAACATACATAAACTGGCTATGAGTCAAAGACTAGATGACTCAGGACTTTTTACTTTTCAAAGATCTATTTCAACAAGAGATTGAGGCATTGTCTTTATCTTTCAGAGAAATAAGCTGGATTCTCAGAAAGATACAAAGAAAATCAAAAATATCATCCAACCACAAGATACTAGTGTGGTAACCAACATCAGAGTGTCGACCCACTGAGGTTCTATCGATGAGTTTAGTTTTCAAATAATGCTTCACTTGAGACTAAGTTCATGTCACATTCAGTCTTTTTGACTCCTAATCGTGAATGCAATTCTTGTGCATTTCTTTGAGTCTAAAAGAGTGAATTTATCAAGTTACACTAGGAACTTGATACTTGACTTAGTCAATTGAATCTTGAGTTGAAAATATCAACTCAAAGTAAAAGTCCAACTTCTTTCAGAAAATGGATCAAATATTTCTGATCAATAACACGTAAACTTGAAGTGTTCTATGAAGATCTTGGAAGTTACTTACTTCATATCTTCAGTTTCCTTAATCTTGAAGTTACTCATTAGTTCTAGTGGTGGAGATATTCTATTAAGGTTTTCAAGTTCCCAAGCTTAAGCACAAGATCGTAAAACGATCATGTCAAGGGATTAAAACCTAGAATATCAAGATGGAGATAGTACCTGAAATTGCAAAACTCTTCTCAAGAATTAAAGCTTGAAGGTACTCTCTCAAGAGATGTTTAGACTTTAGGATAAGAATCACCCACACATTAATGTGAATATAAAATAGGGTGGTATGGGACACCAGATTTTATACTCAGATTGATGTAGGAAAGATGGAATGGGACATCGGACCGTGGGATGATGATTATCTTTTAGTCCTAGTTTGGATTTTGAAGTTAGGTTTCATCCTCAAGGGAATTAAGACTTCAAGAAAAGTTTAATTCGTAAAGGATGAAAGTAGTATCTTACGATACTTCAAGGTAACTTCAAGATTAAGGAAACTGAAGATATGAAGTAAGTAACTTCCAAGATCTTCATAGAACACTTCAAGTTTAAGTGTTATTGATCAGAAATATTTGATCCATTTTCTGAAAGAAGTTGGACTTTTACTTTGAGTTGATATTTTCAACTAAAGATTCAATTGACTAAGTCAAGTATCAAGTTCCTAGTGTAACTTGATAAATTCACTCTTTTAGACTCAAAGAAATGCACAAGAATTGCATTCACGATTAGGAGTCAAAAAGATTGAATGTGACCTGAACTTAGTCTCAAGTGAAGCATTATTTGAATACTAAACTCGTCAACAGAACCTCAGTGGGTCGACACACTATTGTTGGTTACCACACTAGTATCTTGTGGTTGGATGATGTTTTTGATTTTCTTTGTATCTTTCTGAGAATCCAGCTTATTTCTCTGAAAGATAAAGACAATGCTTCAATATCTTGTTGAAATAGATCTTTGAAAAGTAAAAAGTCCTAAGTCATCTAGTCTTTGACTCATAGCAAATTTACATATGTTCGAAGTTTGAATTGGTTGTACATAGTTTTAGTTATTTCTTTCTGCTTTCCAAATCTTTTGGAATTGGCTCAGACATGGTATCTGATTCCTTTTGCAAAAGACCAAGGTTAGCCGGTTAGAATAAAATAACTAACTTGAACATCTTAGATAGATGTTATGTACAAGAATCTTTTCAATCTTCATTAGATGATAAGTCTAAGTGGACTTCAAGTTATAGCATAAATGATTTCCTAGAGTCTAGTATACTCTAGAATAAAGAAGTTAGGAATTGTACAGTAGATTGACAATTCTCAAGAACTTTCAGTTAAAGTCTTTGAGAAAAGTGTCCTAAGTTGGACAAATTTCATTATGGATTTGTATTGGGTAAGTTATAGTATGGTTGACTCAAAGAAAATGGTAACTTTCTCTTACAGTTTATATAGGATTTTTTCAACTCATTAGGACAAAGTAACTGTCCTCTAGTCGGGTAGAAAAATCAAGTAACTGTTGGATCAAAGTAAACCATTATATAAACATCCAAGTTAGATGTTTGAGACAACCAAACTTCAAGTTCTCCAAAAACAAATTCAAGTGAATCAAGAATTCTCAAAGTCTTGCGAGGGATAAGAATCCCACCTTCATTACTAAGCCCATGCACCAGTTATGCCTAGAAATGGACTAGTAATTTGAATCCACCTAGTTCACATGTTTGTGCCTAGATCGCACATCGAGAAACTGTGAATTAGCCAGGGATGTCATTAGATCCACCCTCATTATTCTTCACTAGTTTGTACTTTGTCCCGTTCATCAAAGTACAAAACCAGATAGTGTTTTGAATCATTTGGGCAAGGATGCCACCACAGAGATGAGACATGTTCTTCCAGTTCTAGAACATGACCATGTTCTTCCAGTTTTAGAACATGAGGCTCGGGGGTTGCCTACAGTTATATATATAGCTTTATTTTCGAGGACGAAAATCTTTCCCAAGGGGGGAAGAATGTAATAAAGTAAGTCTATGATCTAGGGATCCGATGGCTTCAGACAGATCTGAAATCGGATACCGTTTGGTCACTCGTTTGTAGGACCAAAGATCTCAAGAGTAGACTCAAGCATAAGTCATGTGCTCTCATATTCAAGTAATCCACTTAGCCTAGTGGTTAAGTCTCATGGTTGTGAAGGAAGAGGTCTTGGGTTCAACTCCCATGGGGAGCATGGGAAGAGAGTTTTACCCAAAGAGCTCTAGAGCCTTCTAACTCAAGTTAACGTGAGTTAACTTGAGTCCAGTGGACTTAACTCAAGAGGTGAGTACAACAACCACTAGTGGACTCTAGTGGAAGGTACTAAAGTAGTGGTCGAGATCACTCCAGCCACTAATAGACTCTAGTGGTGGATATGAAAGGAGTGGAGGAGATTGCACATGCACTTGTGGACTCTAGTTACATTTGTGGTCCTCATTAGTTCAAGCAGCTTTAGCATAAATAATTTCCTAGAGTCCAGTAAACTCTAGAATAAAGAAGTTAGGAATTGCTCATTAGATTGACAATTCCCAAGAACTTTCAGTTAAAAGTCTTTGAGAAAAGTGTCCTAAGTTGGACAATTTTCATTTTGAATTTGAATTGGTGAAGTTAGTATGGTTGATTCCACCGAAATGGTAAACTTTCTCCTACAGTTTACATAGGATTTTTTCAAACTCATTGGGACAAAGTAGTCCTCTAGTCGAGTGAAAAAAATCAAGTAACTGTTAGATCAAAGTAAACCATTGTATAAACATCTATAGTTAGATGTATGGGACAATCAAACTTCAAGTTCTCCAAAACAAATTCAAGTGAATCAAGAGTTCTCAAAGTCTTGCGAGGGATAAGAATCCCACCTTCATTACTAAGCCCATGCACCAGTTATGCCTAGAAATGGACTAGTAATTTGAATCCACCTAGTTCACATGTTTGTGCCTAGATCGCACATCCAGAAACTGTGAATTAGCCAGGGATGTCATTAGATCCACCCTCATTATTCTTCACTAGTTTGTACTTTGTCCTGTTCATCAAAGTACAAAACCAGATAGTGTTTTGAATCATTTGGGCAAGGATGCCACCACAGAGATGAGACATGTTCTTCCCGTTCTAGAACATGACCATGTTCTTCCAGTTTTAGAACATGAGGCTCGGGGGTTGCCTACAGTTATATATATAGCTTTATTTTCGAGGACAAAAATCTTTCCCAAGGGGGGAAGAATGTAATAAAGTAAGTCTATGATCTAGGGATCCGATGGCTTCAGACAGATCTGTAATCGGATACCGTTTGGTCACTCGTCTGTAGGACCAAAGATCTCAAGAGTAGACTCAAGCATAAGTCATGTGCTCTCATCTTCAAGTAATCCACTTAGCCTAGTGGTTAAGTCTCATGGTTGTGAAGGAAGAGGTCTTGGGTTCAACTCCCATGGGGAGCATGGGAAGAGAGTTTTACCCAAAGAGCTCTAGAGCCTTCTAACTCAAGTTAACGTGAGTTAACTTGAGTCCAGTGGACTTAACTCAAGAGGTGAGTACAACAACCACTAGTGGACTCTAGTGGAAGGTACTAAAGTAGTGGTCGAGATCACTCCAGCCACTAATAGACTCTAGTGGTGGATATGAAAGGAGTGGAGGAGATTGCACATGCACTTGTGGACTCTAGTTACATTTGTGGTCCTCATTAGTTCAAGCAGCTATATATACAGGCATAAGGTTGGGAGGAGAGTCATCTCTCTAGTATGTGGTGGTCGTAATCCTTGTTCTATTGCAAAATCCTATACTTTAGGATGCACGTTATTGGTAAAGATTTGAATTTGAATTCAAATCCTTGGCTCCAACAAAAAGCTATAAAGGATGCGAAGAAAATCCCGCATGCATCTTGAGGTTGAGAGATCATATCTGTGTACTTTCATTGAGAAGAGGAGCTTATACCATAGCTCGTCATTCCTCAGTCATTGAGCAATGTCTTATCGCCAATGACATTGTATTTTTACTTTAATCAATAAATACATGTTCATTACTTCCTACTCTCATATCTCTATCACACTCCATCAGAATAGTGCATTTGTCTGAGCTAGTTTTCACTCTGTAGTGCATCATTTCATGTGATTTAAAGCATCACATATTCAGCATACTATCTACTTTGATCCTACAAAATTTCATTCATAATGCTTCTTGTGATTGTTAGATATCAATCAAACTCTATTCACTGGTCTGTGACTGTCAAGGTCCATAAAAGTTGGGGTGTATGCTCAACTTGTTAAACATGATTCTCTGCATATAGTTTATCATTTTAGAGGATTCCACTCATGAATGGTAGCTTGCTAAGCTAATTGAAGTTCCCCAAAAGGATTTTTACTAATTACTGTTGTACTCAGAGAATTGAGTAAAACTATGAATAGGTGTCTCAACCAAAATATCAAGTTTTCTACATTGGATCATATGCCTATCTATCTATTTTGATCCTATCATTTGTGCATCATCTTCCAAACAACATATATGGTCATTTATGATTATTACCTAGCTAAAGAGGCCCAAAACACTCTCCAACCATTACTTATAGCAGGTGTGAAGCATGATCTAGCTACACCAACTCATCTCTTGTGATTATCCACCATCTCCTTCAACAATCATCACTTGTAAAAATGATATCATCTACATACACACATATATATATATATATAAATTCAGAATTATTGTTCATAATGAAAAGTGAAGAATCAGCCTTGCTCAATTTGAACCCTTTGTCCTGCAAAAATGTGACAAGTCTATGGTTCCAAGCTCTAGGAGCTTGCTTGAGTCCATAGAGAGCTTTTTTGAGTTTATATACATACTCATAGTGCAACTCATCAACAAATCCAGAAGGTTGTGCCATGTACACCTCCTCTGAAATCCATCCATTTAAGAATGCATTTTTTACATCCATCTGATAGATGTTCCAATTTCTTCAAGCAGCTATACTCATGAGAACTCTAGTTCTTGGCATCTTTGCCACAGGAGAAAAGGTCTCCTCATAATCAATTCCTTGGGTCTAAGAAAACCCTTTAGCCACAAGCCTTGCTTTATACATGTTTATTGAACCATCTGAATTCCTTTTTACCTTATAGATTCACTTGGATCCAATGATCTTCATTGATTGTTCCTTGGGAACTAGGTCCCAAGTCTGATTCTCTTGGAGTGCTTGTATCTCTTCCTCCATTGCTTCTTTCCACTCTGATCTTTTGTTGGCTTCTTCAAAAGTTGATGGCTCCTCTGAGTTGATATCCTGAGACATAGATTAAATGCTTAGTGACCAAAGAAGTGTTAAATCCATACCTTTCTGGCTTCTTCTTTTCCCTAGTTGATCTCCTTATTCTTTGTTGAGAGGATTATGCAATATCTCTCAATTTCTATATTTTTTCTTTGCCTTTGTTGCTCCATGCCTTGAAGTTTCTCTTTGGTGTCTTTTGATCATCATCAGAGTCACTTGTATCTTCAATGTTCATGTTGTTGATCACTTACCTTTTGTAGTGTTGGAAAGACCTCCTCTAGGTCATAAGGCAGCTTAACTTTTATGCAGTCATCTTCAAACCATGAGTTCTTTTTATCAAAGAGAACATCTCTACTAACAATAAAGCCTTTAGTACTTGGATGATAAAATTTTTACCCTTTTTTATTTAGATCATATCCTATAAACACACATTTCTCTCCCTTAGGATCCAATTTACTTCTGATTTGTGATGGAACGTGTGCATAAGCTATGCATCCAAATATTCTACAATGATCTAAGTTAGGTCTCCTTCCATTCCAAGCTTCATATGGTGTCATCCCATCCAATGCTTTAGATGGGACCCTATTGATGAGATAAGTGGTTGTAATAGAGGCTCTACCCATAGGTAGTTGGGTAGTTTCTTCTCATTACGCATGGACCTTGCTGCCTTCACAATGTTCTCATTCCTTGTCTCTACCACTCCATTTTGTTTTGGAGTGTACCTGGTTGTGATCTCTCTTTTGATGCCTCTTTCTTGGAGATATGCATCAAAATCATGGGAGAAGTATTCTGCCCCTCCATTTGACCTTAGTCTTTTCAAGGTTTTCTCTGTTTGGTTTTCAACAAGAGCAAGATATTTTTTGAAACAACTGAAAACTTCATCCATAACTCATACACATATGAGTCAAAACATATAGTTGCCTTAGGTATCTATTGATTTTCTCTCAATGTAATTCTTTGTCAAAACCTACTAAAACATGACCAAGTATAGTGCAAAACAAGCAACTGCGTCTTCTTTAAACTATCTTCTTCATAAGATATTCTTGTAGACTTGTCTATCTCCTTCACAAGATGTTCTTGTAGACTTGTCTTTGGGTGTAGAAGATAAAACTAGGAAAAGTATATGGAAAATATAAGAGAAAAGTAATTCTTACTTGCCCTTTGGAAATGTTGGACTTTCTTCTTGAGCATCTTTCTTCCACCCGATGATGTCAACATCTTCAAACTTCTCTTCCATACCTTTTGTTCTCTTCATCTTGAAGTAGCAAGTACCCTTGACTTCTTCAAATGAACTTTTCTCTTCCTCTAGTGCTAAGAGTAAGAGACAAAATTGTTGGTGCAATTTCAAGCCTTCACACTTGGCTTGGAACCTTGGAAGACTAGCTTGGACAAATTTCATCAAGGCCTTATTTGAAGGAAAGGGCATAGGAACCCATACCTATGAATTATTATCTTTTTACTCCTTGTAAAAGTCTAAGTGACTTGGCATTATGTATACACACCTAATTGATTAGAGTCGTGGAATTTGGATGGTGTAATTGGAGAGAATATCTCCCTACTTTTAGAGGAGAGACTCTAGGGAGCTTAGATTTGAATTTCAAATTCAAATGATCACTAAATCTCTATAAAAGATGATGTAAAAAAGTCGCGGGTGTGTCACTCAATTGAGCTCACTCCCCGAGGCATTCATTATTGTAACTCATTGTGTGTGAGTGCTACTTCATAGCCTACACCACAACACCTCATTTAGCTATGCTTGTCAAGCTAATGAGTATGTACAATTACATCAATCAATAGAAGTATACACATTCACTATCTCTGTTTTTCTCTGAGTCATCTACTCCAAGTCTGTCAATTTCAAAGGAGCATATCTCAGGATCTACTGAACCAAATCAAGTGATTCAAAACACATTGGAACCAGCTCCAAGTCTACTATACACCTACAACGTTTAAAGTCAATTGGATCAGCCATCTCGGAGAAATCTCGCTCGAAGTGCACACTGGTCTGTGTCTGCAGAGTTCGTAAAAAGTCGGGGGTACATATAATTTTGCTAAATTGATTTCTCAGTGAGTAGTTTATCATTTCTTCTCATTCTACTTGCAAATGGTAGCTTATTAAGCTAATTCAATATTTCCAAAAGGAATTAGATCAATTGTAAGTGTGCTGGTCACACTGAGTGGAAGACTGAGCAGGTGTCATTACAGAAATAGCAAGTTTTCTAGGATTTGTGAAGTGCAAAGTTATCTGTTTTGATTTGATCATTACACATATCATTTTCAAAGTACATATATGCTTTCTTGGTATCATTTGGAAGCTAAGCAAGTGTACTAAGCATATATGAAGCAAAGGAGGGCTGAGGCAAAGCAGGTCTAGCAGCTTCAACTCAATCTCTTGAGTGCATCCAACCATCACTCCCTACAGTGGTATCAGAGCAAATAAGGTAAACATGGGAGATGGTTTTCCTTCATTCATTGACAAATTGGACAGGAACAACTACCAAGCTTGGTCATTGAGGATGAAGACCTATCTACAAGGAAGGAGCTTATTTGGATACATATCAGGAGATGAGGAACTGCCCTCATTTAAAAGTAGAGGACTACCCACCAAGGATGAACATGAGAAGCTCAACCAATGGTGTGCAAAAGATGCTTTGGCAAGGTCTTACCTTCTTAACTCTATATCTGATTTTCTTTTACCTCATGTAAGGAATTGTAAGACTTCCCAAGAGACTTGGGAAACCTTGTTAACATATTTTTCTTCCAACACAAGGGCCAGGAAGAATCAATTGTGGATTGAATTCACAACCCTCAGGAAGCAGCCCAAGCAATCAGTCTCAGAGTATGTGACAAAGATTAAAGATGTGGCAGACCAATTAGCAAGCATTGGAGAGGAGATTGAAGAGGAGCAAATAGTCAGACAAGTTACAAATGGACTCAAGGCAGATGATAAGTGGGAAAGTTTCACCACTGCAATGGACCTCTATATGGATATGCATACCCCAGATCTCACAACACTCATGGGCCAACTATTCACACATGAAGCAAAGTTTACAAAGGCAGGAGATCAATCAAAAGGTAACAACCCCTCTGCTCTCTATACTGATAAGAAAGTTAAGGATAAAGGTAAAGGGAAGAAACAGGATGAAGAAGGCTCTACCTCCCAAGCTAATTATGCAGGGAGAGGTAGATCATCAAGAGGCAGGGGCAGAGGAGGTAAGTCAGGTAGGGGGAGACCCTACAACTCATCACCATGCAACATTTGTGGATTGTCCAATCATACCACAGATGAATGCTACAAGAACTACAAGAATCAGAGAGGAAGAGGCTACTCAAGAGGTGGATACTCTCAAGGGAGAGGTAGATTCAATCAACACCAAGGCTACAATGGATACAACAATCAATACAACAACAATTACAACCACAACCATAATGGTAATTATCAAGGTGGATTCAGAAATAGAAGAGACTACAACAACTACACAGAGGAGCAAGATGACTCCCTATTGATCATGAATATGACCTCCAAGGCAGGTACAAATGATGATCATTTATTTTATATTGACTCAGGATGTTCTAACCATGTAGCTGGCAATGTGGCACTACTTTCTGATTTGGAAGAACCCAAGGGCACACATCAAGTACAAACAGGTGATGATACTAAACACTTTGTTGTAAAGATTGGAAATGTAAAGACATGTGATGGTAACCAGAATCTATTGAGCAGGGTACTTTATGTACCAACCATCACCAAGAATCTAATGAGTGTTGGTCAGATTGTGGAGAAAGGTTTGCAGGTCAGATTCACTCAACATGGAGCATATGTGGAGGACCCAAGACATGGATTCAAAAGGATAGCCAAAGGGGAGAAATCAGGTAGATTGTTTACTTTTGAGCTAGAAGACACCAAGAACATTGCTTTGTATAATTACAAGGATCAAACACTTTCAGAGTTAGAGATATGGCACAAGAGGCTAGGTCACATAGGTGAAAGAACCCTAAAGCAAATGTGCAGGGATCAATGTGTGCTTGGGATACCTAATGTATCCAAGCAACACATGATTTACAAGTGTGGAGCATGTCAGTTTGGTAAGTCTCACAGGTTGCCCTATTCAAGGAAAGGTTTCATGCATGAAGACTACCTAGACTTGGTACACACAGATGTTTGGGGGCCTAGCAAGGACCCTTCCATTTCAGGTTCAAGGTATTATGTGTCCTTCATTGATGATTATAGCAGATGGACCATCTTATACTTTATGAAGCATAAAGATGAAGTATTTAATTGTTTCAAGAGGTATCTTGCACTTGTTGAAAACCAAACAGGAAGAAGCTTGAAGAGGCTAAGGTCAGATGGTGGAGGAGAATACTTCTCCAATGAGTTTGAAGATTTCTTGCAGGAAAGAGGCATCAAAAGGGAGATTACTACAAGGTACTCACCTGAACAAAATGGGGTAGCTGAAAGAAGGAATAGACTCATAGTAGAAACAGCTAGGTCTATGCTTAATGAAAAGAAGTTACCAAATTATCTTTGGGCAGAGAGTGTATCTACTGCTACCTATCTTATTAACAGGTTGCCATCCAAATCACTTGATGGCATGACACCATATGAAGCTTGGCATGGTAAGAGACCCTCTCTGGATCATTGTAAAATTTTTGGTTGTGTAGCATATGTGCATATTCCCTCACAGGTAAGGGGAAAGCTAGACCCTAAAGCTGAAAAATGTATCTTCATTGGTTATGATTTGAACCAAAAGGGATACAGATTCTACAACCCAACAAACAAAGGCTTCAAGGTAAGCAGAGATATCATCTTTGATGAGAATGACTCATGGTATGAGAATGAATGCAGGAAAGTTAGTCTACCCTATGATATGGAAGAAGATTTCCCAAAGCTCACCAAGGAGGAACCAATCCAGAAAGATGAATCAAGCTCAGATGATGATGATACAATAAACCTTGAAGAATTCAAGGCATGGAAGTCCAAAGGAAAGATGAAGATGAAGAAGCTAGAGGATACACCAGAATCCTCAACTCAAGCAATGAGGAGATCTGAGAGAGAAAAGAAGAAGCCTATCAGATTTGGGTATGACACATCACTTGTAACTAAACATTCTGTATATCTTGCAAAAGACTTGTTGAATGAAGAACCAGGTACCTATGAAGAAGCAATCACCAAACCAGAATGGAAAGAAGCTATGGATGAAGAAATGGAAGCTCTCAAGGAGAGTGATACTTGGGACTTGGTACCCAAGAAGGACTCTATGAAGGTGATAGGATCCAGATGGATCTACAAGCTAAAGAGAAACTCAGATGGAACAATAAATAGGTACAAAGCTAGGTTGGTAGCCAAGGGTTTTGCACAAACCCAAGGCATTGATTATGAGGAGACATTTTCTCCTGTGGCTAAGATGCCAACTATCAGAATATTGGTGAGTGTAGCTGCATCCAAGAATTGGAACATGTACCAATTAGATGTCAAGAATGCTTTCTTGAATGGATGGATATCTGAAGAAGTCTACATGTCACAACCACCTGGCTATGAAGATCCCAAGAAGGTAAATTATGTTTGTAAATTGAAGAAGGCTCTATATGGTTTGAAGCAGGCACCTAGAGCATGGAATTACAGGTTGACAACCTATCTCCAAGACCAAGGATTTGTGATGAGTAAAGTAGATACTTCTCTATTCATAAAGAGAAGTAGTACAGAGGTAATCTACTTGTGTGTTTATGTTGATGACATCATCATTACAGGTAATGATGTCAATGGGATTAGACACATCAAAGGACAAATGATGAAGGAATTCAAGATCAATGATCTTGGATTATTGAAGTACTTCTTAGATCTTGAGTTAGTGTACACCAACTCAGGTATATATATCACTCAAAAGAAGTATGTACAGGATATGGTCAAGAAGTTTGGCTTGCAGGATGCTAAAGTCTCAACTACTCCAATGGAGGTCAACCTAAAGCTAAGTGCTCATGAAGGGGATGAAATACAAGACATTACAGGATATCAAAGTATGGTAGGTAGTTTGAATTATGCTACCTTGACCAGAATTGACATAGCATATGGAGTTAGTGTGCTTAGCCAATTCATGCACAAACCAAGGGTACCTCACCTAGAGGCAGCAAAGAAGATCTTGAATTATTTGAAGGGAACTCAGAACCATGGTTTGTATTTTCCTTACACATCAGATATTGACATTAAAGTATATTCAGATGCAGATTGGGCAGGATGCAAGGATGATAGGAGGAGCACATCAGGTTACATTTGTTTTGCAGGAGATAAGCCTATTTCTTGGTCAGCCAAGAAACAACCTACAGTGGCATTGTCATCCACTGAAGCAGAGTATAGAGGGCTTGCCAATGCCACTCAAGAAGCTATCTGGTTGAAGCTCTTGTATACAGAATTAGGTCTATACACTAGACCTCCAATTATCTTTGGAGATAATACTAGCTCTCTTCACCTTGCAGCTAATCCAATATATCATGCCAGAACCAAACACATAGAGGTTCATTACCACTATGTGAGAGAGAAGTTGCTTAGTAAAGACATTCAATTGACATATGTGTCTACTAATATGCAATGTGCAGATTTAGTCACTAAAGCGTTGGATGGAAACAAGCTATGCAGATTCAAATCCATGATTGGATTGCAGGATGTGATTGAAGACTAAAGATGAAGACTTAAGCCAAAGTGCTTGGCTTGAGGGGGAGCTGTTGGTGCAATTTCAAGCCTTCACACTTGGCTTGGAACCTTGGAAGACTAGCTTGGACAAATTTCATCAAGGCCTTATTTGAAGGAAAGGGCATAGGAACCCATACCTATGAATTATTATCTTTTTACTCCTTGTAAAAGTCTAAGTGACTTGGCATTATGTATACACACCTAATTGATTAGAGTCGTGGAATTTGGATGGTGTAATTGGAGAGAATATCTCCCTACTTTTAGAGGAGAGATTCTAGGGAGCTTAGATTTGAATTTCAAATTCAAATGATCACTAAATCTCTATAAAAGATGATGTAAAAAAGTCGCGGGTGTGTCACTCAATTGAGCTCACTCCCCGAGACATTCATTATTGTAACTCATTGTGTGTGAGTGCTACTTCATAGCCTACACCACAACACCTCATTTAGCTATGCTTGTCAAGCTAATGAGTATGTACAATTACATCAATCAATAGAAGTATACACATTCACTATCTCTGTTTTTCTTTGAGTCATCTACTCCAAGTCTGTCAACTTCAAAGGAGCATATCTCAGGATCTACTGAACCAAATCAAGTGATTCAAAGCACATTGGAACCAGCTCCAAGTCTACTATACACTTACAAAGTTTCAAGTCAATTGGATCAGCCATCTCGGAGAAATCTCGCTCGAAGTGCACACTGGTCTGTGTCTGCAGAGTTCCTAAAAAGTCAGGGGTACATATAATTTTGCTAAATTGATTTCTCAGTGAGTAGTTTATCATTTCTTCTCATTCCACTTGCAAATGGTAGTTTATTAAGCTAATTCAATATGTCCAAAAGGAACTAGATCAATTGTAAGTGTGCTGGTCACACTGAGTGAAAGACTGAGCAGGTGTCATTACAGAAATAACAAGTTTTCTAGGATTTGTGAAGTGCAAAGTTATCTGTTTTGATTTGATCATTACACATATCATTTGCAAAGTACATATATGCTTTCTTGGTATCATTTGGAAGCTAAGCAAGTGTACTAAGCATATCTAAAGCAAAGGAGGGCTGAAGCAAAGCAGGTCTAGCAGCTTCAACTCAATCTCTTGAGTGCATCCAACCATCACTCCCTACAAAAATAAACATGGTATACAAATGTAAGTGAATGTAGAATCATGTTTTACCATCTCCTCATATCTCTGAATCAAAACTCTGCTTCAAATGTGACTGGTATGATTGAATTCACCAACCTTTTGGCTGAATGCTGAATTACCTCTTTAGTGTATCTAGATCAGATTCTGTACCCAGATAAAAAACTTCCAACCGACTTACAACACAAGGTTGGATGAAAACAAAAACTCATCTCATCTTCAAATTTGTCTTCTTAGATGAGCTTTCTTGCCATGAAAGAGATCATCAAAACTGTCAAGAACAATCTCTAGATACTTGTTTTGATGTAGCTAATGCTTTACTTTCAAAGAATGAAAGTGTATGAAAACACTTCTTCAATCCTTCAAATCTCTTCATAACTACTCTTCTAAGATATGACCTGCAAATGATAATCTGATAGTAGAAACTAATATCTATGATTTGATGTTGATCTGGTTCCTTCATCTTCTCCAAAGCATTGTTTTTCCTTGAATTTGAAGTAGCCTTCTCTTCATCAAGTCTTGGTCTTTAAGTAATACTTCTGTAAAGTATCTTTACTCTTCCAAAAGTATTTAGCTGCTAACAGATAATCAACTTCATACTCCACACTGATAAATAAATGTGATTGAAACTTATAAAGATCATGACATATATATATCACAAGAAAGGTATCTTCTAAACCTATTGAAAACGTTTGGTATGGAAAATTGCAAAGAAGCTTCAACTCCACTTGAAGTTAATCACAAGCTCAGTAAATATGATGGTGTAGAATACAAAGATATGAGGAAGTATCAATCTCTTATGGGTAGTTTGATTTATGCTGCACTAACAAGACCTGATCTTAGTTATGCAGTAGGAGTTATGTCACAATTCATGCATTGCCCAAAGGATCCACATTGGATTGCAGGTCAAAGAGTTCTCAGATATATCAAAGGAACCATAAAGGAACGATTATATTATCCTTTTACTTCATATTTGAAGTTGAGAGCCTATAATGACTCAAATTGGCAGGTAATCAAGATGATAGAAGATCAATTCATGGCTACATGATATACATTGGTGATAAGCTTGTAAGTTGGTGTTCAAAGAAACAACATACAGTAGCATTATCATCAACTCAAGCTGAGTACAAAGGACTTGTAGAAGCAACTACGGAGGTCATATGGATGCAAACATTATTCAAAAGCTTGGGCATTAATCAAGGTATACCTACAATACATGGAGATAACATGATTTCACTTTATCTTGCAGAAAATCCACTATTTCATGCAAGGACAGAACATATAGAGATACATTATCATTTCCAAAGAGAAAAGGTAATGGAGAAAGAAATTGAAGTGGACTACATTTCTACAAAGGATCAGATAGTTGGAGGGTGTGAAGACCAACAGATTCAAAAGCATGGCAAGAGTAAAAAGAAAAAAAGATGATATGAAGAAACAAAGAATGTCAATTAGTGATTGAGGGGGAGTTGTTGGAGAACCAATCACAAATTGGACATAAATTTGAAGGTCAAAGTATAAGAAGAAAAGCACATGCCTATGTGAAGGGACAATTTCACACATGTACTATATTTGTAAACTTAGACATAACTTTAGTTTTGGAGTTTTCAAAAGTCACGAGATTTAGAAAATCTATATAAGTTAGTTTGTATCAATGGACGTGGTGAGAGAGAGAGAGAGAGAGAGAGAGAGAGAGAGAGAGAGAGAGAGAGAGAGAGAGAGAGAGAGAGAGAGAGAGAGAGAGAGAGAGAGAGAGATAAAGAGAATGTGAGAATGAGAGATTTTGTATGACTAAGAAATAGTCGGGCTTCTCTGAGTAAGAAAGCACCTATAAACTTTTGAGGTTTTCATAGCTGTGAGAACAACTAATTAAAGTTCTATGTATGAGACTCTCTCTCCATCTCCATGTTTTGTCTATTGTGGTAATGACTTCAAAAGTTCAAGTTTTCCAAGAAATGCGATGCCTAGCATCGAGTTTGAGCTGATAAGTTCTAATTTCATTCTCTGAGCTCTAACTACTATTGAATCTCCTTGAAAACATGAGGTTTCTAAAGCAACTTGATGCATGGCATAAAGTTTAAGCATAAAGTCGATGCCTAGCATTGAATTCTAGCATAAAAGTGCTTTTCTTCATACTTGTGGTTCATGGGGGTATTTCAAGTGCTAAAAAAGTGTCCAAAAACACACCAATTTGATGTCTAGCATTGAATTCTTGTTGCACATCGATGCTAAGTTGAAAACTTATATATTTAGACAGACACTTTTACTAGAATAGGCAAGATTTCTAGTTTTTGTAGCTCATACAGGGCCATCTTGTGAAGGCCATAACTTGGCGTGTAGTGCAAAGTTTTTAGCAAGTAATAGCTTGTTGGAAAGCTCTTCTTTTCTAATTTCATCCACCAAAAGTCCTTGGCAAATAATATTTGCATTAAGAGAAATAAACAAAACATTGAAGTAATGTCATTTCAGTGACTAGAAATTTTTGTAGAAGCAAAGTTCTCAGTTTGAGCAATCATTTCTCAAAGTTTTGAGAAGCATTGAGGTAATGGTGACCATAGAGATTATCTAGTGTCACATTAATTCATTTCTTGTGATGTTTGATATATCAACACTATCCACATCCTTTGTCTCTTAATTTTTCTTTTGCCCTACGTGTCTATCTATCATTGTAATCACCAAAATGTACTTTGTATTTTCCAAGGATCTCAACCCTTCTTTTGGGCATAGTTTTTGATACCCATTAGAACTCAATTTGGCATCCTTCAAAAGAGTTACCTTATATTTTTCAAGGGACCGACCCTCAATTTGCCCTATCATTTGGCTCACTTTGGCACCAATTTCCATACTTTTGTAACATCGGCAATATAAAAAGTGTCACTCAATTTTCCCTACCATTTGGCTCACTTTGGTACTAATTTCCCTACTTTTGTAACATCGGCAAATTAATCTGGCTACATGTGCTATGGTGATTAACACATTCCTTCTCTCTTCGATGTTTTACTTTCTCTCTTGCTAGAGACCAAAAGACCAAAAGATCTTCAAACTGGAGAGAATTTGCAAGAACTTCCTCTAGACAGGTGACCCTAACAGAAGGGGTATCCCAAAAATTAAATGAATTACTTGCACTAACCAAAAGGATCAAGGTGGTTTGAGCATTCTAGACATCAAAGGAATGGCCAATAAGTTAGTGGTAAAATGGTTAGGCATGGAGCAATAGTGATGCCTCTTGGACCAAGCTTATTTTTAGAAACAAGAGTGCTCTTAAGCTTTTGGGCCTCCTGAGGTGGAAGGGTCTCGATCTTCTCACCATTTTGTTCTTCCCTTTTTCGGTGACTCCCAAAGGCTTGAGCTTGGTTTGTTCTCTATGGAAGATTTGGAACAAGGTTAAACAGTTTATCAGAATCAATGAAGATTGGGAATGGGCAGTTGGTATTAGACAAAATGATTGGATCTGGTTCCCTATCAAGGGCATCAGAGTTGTGGAGTCTTGGAACCTCCAAAAAGCTAGGAAGTTTTGGAACAAAGGCTTCCATTTGTGGAAGCACCTCTAGAACCAAGAAATTGGTTAGTGGATTAGATTCAAGGACATTGATCCGACCAAAACAGTGGACTATAAAGAATGGCATCTATTGCAAACCAGATTCAATGCTTGGGAATGCTCGATTACTTGCCTCCTCATTGGTAAGGACTCTTCTCACCCTAAGGGTCTGAGATGGCACAATGGAAATGGTCTTGAGAAAATTCTAAGATTGAAGAAGGATGTGGAATTTCATATCACGCTCAATAGGAAGTGGTGTCTAGATTGGTTTTTCTGCAGGTGGGACTTTAAGTTCCAATCCCTTTGGCACCCTCTCATCAAGATAAATAAGTATGTGCTTATGTGGAAAATCCTACACCGTGGAATCTCGACCAATGTAAAAGCTAATGAAATTCTTGGGGTCCCCCCATGGTGCGAACAATGCCTTCATGGGTTGGAGGACTTGGGACACCTCTTCTATCCGTGCCCCAAATCAATATCGGTTTGGCAGGCCCTTGAGAGAATCATGATGTTACAGGGACAACTCAACTAGAAGCAAGCTTTGCTAGGTGAAGCAATCGGATGTTCCTCAACACTGTGGAATGTTATAAGAGGGGAGACTCTATGGAAAATGTGGAAAGAGAGGTGTGCAATCGACTTTAGAAACCCTCCTAAAGAATGGTCAATCAAAAAATCTTTTTTCCTTTTAGGCAAAATAATTTCCAATTGTAAGAAGGCCCCGTCCTTTATGTTGAGAGTTCCATGCTCCACCCTTTTGTCCAAAGCTAGAATCATTCTCATGCAAGTTCACTTATCCCACATGCAAGGGAATTCTCCCAAACTCCATATAAGCAAGGCCTCCCTTCACTCCACATAAGTCATCCACTCTAGCTCATTGCCAAGAGTGTGCTCCCACTCCTCATGGAGTCACCATGCTCATAGAGCATTTCAATGTAAGTCATTTCCATTTCTATTTTAATTCATTCATCATGTTTTGTAATCTTTTGTTCCTTCCTCCTTAGCTTGTTAGATGTGTGCATGTGAGTAAAGTAGGAGTAGTCCATTTTCATTTCAACATGGTATCAGAGCATAGGTTAACTTTTTTTTTTGAGTTTTGTTTTTGTTATCTTTATCATTAGCATGTTGTTCTTTGTTAATCCCTCCCTCCCTCCCATATTTCTGCAGTAAAAGTGCTTTTCAGCACTATAACCATTCTTCAATGTCTTGTTTTTTTCAAATTGTGTGATTAGTTTAATTCAGATGTTCAATTATAGCTGATGCATATCATTTCAGCAATAATGACAACTCCATTGAGTCTCTTCATCTGGGTGTCACATGTATATTTTTTGAACGCTGGCATGGATAAAGCCCATGATATTTTAATGCGTATGGCATAAGAATCATCAAAAGAGTTTAATAAACTCTGTAGTCTTGTTCATTAGCGTGTTTGTTGAACTCTGTAGAGCATCAGAAACATTCAAGGCCATTCTCTTTGTACTCTCCTACATCACTTGCTACTCATACTCTTTGCAAAGAAGCTCCTTTTCATATCTGCCTCCGAAAGCCATGTCTGCGCGTTTCATGAACAACGGATCAAGCGTGGAGACGAAACGAAAGCAGGTGCAGACGCAAGATCTAGTTGTGACTCGTCAGCACCGGCTCCAGATTTGGTTACAGTCACTCCTAAGAAACTCTAGGCGGTAGGTAATTGAAGCTGATGAAGGAAAGAGACACAGAACTGCTTCAGCTTGGGCAAATAGACAAACACATCAAAGGTCACAGAGAACAGAGACCACAACATCTCCTCCACTATTATCAAAGCTACCGCGAATATCAGTAAGTCAATTGTATCCATGGGCCTGTTATCTGAGAAAGTGTGCACCATCTGCTAACACAGTACCAATAAACGTAGCAGATATTTGCCTCCATCAATGCCAGATCTTTGGCGCCATTAAGAAAAGAGGGAAACCTTTTTATCTGACATGCGCAGAGAGAGGGAACAACGACTTTTGCATGCAAATAGCATAAACAATTCCTCAAGCAAGCTCTCAGGATCTTGCTCCAGACAAGCATCCAAAATTGCATCAGAAACTTGGGCGCACAACCTGTCACGGTGGCCTTCATTCACAGATTCAGAGGTGAAAAGGAAAGTTGCCATCTCTAAATGCAATCCTCTAAATACAAAGAATTGGTGACAACCTGGTTTAGGCCAAGCTCGGCAAAATACTCCAATGCAGCGTGTAGGAGAAAGGGGTGGATCAGAAAAGCTATGCTCTAGAAGGGCGCTATGGTTGGAAGATTGAGGTGCTGCAACCCATTGATCAGAGGAGATGGGCGCATTACTTCTTTGCTCTGAGAGATCTGGAGCCAAGCGATGGAAGTGAGAGAGGCGATGAATCTGAACAACTCGCACAGTGGCTGGAGTTCACACATGATGATATACTGAGTTGCAGAATCTGTGCCTCTATTCGGTAGTTGATTTCACTAGACGCATGCAATGATGTCATCCTTGCTATGTCGGTCCTACATACATCAAACGTGCTGACAATTCATTGAACTGCTATAAGAAGCCCATTTCGTGCCACAAGGAAAAGCAAAACCAATTTTTTAAATTTCACAACATGAAGGATTGTTGAGCCACCTCACATGTCGTCCAACAAATATTACTTTTTCTTTCATATTTTGTGGCTTGGTACACTATGTGTCAAACAAAGGCAAATATAATTTTTTCTCTTGTAAAGGGATTAGACACCACCTTGAGTAGTACTCAAGGTAGGACCTTCCCAAAGCCTTCAAATTTTCAAGCTATGTATACTCTCTCTCTAAAGAGATAAAATCTTAGTGAGCTCCAAAATCATTTCAAGCCCCATGTAAAAGGACTAGACACTGCTCTTTAAAAGAGTAAGACCTTCCTTATGGCTTGAATACATGACACTCAAATCTGAAGGATATGCTCAAAATCAACAACATGTCCGCAAGAAGGAAGAAGGCCCTACCAAAGATCCCATCGATGGATCCAAAAGAAATCAACAAAGAACACAAAGCAAAAGGAGATGGCAAATGGTTCCATAAGCACTCCTACCCCATTATGTAAACCCTTGTACATGTCTAGGGATCCCATATGTCCCTAGATCCCATTAAAAACCACTTGGATCCCAAATGTCCAAGTATATGTCTTGGGATCCCATATGTCCCAAGTTCCTAGGGATGCCATATGTCCCAAACTTGGATCCCATATGTCCAAGTCATGTCCAAGGATCCCATATGTCCTTGGATCCTAAAAACCAAATGAACTAAGTGATCCCATATGTCACTAGTCCCCATGCTAAAAACAAAAGGGTCATCACATGGAGGGGGGTGTTAAGAGTTCCATGCTCCACCCTTTTGTCCAAAGTTAGAATCATTCTCATGCAAGTTCACTTATCCCACATGCAAGGGAATTCTCCCAAACTCCATATAAGCAAGGCCTCCCTTCACTCCACATAAGTCATTCCACTCTAGCTCATTGCCAAGAGTGTGCTCCCACTCCTCATGGAGTCACCATGCTCATAGAGCATTTCATGTAAGTCATTTCCATTTCTATTTTAATTCATTCATCATGTTTTGTTATCTTTTGTTCCTTCCGCCTTAGCTTGTTAGATGTGTGCATGTGAGTAAAGTAGGAGTAGTCCATTTTCATTTCAACACTTTAGACATCATAAAGTGTTCTTCCTAGAGAGCAACAAGATCAAAATCAACTAGGGTCCACATGAGGGGGACGAGAGAGTTATCAACCTTCTCTGAAAAATTCTCTAGTAATCTATAAGAAGCCCTTGCTTTGTGGGATATGGGAGGTCCCATGGGTGATAGGCTCATTCACTTGTTCAACTATATTTTCTATTAATTAAAGTTTGGAAGAGTAGGTTATGCCAAACTTGCTTATGAAAAAAAAACAAATAAAAAGTGTCCATTGTGTGTGTGCTTTTGGAGGCAAGTCTAAGCCCCCAAAGAGTTTGTCTCTCACTGCAATTCTGGGCTATTGTAAGCCCCCCACTTACCCCATCTCACTTTTGGTGCCGAGGCTACTCTAAGATGTCCATTTTATTTTCCAAGTTTTACAATGTCAAAGAAAGAATCAACTTTATTGTCCACAATAGGTTATTTACTTTCCTTCATGCCCATGTTTATGCCTAAGGAAAAACACCTCGATGACTAGAACTATAATCTATGGAAAGATATCATGTGTACATACTTGTGCACAAATCTTCTCCATGAAGTTGTAGATGGGTCAGAACCTAGACAAACTAAGGTCAAAGATTTCAAGTCTTGGAATATTTGGAATCTCGAGGACAAAAGAGCATTATGTCAAATTCTTCCATCATGTGATGAATTGACAAAGGTTCAATCACTACCTCTAAGACTTCCAATGAAGCTTGGGACATACTAGCAAGTCTATATGAAGATAAAACTCTTTTTAGAGGCTGAGTTCCACAATCTTTTTACTCATTCTCAAGACACCATCCCAAAGATGATAGCATAGTTTGAAGATTATCAACAAAAGTTAGCACTTTCTGGATGAAAGATCTCAAGCGAAGACGTGGCCATTGGACTGCTTAACAAGCTTCCTAGGTCCTATGAAAATTTTTTGACCATTCTTTACAACAAAGGTCAAGAACTCACTTGAGAAGATGTAAGAATGGCACAAGGCACTTGCCACATCTACTCCTAGCATAGAATGGATTTTTATCAATGGGGACTCATCATACATGTGGAATGACAAAGAAGAATTTCATGAGTTTCAAGAGCACAAGGGCCAAGTTTATCTTGGAGATAACAAGTGTGTTGAGATCCAAGGAAGAGGCAAAGTTCACATGACAAACTTAAAAGGTGAGACCAAGTCACTTAAAGATGTTCTTTACGTACCATGCCATTGTAAGAACCTTATCTCAGTGAAGGCCATTACTAAGTGCAACATGACCATGCAATTTGATAATGAAAAAGTTCAAGTGATCGATTGAGCATCCAAAGAATTCATATCTCAACTATTTGATAACAAAGGTCTCTACAAGCTTTCAAGTTTCCTGGCCAAGGATTCAAAAATTAGGTTGTGGCATTTCAAATTTTGACACACCTCTTACTTATCAAAAGTCTTTTCAAGTCATCTTGTCAAGGGTTAACCCAAGATTGCACGTGCAATTGAATTGTCGAGCTTGTGCTAAGCATAAATTTACCCTTTGCCTATGTAAGCATCCATATCCTCATCTAAACCCTTAGCATTAGACCATGCTAATCTTTGTGGACCTATGCGTACACCATCACTAAGTGGGTCACTTTACTTATTCTTGATAGTAGATGAGTTCACTAGGTACACTTGGGTTTATTCACTAAAACATAAAGAGGATGAACTTTCCAAGTTCAATGAAAAGACACAGATAGCTGAAGGAGAATTTCCAAGTCTTTAAAGACCATCAGATCAGATGGGGACAATGGCTTTGCAAGCACAATTTCTCCAAGTATTTGAAGTAGCAAGGTATTAAGTACCAAGGAAAGAAGGATACTCAACAAGATAATGCTCTAAAAAGGATTCAAAGTGTCTTCCATATGGCCAAAATTATGCTTCATCAAAAGCAAATTCCACAAATTTTTTGGGGTGAATTTGTTTATACAGCAATACATATTCTTAATAGAGTATTCTAACATGCTTTGAAGAACCAAACCACATTTGAGGCTTACTTTTAGAGGTAACCTAGTGTGAGCTATTTCAGAGTCTTTGGTAGTGATGCCTATGTGCAAGGCTCTAATGATGATAGTCCTATGCAATAAATTTTCATCAGTTATATTGCCCGTCAGAAGGCATGACCCTAAGAGTCACTCAATTATAGTTACTAGAGACTACACTTCTTATGAATACTCTAGGTGTTCATTCCTTTTGGATTCATTTTAGGATCTGAATCCAGGACAAGGAAGATGCAAGGATCGCCTTAGGAAACTTGCTCGAAGAAACCAGAATTCAGCTACAAGAATTAGTGCAGCAGAGTCAAGAGCAGCAGAGGTAGGCTAAAAGAATAGAAGAAGAACTTCAGAGAACCAATGAAAATTTAGCAGATGTCAATAATATGCTCAAACACTACTTAACCAAGGAAGCGCAGACACAGAAGCTAATTGCAGATCTCAGATGCGAAAAAGAATCATATACAATAACAGTAAACTTTCAGATTCAAGAAATCAAAAGAAGAGAGAATCAACTGGAAAATCAGAAGGAAAGAGTACAGAAGATGGAACACCAAATTGCCGAGATAGAGACATCCAGAGATGCGGCGCTGGCAAACGAGTTTTATTTACAGGAAGCCTTTCTGTAGACCCAAGCAGAAATTTGCTCAATGAAGCCATAGCCCTAAGTTCGGTATGAATAGACGCACAATTAATAGAACCGGACACCCTAAAACAGTTATTAGAAACTCTAAAGAAAAAGATCGCCCGAACCTTTAGATTAGCTAGAAATATGTACTTAGAAGGTATTATCGATGAGCAATAATTTTGTAAAACCTGCGGGTTCGAGTCCACCGTGCGTGCCAGTGTTAGTCGGCCGCCGGATTGGAAGATTGTATAACTGAAATCTTGCTTCACACGTGCAAAAGGTTGTTACACAGGCACGATGTATTCTTTTATATAAAGCAATGAAAAGAAAGACGCGCGAGAGTGAGACGATTCGTGGAATCACCAGACTGTTCGTCTGGGGGATTGCCTGAGTGCTGCTGTAGCGCTGTTGTCTAATTTCTGCGTACTCTGATTGTACTATGTGTATCTGTGTTTTGTTACCTATCGATCTCTGTTGAGGTTGCAAGTTCTATTTACATCTAATAGATCGTGGACTGTTGTCTGAGTAAGTTGTTTGTGAATTTCTATTGGGTTGTGGTGTTAGTCCGCACATTGTGTGTTACCCCTTCTTGGAATGTTGTGCCAGTGGTTGGTGAAGTCTGAGCAACTGTGGTAGCATTCTGGTATTCAGATCGGTATTGTGTTGTCTGCAGTGTGGAATCTATCTTCATACGGTAAAGTTAAGTGCAGTAAGGGTCTTTCTAAGTTACGCACTGAGTCTTCAGTACTATGTGTATGAACTATCGAGTTCTCTGTGTCTACGGTGTTGTCTGATTGTTTGTCTATTCAGTAAGGGTTGAATTATCACTCTTGTCTCTGGTCAGTAAGTTTAGTAATATAGCATCTGAGTGTATTCGGTACACGTTGGCTGAGGTACGACGAGAACTGTAAGTGTCATGAAAGCTTGATAAAGTTCTTAGCATCAGTATCTTGCTGTATCTGAAGTAGTTATTTTGGGAACTAAGTACAGGGCCTCTGTCTACAGACCCCTTCCACTCCCAAGAACCCAAGAATCACTTAAACGCACTTCTGATAGTTAGAAGAAGCAACAACGTTTAACAATCCTAAATCATGAACCTATTGAGAGCCTTGAAATCCATACATACTCTACTCTTCCTTGTATTCTTCTTGGGCATGGCAATCATAGAAGAGACCCACTATAAGTGATGCTATAGTCATCCAAAGTCAAAAACAAATTACCATTTTCATAGGCCTCTCCAATCTTGTGTAGGCTTAAAGAGGTGTGTATGCGCACACCTATACTGTAGAAACCCATATAAACCAAGAAAATAGTTGGCTTATGATGCATGTGAAGGCGAATGTATGCCTATTTTTGCACACAAATATACAACATGAACTGACACAAACGTAAACATAAACATTGAAATAAACATGTACATAAACATTGCCATTAAACTTTACATAAACATTGATATAAACTTGTACATAGAAATCATAATCCTAAGCTTATGGTTAAATTTGTGCATAAAGATTATAATCATCAATATATATATATATAAGAATCATACTCATCAACCTATAAAAAACATCATATTAATAGACGTTGAGCAAACAATAATAATCAAAATCTTCATTAAACTTGAGGAATTTGAATATAAATTACAAAAACTCGTGTATAAATGGTGAATATAAATTCGTAATGTCCATATAATATCTCCAAAAAGGTATGTCTCTCGATATACAAAATTTGCATACACACACACACACACACACACACACACACATATATATATATATATATATATATATATATATATATATATATATATATATATATATATATATATATATATATATATATATATACACACACACACACACACACACACACACACACACACATATATATATATATATATATATATATATATATATATATATATATATATATATATATATATATATATATATATATATATATATATATATATGTATATGTATATGTGTGTGTGTGTGTGTGAATGCGAGAAATGCCCACAAATGAGACAAAATAAAAAATAAGCATCACAAGGTTGAGATTCATTTTCATGATTAATCCTCTTGAACCTTAGAAATCTCAATAGAGTTATCATGAGGCATAAGTAATTCTGAAACCTTAACTTTTTATTGAAATAGATATACTAATATTTATTCTAAAACCCTTGTCTTTAATATATTTAATTATATATACTAATATTTATCCTAAAATCCTAGTTTTTCATATACTTAATTCTATATACTAATATTAATACTAAAACCCTATTTTCTTATATATCTAATTATAAGATTAGTATTAGTATACATAATATAAAATATAAAAACGTTAGGGTATGAAGATTGATATAAGTATATATAATTAATTATTCAAAAATCTAGGGTCCTAGGATTAATATAAGTATATATAACTAAATATATACTAAGATGGGGCTTTAGAATTAATATAATATATATAACTAACTATATAAAAAACTAATATTCTACAATTAATGTTAGTATATATAATATAGATATATCAAAAAAATAGGTTTTAGAATAGTGTATATAAATAAATATATAGAAAACTAGGGTTTTTGGATTAAAATAAATATATATATTAAAGTACATAAGAATATAGTATTCACTACAACATGTGAGGGGCATACCAAGTCTTATACCGATGCAAATACACAAGGGTAATCTAGCTGTGACATCAGTATAAGTGCTAGTATATCCATCGCTAGGTATGAGCATCGATATATGTGTTGATACTTACCTAGTACCATTGGTATAAGCATTGGTATGGGTGCTGGTATATTTTTGTTGGTATAAGCATCACTATTTACCTTCAAACCCATAGTATAAGCAATGCTATATGCATCAGTATGGTAATAATTGGTATAAGCATCAATATGTGCCTAAGAAAAATTGTCGGTATGTCCCTAGGCATATCGACGCTCATACCAGCATCTATTCTAAATATCATGTCAATATGTGTCATTTCATGAATGTGCTTTATTGTAGGACTCCACATATAGATGTTTTGATCCCTTTGGGCATGTGTATGGTAGTGGTGTGCCACAAATTTGTATTTGGCTCATATATGGTAGTGGTGTGCCACAATTTTGTATTTGGTTCATATATAGCAATGTTTTGTCACATTTTGTGTTTGGCTCATATCTGGCAGTGGTTTACCATAGTTTTGTACATGGTTCAATTATGGAATATGTATCTCTTTTGAACATGGTTCATTTATGGAATATCTCTTTTGTACATGGTTCATGGTTCATTCTTCTCCTACATATCTCTTTTATGTTCGACAATGTGTTGCTTTATCAAATCATGTTTTGGTTGTCGATCATCTAAACCCTAAATCAAAAACCACTAGAATACGTATCACATGTACTCAGTTCTTTTGGGCAAAGTGTATTTTCATTTGCTACACAATAGCATTTTCATATTGCTGCAACAAGACACAACACACTCTACTCAAGAGAAATTTTGTAGATATGGTCACCGACATAACTAGATAACACTAAACCAAGTTTAGAAGCTCACCTCATCATAGATGCTCCCACGAAATGACTGCATTGTGTCCCTCCAATTCCTCCAATAGTGCAACCAATCCATGATAGTATCCATAAGCCTTCTCTGCTCATAAACAAAGAGGATCCACTACCAACTCTTATAACAAATATGCAAAACATGAGATCAACAAACATGAAATATTTAACACAAGAAAATTCAATAATCAAAATGATACTTACAAACGCGTGGCACATAGTGTCATATGTGCTCCTACCCAAATGTGATGCTCTGATTGTATCTAGACATGTGGCCATTGCATCTCATTGCTAACAATATCAATCAGGAGTCTTCTACTGCTCATCACGAATCATCTCCCACTCTTCATGGTCTAAACATACTGGCTTCGATAAGCCTCCTTTGAAAGTGTTGCAAGCTTCTAATCATTGATGGGACATCACCTCACATGCAATATGCTGAATCCACTTTGAGCTGACAACAGGGTGCCCATGTGCTAGCTGATACTTGCGATAGATCGTCTCTAGGATATAGTTTTTGTGATCCTTTTCCTCTTCACTCTTTTTGACCTTGACAAACTGTACAAATTATATGGAGCATAACTATCGTATGCATTGATGCATGGCCTTTTTGGCCGCATCCATTAGTAGAGCTCCATCACGTATACAGTACACCTTGGAGTCATCATGGTCATGAGCACCCCAAGGTGTACGTGGTGTACTATGTGGCATACCTGCATCTCATGTGCTCACTCTAGGAGTAGAAGTGGGTGAGACAACATCCATAGCACTACCTCCACAACATATGCCTCTGTTGAGAAAAGGGGAACAACAGACCCTAACCGCCTCACATGGAAGTGAGAGGCTCTTCCAAGAGGAGTTGCAAGAAGTGTAAGCAACACACACACACCCACGTCCATGAACAATGGCACCATGGCCAATGTCAAAGGGAACAATGGAGGGGAATGCTCACACACAAGACAACCCCAAGTGCCAAACCCACACACATGGATCAACGCCTAGCACACAAGGAGAATTGTGGAAGCCAAATGAACCTTCTTTCCATTAGCATGGAGGCCAAAGGACCCCTTTTACAAATGAGGCTCTTCTTTATATAGAGAAGAAGAGAGGCATATGTGAATAAAACATGTGGTCAAAAGACCACATGTGCTAAATCAAAAAGAGGATCTTCATGTGATTTTGGGAATTCAAAAAATAACCACCTAGAGAGAGAGAGAGCACGTGGGGAGTTTCTACGTGGGTTTTTTGTACATGTGCCAAAAAGCTACTTTATGGAGAAGGCTTCAATACTTTAGACTAAAGGAAATATCAAAAAGGGGTTTTAGGAGAGTGTTCATATGGACATCTCCTTATTACAAAAGGCAAAAGGATGCCATAGCATGAGAAAAATTATGGGCAACCCTTATAACAACACTTCTCCCCCTCCTAGACTTTGTCGTCCTCGACAAAGCTAAGAGAAGAGCATACATAGCTGAACCGACCCAAGGTAGAGTCTTTCAAGTATGAAAATCTTCAAGTCTTCAAAATCTACAATTCTTCAGTTTGCAAGGCTTCAAGCTGCAAGTCTTCAGTCTTTACTTCAAGCTGCAAATCATCAGTCTTTACAGCTGGGCGACACAATCCCCTTGGGGGGCAGTCAGCCCAGTCATTCCCCCACTGTGCAGTCCTTTGTCAAGCTGGGAATGTCTTATCAAGCAGCTTGCAAACCTGAAATTGAACATACACAACAAGTAGACTATTTCTATAGAATATAACATGTAATTCAATTGGTAGTTTCCACTTCAGGGGACATCAAGTCCTTAGGACTGCTCTTCTCAAGAGAAGTCCTCAAAAAAGTCTTCTTGTCCTATCTTTTATGGTGCCAACATGAGGTCGTTCTTATCGTGGTGTCAACTAGGTTAGGTGTGATCTTCTTAGAATGAGAAAAAAGTTGGACATAGACAGGTAGGGAATGAGTTTGGTACAAACCTGCGTTAAACATTTCAAGAGTCATGCATATGTCAACATTCAACTCCTCACCATCAAGTAATTTCTTGTCATATACTAGGGTCAATCTCAAAAGTCATCTTTTATATCTTAGTATCTAGACGTGTGCATCCTGATTGACCTATCCACAGTTTATTTATGCTATGAGAAGCAAACGAATAGACATGACTTCCTTAAGTGTGAGTAATCCCGTGTGCTGTGTGAGTGCACTAACAGGAAATCATACATGTAACTGGGATAACTCCTCAAGACACATGATCATAGAAAAATAAGTAATTCCATCCTAGTACTTCCAATCGTACAATTTTACAAGTGACCACAGAGATCATAAACAGGAGAAAAAAAGAACAAGAAAATCCTCAAATCCTTGCTGCCTGAACATCAACAGAACACTCTAAAGAATAGAGGTTACCATCATTCCTCCTTCGAACCTGCCACAAGATTATCCAATGTCATCATAACTATCAAATCATCAAAAGGAGTCGGAAAGGATCACTGCTAAGTTCTATGTGTGTTGGCCTAGAATGCATTATGAATAAGCCTTAAATGAGCTTTGTGAAACCAGGGAGTTACTGCCCTAGCAAAAAACAAACACTCAATCCTTGGAACAAGATGTACTCCAAACATTCTTCATATTCTTTGCCATGCTAAAATCTTAATTGTGTTAGCACATAAACAACAAAAACAAACCTGCAATTCTTAAATATGCCTCAACGAAACTTCTTGTGTTATCAAACAGGTGCAGGTGTGTTTGTTGCCCTACAAGTGTCTCTAGTGAGTGTGCTTGGGCGTGCGAGTGAGTGGATGGAAATCTATCATTATAGTTGATGAAGATGAAAGCATAGAGACACTAGAAGTGACAAATAGACCCCTTGTCCTTCCTTGCGTAATCATGAACTACGGTTAGTCATCAAACAATGGAACTGAACCAAATGCCCTGAATCTAACAGTGTTCAATCCTGCAAGAAAACGGATTTAGAACCTGCTAGAGTTTTTCACCACTCCTCAAATCAAAGTGGGTTTATGATCCTACAATCCATATTAGTAGTTCATCTTGCAGAGTAGTAACAATATAACCAGATACCTGGGAGCCTCCATCGGCCACACGAAATGTTGGACACCATCCTCAAGGAGATTAGTCACAATTATTCTGGGCACTTTTAAGCATAGCAAAACATCCTAAAAGGTAAGAAAAACAACAAAGTGAGAGCAATTGCATTTATTCAGACTGTTGGAGGTTGCACCACAAGTGCAAGGATGCATTTGATGCCTTCTTAGAGAGAGCACCAATATGATGCTACTTCTGGCAATATTTCCATGCAAGAACCAATGGAGACACATTATTTTCATAATAACTCTAGGTTCCCATCATCCTTCTGTAATACTCAGAGTTGTCACTATCAGGTGGAACTTAGACACAATACTACAAGAGGTAGACACCGAGATACTTTCACACCCACATCATCATGTTTCTTGAAAAAGGAGTGCTTGACCAGTGCAAGTAATGGAACAGATTATCCCCGAGTGAAAGAACAAAGAAATCTAAACAATGGAAGCACGAGGTCTTGTAAGACTCAATTCTCCTTCATCAGACATGCAAAGAAACAATCCTTATCTTCCACAGAGTATGCCAAAGTTATTTAAAAAAAAAAAAAAAAAAACTCTATTACAGACTTATCATGCGCGTGAAAATTCATTGATCTTCGTACCCTTTCCTAGAAGCAATACAATTATAGTGCGCATTTGTTTTTCTGCAAAAATTTCTTCATATCATACCATTAGAGCACCAACAGACGAGACCAATTGCCAATGCACAACATAGGGAAAAGCACCACAAAAAGTGTGTTACAGTATTTGCCTATCCTTTAATGAGTTGACCCAACCAATCAATTTGCAATCATGCATTTACACAAAACTGGGAAATTTCTAAACATAAGGAGAGCAAATGTTTGCTCTATAACATTGATCATTGAGTCAAAAAGAAAAACTTTCTATTTGTATAGAGTCAAGCAGCAGAAAAGGTCGATTTCATTTTCCAAGTGGCAATAGGGGATATGGACACAAACCCAAGCTAGAACAGTTTCATACTTCATCCATGTGATGCTACTATTTTCCACTCAACAGAAGAACACATACAAGCATCACCGAATTGCAGTATTCAAAGTTATGTTGATTGAAAGTACCCAAGGAAGTGACCCTCCATCATGCAGTGAAGACATAGTACTAAACAAATTACAGAAGCCCACATACATCGAGTTGTTTGCAAGCCACATTTAGCCCACCGACCTGTGATACTCATGATAGAAACATGGTGAGCAATTAGAATGAACGCATTCATTTTATGCTTGGGGAAATCAAAGACGATCCCAATGCATCAATGCACACCAAAAAACATTCTACTTTCTCAATGCTTCCAAATGATAACCCTAAGTTAAACATTAAGGCAATCAATGAAGTGGAGCCTATCAAGAACTATTTAGCACGCATGGTCAATGACAGATTTTCAATACCTATATGCAAGAATCAACCAGAATGCCTGCTTTAGCTTAAAAACAACTCCCTATTTAAGCACTTCCAATGTGTCCCTGCAATTGTATGTGTTATGAGCTCCCTCCAATCCTTAGAAAGCATTATGCACCTACATGCTCAAAGTGAAGTGTGTTCTCTTTTCATAAGCAAGTCAACATTAAAATCTGTTCAAGTATCAATTAAAGCCACAAAGGATGAGGAAGGTCATACATGAAAGGCTTCAAGGTTGGGTAACCTATGATTGGTTTCTAAGACATACTCAACTGATCATCGAAAATGGCAATGGAAGTTCAAGTTCTTCTTGTAAAATATATATGGCAACATCAGCAATACCCATTCTCAACACCTCGTTGATCAAGCATGGAAGACATTCATAATTCTGCCATTTGTTTGATGCTTTAGTAGTCTTCTTAGTGGCTAAATGACTTGTGTCATCACTCAAGAGGCGTGGAAATTCACTGTTCATAAGCTAGGGAAGCATGACGACCACACAGAAAAGTTGTCTGGATAGAGAATTGGGGAGCTAACCCCCAAGGTCATGAAAAGCACCATGAAGAAGGTAAAGCTGCCAAGCAACCTAAAAGGAGGCGATTGCGTGGTTCGTGAGCATGAAAAAGACAAGACTTGAGGCATGGAAGTCTATGACCGAATCGTCATAGTCAAGAACTAATGGATCCAAATAGATTCATGTTGTTCCTAAGGAATCACATGTTCGTACAGAAATACCGCGAGTGGGTACGAGATGAAGTAGAATTCTCATAGTTGTGCATGTGACATAATAGGACAATTGGCAAAGCTTTCATGTTCATGGATGCCTTTGACTCCTGAGGAGAGACGGTAACATAACAACGGTGAGGTGTTATCACTTCTTTCCATGGGCAAGTCATACTACACCCTGTACTACAACAATCAGTTTCCCACATGGTATTACGTGGAGGTTGGGCATTAAATAGCATGCAACAAAACTTCTCAATAACCCAAATGGCTACCTTAACAGAGCTTAATGATCAAGAGAGTAGACAGTCCCTTCCGAAGCTCTCCAACTAAAAGCATTATTCTCAGAAGCTCGAAGTTCAACCAGTCAGAAGATAATGTGTTATTGATTTCCTCACTATGTCCGATTGGCAGGATAGAAAAGTAAGGGTTGCCTTGAAGAAAATGAATGGGAGTTAGGAACAGATTCAACCATGAATCTACTGAGATCAAGACATGGCTCAAAGTAAACATGAGAAAGATGGGACTCCGAAGAGGGACACAAGTGGTTTTAACACCAATATAAGAGTAGAGATCTACCCTATATGACCCTCTAACCTTTGATGAGTCTAGTTTATTTACCTTTGAAGTCCTTCTCATAGGATAGCTTTCCTTAGAATTAGCCATGTTCACAACAAAGTTTCATAGATCATGAGTTTCTGATGGTAGCAACCATGTCACCACAGCCACCTATACCTGAAAGAGGTACAAATAGCCTTGCAAAAGTACCAAGATTAACATACACATTAAGCAGAGCATTGATATCCCAAGTGGTGATGGTTGATTACAATTAAAGTTAAGCCAACCATTAATACTGTAGACTTTTCACCATATTGGTACTAGTTGCCCCATTACACGGCCGTCATTGCTTTGTACGACATGAGAAGCATAGTAGAAACATTTCACTTGTTATCATTAAGCTTGAGACATGTGGCAAACAAGCATACAAGATTTAAAATCAAAACAAGCTTTGGCATAGGGTGATGAAAACAAAAAATTTACAGTTGTTGATATCTCGTGCCTGATTGCTGGCATTACAGTCGGTCCTACTCACAAACAGGGTGACAACTATTGATGAATTTTCCCAAAAGCATTGTAACAATACCAAGTTTGCTTTTGCAAGTCTCTGCCCTTCTGGTGGCAAAGAGATATACTACTCATAGAGCAAGGTTCTCCCTTGAGCTAAAGGAGGTTGGTCTAAGACGAGATTCGAGAAGCCACTCAAGTAATACGTACAGTGGGTATAATAATCTGAAACATACGTGGCTAGATTGCACATAGAGACTAAAATGCCTAATCCTGGTTCCAACACCACCTATTGCACACCGAAATCCACACAGTCCAGAAGACCTTATCTCAGTTTGAGCAATGCTATATATATATATATATATATATATATATATATATATATATATATATATATATATATATATATATATATATATATATATATATATATATATATATATATATATATATATATATATATATTTGATACAATCATCCGAACATTCCTAGTGCATCCAAAACTTTTCGCCAAGATTAATGACCCTATCAACTCCAAAACATTAGAAATAATTTGAAGCTTGATAACATAATCTCATAGGAATTAAACTTGAAGAGCTGTATCATTAAAAGCATAAAGCATAGGTTCCACACCAAAGTCGATACTCGTTTATTAAACAAAAAAATCTTTCATACTGATAACAATCATGACTGGCAAGTGGGAAAGCAAACGTAACATGCGTGAAGGTTGGTAGCAAATACAACACCCCCGGTAGCAAAGGGAAAGTGTGAACAGGATTTCATGAATCATACACAGATTCTGTAGTCACAAACCTACAAACGGATGTGAAGAGGTTAGAGCGGCCAGACACTGATCAACATCTCAACCTTACCAAAACCCGTAGCAAGAGGGCATACTGCCCGCCAGGACTTCGAGCAGCACATCCTCGATAAATTACGTGAATGACAAGTCATACAAGCAAGGTGGGTGGTAAAGCGAAAGCCTGGTTTGAGGCTACACGTAGAACAGAGTGGAACCAATGAACACACAGATCACAACCAAATCCACAGATACTTAACTATAATGAAGGAACAGTGAGCAGATATGACTCTCAAAATTCTCCTTTCGCTACAGTCACTAGGGGAGCCCGACATTTTCCAACCCCGACAGTAAAGAAACTTGCCCGATGCAATAGTTCTTCACCTCGAGAGCTGGGAAGGGTCTTCGCACAGAGTAATAACCGAGAAGAAAAAGCCTTGAAATATGCCAATAAGTGAGCAAAAGCAAGTAAGCTTGGCTCCCACAACAGCATTTCAGATCATAAGCTTCAATAGTTCATCACACGAGGAGCGTAGAGCTGCAATGCCCAACTCGAACAAGACCTCCGTATGCCCGCACCACGAGTCCGAGGGGAAGTGTGATGGGGGCAAGGGGATGCTCCACCCATGGAATCCCTTCAGGCGAAACAATTTTGAAAGAGAGGCCTACGAGCAGGGAGAACACAGGGAAGCTCCGCCCTTGACAGCGCTCAGGAAGGGGAGCTCGATGGAGCTCCACCCCAGGCCACGAATGTGAAGAGGCGAGCCAAATGGGCATGACCCCGCCAATATTCCTTAGAGAGAGCTTGGGGGGGATGGACAGAACCTCCCCTCACCTACCCATGCGTGTGAAATAATTGCTAAGGACAGGGAATATGAAATTAACTCCCCCCCATGATACCGTTTGGTAAATAGAGCAAGCGACAATGCTCCTCTCTACCCAATTTCAAAAATACACAAGTGTATTTAAAAACATCAAAGTTCATCTGCACGGAGTGAGGACGTTAAAAACAACCACCGAGATTTTTTTTATTTTTTATTTTTATTTTTTTTTTCAATTTTTTTTTGGTCTTTCCTTGAAAAGAGGGAGGGCTCAGATAGACGTCCACCCTCCCCCCACCCAAGATAGGCATTCCCAATAAGAGATGATAGAGATGGGGAAAGCCAAGTGAATGAGTGAGTGGGGGAGTGTGTCAATGTAAGAGAGAAAGAGAGAGAAGGGGGTAAAGGGGATGTTCTTGTGCAGCAAACAAAGAAATGAACTAGTCTACTAAAAAAATTAACAAATGAGAGGTACCCTTGACCAATCGAAGGCCAAACGGATCCACAACTCAATCCAAGTGTGAGGTGCATCCACAAAGTGTAGGCACGGAAAGCTTGAAAAAACCCAACGGCTAAAGGCCGACGTCCCCGACAACGGCGCCAAAATGTTGAGAAAAGGGGAACAACAAACCCTAACCGCCTCACATGGAAGTGAGAGGCTCTTCCAAGAGGAGTTGCAAGAAGTGCAAGCAATGCACACACACCCACGTCCATGAACAATGGCACCATGGCCAACGTCAAAGGGAACAATGGAGGGCAATGCTCACACACAAGACAACCCCAAGTGCCAAACCCACACACATGGATCAACGCCTAGCACACAAGGAGAAATGTGGAAGCCAAATAAACCTTCTTTCCATTAGCATGGAGGCCAAAGGACCCCTTTTACAAATGAGGCTCTTCTTTATATAGAGAAGAAGAGAGGCATATGTGAATAAAACATGTGGTCAAAAAACCACATGTGCTAAATCAAAAAGAGGATCTTCATGTGATTTTGGGAATTCAAAAAATAACCACCTAGAGAGAGAGAGAGAGCGCGTGGGGAGTTTCTACGTGGGTTTTTTGTACATGTGCCAAAAAGCTACTTTATGGAGAAGGCTTCAATACTTTAGACTAAAAGAAATATCAAAAAGGGGTTTTAGGAGAGTGTTCATATGGACATCTCCTTATTACAAAAAAGGGGTTTTTTATGAAGGCAAAAGGATGCCATAGCATGAGAAAAATTATGGGCAACCCTTATAACAACAGCCTCCTTCAAAGCCATGCATAGATCCATCTCTAGAACTTGCTCCTCTAGAATGTGAACTGGATCGACGGGATAGACGAGATAGGTCAGCACCTATATCTTGGTGTGGTGCTGAATGCATACATTGACTAGTGGAGCCACTAGGGGATGGTTGAAAAGGTGTTCACGATGGATTCATAAATATAGGAGTGCCTCTGATGGGAGTAGTCCCGCCAAAGGGAGTACCACTAATAGGAGTATTCCCACCAAAGGGAGTACCACTGATGGGAGTAGTCCCGTCAAAGGGAGTGCCACTAGTGAGACATTTAGAGGAGTTTGTGTCAACCAACATAATGTGAGTAACAAGTCTACATCTATCTTCACTTGTTCATTCACTAGTTTCTGATTTATGATAATAAAAATTTGGGTTTGTTATAAAACAGTTCTAAACTATTAATATTCTCCATATTCACACACATACTCCTCATACCTCTTAGGCACACAATTTATTGTATCTAGTTCCTATTTGTGCATAGATTCATATATTCTCAGCTTGTATCATATTCACACATTGTAATTTGAGATTGGAATATAGATAGTATAGGTGAGCATCCTAGCTTATCGTACACTTTGAAAGATCCTGTCTATTATCTCTGTATCTCTCACTCATTATCTTTTTGTGTATTAGGGTGTGTATGATAAGGTTCATGTGTTGGAAGATCCTCTAAACCTGTGATTATTGTTATTGAGGCCCACCCCACTTCCAACATTTGGTATGAAAGCATATTTGACATACACCCTAAACAAGATGAGTGACTATAGACTTGAGAATGAAGACAAGCTTGATGGAATGTCTTACTATCCAATGTGGAGTTCTATGATGATGAATGTGTTAGTATCAAAGGACTTATGGAACATTGTCAATGGTACTTATCCAAGGCCAAGAAAAGTTCAAGAAGATGTTGCTTCATCTTCTAGAGGACCTACTGTTCCTATTTCTGCTCAACAAGAGGTTAATGAAGAGGAAGGAACTACCTCATCATTAGAAGTCCACATTACTTCCTACTGAAGAGCATTCTAGATGGCATTCAAGGAATGCACAAGCACTTTTATATATTGCTATGGGAGTCGAGGCATATTATACTTCAAATCAGGTCTTACAGAACCTCACCTCAAGCTTGGTTGGAGTTAGAGAATCTCTATCAGAGCAGAAACCCTCCTAGGAAAACTCATCTAGCCAGACAACTAGCCAACAAAAGGATGAAAGTTGGTGAATCAATTTAGTCACATATTGTGAAGCTCAAAGATTTACGAGCTCAATTACTCAATGTGGGAGTCAACACTTCAGATGAAGAGATGGTAAACACACTTCTAAACACACTTCCATCCTTATATCATGCTTTTGTTACTTCTTTATCTCTCTCTACAAGAGATAGAGAACTTTCATTTGAAGAACTCAAGTTCGTGTTACTTCAAGATGAAGATCAAGAAAAGGGTATGGAAGAGAATGACGAAGCCATGTTACCATCATTGAAGAGAAAGGAAAGAAATTCTACCAATCTTTCTCCTAATGCTTCCTCTACATCCAAAAAAAAGTCTTCGACTACATCTGATTCAAAGAAAGGAGTATGCCATTATTGTAAGAAACCAGGTCATCACATAGCACAATGCAAAGCAAGGATTTTTAATGAGAAGAAAGCATCAGATAATAGTGCTGAAGATGATTCAAAACCTAAATCTTCAAAGGTAGATTCATATGCATGTGTTATTATTGAAGAGGTAGCTTTTGATAAGGCAACATTAAATGTAATCTCACATAATCCTTGGATTTTTTATTTTGGAGCTACTAAGCATATGATAGGTTGTAGAAAAGTATTTTCTTCTCTTACTAACTCTTCAAGTAGAAGAGTGACCATTGCAGATGGTCATGTTTTAGATGCTGTTGGAATTGGAGAAGTAAACCTTAGGTCAAGAGTAGGTGGAAATCTCACAATTTCTAATGTTCTTTATGTTTTAGACATGAAGAAGAATTTACTCTCTATTTGTACTTTCTTGTCAGATGGTTATAGAGTTGTTTTTAAGAAAGATTCATGTTAGATCCTCTCAGGTGATGGGGAGCATTGTCTACTTCAAGGTGAAAATAGAAGTGGCATGTTTGTATTGGTGAAAATTAGTCATGCTAATGTTGCTAGGTCTATTATACCTAAGGAGAACATGAAGTTACGACATGCTAGATTTGGTCATATCAGTTACATAGCTCTCAAGCATATCAAAGATCAAGATATGGTGGAGAGTTTACCTACTTTTGCTTTAGCGGATGATGTAGAGTCATGTGAAGGATGTCTTAAAGGAAAGCATCACAAACTTTCTTTCAAGGAGCATGGATACATTACAACCACAAGGAAGTTGCAGATCATACATTCAGATGTAAATGGTCCAATGAGAACAAATTCTATTCAAGGTTTCAAGTACTTTGTTACATTTATTGATGCTTTCTCAAGATATTCATAGATTCATGGTCTTAAAGTGAAGTGAGAGTTTTTTCCTACTTTTAAGTTCTTAGCTATGGTTGAAAATGAAAGTCAGTCAAAGATCCAGATTTTGAGAAGTGATAGAGGAGGAGAGTACATGTCAAAAGACTTTAAGTCTTTTCTTGAAACGAAGGTATTTCTCAACAACTCACTATTGCTTATACGCCAAAATAGAATGGTGTTGCAGAGAGAAAAAAAGGATACTTGTTGAGATGATGCGTAGTATGATGTCATCCAAAAATCTTTCTCCCAAGTTTTGGTTTGATGCAGTGCATACAACTAATCACATTCTTAATAGGTCTTCTATAAAATCTTTGAAGGTTATTACAACTTATAAAGCTTATTATGGGAAGAAACCCAATGCGAGTTATTTCAAAATTTTTGGTTCCCCAACTTATGTTCATGTTGAGAAGAAGGACTGTGGTAAGCTTGATGTAAAGGCCATTAAATCCATCTTTATTGGTTATGCAATTGAAAGAAAAGGATACATATTCTATGTTCCAAATATAGGTGATATACTACTCTCATGCAATGCATATATTGTAGAAAGTTAGATTTATGATAAGAAGGAAAAGATTCCAATGAAGCAAAGTATAGGGCAACCTTTACAGCTACACTTGAATTCATTTGGTTACAAAAGATTCTCAGTTATCTTGCTGTTCATGTTCATCTTCCAATTTAGATATTTCCAAACAGTCAGAGTGCTATTGCTATTGCAAAGAACCTTGCTCATCATACTAGGACAAAGCATATAGAGGTTCATTACCACTATATTCAGGAGCAAGTATTTAAGAAGCACGTTGAGCTGGTCTACATACCTATAAGTGAGAATGTTGTAGATATTTTTATCAAAGCATTGACAAGGGAGAGTCACAGGAAGTTTTGCATGTTGTTAAAACTTGTAGCATTACGACATTGAAGGGGGGATTGTTGGAAACAATGTCAAAATTGTTCACATAATAGCTATACTATGTAGTCTTTAGAGTACTCCTCAAAGAAAATCATGCGGCACATTAATTTATGAGAACTACTTTGCAATTGATTGACCTGAGATCAAGTCCTAAGGATGTCTCATTGCAACTATGAAAAACACTTTTTTAGCATAAAAAGTAGATCACCATTTTTGTGCTTTTTGAATTACGATGGATACTAAGATTTACAAATGCATGCTTTTAAGATTGGCAGTTGTATGTTTTTTCTTTCTCGGGTTAGGCGACGATGATCACATTAGACTATCCGTGTGTAGAAAAATTCCACAGTCCAGGCACAACGACGAAATTCACAAGCATGCTTTTCATAGGGGGATAAATTACTATATAACAAGGAGCTAGGCTCATTGTTCAAACATCTTCTCATGCTCAAGCTAGAGCACTAGCTCAACGCAAGGAGAAGGTCATCTTAGAGGAAGTGTTCTTATACACTGGGAGGAGGTGTGCTCTACATCTGGAGACATCTAGAGGACTTTGTGTCAGCCAACATACTATGAGTAACAAGTCTACATCTCTCTTCACTTTTATTCACTAGTTTCTGATTTAGGATAATAAGAATTAGGGTTTCTATAAAAAAATTCTAAACTGCTCATATTCTCCTTATTCTCTCACACAAACTCTTCATACCTCTTAGGCACACAATCTCTTGTATCTAGTTCCTATTTTTGCCTAAATTCCGATATTGTCAATTTGTATCATATTCACACGTTGTAATTTGACATTGGAATATAGATGGTGTAGGTGAGCATCGTAGCTTACTGTACACTTTGAAAGATCCTGTCTATTCTCTTTGTATCTCTCACTCATCATCTTTTTGAGTATTAAGGTGTGTATGATAAGGTTCATGTGTTCGAGGATTCTGTAAACCTGTGATTATTATTATTGAGGCCCAACCCACTTCCAACAAGAAATTCCAAAATTTCTTTGGTCTTTTGTTCCTACATGGAAATTCCATTGTTGGGGGACTACATGATCCAAAATTTTTCCTTGTTTGGTGACAAACCCCTTTTTTTTACATTGACCAAAGATCTTTCTAAGTTTATGGATGTTGAATTATCTTTGAGTAGAATGAGCACATTGGACATCCACACACACTTCTAGTATTTTTCATAATAAGTCTTTAAATATATGGAACTTTCTCTTTTGAAAAATTTCAAGGGTATTTGTGAGACCCAATGACATGAGATTAAAAGCATAGATTCTCCATTCAAAAGGAAATGATATCTTATGTCGATCCTCTCGGGCGATGAATACTTGGTTATAATCAATGAATCTATCTAGGTAGCTCTATCTAAATTTTCTAGTTTTCCTATTATTTGTTTTTTTTTCAAATTGATGCATACTAGCATGAACACAATCAACAATATCAATCAAATGTGTTCAATCTTATAAATAATCCTACCACTATAATTATTTCTATTTCCTCTTTATCTTTGCAACATGGACATCATTATATGTGTATGGAAACTATTTAGTTAGGTTGGTATGTGGCTCCATAGAGATCCTATGAACGCATATCTCTGGATCATTGTTGGTGCATGACAACCATCAATTGATGTTTTGGATGACGCTTTGAAGTCAAAGGATGAATAAAAGACCAAAAAATGAAGCTTGAAGATAGTGCTTAGGAAATGAAGACTTGTATACATATGTATATTAAACTTATAATTAGCTCACTTATACTTTTTGTTATGGTCATGAACTTGTACATATATGCCTATATATACAAGTAGAAAGTTGGGGCATGTATGAGAGAGTAGGAGAGATGAAGAATTAGAAGTTGTAAGAGTCATTAGACACTTTAGAAGTGAACTGAATAACTCTCATCATCTAGATGTAAAATTTGTTGAGTAAAGGAAAAGTTGCACCCGATATTTTGTTGAGTTCTCCTTCTCTTTTTGATCAATTCATGAATCATTTTGTAGATGTCTAATTCCATAGTTAATGCGTCTATGCTTAAGATTTGAGAGCCTAATTTTAAACAGGCTGAGAGAATTATGTGTAGGAACATTTGTATGTGAAGAAGTGATGAGTGTCTTATGAAATAGGCACAATCTTGATGGTCAAAGAATTAATCAGATCTGAGTGCATAGTGGAAAGTTTTACACAAATGAGGAGTCAAAATCTAATTTGAAAGGTAAGCCATCTATGGCTAAAAGCATTTGATTCAAGGGGATCTAGTTTGGGAGAACCATGCATTAGAAGTTGCAGGTGTCAAAGTTGACTATACAAGAATACAGTTTCAGACATAGGCAGATTGTTTGGATCATATCTCAAGATCTACTGAATCTTTTGAGATGTTTTAACTCTGAGAAGGTGCACAACCTTTAGCGACACTTGTACAAAGTTTCATAAAAAAATTTACACATTTGGTTAGTCAATTAATGAGTTAAGTGTAGCAGACTTTTTCTGTGTAGTGACTCTCTTCATAGTTAGTGTAAATTTTGATGTTTTGATATTGGTCTTCCAAAATTGGTAGAGTTTTGAGTTATTCTTGATATAGAGGTGCTCTAACATCAAGGATATCTTGTTCTTTTGGAGATTAACACTCTCCATCAATGGTATCAGAGCAAGAACCATCAAAATAGAAGAAAGGAGGACCCTGACTGCTGCAGTTATACAGAAACTACCAAGAAGAAATCTTAAAGGGTGAAATCTTAAAGGGAAAGCTAGAGAAGGAGGCTTGAAGCTACCAAGAAGATCAAAAGCAACTGTATTTGAAGTAAATGTACACTTATTTATCATAAAGCTTGAAGAGTTTAATACATAGGTGAAGAAAGGATGGGAGATTCTCTTCAAATAGAGAAATTGGATAGAGAAAACTATCCAGCTTGGTCAATGAGGATGGAAGCTCATCTTATGAGAAAAGAATTGATGGGATACATTATAGGTGAAGAAGAAAAACCAAAGTTTAAAGATCCTAGTGTTCCAACTAGGGAGGAGCTCACATAATTGAAGACATGGATGAAGAAGGATGCTCAAGCAAGGAGCACTATCTACATGGGAGTCAATGACTACTTGCTACCTCATATTAGAGGACTTCAAAGTGCAAGTGAGATTTGGAATGCTTTGGAGAAGCATTTCCAAAACACTACAAAGTCAAGGAAGGCATCTTTGTGGGCACAATTTACCACATTCAAGAAGAAGGCTTCTCAATCCATTTCTGATTATGTAACAAGGATCAAAGATATTGCAGATGCATTAGGAGCATTTGATGAAGATATTGAACAATATAAATTGGTAAGGCAAATCCTCACAGGTTTGAGAGGAGATGAGAAATGGAAGCCATTCATTTTTTCTATTGAATTGTCACTATATAATTTCACACCTGACTTGAATCAATTGCTAGGACATATGTTAACCTTTGAGTAGGATGTCAAAGGTGATGTTGATAAAAGTACAGGTCAAGCAATGTATTCAAAGGACAATAAGAATTTTACTAAAGGCAAGCAACAATTAAATGAAGAAGAAGGTACAACTAGCCAAGCCAACTTCCTAAGAGGAAGAGGAGGTGGAAAAGGAAGAGGTAGAGGTAGAAGCAATAAAGATGGAGCCAAACCTTGCTAGATTTGTGGTAAGACAAATCACTAAGCTCATGATTGTTGGCATAATAATAAGAATAATGGTGGATATTATCATAACTTTAACTCAAGAGGAAGAGGTGGTGGAAACCAAAGAGATAATTTCAGAGGTAGAGGTAGTAGAGGTTTCTTTGGAAGAAATGTAGGTAGAGGTTTTCAAAGTCAATCCTAGAACAATACCTACTACAATTATGCTTCATATTAGAAGGAGGATTCAACCTTGATTATGAATGCAACTTGTGAAAGACAAAGTGAAGATCAAAGAGTCTTCTAAATTGACTCAGGGTGTAGCAATCATCTGAGTGGAAACATAGCTTTGATGACTGATTTGGAGAATAAAGTAAGTAATCATGTGGTTCAAATAGGTGATAATACAAAGCACAATGAAGTCAATTGGATCAGTGAAGGCTAAAGATGGGAGTACTCTTCTGAGTAAGGTTTTGTATGTTCCTACAATTCCAAAGAATCTGATAAGTGTAGGGCAAATTGTTGAGAAAGTTTATGAAGTAAGGTTCACTAATGATGGAGTTTTTGTGGAAGACCCTAGTAATGGGTACAAACAAGTTATTTCAGGGAAGAAAGAAGGAAGGCTCTTCACATTGAAGATTCAAGGCAATGTTGGTCATGCCTTGTTCATTTATGGAGGACATAAGATCTCTGAGTTAGATCTTTGGCATAAAATGTTTGGACATTTCAATGAAAGAGGTATTAAGGATATGGTGAACAATGGTTCAATGCTTGGATTACCTAATGTTGTAGGTCAACATATGACATACAGATGTGAGGCATGTCAATTAGGTATGGCTCATAAGCAATCATACAACAAGCATGGATTCATGTATTCAGAGAAGCTTGAATTGATACACACAAATGTGTGGGGACCATCAAAAGACTTTAGCATTAATGGTTCAAGATATTATGTGATTTATGTTGATGATGCTACTAGGTGGATCACCATATATGTGATCAAAGATAAATCAGAGGTATTCAATACATTTAAACATTATCATGTGTATGAAGAAAGAATCACAGGTCAAAAGTTGAAGAGACTAAGGTCAGATGGAGGGGGAGAGTATTTTTCTAATGACTTCAGTGATTATTTATGGAATGGAGGTATAAAAGGGGAAGTTACTTACATGTACTCTCGTCAACAAAATGTTGTAGCAGAAATGAGAAATAGAACTCTTATTGAGTTTGCAAGGTCAATGATGAAAGAGAAAAATTGTCCAAATTATTTGTGGGTTGAGGTTGTAAATACAGCTGCATACTTAATAGGCTACCATGTAAAGCTTTGTAGGGTATGACACCATATGAAGCTTGGTGGGGTAAGAGACCTACTTTAGATCATTGCGAAGTATTTGGATGTTTGGCTTATGCATATGTGCCATCTCAGTTGAGGCATAAATTGGAACCTTAAGCTGAAAAGTATGTGTTCATTGGTTATAATGACAAGTAGATGGGTTATAGGTTGTGGAGTCCATCCACAAAGCAGTTTCTTGTGTCTAAGGATGTTACATTTGATGATCAAGGTACTTGGTATAGAGTTACACTTGATATTCATGGAGATGATGAAGAAAACTTGAATCCGAAGAAAGGTAAATCAAAGGTTCAAATATTTGATGAAGAAGAGAACAATGAAACACAAATTGAAGTTGAAGAAAGGCCAAGGTTTGATCCGGAATGTGATGAACCAGAAACTTCAAGAAGTGGAGAACTCAGAAGGTCATCAAGACATAAATGGCAACCTACAAGGTATAGCTATGACACTTCTTTTTTGAATACTAAAGATTATGCTTATATGGTGAAATCAGAGGAAGACCCTTCTACATATGAAGAGGCAAAAGGTAAGGAAAATTGGGAGAAAGCTATGCAGGAAGAATATGATGCATTGATGGAGAATGAGACATGGATTTGGTTCCTAAACCAAATAGTCAGAACATCATTGGATGCAAATGGGTCTACAAAACAAAAAGGTATGCAGATGTAAGTGTGTCTAGGTATAAAGCTAGACTTGTTGTGAAAGGGTATGCTCAGACATATGGTATAGATTATGATGAGATCTATAGTCATGTGGCAAAGATCACAACTATAAGGACACTCATAGCCATTGTTGCATGTAAAGGTTGGAAATTATGTCAGTTAGATGTGAAAACTGCTTTTCTAAATGGTTACATTTCAAATGATGTTTTCATGGAGCAACCAGAAGGATTCAAAGATAAGAGGTATCCAAAATATGTATGTAAGCTCAAGAGAGCTTTGTATGGTTTGAAGTAGGCTCCAAGGGCATGGAATTATAGAATTGTCAAGTTCTTGAAGGAACTTGGTTTCCAAGTGTCTAAAGCAGACAATAGCTTGCTTGTCAAAGCAAGTAATGATGGGTTCATTTACATGTGCATATATGTTGATGATATAATTCTTATAGGTACAAATGAAAAGGGCATACAAAGCCTCAAGAAGCAAATGGAGAGAGAGTTCAAGATAAGTGACTTGGGAGACTTGTCATATTTCTTGGGTATGGAGGTCTCATATACTCAACATGAATTATATGTAACTCAAGAAACATATTTGAAGAATTTGTTAATCAAGTTTAAAATGGAAGATTGCAGGGTAGCACCTACTCCAATGGAGGTGAATCACAAATTGAGTAGACCTGGAGGAGAAGAATTCAAGGATATGAAGTTATATCAAAGTTTGTTTGGTAGTCTAATCTATGCTACTTTAACTAGGCCTGATTTGTCATATGCAGTTGGAGTATTGTCTCAATTCATGCATTGTCCTAGGAAAGAACATTGGGTTGTAGGACAAAGAGTATTGAGATACATTAAGGGTATACTCAAGGAAGGTTTGTATTATGAATTTACATCATATACAAACATCAAGATATATAGTGATACAGATTGGACAGGTAATCCTGATGATAGGAGATCAACTTATGGGTACTTGTGTTATGTGGGAGATATGCTAATCTCTTGGTGTTCTAAGAAGCAACATATAGTTGCTTTATCATCTACAGAGGCAGAGTATAAAGGTACGGTTGAAGCTGCAAAGGAAGTCATATGGTTAAAGACTCTCATGAAGATTTTTGCTTCCTACAATCACTCTCCAATCTATTAGTGATTGATTTGATTATCTAACTACCTTCAATCACAAATTCGTGGCTTTTCTTTCCCTTTTTTATCAAGTGGACTCAACCACTTTAGATTCCCTTTATTTTTACATCAAGTAAAGACTAAAAAATTACAAGAGGGAGTTCACAAGTGTTCTCTAGAAGGAGTATAAATTTCCTTCAAGTTTCTAAGCCTTTTTAAGACTCAAGCCAATACTTAGGCTTTTCATAGACTTGCTCCAACACTAAGTTCTCACCTTTAGCAATCCTTTTGAATCCTTGTTGGGGGTCTTCCACATATGCTCCATGCTTTGTGAACCTGACCTGTAGACCTTTCTCTACAATCTGCCCAACACTAATTAGATTTTTGGTTATGGTAGGCACATATAGAACTTTGCTCAAAAGGTTCATACTACCATCAGATGTCTCAACATTTTTCAATTTGATTGACTGAATGTTTAGTGTCATCACGTGTTTGTACCTCATGCTTCCCCTTTGGTTCTTCAAGATCAGATAATGTGCTACATTCCCTGCCACATGATTGGAACAACCTGAGTCAATGTAGAAGAGATGCTCTGATTTGAATGTGAAGCTTTTCACTAATGCAGATTGGGCAGGATCAAAAGATGATAGGAGAAGCACATCTGGATATCTATCTTTGCAGGTACAAAGCTCATTTCTTGGTCCTCAAAGAAGCAACCTACTATAGCTCTTTCTTCAATTGAAGCTAAATATAGAGGATTTGCAAATGCAACATAAGAAGCAATGTGGATCAAGACCCTATATACATATTTAGGGTACTTTGGCACTCCATTTATATTTGGAGATAATATGAGCTCATTAAATTTAGCTGCTAATCCTATTTTTCATGCTAGAACTAAGCATATAGAAGTTCATTATCACTTTGTTAGGGAAAAGATTATCAACAAGGAGATACAATTGTCTTATGTATCTACACATATGCAATGTGCAAACATGTTGCCCAAATCACTTGATGGGAGCAAGCTCAATATGTTCAAGTTGATGGAGAGTGTTAATCTCCAAAAGAAAAAGCTACTCTTGAAGTTAGAGCACCTCTATAACAAGAGTAACTCAAACCTTCACCAATTTTAGAGGATCAATGATCAATTATGAAGATTTTGAAAAAACCTGTGAAGGAGATGACTACACAGAAACTCTGCTACACATATCTCTCTCATTAACTTATCAATTGTGTAAAGTTTTTTATGAAACTTTGCACAAGGTGTTGCATACAGTTTGCGCACCTTCTCCAAGTTGAATCACTCCAAAAGATTCAGTACATCTTGAGAAATGATCTCAACAAGTTACCTATGTCTAAAACTGCTCTTCTGAAAAGTCGATTCAGACACCTGTAACTTCTAACACTTGGTTCTCTCAATCTAGAACCCGTTTATACAAATGGTTTTAGCCATAGATGTCTTACCTTCTAACTTAAATTTTGACTCCTTGTTCATGCAAAACTTTAACCTGTGCACTGAGAAATGATCAAATCATTGACCATCGAGATTGCGCTTGTTTTAGGAAATAGTGAACACTTCTTCACATATGAATGTTCCTACTCATAATTCTCACAGCCTGTTTACAATTAGGCTCTCAAACTTTAACCATAGACTCATTAACTATGGACTTAGACATCTACAAAAGGATTCTTGAAATGATCAAGCACAGAAGGAGAATGCACAGAAACATCAGGCGCAATTTTCTATCATTCCTGAAGGAATTTTACAACTGGATGAGAGAGCTAATCTTCATACTTCTCAAGTGTCTAAAACTCTTCTAATTCTCTTCAATTCTTGTATTCTACACTCTCTCATATTTTCCCTAACTTTGTACTTGTATATATAGGCAAATATTTACAATATCATGACTATTCAAAAGTATAAGTGAACTATCTCTGAATTAATGTACATATGTGTACACATTTTCATCTTTTGAATATGCACTTCCTCCATGCTTCATAACTTGAACTTTTCTTCAGTCCTTGACTTCAATTCTTCATTAAAACATCAATTGTTGATTGCCTTGCACCAACAACTCCCCCTCAATCATCAATTGAGGTTTTCTCTATCTTCTTTATACCTGCCATGTCTTTGAATCTCTGTAGCTTTGGTCCATCCAAGCTTTTGGTTAGCATATCAGCCATCTGATCTTTTGTTGAAGTCTGTATGACTTCAATCTCTTTATCCATCACCTTCTCTCTAAGAAAATGATATTGAATCTCAATGTGTTTAGTCCTGGCATGAAACAGTGGATTACCAGCTCAATACAATGAACTCATGTTATCTCCATGAATAGTGGGTGTACTCTGAATGATGTCAAAACTCTTCATCAGATTCTTAAGCCATATTACTTCCTTTGTAGCTTCAACCATCCCTTTGTACTCTGCTTCTGTAGATGACAAAGAAACTGTATGTTGCTTCTTTGAACACCAAGAGATTAACTTATCTCCCACATAACACAAGTATCCATATGTTGATCTCCTATCATCAGGATTACTTGCCCAATCGGTATCACTATAAATCTTGATGTTTGTATCTGATGTAAAACCATAATACAAATCTTCTTCGAGTGTACCCTTAATGTACCTCAACACTCTTTGTCCTGCAATCCAATGTTCTTCCTAGGGCAATGCATGAATTGAGACAAAACTCCAACTGCATATGACAAATCAGGTCTAGTTAATGTAGCATATATCAGACTACCAACCAAACTCTGATATAGTTTCATATCCTTGAACTCTTCACCTCCATATCTACTCAATTTGTGATTCACCTCCATTGGAGTAGGTGCTACCCTGCAATCATTCATCTTAAACTTGATCAACATGTTTCTCAAATACCTTTCTTGAGTTACATACACTCCATGTTGAGTGTATGAGATCTCCATGCCCAAGAAATATTACAAGTCTCCCAAGTCACTGATTTTGAACTCTTTCTCCATTTGCTTCTTTAGGATTTGAATGCCTTTCTCATCTGTACCTGTAAGAATTATATCATCAACATATATGCACATGTATATGAACCCATCATCACTTGCTTTGACAAGCAAGCTACTATCTGGTTTGGATACTTGAAATCCAAGTTCTTTCAAAAACTTTACAAGTCTATAGTTCCATGCCCTTGGGGCCTGTTTCAAACCATACAAAGCTCTCTTGAGCTTGCACACATGATCTGGATACCTTCCATCTCTAAATCCTTGCGGTTGCTCCATGAAAACATCATCTGAAATATAACCATTTAAAAAAGCATTCTTCACATCTAATTGACATAATTTCCAACCTTTACATGGAGCAATGGCTATGAGTGTCCTAATGGTTGTCATCTTTGCCACAGGACTATAGGTCTCATCATAATCTATACCATAAGTCTGAGCCAACCCTTTCACAACTAGTCTAGCTTTATACCTAGACACACTTCCATCTGCATACCTCTTTGTCTTATAGACCCATTTGCATCCAATAATCTTCTGACTATTTGGTTTAGGAACCAACTCCCATGTCTGATTCTCCATCAATGCATCATATTCTTCCTGCATAGCTTTCTCCCAATTTTCCTTACCTTTTGCCTCTTCATATGTAGAAGGGTCTTCATCTGCCTTTACCATATAAGCATAATCTTTGGAAGCCAAAAAAGAAGTGTCATAGCTATACCTTGTAGGTTGCCATTTGTACCTTGATGACCTTCTGAGTTCTCCACTCCTTGAGGTTTCTGGTTCATCACATTCTCGATCAAACCTTGGCATTTCTTCAACTTCAACCTGTACTTCATTATTCTCCTCTTCATCAAATATCTGAACCTTTGATTTACCTTTCTTTTGATCCACAATTTCTTCATTACCTGCATAAATATTAATTGTACCTGCATACCAAGTACCTTGCTCATCAAATGTAACATCCTTTGATACAAGGAATTGTTTTGTGGATGGACTCCACAACCTATATCCCATCTGCTTATCATCATAACCAATGAATACATTCTTTTCATCTTTAGGTTCCAATTTGTGCCTTAATTGAGATGGCACATATACATATGCCAAACATCCAAATGCTTTGCAATGATCTAGAGTAGGTCTCTTACCCCACCATGCCTCATATGGTGTCATACCCTGCAAAGCTTTACATGGTAACCTATTAACCAAATAAGTAGCTGTATTTACAGCCTCAACCCACAAGTAATTTGGGCAATTTTTCTCCTTCAACATTGACCTTGCAAACTCAACAAGAGTTCTATTTCTTCTCTCTGCTACACCATTTTGTTGAGGAGAATACCTGCAAGTAATTTCCCTTTTTATACCTGCATTCCACAAGTAATCACTGAACTCATTAAAGAAATACTCTCCCCCTCCATCTGACCTTAGTCTCTTCAATTTATGACCTGTAATTCTCTCTACATACACATGATAATGTTTGAATGTATTGAATACCTCTTACTTATCTTTGATCACATAGATAGTGATCCATCTGGTGGCATCATTAACATAAATCACATAATACCTTGAACCATTGATACTGAAATCATTTGATGGTCCCCACACATCTGTGTGTACCAAGTCAAACTTCTCTGAATACATAAAACCATGCTTGGAATAAGATTGCTTATGAGCCTTACCTAATTGACATGCTTCACATCTGTATGTCATATGTTGACCTGCAACATTAGGCAATCCAAGCACTGAACCATTGTTAAACATATCCTTGAAACCTCTTTGATTAAAACGTCCAAGCCTTTTGTGCCAAAGATCTAACTCAGAGATCTTATGTCCTCCATAAGTGAACAAGGCATGGCCAAAATTACCTTGGATCTTCAATGTGAACAATCTTCCTTCTTTCTTCCCTGAAACAATTTGTTTATACCCATTGCTAGGGTCTTCCACAAACACTCCTTCATTAGTGAACCTAACTTCATAACCTTTTTCAACAATTTGTCCTACACTTATCAAATTTTTAGGAATTGTAGGAACATACAAAACCTTACTCAAGAGGGTGCTACCATTCTTGGCCTTCACTGATCCAATTGACTTCACATTGTGCTTTGTATTGTCACCTGTTTGAACTACATGATTAGTTACCTTATTTTCCAAGTCAGTCATCAATGCTATGTTACCACTCAGATGATTACTATATCTTGAGTCAATGTAGAAGACTCTTTGATCTTCACTTTGCCTTTCACAAGTTGCATTCATTATCAATGTTGAATCTTCCTTCTGATCAGAAGCATAATTGTAGTAGGTATTGTTATATTGTTGACTTTGGAATCCTCTACCTGCATTTCTTCCAAAGTAACCTCTACTACCTCTACCTCTGAAATTACCTCTTTGATTTCTGCCACCTCTTCCTCTTGAAATAAAGTTCTGATTATATCCACCATTACACTGAGTATTATGCCAACAATCATTAGCTAAGTGATTTGTCTTACCACAAATCCAGCAAGCTTTGACTCCTTCTTTATTACTCCTGCCTCTTCCTCTACCTTTGCCACCTCCTCTTCCTCTTAGGAAGTTAGCTTGGCTAGTTGTACCTTCATCCTCATTTTCTTGTTGCTTTCCTTTGATATTCTTCTTCTTATCCTTTGAATACATTGCATGACCTGTACTCTTGTCACCTTCACCTTTGACATCCTACTCAAAGGTTAACATATGTCCTAGCAACTGATTTAAGTCAGGAGTAAAATGATCAAGTGATAATTCAGTAGACAAAATGAATGGCTTCCATTTGTCATCACCTCTCAACCCTGTGAGGATTTTCCTTACCAATTTATCCTCCTCAATGTCTTCATCAACTGCTCCTAATGCATCTGCAATGTCCTTCATCCTTGTTACATAGTCTGAGATGGATTGAGAAGCCTTCTTCTTGAAAGTGGTAAATTCTGCCCACAAAGATGCCTTCCTTGACTTTGTGGTGTTTTCGAAATGCTCCTTCAAAGCATTCTATATATCACTTGCACTTTCAAGACCTCTAATATGAGGTAGCAAGTAGTCATTGGCTGCCATATAGATAATGCTCCTAGATTGAGCATCTCTCTTCATCCAGTTCTTCAAATCTGATAATTCCTCCCTAGTTGAAACACTAGGATCTCTGAACTGAGGCTTTTCTTCTTCACCTGTAATATAAGCTATCAAGTCTCTGCTCATAAGATGAGCTTCCATCCTCATTGACCATGCTGGATAGTTCTCTCTATCCAACTTCTCTATTTCAAGAGAATCTCCCATCCTTTCTTCACCTGTATATTGAATTCTTCAAACTTTATGAGTAATAGATGTACCTTTACTTTGAATAATGTTCCTTTTGTCTTCCTTGATGCCGTATGACCTCCTTCTCAAGTTTTCCTCTCAAGCTTTCACCTTCTGAATCTTTAATTGTTGAATTCTTTATGTCTGCAGCAGTCGGGGTCCTCCTTCCTTCAATTCTGATGCTTCCTGCTCTGATACCACTGATGGAGAGTGTTAATCTCCAAAAGAACAAGCTACTCTTGAAGTTAGAGCACCTCTATAACAAGAGTAACTCAAACCTTCATTAATTTTAGAGGATCAATGATCAATTATGAAGATTTTGAAAAAACTTGTGAAGGAGATGACTACACAGAAAGTTTGTTGCACATATCTCTCTCATTAACTTATCAATTATGTAAAGTTTTTTATGAAACTTTGCACAAGGTGTCGCCTATAGTTTGCGCACCTTCTCCAAGTTGAATCACTCCAAAAGATTGAGTAAATCTTGAGAAATGATCTCAACAAGTTACCTATGTCTAAAACTGCTCTTCTGAAAAGTCGATTCAGACACGAGTAACTTCTAACACTTGGTTCTCTCAATCTAGAACCCGTTTATACAAATGCTTTTAGCCATAGATGGCTTACCTTCTAACTTAAATTTTGACTCCGTATTCATGCAAAACTTTAAGCTGTGCACTGAGAAATGATCAAATCATTGACCATCGAGATTGCACCTGTTTCAGGAAACAGTGAACACTTCTTCACATATGAATGTTCCTACTCATAATTCTCACAGCTTGTTTACAATTAGGCTCTCAAACTTTAACATAGACTCATTAACTATGGACTTAGACATCTACAAAAGGATTCTTGAAATGATCAAGCAGAGAAGGAGAATGCACAGAAGGAGAATGCACAGAAACATCGGGCGTAATTTTCTTTCATTCCTGAAGGAATTTTACAACTGGATAAGAGAGCTAATCTTCATACTTCTCAAGTGTCTAAAACTCTTCTAATTCTCTTCAATTCTTGTATTCTACACTCTCTCATATTTGCCCCGACTTTTTACTTGTATATATAGGAAAATATTTACAATATCATGACTATTCAAAAGTATAAGTGAATTATCTTTGAATTAATGTACATATGTGTACACATTTTCATCTTCTGAATATGCACTTCCTCCATGCTTCATAATTTGAACTTTTCTTCAGTCCTTGACTTCAATTCTTCATTAAAACATCAATTCTTCATACACAAGTCAATGATCGGATTGTAGGAAATGCCTATGGAATGAAGACTCAAGCATCTTAGGCTTTATTGGAGTTAGACGTCTGCGGAAGCACGCGAACAGCAAAAGGAAGAAGAAGAAGCTTGGAGCATAACACACAAGACTGAATGTATTACTAGAGAATGTACAAAGATAAGTAGCCCATTAGGGCAATAGGCGTATATACAAGCCGAGGGAAAAAAACCTCCTAAAGAGGGAAAAAAATGCCCCGGCGGTCCTAGAGTGTTCACACACATCACTACCTAAATATATCAACAAATCCCCCCTAGGAGTGATGCGGTGAACAAGGAGCTGGCACTCATGTATAAGGAAGTGCCAAGCTATGTGGAAATCACTCCACAAAAGGAAGTAAGCCCAAAGCTTTGCGGAAAGCTTCAAACTTCTCCCTAGGCAGAGCCTTCGTGAAAAGGTCTGCAATGTTCTCCTGCGTGGGCACATATGCCAAGCTGATCTCCCCAGCAGAGAACCTCTCCTTGACATAGTGATAATGCACCTCAATGTGCTTAGTGCGAGCATGGAACACAGGGTTCCTCGCAACTACCGATGCGCTCTGACTGTCAGTGAAGATGGTGGTGGTAGAAGACTGGCCAACACCCAAATCAGCCATAAGGCGTCTCAGCCACACACACTCAACAGTCGCTGTGAAAGCTGCCCTATACTCAGCCTCACAACTGGAAGTGGCCACAGTAGGCTGCTTCTTGCTCAACCAAGATATACATGAGCTACCAAGCATGAAGCAAAAACCACTAGTGGACACACGAGTGTCATAGCAACCAGCCCAATTTGAGTCAGAAAAGCATGCAAATCTGGCGGTAGTGGTCCCCCCTTGGGATAAAACAACCCAAGTAGCCGAGTACCACTCAAGTAGCGAAAGATGCGCTTAATCGCTTTCCAATGCGTGACTCTTGGGCAATGCATAAACCTGCTCATCTGTGAGACAACAAACTGAATATATGGCCGAGTAATGCATAAGTAAATCAAGCATCCAACAGCCTGCTGATAGAGAACAGCATCAAATGCATCTCTAGCATCATGAAGACTCAATCGTAAACCTGTCTCCATAGGAGTGGCAATAGGCTTACAGTCTTCAAGGCCAAAATGCTACAATAATGTGTCAATATATTTCGTTTGACACAAAGCCATTCCACCATCAACGTGCATAAACTGAATGCCCAAATAGTGATGCAAATGCCCCAAATCAGACATCTCAAATGAGGCATGCAAATCAGCCTTAAAATCAGCAATATGTGTCTCAATAGGACCAGTGAGCAGCATGTCATCAACATAGACAACAATGATCAGAAGCACATCATTAACACGTTTAACATATAAGGTGCTTTCAGTTGGACTGTTCTCAAAACCATGTGCAATCAGATAGGCATGTATCTTCTCATACCAAGCACGTGGTGCTTGCTTTAAACCATATAATGCCTTCTTTAACCTGCAAACCTGGTTTTCATGCCCTTTCTGCACAAAGCCACGGGGCTGAAAAACATACACTTCTTCATGCAAGTCACCATTCAGAAATGTTGTTTTAATGTCCAACTGATGTACATTCCAACCATGATGGGCTGCAAGTGCACAAATGCTCCGAACAGTAGTCATACGGCATGTAGGTGCAAAGGTCTCATCAAAATCAATGCCTCTTTCCTGTGCATAACCCTTTGCAACAAGCCTAGCCTTATACCTGTCAACTGTACCATCAGGTTTACGCTTCAGCTTGTATACCCACTTAGTGCCGATGGCCTTCTTGCCAGGAGGCAAGTCACATAAAGACCACGTACCATTCTTCATTATAGAATCATATTCAGATTGCATAGCAGCCATACAATTTTCTGAATTTTGTGCTTCATCAAAAGAAACGGGCTCATTCTCATCACAGAGACTAGATGCAGCCATAGCATAGCAATCTGATGCAAAGGAGGCACTATGAGAGCCTGAACGAGTACGATATGACAAAGGTGCATCTAATTTGCTGTCACGCAAAGTCTGCACCAGCCATTTTGGCATAGTTTTTGCCTGCTCAATATCAGCTCTCTCATCAACAAGTGCATCATGTAAATCTGCATCAGAAATGGAATGATCTGCATCATCATATGAAACCTGCAAAGGCTGAGAAGTTGCCTCATTAGGACCAGCACTAGCCTATCCACCTATAAAAAGAGGCATCAAAGTATCATACATGTCTTTGGAGCTAACAGATGTCTCCTTAGTACATGAAAGCAATGGCTAAATAGCATCTTCCACAAAGACAACATCACGACTAACGAGAATGCGTTTAGTTTGTGGATGATACAGACGATAGCCTTTACTTTCAGAACTGTACCCAAGAAAAATACATTTTACTGCCTTATCATCCAATTTTCTGCGATGTTGTTCAGGCACTAATGCATATGCCAAACAACCAAAAACACGCAGATGAGCAACAGATGGCTTGCGGTCATGCCAAGCCTCATATGGAGTGATAGACTGCAACGCTTTAGTGGGACACCTGTTCAGTACATATGCTGCACACATGACAGCCTCAAGCCAGAAACTATGTGGCAAAGCCTGACTTTTGACCATGCACCTCGCCATCTCCATGAGTGACCTGTTCTTTCGTTCAGCAACTCCATTCTGTTGAGGTGTATACGGCACTGTACACTGGTGTTTTATCCCACGTTCAGCTAGAAATGCATTAAAATCTGAAGACATATATTCCCCCCCTCGATCAGAACGGAGGGTGCCCATTTTACATGCTGACAGATTTTCAGCCAAAACCAAAAACTGTTTGAAGCACATGAACACTTCAGACTTTGCTTTGAGTGGATATACCCATGCATGCCTGGAAAAATCATCCATGAAAGTCACGAAGTAAAGGTAATTTCCAAAAGAGGGTGTCTGCATAGGACCACAGACATCACTATGTACAAGCTGTAATTTCTGCGTAGCCCGAACTGAACCATCTTCTGGAAAGGGAGAACGCTGCATTTTGCCCAAAATACAGCCTTCACAAACATGTTTTCCTGGGGCCTCAAGTTTGGGCAAAGAAGACACCATTTCAGATTTCTACAAGCGTAACAAACTAGCAAAATTCAGATGACCAAAGCGTGCATGCCAAAGCTTTGCATCTGACATAGCCTGAGAATCATGAACTGCACATGCCGAATCATTCACAGATTTTTCATAGTCTATGAGCTTATACAGCCCACGACATAAAATGCCAGAAGCAATAATCACATCGCCATTTGAGAGATCATGGACTGTACACCTGTCATCAACGAATTTCACAACCAAGCCAATCTTGGCTAATGCAGAAACTGATAACAGGTTCTTTTTGATCCCTGGCACAAATAAAGCATCTGACAAAGTGAAAGAACTACCATCAGCAGTAGTTAGAATGATCTTACCAACTCCCATAACAGGATAAGAGGAGTTATTGGCGCATGTGAAAGTATTCCCTGTAGGGGCAGGCTCGAGTGAAGAGAAGAAACTGCGCTGCGAGGTAATATGTTTGGTCGCCCCACTGTCAAAGTACCAAACATCTGAGTCTACTGCAGACATGCACTGATCATGAGAAGATGGGTCAAAACTGCAGACAGTAGTTAACGCCCATTGTTCTTCCTACACAAGATTTGCAGACTCTGTTTTTGGTGTAGAGGCCTCTGCAACAACCATTCGAGCCTCTTTCTTCTTTGCCTCTTTAGCAGCCAGTTTTGGACAATTCTTTATAATATGATCATTTCCTTTACAGTACTTGCAGAACAATTTCTGCTATTCTGATTTCTTCTCATCTTTATCCTTGTTCTTCGATTGTGTAACATTTGCAGATTTCTGCTTACTAGTAGAGGAGCTCCATTTTCCTTTGCCCTTCTGACTAGCCAGGAAAGCTTGATCTGCAACACGCATAATGGACCTGTTCTGCCTGGACTGATCTTCCTGCAACAGAACAGAGACTAATTGCTCAAATGACAAGGCATTCGGATTGCCTTTCATCATCAACCGAAGAGTAGAGGCAAAACTCTGATATGAATCAGGAAGACCATTCAGAACGGTCTGCACAAGTGAGCTATCTGGTATAACCTCATCAGCAAAAATCAACTGTTCCTTCAAATCTTTGATCTTCGTTAGGAAACTGTCCATAGAATCACCTTTATTCATGTGCTCACTCTCCAACTGTTTTCGGAGATAAGCAACACGAGCCTCATTCCTAGCTTGGTACAATGTGGTAAGTGTATCCCAAGCATCCCTAGCTGTTCTGCAAGAGCGTATGTGAGGAATAATGGCACGTTTGACAGACAAAGCTATCAATGCATGTGCTTGGGCATCTCTGCCATCCTAACAAATCTGCTCTGCAGTAGGTGCAACCAAAACAGCAGCACGAACAAGAATCTACACAATATCATCTTCGACACCATCTTCATCAGCTCTAGCACCTCCAGCACCTGTATTTGTAGTACCTGTAGTTGCAGGTGTAACAGGACGTCTTTCAACACCCTACACAATGTTCCACAGTCCTTTTGCAACCAGTACATGTCGCATCATATAAGCCCATAATGGGTAGTTGGTACCATCCAGCTTATCCTCAACAACCAACATACGGAATACATCACTGCTTTCAGCCATGGCCGGTGACTAAAATACCTTGATGCAGAAAATTGACTGTATCTCAAAAAGTTGAACAGAACTGCCCAGACGAGTTCTGCTAGGCCTGTAGCAGACTTCGAGACGCTTAAACTGGCGAACAGAAACTGGTATATACCTTTGGCACAAAAGGACGAAATAGCCTACACAAGCACTGCGATAGTGCGTTCGGAGGCCGAAACGAGCTCAGATCGCGATTTTGGCACCACACAGCGAAGTTGTTTTGATCTCGGAAACACCCTGAGTATGCTCACCAAATTTCGTGCGAATCTGAGACTGCAAACGGAGGAGTGTCGATGGCGCCCTAGAAGAAGCGACAACCTGCTCTGATACCAATTGTTGGAGTTAGATGTCTACGGAAGCACGCGAACAGCACAAGGAAGAAGAAGAAGCTTGGAGCATAACACACAAGACTGAATGTATTACTAGAGAATGTACAAAGATAAGTAGCCCATTAGGGCAATAGGCGTATATACAAGCCGGGGGAAAAAAACCTCCTAAAGAGGGAAAAAAATGCCCTGGCGGTCCTAGAGTGTTCACACACATCACTACCTAAATATATCAACAGGCTTGAGGGGGAGCTATTGGTACAGTTGGCAAGTCTTGATGCTTGAACAAATATCAAGGTTTACTTCATAAAGTCTTGAGTGAATACTCATAAGTCACATATGAACACCTCTTGTAAAAGCTATGAGTTTTAAAACTTGAGATAAATGTAAAAGTTAAGGATTGAGGGAATCTCGTGACACTACAAGATGCAAGTCACACCCAACTAATAGTTGGAATCAAATTAATCAAGATCCTAAAAGGTAGGATCACTTTTAGGTGGTGAATTCAAAATTCAAATTTATCTCACATCAATAAAAGCACATGACTTTTTAGTCTCGGATAGAACAGAGGGAAGAAGGACTCAGTGAGCTTCAATCTTGTGATTACACTAAGCCCACACATGTATGAGTAAGCCTACATGAGCTCCTTTGTATCATGCTTCATAAATATACACATTTGATTCAATTAGTGCAAGTTACTTCATGTCTACTATTATCTATTGCTAAGACTTCATTTCAGTGAATTTTTTTTGAGGAGTTCTCTACGTGTACTCATCCAATTGATGTGATTCAACTTTGTATGTGTAGCGTGGATCTCTAATTTTTAGATATCAATTTTCATGTCATTTTATTTAGTAGATCGTGAGATAAGTTCTCTGCAAGTCACTTATGTCAGCTCACAATCATCTTCCTAAAAAGTTGGGGCTACACCCCCACTTCTTCATATGATTTCTCTTCATGTACTCATCCTCAATTAGTGAAATAACTTCCTATTGCAAGATTAGGACTCCAGTTAGCTGTTTCTAAAAGATCGTGGATCAATTTTCATCAATGCATGAGCACTGAGTAAATATCTAAGAAGAACCAAGTCCATAAATAGCAAGTTTTTGGAATCCTTCAACCTTGAAAGTTATTTGTTTTGACATAACTATTTGAAGGTGATGCTCTAAGGTACATTATGGATCCAAATGCATATTTGGGATGCAAAAGGTGTCTACTAAGGTACTTTGAAGCTATATTGGTAGGTATACAACATGACTTGTGCAACACCACCTCATCTTTGGAGTGTATCCAACCATCTCATCATATTTTTGGTCCCTTTGTATGTACTTCTTCTTGGGATTCTAGCATGATGGTGTATTTGTGAGATTTCAAAAATTTCTAGTTGCTCAAAAGAGCTTGTTAATGTTGATTTTGAGCAGCTATTGATTGTGAATTACTAATGATGTTGTAACCTTGATGTCATTTGGATCTTTCAAACATGGGTTTCATAACTATCATGCCAAGTACTCGTGACCCATAATGAATGATGTGCAAGTGTGTTAGTGCATGGGTTGAAGGAAATATGTGCCATATACATGACCTTTTAATGGAGCCCTATGCATGCTTACTTGGGGAATGCATTGTAAGAAGTATGATGCAAAAACTCAAGTTTTGAGCTAAGCGATCAAGGGTATGTTGACGAAGAGGTTTCCTCATCTATAATGGTTATAGTGTTGCCAAAAGTATTGGATTCTTACCATGGTGAAAGGTTGATCGATGTTTATCTCTTTGTGTGTACTACCATCACGGTTGCTGACCATAAGCTTGTCTTTCTTGATGGATTTCCTTGTTGATGGTTCAATGATGTAATTCTTCGAGCGCATGGTCCTTTCCCTTCTCTTAAAAGAAAAAAGGATCAATTGTACAAAACAAGAAGAAAGAGGTTAGTATCAATAAAATAGTTTACATATGTCAAATGTATCTCATGTGCCTCAGATTCTCAATTGTGTCTATGCACAACCTTGTAATGCGGCCCTATATTGATGCTTACTATGGAAATGCATGGCCTCAATGGTGCAAAAGATGGGGTTATGCAAAGGGCACATGGTTTTCGCTTTCACACGTCAAGGCTTTTGATGTTACTTGCAAAAGTTGATAAAATCTTTGCTTGGAGGTGATCTCGAAATGATGCAATCAATCAATGGTTGAATGACAATTGATCATTCCTCCTTATAGGGACCCATTTTAGAAGAGTGTTTGGCCACGTACATATCACTTTTTGCCTCTTTATCTTTGGATGGTTTCTTAAATTTTGTATCCCTCATGATTGGCTCTTTTCTTCTATGGGGGCTACTGGTGCTTTTGGCTTCCTAACTCATACCCTTGTTGATTGTCTTCTTACTATTGCCAAAGAGGTGAGTTGATCTTCTTTTGATCTCTATGCTTGGTTTCGACTCTTGCCTCTCCTTGGCTTCTTTGTTGAAACTTTTCTCATGAGGGAGAGCATATGGTTTTGTGTATGTAAGAGTTCCTTGGTACCCACATGTGTAATCGCCCTTGTTGAGCTCTAACTTATTCCTTAGGCTCCCAAATTTGTCGAATACCTTGTGGTTGAGCTTGTCCTAGTTGCTTGGTTCTTCTTTTAGCATGGTTGAATTGTCTGGATGGAAATTGTTTGGGAAAAGCTGGTGGTTGCTTGCCTTTCATCACCCATATTTGTTTAGTCTTGAAATTTGGTTTCAGTTTTTTTTTTTGTGCATGAGGACTGAGGTTGTGTAGTAGCTTTTGTCACTGAGGTGGCCTACTTCTTGCCATTTTCTTGTAGTTGTCCTCCTCTGCTTTGCAAAATTGATTGTTCCAATTGTGATGTTGATACTTTTGGAAGGGGTTCTAACATTTGCATGAACTACCAATCAATATATGAGGAATGGTGCACATTGGACTCTATAGTGATTGCAAAGTGTAGGATAATGGATTCAAAAGGGTCCGTGCCTTCTGATTCAAATATTAGGCATTGCTTGTTATCCCATACCTAAAGAGATCGCTATCACATGTTTAAGTCGATTGCATGATTGTACAACTAATTCTGCCCTAATCTCATATGTTCTGTGATGTCCTCATCATGGAAAACTAGCAACCTTACTCTCAAAAGGACATCCTTTAAGAGGATAGGAATGTCCACCTTGCCAATACAAGGGGTTTTGATGCCTCATAAGCCTACTTAATAAGCTTCTAATGGCTTAAATTCCATGTTGAAGCTTTTACAACATGAGTACCTAATTGCACTAGTGGTAACTCTAGAATCGATCAGAGCTTTGATCGTCTTATTTGCAGTGTTGTGCTTGAGCTCAACCGTGATGAATGGTCACCTATCTATGATGCTAGGATGTGTACTCTTTTTGGTGCACATAGCATTGTGATATCTTGGGGCATTGGGATTGACATCTAGGCCTTGTCACCTTAACTTATTTTGTTTAATGTGCTCTTTAGCCTTTGCCTATGCTTCTTCTCTAACTCTTAACTCTTCTTCTTTTCACTTCTTAGCAGTGTTGAGTCTCATTAGCATATCCTATCTAAGAGGTTCTTGATATAGCTTGAATTGACATCCACTTATATAGTTTGGCAAGATGTCACCTTCTAGAGTGGCCAATTGAACCGCACCACTAGTGGAAATTCTATTAATGACCATGGGACCATATTCTCATTCTTCCAATTTATGGGAGTGTTGCTTTAGTGTATTAACTAATACTAGGCCTCCCTCTTTCAATCATTTGTCCTTGATGTGTGCATCGAAGTATGCATTTTGTCTTTTCTTTGTAGTGTAGATGCCTGCTATCACTTGTAGCTTGGTCTCTCCTATGCGTTCTATATCAAATAGCATAGAGGACAACTTGTGTCCATTCCACATCCTACTTTTAAATTTGGGATCAAGAAGTCTAATGGTAACAAAACATTTTTTTCAAAGACCATATGAAATGGGGTGGCATTGAGAGTAATTTTGTAGGCAACTCCGTAAGCCCAAAAAACATGATGAAGTTGATTACCCCAATCTGAGCATTTATTATTTACTAGCTTGTCCAATAAATTACATATGATCTTATTTGTGCTCTCGACTTGTCTATTTCCTTCTAGATGATAGGGAGCAAACTCCTTACGTATCACCAAGAATTCTTGGAGAATGTTTTCAATGACTTAGTTCAAGAAGTGCATATCTCTATCACTTACTAACTCTATTGGTAACTCGCATCTGGTGAACACGTTCTCGAATAATAACTTAGTCATTGTTTGAGCATCGTTCTTTATTGTGGCTTTAACTTCTACCCACTTTTTAAGGTAATTAGTGGCTAGAATAATGTACTTTGCATGGGTGTTCCTAGCTAGGGGGTTGAAGGGACCTATAAAGTCTATACCCAACTTTGCGTGTCCTCCCATCATTGGCCTTAAAGGCATCTTGTCTTTTTTTATTAGATATTGTGCACATTGGCATGTGTCACATCTCTTCACATAGGTGTGTTCATCCATATAAAGAGTGGGCCACCAAAGCCTTGAGAATATAATGGTCTTAATTACTCGGTAAGGCCCGAAGTGTCCACCTAAACATCGCTATGTGTAGTTTTTAAGATTGTCCAGTAGTTTGATTCATGAATTCACAGTCTTAAGTAACCATCTTTGTCTCTTCCATATAGGTTGTCTCCTACTAAGGATTAGTCCTATGCCTTCTGCTCCATGCTTCATTTTCTTGCTAGACTAGCCTTGTTGGGTAGTGTTCCCAATCTCATAAATTGTATAATGGAGCACTCCATTCTAGAATTAACAAAACATGATAAAGGGTAGCATACTCCATTGGGGGTATCTTCTGGCACACTAGACAATCCTTAATCTCCTCATGTATTTCTCTATCCATACTAGGCCAATACACTCCTAAACGTTTCAAATTATGCAATGTTCATTGTTTAGAATAGTGATTTCCTAGCAATCCTTCATGGGCTTGTTGCAACCAATTGCTATGTTCATCCTCCGCAATGCAACAAGCTAGTACACACTATGTATCTTGTTTTTACATACTTCCTACCAATATTTGATATTTTTGTAATTTTACAATTTCATCTTTGTTCATTTTCACATTCTTATTTGAGGGTGTGAAGGTTAGGATAGATACGAACTTATTTGCCCATTTAGGACCAATCGCTAAATCGAACAAATAAGCATTGGGAAGTTCATCAGACACTCCTTGCGATGAATCTCTTGAAGTGTTTCGAGAAAGGTGATCCATCCTGAGGTGGGTCCTACCTTTCCTAACAACCACTTCAAAGTCATATTGCATTAGCAAGAGGAAGCATCTTACTAAGCATCTTGTATTGCAAGGTTTATTGACCAAATATAATAAAGCTTGATGATCAATGAAAAACTTGAACTTGTTGGCCAATAGATAGTGTCTAAGCTTCTTCATGGAGTATACCATGCATAAGCCTTCTCTTTTGGTTGTTGTATAGTTTTTTTTCAGTTGTGTTTAGCTATCTACTAGCATATTCTATAGGCAAATCTAGATTTCCTTCACCTGTGGGTTGTGCCATCACACATCCTATTGCATAATTGGATGCATCTACATGGACATAGAATGGTTTATTCCAATCAAGAGTGTTCACTAATGGTGCTATGCACAAACATTTCTTCAACTCATTGAGGGAATTTTCTCATTCATTGTTCCACTCAAAAATTTTCAACAGATCATAAAGAGGTATAGCTATGATCACATACATGTGGATAAACATGTGGTAATAGCCACAATGGCCCATAAAGACTTGTGCCTCTTTAACATTCCTCAGCCTTGACAACTCTGCTATGGATCTTACCTTGTCCTCATCTATTGATATTCCATTCTTAGAAACAACATGACCTAAGATCTTACCTTGATGTACCATGAACACACACTTTTCTAGGTTCAGACAAATTTGATATTCTCTACACTTGTTGAAGATCTGTTTGAGATCTGGGATGTGGTGTCTTCAATCTTTGGAATGAGCACATAAACCATCCGCATTAACTTTTAAGATCTTTTGCAAGAATTCTTTGAAGACATGACACATGAGCCTCTCGAATGTTGTAGGTGCATTGGTGATACCAAATGGCATCACAAAAAATGCAAAGATTCCCCACTCTATGGTGAAAGCAATTTTGTGTTGATCTTCTAGGGTGATGGCTACTTTCTTGTAACCTCAAAATCCATCAAGGAAGCTATAAAGTTCCTTCCCTACAACATGATCCAATAAATGTTTGGTGATTGGAAGTGGATAGCTATCTCTGATCGTAGCGACATTAACATTTTTAAGGTTAATACACACCCATAACTTTCTGTTCTTCTTGGGCACCATTACAATGGGGGATACCCATTCAGTATGCTCAATGTCATAGATAAATCCAGCTTCAATCAATCGATCAATTTCTTCTTTCATTTTGGCTGCATATGTGTCATTATATGTGTAGGGCTTCTATTTGGTGGGCTTGGTGTCAGCCATCATGGGGATCCTATGAGAGCATATTTTTGGATCTACTCCCTTCAAGTCTCTATAGGTCCACACAAACACATCCCTATATTCCCTTGATAAAGTTACAAGCTCTACTTCTTCTTCTGCACTTAGGTCTTCTCTAATGTACGTACATCATTCTTTGTTCTTTTCAATCGTTACTACAATTTTTTTGGTGTTTTCTTTATTATCATATGCTTCTCCTATGATGGCCTCTCTCTTAGGCATTTGTACAAAAAAAATTTGGCCTTCAACTTCATATTTCTTGAAATTCTCAGGTAGTTCGAACAATGATTCCTCCTCTACTTATTTCACTACTTTTCTTTTCTTTTTCTTTTGACTACCTTCACTTTCACTCCTTGAATTTACACCTTAATGCTTGTGAGAGGTTCTTCTTCTTTTTGGGTAAATAATCCTACATTTTCTAGATAGTGCTCCTCTGAGTCAAAGCAACTATCCATCACAATGGACTCTAGATCATCGCCATCCTCTTCTTCTTCTATGACCTCATTAGAGTCACATACTTCTAACAAGGGTTCACACATGAACAAAGAGATATCATAACCCTCCTCATCACAATGAGGCATTCATTGTTCTTCATTGAAAACGATGTCCATGGTGGCTAAGATTTTTTCCCAACCATGAGGCTCGAATTCCTCATCTGGAAAGATCATGGGTGTGTAGGCTGGGGCTCTAATCGGTCTGGCTCCTTGAGAAGTTCCTTCTTCTCTTGCTTTTAGGTTTCTTTCCTCTTCCTTTGCAAGCTTGCACATCCACAAATGAGTATCTTCATGCATCCAAGATGGATAAGAAAGAACTTACATAATGCATAGAGATTGAATCTTTTTGCACATTGTGGGCAGGATTCCACTGTGGGGATGGTACATCTATGAAGGTATAATCCTTGAGATTGACCTTGGTTGTGACCCCTAAGTGCTTCAGGTTCAAGGAGTTGGTTCCCCAATCTTGTACTATTTGCAATCGCCATAGGAAGGGTCTTCCTAAGATCATTTCATAGATGTTATTTTTGTCAATTTCACATATAGAAAAGGTGTGTTCAAAGTCTATGCCACAAGTGGTTGGAGTTATCCCTTCTAGCAATCCTTGAGGTCTTTCAACATGGCCATCAGCCATTTGAGGCTTCATTCTAGTTGGTCTTAATTTGGGTTTGCCCCATTTCTTCCGCAAGGAGGTGGTCCCAATTGCAATACTAGCACCTAAATCTAAGATAGCTTTGGTTTTGTAATCTTGGTAGGTAATTGTAAGATAAGCATAACCTTCTTCACCCTCACTCATGTCTCCTATTTTGCCTAGAGGTATCTCTGGGACTTTTAGATTAAAGCCTACTTTTGACATACTGGAACCAAGTTTTGGAACTTGATTCGCCACATGTTCCCATAGCTTAGGTTTTACTTTGAGCATCTCCTCTAAGGTGAGATGACACTACACCTTAGTGTTCTTCATGACTTTAGTGTTTCTTGAAACCATTCGGTGTTCATTTCTTATCAATATTGTGGTATCTATTATATGAAGAGATTCACATTCCCATGGGCCTATGAATTGTGGCAACTCTTGTATAGAATTAGATTCAAAATCTAATATATTGTCTTCTTGTCGCTCTGCTTGGTGTCCATAAATAGATGTAATGTCTTAGGGAAATTGATCATGATGATCATCAATTTCAGGAATAGGAGGGGGATTTTCTCCTTGGCCCATTTCACTTCTTGTATTTCCTGCAAGAACTCTTGAGATTACTGTTGAATTGAAAGATGTAATCCAACATCTATGGAATTAGGAAGAAAAAATTTCGTTGGTGGTCAGCTTTCTCTTTCAAAAACGTGTTGAGCTTGTGTAGGTGAAGCAACATGCAGTTTGTTTACCAACTATTCTAGTCTTTCTAGTAAGCCTTGGAAATGCAAACCTAGTTTGATAGAATTTTTCTGATTGAACAATTGATTGGCCTTGAGCATAGCCTAAGCTATTTCTACCATTTTCATGTAATTTTTCATCCGTTCAATCTCTAAATTTGTGCTAGGGTAACTCTTGTCTAGGTCTATAGTTGTTGGCCCTTCTTGAAGTCAAGCCTAGTAGGCCTTGAACATCATGTCCGAGCCTTTTGGGGTTGGATCATCAAGTAAAGACCCTGGTTGGGTTTATTCACAATCAGTGGTGGGGTAGGATGAAGTGGAGTGGATGGATTTTTGGCATGCGAGGGGTTTTGAGATGCGTGATATCTACAATTTTTACTTTTCCTTCTCTCATGCTTTCTTCTAGTTTGAATAACTTTCTAGCCCACTTATGATTGGCCTTCTCCTTGGTATCCTTCCATGTCCTTGTTTTCCTCTTACTAGTCTCTCCTGATTCACTTGACTCTCATTGTTCAGTTGGTTTAGCTTGTTGTAACGCTTGTGCCATAGTGATTGCTTGTATAAGAGCCATGTTAAAGTTACTTGAGCTTGAATCAACCACTAAGCCTACCACATTAATTGGTGTAACCTTGGGCTTATTAGAGGGGTTCCTTGGAAAATCTCTCGGGAGATGTTCTTTGGTGCACTCAGAACAAAAGCCTTGTAATGTGATGGTATGTCCTTGTCCCAGAGCTGTTGGGTGGGGGCATTCATGAATGAAATGGTTGCCATGAAATCTAAAACATGTTCATCTAGGGGCTTTTGGTCTCATTTATCTTGATTCAAGCCAAGGGTTAGGATTCCTATACATGAAATTGGAGTATTGTGGCTCCCAATTTGTTCCATAGGTAGTGCCTCATTGGTGTCACTCTAGCGCAATGGTGAGTACCAACGTGAGGAGATCCACCTCATAAATGTCAATCCATAGAGATGTGAGAATTGGTATGATGACCATGAGCAAGTGAAGGAAAAAGTGCATGATTGAGAAGCACACAAGCATGCACACACAAATGATCACTCTATCTCTTTTGATAATTTTTCACTAGCTTTGGCCCTATCTAGACTTAGTGTCTAGCCTAGTTAAAAATTAGGTTCTTGGGCTTATTTGAAGGTTCAAATGAAGTCTAAAAATTATGAAAATTGGTACATAGATGCTTCTAATACTCTTGAAGCTTGAGGACTCCTTGGTTTGAACAAAATGGAGTTTCACAAAATGGTATGCACAATGGTTTTTAATGATCAAAATCACTATTTTTATAGGGATTTCTTTTGAAAATTTGACATATACTTCTTGGAGCTCCTTACATGCTTCCTCTTCTTGTGTATCTACTTCTCTGATGTGATCCCATGTTTTTTCCTTGGCCTTGAGTGCCAACACTCCCCCCTTTCGAGTCTATCATCCCTAATAGACCCTTGTTTGAGTGAGTGTTCCATGTAGTAGTTTGAGAGGTAGTGTCCATCATGTATCCACAAGAGTGCTTTGTTTTTGAGATGTAATGGGGTGGGTTGTCCTGTTCTTCATTTTTTCACTGCTAGCTTGTGCAAGTTTTAGTACCTTTGTATGTACTTCTTCCCTAGATTCCAACATGATGGCGTATTTGTGAACTTTCAAAAATTGCTAGGTGCTCAAAAGAGGTTGTCAATGTTGATTTAGAGCAGTTGTCGGCTGTGAATTGCTTCATAAGTACTAATGTTGTAACCTTGATGTCCTCTGGATCTTTCAAACATGGGTTTCATACTTTTCATGCCAAGTACTTGTAACCCATAATGAATGATGGGTAAGTGCATTAGTGCATGGGTTGATGAAAATGTGTGCCTTGTGCACGGACTTGTAATGTGGCCCTATGCATGCTGACTTAGGGGAATGCATTGTAAGAAGTATGGTGCAAAAAATTGGGCCTTGAGCTTAGCGCTCAAGGGTATGTTGATGAATAGGTTTCCTAATGTATCATTGTTATAGTGTTGCCAAAATAGGGGTCTTACCATGGTGAAAGTTCGGTTGATATTCATCTCTTCATTTTGCACTCCCATCACAATGATTGACCATTGGATTTTCTTTCATTGTTGATGGATGATCCTGTTGATGGTTCACTCATGAGATTCATTGAGCAAATGGTCCCACCCCTTCTCTCTTTTTTCCTCTTTTTTTTTGTTGAGGAACAACGGCACAAAACAAGAAGAAAGTGTTTAGTATCAATAAAATGGTTCACATATGTCAAATGTGCCTCATGTGCCTTGGATTCTCAATTGTATCTATGCATGACCTTGTAATGTGGCCCTATATTAATGCATATTGTGGAAATTCATGACCTGAATGGTGCAAAATATGGGGTTATGCAAACACATGGTTTTTGCACATTGAGGCTTCCAATGTTAGTTGCAAACATTAATACAATATTTATTTAGGGGTATCCATTGGATCTGGAAATGAGGCAAGCAAGTGATGGTTGAATGACATTGATCATTCCTCCTTGTAGAGATCTGTTGATGTATGAAACACCACAAGAAATGAATTAATGTGACACTAGAACACCTCTATGGTCATCATTAACTCATTGCCACTCCAAACTTTGAGAAATGATAGCCTAAAGTGAGAACTTTGCTTCTACAGGTTTTTCTAGTCACTGAAATGACATACCTTCAGTATTTTGCTAATTTCTCCTAGCTCAAGTATTATTTCTCCATGAAACATTATAGGCTAAAACTAGAAGAGTAGAGCTTTCCAACAAGCTATCATATGCATCAAACGGATCTCTAGAACTCAAGTTATGGCTCTCACAAGATGACCCTGTATGACCTTCCAAAACTGGAAATTTTACCTGTTTTAGTAAGAGCGCCTGTTTAAAATTAGAATTCGATGCCTAGCATCGACTTGCAACGAGAATTCGATGCCGGGCATCGACTTGGGATGTTTTTGGCCACTTTTCAGCAGGGATTCGATGCCGGGCATCGAGTTGCTCCAACAACATCATCTTTTCAAGAAGATTTGGCAGTAGATAAAAAATCAGGTATGAAGATAAGGACTTATCAAGTGAGATTCGATGCCAGGCATCGACTTCTCACATAAAACTCAACCTTTCAACATACATTCGATGCCACACATCGACTTGCTTGGAAAACTTCAACCTTTCAAATCATTACATAGAAGACAAACACTGGAGATGGAGGAAGAAGACTTATACACAGAACTTTAACTAGTTCTTGTCATAACTATGAAAACTCAGAAGCTTACAAGTGCTTTCTCGCTCAGAGAAGCCCGACTATACTCCGTCATAAAAAAATGAGTTCTTCTCACTTTCTCATTGTCTTCCTTCTTCTTCTCCTCACCGCGTCAGTTAATACTAACTAACTTATATAGATTTTCTCATTCCCGTGACTTTTAAAAAACTTCTAGAACTAAAGTGAACTAACTTTACAAGTATAATACATTTGTGAATTTGTCCCTTCACATAGGCATGGGGTTTTCTTCCTAAGACTTTGACCTTCAAATATATGTCTAATTAGTGATTGTTTCTCCAACAGCTCCCCCTCAATCACTAATTGACATTCCCGGTTTCTTCATATCTTCTTCTTTTCTTTTACTCCTGCCATGCTTTTGAATCTGCTGGTCTTCACACCATCCAAGCTCTTTGTCATTATGTCTACTAACTGATCTTTAGTAGAAATGTACTCCACTTCAATCTCCTTCTCCATTACCTTTTCTATGAGAAAATGATATTGTATCTCTATGTGCTTTGTCCTTGCATGAAATACTGGATTTGCTGCAAGATAAAGTGAACTCATATTATCTCCATGTATTGTAGGTGTACCTTGATCAATGCCTAAGCTCTTGAACAATGTCTGCATCCATATGACTTCCTTAGCTGCTTCCACAAGTCCTTTGTACTCTGCTTCAGTTGAAGATAATGCTACTGTATGTTGTTTCTTTGAACACCAACTTACAAGCTTATCACCAATGTATATCATGTAACCATGAGTTGATCTTCTGTCATCCTGGTTACCTGCCCAATCTGAATCACTATAGGCTCTCAACTTCAAATCTGATGTAAAAGGATAATATAATCCTTCCTTTATAGTTCCTTTGATATATCTGAGAACTCTTTGACCTGCAATCCAATGTGGGTCCTTTGGACAATGCATGAATTGTGACAAAACTCCCACTGCATAACTAAGATCAGGTCTTGTTAGTGTAGCATAAATCAAACTACCCACAAGAGATTGATACTTCCTCATATCTTTGTATTCTGCACCATCATATTTACTGAGCTTGTGATTAACTTCAAGTGGGGTTGAAGCTTCTCTGCAATTTTCCATATCAAACTTCTTCAACAAGTTCAGAAGATACCTTTCTTGTGACACATATATGCCATGATCTGTATAAGTGACTTCCATTCCAAGAAAGTATGACAACTTTCCTAGATCACTGATCTTGAATTCTTTCTCAAGTAATCTCTTTACCTCCTTGATTCCTTCATCTGAAGTACATGTGATTATAATGTCATCTACATAAATACAAATTTAGATTGTACCTTCCTCTGTTCTTCTGATAAGTAGACTTGGGTCTACTTTTGAACTTTGATATCCAAGATCATTGAGATACTTCACCAGTCTATAGTTCCAAGCTCTTGGAGCTTGCTTCAATCCATACAATGCTCTTCTCAACCTGCAAATAAAATTTGGATACCTGGAATCTATAAACCCTTGAGGTTGTTCCATGTATACCTCATCTGATATGTATCCATTCAAGAATGCATTTTTTATATCCAATTGACTTAGAGTCCATCCTTTTGAAGCTGCAATAGCAATGATTGTCCTTATAGTTGACATCTTAGCTACAGGACTGAATGTCTCATCATAATCTATGCCATAGGTCTGGGCATAGCCTTTCACCACCAATCTAGCTTTGTATCTGGCTATACTTACATCTGCAAGCTTCTTCACTTTATAAACCCATTTATTTCCAATTACTTTCTTACCATTTGGTTTAGGAACAAGTTCCCATGTCTTGTTCTCCTCCAGTGCATTGAACTCTTCCTTCATTGCTTCTTCCCATTGCTTCTTACCTTTAGCTTCATCATAGTTCTGAGGTTCTTCATCATCTTTGACCATATATGCATAGTTCTTCTGAGTTATGTAAGAAGTATCATAAGAATACCTTTCTGGTTGTCTTCTAGTCCTGCTTGACCTTCTTGGTTCACATTCTTCATATGCGTCTGGATACACTTCTTCATCAAATATAGGAGCTTCTTCATTCCTTCTTGTTAATCCACTTCTGGATGTACTTGCTTGCATATAGTCTTCATCTCTATTTACCTGCACAATTGATTTTCCTTTCTCACATCTTCTTACCTCTTCTTCAAATTCTTCAGTTGTATGACTTTGATCTGCATACCAACTTTTCTGTTCATCAAATGTAACATCTCTAGAAACAATAAATTGTTTGGTTAGAGGATTCCACAATCTGTAACCCATCTGCTTTTCATCATAACCAATGAACACATATTTTTCTGCCTTTGGTTCAAGTTTATGCCTAAGCTGTGATGGCACATAAGCATATGCAATTGATCCAAACACTCTACAATGATCTATTGTTGGTTTCTTACCCCACCAAGCTTCATATGGAGTCATACCATTGAGAGATGTACATGGTAATCTATTCACAAGATATGTAGCTGTATTTACAGCTTCAGCCCAAAGATAATTTGGACAATTCTTCTCCTTTAGCATAGCTCTAGCAAACTCAACCAAAGTCCTGTTCCTTCTTTCTGCTACACCATTTTGTTGTGGTGTATACCTGCAAGTTATTTCTCTCTTAATACTTGCATTCCAAAGATAATCATTGAACTCTTGGGAGAAATATTCTCCCCCTCCATCAGACCTCAATCTTTTAAGCTTTTGACCTGTGACTCTCTCTGCATATGCATGAAAATGCTTGAAAGCTCCAAACACTTCTGATCTTTCCTTCAAAACATATAATGTTATCCATCTTGTAGCATCATCAATAAAAAGAACATAGTACCTTGAGCCAGTGATAGATCCTTCTTTTGTTGGTCCCCATACATCTGTATGAATGAGCTCAAGTACTCCATCATGTTTGAATCCTTTCTTTTGAAATGGTAACCTGTGTGCTTTTCCCATTTGACATGCTTCACATTTATAAACCATATGTTGACTTTGCACATTTGGTAATCCTAGTATAGACTGATTAGCAACCATAGCTTTAATTCCACTTTCATTGAAATGACCTAATCTCTTATGCCAGAGATCAAGTTCTGTAATCACTGCTTCACCATGTGTGAGCAAAGCTTGACCAATGTTCCCTTGCACTCTTAAAGTAAAGAGTCTACCTTCTTTCTTACCAGAGACAATCTGATTATATCCATTCTCTGGATCTTCAACAAATACTCCTTCATTTGTAAACCTAACTTGAAAACCTTTTTCAACTATCTGTCCCACACTAATCAAGTTTTTAGGTATTGTAGGAACATACAAAACATTGGTTAGCAAATCTGCTCCACTCTTGCATTTCACTTTTCCAATTGAATGTACACTATGTCTTGTATTATCACCTGTTTGAACTGTATGACTAGAAATGCCTTTTTCCAATTTTGACATCAATTCTATGTTTCCTGACAAATGATTAGAACATCCAGAGTCAATGTAAAATACCTTTAGATCTTCCTTATCTGATGTGTTGATTGAGTTCATCATCAATGATGTATGACTTTCATTCTGTGTGTCATTTGCATAGTTGTAGCAGGTGGTGTTGTAGGATTGATTCTGTCCCCAACTTCTTCCTCCACCTCTACCATAGCCTCCTCTTTGACTTTGTCTACCTCTTTGAAAATTGCTTTGATATCTTCCACCTCGGCCTCTGCTATTGTTGTTTTGATTCTGGTTTGATCCTTGTTGGTTGTGCCAACAGTCATGAGCCAAATGATTACTCAATCCACAGATCCAGCAAGCCTTCTTGTTGTTATTTTGATTACCTCTTCCTCTTCCAAAACCTCTTGCTCTTCCTCTGCCAGTGCCTTTACCTATTGCATAATAAGCTTGAGAACTAAAATCCTCTTCATCCTTTGCTTTACCTTTATCTCCTTTCTTCTTGTTCTTCATGTACATTGCAGAACTTTGTCCTTTATCTCCATCTCCCTTCAAGTCTTGCTCATATGTGAGCATCAAACCAAGTAACTGATTCAAATCTGGAACATAATGATTTAATGAAAGTTATGTTGATAAGACAAAAGGTTTCCACCTTTCATCTCCTCTCAAACCTGCAAGTAGTTGAGCAATCAATCTGTGATCTTCAACATCTTCATCTATGGATCCAAGACTATCTGCAAGATCCTTCATCTTAGTGACATAATCACTAATACTTTGACTTGGCTTCTTCTTGAATGTTGTAAACTCTGACCATAGACTTGCTTTCCTTGCTTTAGTAGTACTTTGGAAATGATACTCCAATGCATTCCATATATCTTCAGATGATTCCAATCCTCTGATGTGTGGTAGCAAATGATAAGAGATTGTGTTGTAGATGTAGGCTTTTGCACTTGCATCCTTCTTCTGCCAATGCTTTAAAGCATCAAGTTCCTCTTTCTTTGGTCGGCTTTCATCTTCAAATACTGGCTTCTCTTCTTCACCTGTTACATATACCATGAGACCCTTACTCATAAGTAAGGCTTCCATTCTCATTACCCATGCGGGGTAATTATCTATGTTCAGTTTGTCAATGGAGATATGATCTGCCATAGTTCTTTCCTTGTGCTGCAACCTGTGAGCTTAAAGGATAAAGGATAATACCTTTTGAAGTTCTTTGTGTATGAGGATACTTTTGAAGTAACCTTTTGATGCCTTGTGTCTTCAACTGCTTCACCTTTCAAACTTTAATGGAAAACTTTACAAAACTTCTCGTACCTTTGTCGTCTTCTGCTCTCGAGAATCTTTCTGCTCTGATACCACTTGTTGATGTATGAAACACCACAAGAAATGAATTAATGTGACACTAGAACACCTCTATGGTCATCATTAACTCATTGCCAGACCAAACTTTGAGAAATGATAGCCTAAAGTGAGAACTTTGCTTCTACAGATTTTTCTAGTCACTGAAATGACATACCTTCAGTATTTTGCTAATTTCTCCTAGCTCAAGTATTATTTCTCCATGAAACTTTATAGGCTAAAACTAGAAGAGTAGAGCTTTCCAACAAGCTATCATATGCATCAAATGGATCTCTAGAACTCAAGTTATGGCTCTCACAAGATGACCCTGTATGACCTTCCAAACTTGAAATTTTACCTGTTTTAGTAAGAGCGCCTGTTTAAAATTAGAATTCGATGCCTAGCATCGACTTGCAACGAGAATTCGATGCCGGACATCGACTTGGGATGTTTTTGGCCAATTTTCAGCACGGATTCAATGCCGGGCATCGAGTTGCTCCAACAACATCATCTTTTCAAGAAGATTTGGCAGTAGATAAAAAATCATATATGAAGATAAGAACTTATCAAGTGAGATTCGATGCCAGGCATCGACTTCTCACATAAAACTCAACCTTTCAACATACATTCGATGCCACGCATCGACTTGCTTGGAAAACTTCAACCTTTCAAATCATTACACAGAAGACAAACACTGGAGATGGAGGAAGAAGACTTATACACAAAACTTTAACTAGTTCTTGTCATAACTATGAAAACTCAGAAGCTTACAAGTGCTTTCTCGCTCAGAGAAGCCCGACTATACTCAGTCATAAAAAATGAGTTCTTCTCACTTTCTCATTGTCTTCCTTCTTCTTCTCCTCACCGCGTCAGTTAATACTAACTAACTTATATAGATTTTCTCATTCCCGTGACTTTTAAAAAACTTCTAGAACTAAAGTGAACTAACTTTACAAGTATAATACATTTGTGAATTTGTCCCTTCACATAGGCATGGGGTTTTCTTCCTAAGACTTTGACCTTCAAATATATGTCTAATTAGTGATTGTTTCTCCAACAAGATCTATTTTAGAACAATGTTTGGCCCTATACAGATCACTTTTGGCATCTTCACCTTTGGGGAGTTTCTTAAATTTTGTATCCCTTGTGGTTGGCTCTTTGATTCTATGGGGGCTACTGGTGCTTTTGGTTTTTGAACTCATACCCTTGATGATTTTCTTCTTACTATTGCCAAAGAGGTAAATTGATCTTCTTTGGATCTCTCTGTTTGGTGCTGACCCTTACCTCTTCTTGGCTTCTTTGTTGAGAATTTTCTCGTAAGGGAGAGCATAGGATTTTGTGCATGTAAGGTTTCCTTGAATACCCACATGTGTGTTGATATATTTAGATAGTGATGTGTGTGAACACTCTAGGACTTCCGGGGCACTTTTTTCCCTCTTCAAGAGGTTTTTTCCCCCGGCTTGTATATATGCCCATTGCCCTAATGGGTTACTTATCTTTGTACATTCTAGTGGTAATACATTCAAGATTGTGTGTTGTGGTCCAAGCTTCTTCTTCTTCCTTGTGTTGTTTGCGTGCTTCCGTAGACATCCAACTCCAACAATTGGTATCAGAGCAGATGGCTGCTTCATCTAGGGCATTGTCGACACCCATCTGGTCACACTCTCAGAATCGCACAAAATTTGCTATGCGTACTTAGGGTGATTAGGAGATCAAAACATCTTCACTCTATGGTGCCAAAATCGCAATCTAAGCTCGTTTGGGCCTCCGAGTGCACTATCAAAATGCTTGTGTATGCTATTTTGTCTTTTTGTGCCAAAGATATATACAAGTTTTGGTTTGCCAATATAAAGATCTCAAAGTCTACTACATGTTTAGAAGAACTCGTCAGGGTACTTTTGTTCAACTTTTTTTAGATACAATCATTTTTCTGCATCACGGTATTTTAGTCAGTGGCCATGGTTGAAAGCAGAAATGTATTTTGTATGTTGGCTCTTGAGGATAAGTTGGATGATACCAATTACCGATTGGGGCTTATATGATGCGACATGTATTGGTTGCAAAAGGACTATGGACATTGTGCAGGGTGTTAAAAAAATCCTATTATACCTGCAAATACAGGTACTACAGCTGATGCAGATGGCATTGAAGATGCTGATATTCTTCAGATTCCTGTTCATGCTACGGTTTCTGCTACACCTACCATAGAGAAAATTTGTTGGGATGGCAGAGATGCTTAGGCACATGCATTGATAGCCTTGTATGTCAAACGTGCCATTATTCCTCACATTCACACTTGTAGAACAACTAAGGATGTTTGGGATACACTTACCACATTGTACTAGGCTAGGAATGAGGCTCGTGTTGCTTACCTCCGAAAACAGTTGGAGAGTGAACATATGAATGAAGGTGATTTTATGGACATTTTTCTAACAAAGGTCAAAGACTTGAAGGAACAATTGATTTTTGCTGATGAAGTTATACCAGATACTCACTTGTGCAGACCGTTCCGAATGGTCTTCCTGATTCATATCAAAGTTTTGCTTCTACTCTTTGTTTCATGATGAAAGGCAATCCAAATGCCTTGTCATTTGAGGATGTAGTTTATTTTCTATTGCAAGAAGATCAGTCCAGGCAAAACAGGTCTATTATGCATGTTGTAAATCAAGCTTTCCTCGCTAGTCAGAAGGGCAAAGGTAAATGGAGCTCATCTACTAGTAAGCAGAAATCTGCAAATGCTGCACATTTGAAGAAGGAAGACAAAGATGAGAAGAAATCAGAAAAGGAGAAATTGTTTTGCAAATACTGTAAAGCAAATGATCATGTCATTAAGAGATATCCAAAACTGGTTGCTAAAGAGGCAAAGAAAAAGGAGGCTAGAATGGTCATTGCAAAGGCCTCTACACCGAAAACAAATTCTGCTAATCTTGTGCAGAATGAAGAATGGGCATTTACTACTGTTTGCAATTTTGACCCATCTTCTCATGAGCAGTCTATGTCTGCAGTAGACTCAGATGTTTGGTATTTTGATAGTGGGGCAACCAAACATATTACCTTGCAACACAGTTTCTTTACTTCACTCGAGCCTGCCCCTATAGGGAATACTATCACATGCCCCAACAACTCCTCTTATCCTGTCATGGGAGTTGGTAAGATCATTTTGACTACTAATGATGGTAGTTCTTTCACTTTGTCAGATGTTTTATTTGTGCCAGGGACCAAGAAGAATCTATTATGAGTTTTGGCTTAGCCAAGATTGGCTTGGTTGTGAAATTTGTTGATCACAAGTGTAAAGTTCATGATCTGTCAACGTGATTATTTCTTCTAGCATTTTATGTTGTGGGTTGTATAAGCTCATAGACTATGAAAGATTTGTGAATGATTCAACATGTGCAGTCCATGATTCCCAGGCTATGTCAAATGCAAAGCTTTGGTCATCTGAATTTCGCTAGTTTGCTACACCTGCAGAAATCTAAAATGATGTCCTCTTTTCCCAAAGTTGAGGCACATGGTAGACATGTATGTGAAGGCTATATTTTGGGAGAAATGCAACGTTCCTCCTCAAAAGATGGTTTAGTTTGGGCTATTCAAAAATTGTAGCTTGTTCATAGTGATGTTTGTGGTCCTATGCAGGCACCTTCTTTTGGGAACTATCTTTACTTCATGAATTTCATCGATGATTTTCCAAGGCATGCATCGGTATATCCATTGAAGGCAAATTTTGAAGTGTTCATGTGCTTCCAATAGTTTTTGGTTTTGGTTGAAAATCTGTCAACTGTAAAATGGGCACCCTCTGTTCTAATTGACGGGAAGAATATATGTCTTCTGACTTTAATGCATTTCTGGCTGAACATGGGATAAAACATCAGTTTACAGTGTCATATACACCTCAACAAAATGGAGTTGCTGAACGGAAGAACAGGTCACTCATGGAGATGGCAAGGTGTATGGTCAAGAGTCAGGCTTTACCACATAGTTTTTGGCTTGAGGTTGTCATGTGTGTAGCATATGTACTTAATCAATGTTCCACTAAAGCACTGCAATCTATCACTGCATATGAGGTTTGGCATGGTCGCAAGCCATCGGGTGCTTATTTGTGTGTTTTTGGTTGTCTGGCATATGCATTAGTGCTTGAACAACATCACAACAAACTGGATGATAAAGTAGTAAAATGTATTTTTGTTGGGTACTTACTTTCATTGACTAATTGCATCTTTACCAAATTCCTCTAGACTAATGGGATTGGTTGAGCTCATGAGATGTACACTCTCCACCACTACCAAAATGTAGGGCCACACTATCCACAACTACCAAAATGTAGTTCCCTTTTTAATTTCTACACAACAAACCGTCTCTTGAATGTTGGAAATGTCTCATAATTTGGACCTATAGAAAATACTCAAAATTTTTGGCAGCATCATCAATGAAAGTGAGAAAATAGAAAACTCCACGTAGTGATCTAGTGGGAATAGGATCGATCATACACATTTTCATGAATGAGATCCCACACATGAAAGGAAGAGTGAACGTGTTTTGTGCACATTTCTAGTTTTTCTTCTATATTGGCAGTGCTTAAAAGATGTTAAATAAAAAAAATGAGAACATAGGTAAGTAGCAAAAATGTTAAAGAGATCCCATTGCACCACAAGACATATGGCCATAGACTACTCAAGATAAACTAAGAAGTGAGCCAACTTTATTGCCCTTATAAGAAACCATGTTACCTTTGGATCAACAAAAAGAATAAGCATCGAAAACCACTCTGTATCCAATGTTATCAAGATGAGCAACTCGAATCAGATTATATGAAAGTTTAAAAGCATGACCAAAACTATTCATGGTAAAGTTTGAGCCATCTTCAAATTAAACAAGAATATCTCTAACTACAATCACATGACATTGGTAAGTGTCTCCAAACTTGACTATTCCAAGAGATTTTTGCTTCATAATATGGAAAAAATCTGTATATGTAAAAAGGACAATAGAAAATAAAAAATACAAATACAAAAAAATATAAAAACGTGAAAAATAAAAGAAAAATATAAATATATGCAAAACGTATAAATAAACATAAATAACAACAACTTATCTGTTTTGATTCAACCTTTTGAGAGTGATCTTCCAAGGTACATAGGGTGTCTAATACATAAATAACAACAACTTATCTGTTTTGATTCAACCTTTTGAGGTGTATGAACATAAATAACAACAACTTATCTGTTTTGATTCAACCTTTTGAGAGTGATCTTCCAAGGTACATAGGGTGTCTAATACATCCTTTGGCAAGTTAGAAGGGCCCACCACATACCTCTGGAGACCATTTGTCTGGTGTAGTGCAACGTTTTTGCAGCACCGCTTCATCTTCATCAACAACAAATCCATCTCTTCACAGTGGTATCAGAGCAAGGTTGGAAAACATGGCAGATGGATTTCCTTCATCAATTGACAAACTGGATAGAGGTAACTACTCAGCCTGGTCATTAAGGATGGAAGCTTGTCTTCAAGGAAAGAATTTATATGGTTATATAATTGGAGATGAAGTTATGCTAGGTTTCAGGAACGAAAGTCAACCAACACAAGAAGAGCAAGAAAGATTGAGCACATGGTGCTCCAAGGATGCACTTGCAAGGTCTTATTTCCTCAACTCTATCTTAGATTGTTTTCTGCCTCACATTAGAAGTTGTAAAACATCTCAAGAATTGTGGAATGCACTTGAAGTCTTCTTCTCTTCAATTAACAAAGGCCAGGAAGCATCAACTATGGCTAAAATTCACAAGTCTCAAGAAAGCTCCCAAAAAAAAATGTGACTGATTTTTTCACAAAGCTCAAGGACATAGCAGATCAATTGCCAAGCATTGGAGAGCATTCTATGGATCTATACATGGATATGCATGTACCAAATTTCAACACAGTCATAGGACAACTAGTTACTAAAGAGGCCAAGCTTATCAAGAATGGAGAAAGCTCCAAAGGTAATCAATCTTCAGCTTTGTATACTAATAAAAGCAAGTCCAAAGAAAAAAAAGGAAGAGGAAAGAAAGTGGATGATGAAGAAGGTACACATCAAGCTAAATATGCAATTAGAGGAAGACATGGTAGAGGTAGAGGCAGAGGAGGAAGACAAAGCAGGGGGAGATCCCAAGACTCTAATTCATGCTCTATTTGTGGATTAACTAATCATACAATTGAAAATTGCTTTAGGAATTCTAGGAATCAAAGAGACAGAGGCTACAAAAGAGGAATTTATGGCTACTCAAGAGGAAGGCTCAACCATTACCATGGCAACCACAAAAATTACAACCATTCAAACTATCAAGGATGCAATAGGGGAGAAGAGATTTCAATAACTACACAGAAGACTCAAATCAAGAGGACTCATTGCTAATCATGAATATGGCCATGCCACAAGGTAAATTTGATGAGCATGTTTTCTACATAGATTCAGGTTGTTCAAATCATGTGGCAGGAAATGTGGCCCTCCTATCAGATTTAGAAGTTCCAAGGAACAAGCATGAGGTACAAAAAAGAGATGATACAAGACACCTTGTGGAGAAAATAGGAAATGCCAAAGCACCTGATGGAAACATCAACTTACTCAGTAAGGTACTCTATGTCCCTACCATTACAAAGAATTTGATAAGTGTTGGGCAGATCGTAGAGAAAGGGTTGCAAGTCAGGTTCACAAAAGCAGGAGCATTTGTTGAAGATCCAAGTCAAGGATTCAAGAGAATTGCAAAAGATGAAAAGACAGGTAGATTGTTCACATTTGAATTACAAGACACTAGGAACATTGCTCTCTTTAACTATGGTAGTCAGACACTCACAGAATTGGAAGTATGGCACAAAAGGTTAGCACATATTGGTAAAAGATCATTAAAGAAAATTTTCAAGGACCAAAGTGTAATTGGACTCCCTAACTTGTCAAAACAACACGTGATTTATAAGTGTAGTGCATGTCAATTTGGAAAGTCTCATAGGTTACCATTCATGAAGAAAGGATATATGCATGGAGATCTCTTGGAGTTGGTTCATACAGATGTATGGGGACCTAGCATGGATGCTTCAATATCTCAATCAAGGTATTATGTCTCCTTCATTTATGATTGCAGTAGGTGGACTATATTATACTTTATGAAACACAAAGATGAAGTCTTTTCATGCTTCAAAAGATATTTGGCTCTTATGGAGAATCAAATAGGCAAAACACTAAAAAGGTGAAGGTCAGATGGAGGGGGAGAGTGCTTCTCCCATGAATTTGACTCCTTTCTTCAAGAAAGAGGAATAAAAATAGATATCACTACAAGGTACACTCCTGAGAAAAAGGGAGTGGCAGAAAGAAGGAATATGACAATTGTTGAAGTTGCAAGGTCTATGCTAAATGAGAAGCACTTACCTAATTACTTATGGGTTGAGGTTGTATCCACAACCACGTATTTGATTAACAGGTTTCCTTCAAAATCACTAGATGGCATGACACCATATGAGGCTTGGAATGGAAGAAGACCAAGCTTGGATCATTGTAAGATTTTTGGATGTGTTGCTTTTGCTCATGTTCCTTCACAGGTTAGACGCAAGATGGATCCCAAAGCAAAAAGGTGTGTATTCATTGGATATGACAACAATCAAAAGGGCTACAAATTATACAACCCAACAACCAAAGGATTCTTGGAGTAGAGATGTAGTATTTGATGAGAATAGTTCTTGGTATGAGGATTCATGTAGAAAGCTCAACCTACCTTATGATCTTGAAGAAGATTTTCCAAAACTTGTTAAGGATAATTCTTCTAAAGTTGAAGAGCAGGATACCTCAGAAGATGATGAAGAAACACAGTATGAAACAATCAAAATGTGGAAGTCTAAAGGTAAAGCAAAAATGCAGGAACTTGGACAAGAGGCAGAATCATCACATCATGGCCTAAGAAGGTCCACGAGGGAGAAAAGAAAGCCAGAAAGGTATGGATTTGATACTTCTGTAGTCTTTAAACATTCAATCTATCTAGCACAAGACATAAATCAAGAGGAACCTTAAACATTTGAGGAAGCAAAGAAGAAATCAGAATGGAGGCATGCAATGGAAGAAGAAATTGAAGCTCTTGAGGAGAATAACACTTGGGAGTTGGTTCCCAAGTCTCCATCAATGAAAGTGATAGGCTCAAGGTGGATCTACAAATTGAAGAAGAACTCAGATGGCTCCATTAATAGGTATAATTCAAGGCTTGTGGCAAAAGCCTTTGCACAAACTCAGGGAATTGATTATGAGGAGACCTTCACTTCTGTGGCAAAGATGCCTACTATTACGGTTTTGCTTAGTATTGCCTCTTCCAAGAATTGGAAGATACTTCAATTGCATGTAAAAAATGCATTTCTTAATGGATGGTATATATGGCACTACCACCTGGTTTTGAGAATCACATATATCTTGATTATGTGTGTAAACTTAATAAAGCTTTATATGGACTCAAACAAGCCCTAAGGACTTCGAATCAGAGGCTTGTCTCATTCTTGCAGGACAAATGATTTCAACATAACAAGGCAGATCCATCACTATTTATAAAAAGGAGCAATTCTGAAGTCATCTATTCATCTATTTGTGTGTGTATGTAGATGATATTATACTTACAAGAAATGATACAGATGGCATGAAAGAATCAAAGAATAGATGAGAGAAGAATTCAAGATAAGTGATTTGGGTTCACTTATCTACTTCCTAGGATTGGAAGTTGTCTACAAAGATCATGGTTTGTTTCTTACTCAAAGAAAGTACATTAAAGACATGTTGGCAAAATTCAAGATGCAAGATTGCAGGATTGCACGTACTCCAATGGAGGTTAATCAGAAATTGAGCTCACATGAAGGTGAAATCATAGAATATGTGACAGGTTATCAAAGCCTTGTGGGTAGTTTGAACTATGCCACATTGACAAGGGTTGATATGTGTTATAGTGTGAGTGTGCTAAGTCAATTTATGCACACACCCAGGAAACCTCACATGGAGGCTGCCAAGAGGATACTTAGATATCTCAAAGGGACCATGAATGAGGGGCTATATTACCCTTATGTATCAGATTTAAGTTTGAAATTGTTCTCTGATGGGCTGGCTCCAAGGAAGATAGAAGGACCACCTGAGGTTATCTTACCTTTGTAGGTTCAAAACTTGTTTCATGGTCATCCAAGAAGCAACCCACAATTGCTTTCTCTTCTACTAAATCTGAATATAGAGGTCTTGCCATAGCTACTCAAGAAGCTATGTGGATGAAGACACTATTCACAGATCTTGGTTTGGAGATTGGAACTCCAAATATTTTTGGTGACAATATGAGCTCTATTCACTTAGCTGCTAATCCAATTTTTCATGCAAGGACTAAACATATTGAAGTTCATTATCACTATGTAAGAGAGAAGATTGTGAGCAAGGAGATTCAAATATCATATGCATATATTCTAACCAAAGCATTGGATGGTACAAAGCTTTGCAAATTCAAAGCCATGATTGGTTTGCAGGTAATCTTGGAACATTGAAGACCTCAAGCATACTTGGCTTGAGGGGGAGCTGTTGGAGAAAGTCTATGATAAGCCTAAGTATTGGCTTGAGTCTCACAAAGTGATAGAAAAAGCCTCAAAGTGAAGACAATGTAAAGTTCACTTGTGAACTGCCTCTTGTAACTTTTGAAGTCTTTACTTGATGTAAAAGTGAAAGCATCTAAAGTGGTTGAGTCCACTTGATCAAAAAGTGAAAGAAACGCCACAAATTCATGATTGAAGGTAGTTCAAGAATCAAATCAATCACTAATAGAATGGAGAGTGATTGTAGAAAGTTAGGCTCCCAAGATCAACTATAAATACATGGCAATTTTAGTCGTGGTCAAGAGAAGGCCTCCATGAGCTGAGCTTTATGCCATATCAAGGTGTGGTTTCAAGGCACACATATGTATCAGTATGTTCATTTATTTTACAATCAATATACTTTCATTTTCATGATCATTTGAGTTCATATTTTCATGTTCTTATGAAGTGTATTGTTCACTACCATATCTCTCACTTTTCTCAATCAGATTGCAGAGATGGTTACTCTGAGCTTGCTGCATCCTTTTCAGTGATTTCACTTGTTATCTATTTATGTCTATTGAATGGTCACAAAGTTTCATTGGAATTGGATGTTTCAGTCGTGAGCTATGAGCATTTGAAGTCAACTGAGTCACTTCATTTTCTACTTCTCTGTCAGCACTCTCTCATAACAATCATTTTGTTAGAGTTTTTTCTGAGTGTATACTTCTCCAATTTCCATGATTCAAAGCTTTCTAGAATCCTCATATTGTCTAGTATATGTTTACAAAATTTCATAAGCATTGGATTCCTGAGTCTTGAGATATTGGCATTTCCCTGCTCACGAGTCTGAGTATTGTTACAACCTGGGAAAATCGCAGTCATGCTACCACTTGCTAAACATCTTTCTCCTTGCGTAGTCCATCATTTTTGTTGAAATAAATCTTTATTGTTAGCTTACTAAGCTAGTAAGAGCTCCCCAAAAGGAATTAAGTTAATTGCTACTGTGGCCAGAGAATTGATCAAAACTCTGGACATGTGTATGAACATAAATAGCAAGTTTTTGGCTCTTGAATCTACTCCAACTTATCTATTTTGATTCAACTTTTTGAGAGTGATCTTTGAAGGTACATAGGGTGTCTAATACATCTTTTGGCAAGCTAAAAGGACCCACCAGATATCTCTAGAGACCAATTTGCTGGTGTAATGCAAAATTTTTGCAGCACAACTTCATCTTCATCAACTACAAATCCATCTCCTCACATTATATAAGTCATCAAACCCTCTCACACATATAAGCATACATTTGAGAGACCCCCTCTACTTTTTCATCAAAAAACCTGTCCAATTTTTAGTTGCAAGGAACTTTGAAAGGAAAAATTTGGCCTCTTTTAGAAAAATTTGTCTTGGTGCTCTAATAAAATATATCTAAAATATAATAGATATGCTAGGATCACCCTCCTACTTAATTTATCTTAATGCTTTAAGAGAATTTTCATAAAGATAAATGCATACCTACGAACACCCTCTTTTTAGAATTTTTGAAATTATTATATATATATATATATATATATATATATATATATATATATATATATATATATTGGAAGTAATACGCCCTTATGAATATGGTTCTTGATTTAAGACGCATTAAATTTGGTTTATTCCCTCGATTTTTCAATATCTCTCTACACCACCTCTCTTGCAATAAATGAGGATGTCATTTCTTTTATACATGTTTTCTTGGACAGATTATTTATGTGCGTATATTTTGATTGTCTTTAAGTAAAAGAAGAAGTTTGTGGAGTTTTCATCATTATTTTTTTTAAAACCACCTACAATTATATCAACAAAATAGAGAATACAAGAAAAAAGAAGGTGAGAGACCTTGTCACCCTGCTTTGCCTTGGCTCCTATTTACAATAGTTCACTACTAATGATGATAAATAACACATTACTCCAGTGGTGGAGATACATGTTGTTGAGAGCAGTATGGGCACCCAAGGACTGAGGAGACAAGGAAGCCAGCGGAGAGAGTCAGAGCAAGGCGAAGGATTAAGTAGACAAAGCGGTCGACGTAGATCTGGCAGATAGGCCTTCAAATTTTTCCAAATCAACATCTTTATAATAGTGGTTCTTATCACTAACAATCATTGTACATACCATTTCCTATTTTTGTAGCTCCGTTTTGTGCAAGCCAAAGAGTCCTTGAGCTTGAGGAGCCTTAGAAGTGCCTACATATCAATTTTTGTATTTTTTAGACTCCGTTTAAGCCCTCAAATTGGCCCTGGAACTTAATTTTTAACTAGGCCGGACACTAGGTCTGGACAGGGCCAAAACCTAGTAAAAAACTATAAATAGAGCTAGAGAGCTCATTTTTGAGGTTAGCTTGTAATTGATATGAACTTGTAAGAGCTTTTTGAAAGTAATCTAAGAACTCCATTGCTTCTCACTCTTTGTCTTGCTATGCGCGTGTGTGTGTATGTGTGTGCATGTTAGTGTGCTTCTCACTCATGCACTTGTGCCTTCACTTGCTCGAGGTCATCATACCATCCTCACGTCTTCCCGGATTGACATTAAAGGAGGTGCTACTCATCACTGAGCTACACCAAATTTTGGCGCCGTTGCCGGGGATCGAGCTTTGAGGACGAGCGTGTGATGGTAAGACGTAGAGTTGTGACGTTGGCGTTGTAGGTAATTTCTTTACTTTTCCTTACTTTTCTCATGCTTACTTCATCATCATCATCACCATCATCATCCCCATCATCTTCCACCTCCATCTCCATCATCGCAAAAATTTTAGTTTTTTGACTATATCTCCTTCCCCCTTTCATTTCCCTCATTTCAAGTGTGAGAGAGAGCGAGAGAGCGATCTTGTGTGCATTGTTTTTGCATGTTCTTGAGTTTGCTTGCAGTATTGGCCATCCCATCATCTCCAGCACGTCGCGCAGGTATGGAAATGTGCAGAACTGTCTCTGTGTCACAAGCTTCTGTCCATCGCGATTGACAGAAAATTTCATCTATTGGTAAAATTAAGTGTACCACAGTAGACTAGAGACCTTGCACATCACAAATCCACAAAAATTTTTGGAAAATTTGCATTTTTTCAGTCCATCGCGATTGATAGCCAGTCAATCGCGATTGACACTGTCCATCGCGACGGACAGCCAGTCCATCGCGATTGACAGACCCCGACGGACACCCCTATCCATCGCGAACGACAAAAAAATCGCGATTGACACCCCCTTTTGCCGAGATTCTTGTCCATCGTGATGGATACCTGTCCATCGCGACGGATACCTGTCCATCGCGACGGATACCTATCCATCTCGATTGACACCAGTCCATCGCGATCGACATCCGTCCATCGCGATTGACAGCAGTCCATCGCGATTGATACCAGTCCATCGCGATTGACACCAGTCCATCGCGATTGACACCAGTCCATCGCGACGGATACCAGTCCATCGCGATTGATACCAGTCCATCGCGATTGACACCAGTCCATCGCGATTGACACCTGTCCATCGCGATTGACACCTGTCCATCGCGATTGACAGCCCAGTCGATCGCGATTGACAGCCATTTTTGGCTAAATTTTTAGGGTTTTTTAAATTGAAGATTTTGGCTAATTTTGGACATGGATAATGGACTCTAGAGCACATAAGGAGGCTATAGGCAAATAACCCGAGGAAAACCTGTTGCCCTGTTGGCTTGTTTGAACCCTGTTTTAATCCCTGAAGCCTGAACTGACATAACTTCCTCATACGAAATCCGTTTGCTGTGATTCTTGTTTTGTTGGAAAGCTCGTGAAAATTAATATCAAGATTATTAGATAGGGTTTTTTGAAGTTGACCATACCCCGAGGTAGGAAAACTGAGGGATCCTTGGGATTGTTTTCCATAAAGGCAAAGGATAATTTGGTCTGTGAGTTACATGCATGAAAGTGGTCTATTGTGTCATTTGAACCTAAGTCTTGAGCTAACCATGGGACTTTTACAGGTCCAGTAAGAGCACTTGAGGGCATTCAAGCAAGAGTAAGTGCAAGCTTGGGAACACGCGTCCTGGGCACACCAGGGCAACAACACAAGGAAGGAAACTCAAGGTTGGAAAATCCTCAAAACCCTCTATCAATTCGTAGCTTAGGCTAAGTGCGGGAAGTGCTAGGAGTAAGTCAGGGCAACGATAGGCATCAATCAAGTTGAAGACTACCTATGCACTCAAGTTTAAGATTAAAGATAATCTCTTCGTGATGCGGTGACCTTAAAGGAAAGAATCTAATGTGGAACGATCAACTTACAGTGCGAAAATTAACTCAAATATTCCTGACGACATGATTTCTGACAAGAGCATAAACACGGTAACCACTAAAAAGAATCAAGTGGATGATACAAAAGAACTCAGCAACAAGGTTGTACTTGGGCAAATTTGGGCTATTCAATTAGGCTTATGAACCTTAGATCAAGGCGACATCTAGGGAGAGATAGACAAAGTCTTAGGTCTTCAGAGGCTAGTATCAACCACACTGCTAGGTCTTGGGCCCAGCAGTTGAGCCACCACTCATACTACCCTAGCTCTGAGACCAGTGAATCATAGATGTCTCAAGGCATGGACCGACCTACGGGAAGTTCAAGAGTGCCATACTTGCACAGGGTAGAAGGCCCGTACAAGACGCAGCTGGAATACCTTAGGACCAACCGATTAGGTGCTAGCATCTATGAGGACGGTCTAGGAAGATCCGTGGTCCAGATTAAAAACCCTGACCAATCCATAGGACTAGAGCACCCAGCTGTCAAGTTTGAAAACGAAGCATACTTGGACAAAGAAGGAACCATATACGTAGTCACCAGTCACCCAGATAGGACAGACAAATTCGGGAATGTGATCCCTGAGACGGACATAGATGACCTAGAACAAGGAAACATGGGTGCAGAGCCCAAGACCCCTCGAGGGAAATCTGTTCTTACTAGAATCCTCAATCCCGAGTGGGTTCCCCAAGACAACAAGAGTATAGATCTGCTTCTGAACCGAGAGACTGATGAAGCCTTTTGGAGGTATAAATCTGATCGGCCAAATGACATAGGAACAATCATGATCTATGAGTTCAAAGATCCTGATAGCCCAAGCAGAGTGACCTACTTAGATCACGCTTCAGAGAGGATCTTTGTGGTTACAGAAAATGATAGGCATGCTTACACTTGGAAAGGTGAATTCATTTTCCCCCAACCAAGATCGAACGTGTCCTATGGCCACCCGAGAGCTGGAACGTCCCATGCTCATGGAGCTCAAAGAGACAGACATAGAGATAGACCTGAGGTAAGCTTTGCCAACCCAGGGGGCAGAGAAAGAACGAGGACGGAAACAAATAGAGTGCTTGTTATATGGGCAGTCTTGTTATTTTGCCTAACAGTTTGCTTGTTATATGGGCAGTCTTGTGCAGTGTGGTTGGTGTATCTGCGCTCTATGGTGCAGTACTGGCTACTAGGATTCGCCTGAGGTTGGGCCATAATGGGGCATACACTTGCCATATGTTCACCGCCACAATTGTAACACCGCTTAACTGGGGCAAACCTTGGAATTTGCTTGCTAGAGACACCTAGTTTTTGGGCTACCTTCTCTGCAAGTTCCTCGATGGATGTGGATTGACCAGATGCCATGTTACTAGAGCTATCAGAATCCTTATTTTGATAGTTCTAATTCCTCACCTAGATTGTCCTCAATGTCTATGCACATGCGCACGCACTCCTCTATCGTTCTAGGGTCCTTCAGGTACACATATGACCTGAGCTTAGTGCTCAACAATCCGTCTAGGAACAAGGCCACTTGTTTGGCTGGTGTGGGTAACTCCGGCATAGGGCATCTCTCCAGGTACTGTCTAAATCTTCTTCCAGCTAGTCTGACCGTCTCTTGAGGTGTTTGTTTGAAGCTATGAATTAGTGAGGAGGTGTTATGCCTGATTCCACTCTTAGAAAACTCAACAATAAATGCCTCTAAGAGTTGGTCTATGTTTCTGAAATGCCTCTCATTCAGTGGTTGGAACCACGTAAGGGCAGTGTTCCTAAGGGTTAGACCGAAAGCATTATATTGTGTGAATAGGTCCTCCACCTGTTCAGCTTTCAACACTTGTCGAAATTCTACCACATGGTCATAAGGGTCTCCCGTGCCATCGAAATAATTCTTCATGGACTTCACCAGTTGAGTTGGTCGCAGGGTCCTAGTGTGTTCTCTCGGCCTTGGCAAAGGAAAATCATCAATGTCCTTGTGATTCCATGGGGTTCTATGTCTCTCAGGTTCCACTCTATTCCTTTCTGTTCCCGTTCTTTCTCTTCCCAGGGAGTTGGCGAAACTTACCTCAGGTTTGTCTCTACTTCTATCTCTCTGAGCCCCATGAGCTTGGGAGGTCCCAGCTCCTTGGTGACCAAAGGACACAGTAGACCTTGGTTGGGGAAAAACAAATTCTCCCTTCCATGTGTAGGCATGTCTGCCAAGCTCAGTGACCACGAAGATTCTCTCTGATGCATTGTCTAGGTAGGTTACTTGACCTGGGCTATCAGGGTCTTTAAACTCATAGATTGTGAGGGCACTCACTTCCTGAGATTGAGGAGATTTATATCTCCAAAAAACCTCATCAATTTCTCGGTTTAAAAGCAGATCTATGCTTTTATTATCCTGTGGAATCCACTCTGGAGTCATGATTCTAGTCAAGACAGATTTACCACGGGGAGTTCTTGGCTCTCTCTCTAAGTTTCCTTGCTCTATATCATCCATGTCGGTCTTCGCAATCACATTTCCAAACTCATCAGTTCTATCAGGAAGAGTGGTGACTACATATATAGTCCCTTCTTTATCGAGGTAGGCTCCATTCTCAAACTTGACTACCGGGTGGTCTAATCCATAGGGTTGATCGGGGTTCTTAATCTGGACCACCGATCTTCTCAGTCCGTCTTCGTAGATGCGAGCACCTAGAGGATTCGTCCTGATATATTCCAATTGAGTCTTGTAAGGTCCCTCTGGCTTTTCTAGGTAAGCCAACCCTGAACTACCTACTGGTCTCTCCATGTGATAGGACATCTCAGAATCACTGGTTTTTGATCTGGGAGTGTATGGGTAATCACTCAACTGCCCAAGACCTGGCAGTGTGATTGACACTAGCTTCAGAAGATCTGAGGCTTTGTCTGTCTCGGCCTAAGTGTCTGCCTGATCTAAGGTTCATATGCCTGATTTATTCACCCCCCTGGAACCCAAGCACACTCTCGTTGCAGGTTGATTTTGCACCAATCACTTTGTTCTTTTTAGTTGAATATTATGTTTATGGTCTTGTCTAAAATCGCGTCGTCGGAAGTACTTAAGTGAATTTCCACACTTGATAAGTGATCGACTCCAGTTTACCTTTTGTCCTTTAGGGTTTTCGCACTTAAGACCTATTTACTTCTTGCACTTTGTTGATTAATATTCTTCGACTTGATTCGTGCCTAACGTTGCCCTAATTAATTACCACACCTAAGTCGTACTTAGCCTAGGCTAGGAATTGACAAAGGAGGGTTGAGAGATCTTCCAACCTCAATTAGCTGGTTGACCAGACTGCTACACAAGCCCAGGAAGCCTTCTCCCAAGCTTGGTACTCACCCTTGCTAGCTTGCTTTGGATTGCCTTGAGCGCGCACAAAGTTCCTGCAAAAGCACACCTGTTAGTATAGCTCTATTGCCACAAGTAATTGAAAGACACACTTCAATAATTTCAGCCCCCTTGGAGTAGTTCACTGTACCCCCCTGACTCTGAGAACCACTTAGTTCCTAGGCCTTTTGCCCACTTCCAAGGTTCTAAAGTTATACCAAGGTGCCTAAAATTAAGCTCAACTACCCTTCCAATCACTAAAAAAAATTAACCCTAGATTTCCATGCGTTAAAAGCCGTGTATCGCGATAGGTCGGGTCGAAGTGTCGTGATAGGTCGAAGTGTCGCAATAGCTCGTGAAGTGTCGCGATAGGTCGAAGTGTCGCGATAGCTCGTGAAGTGTCGCGATAGCTCGTGAAGTGTCGCGATAGCTCGTGAAGTGTCGCGATAGGTCGAAGTGTCGCGATAGCTCGTGAAGTGTCGCGATAGGTCGGGGTGTCGCGATAGGTCGTGAGGTGTCGCGATAGGTCGGGGTGTCGCGATAGGTCGGGGTGTCGCGATAGGTCGTGAGGTGTCGCGATAGGTCGTGAGGTGTCGCGATAGGTCGGGGTGTCGCGATAGGTCGTGAGGTGTCACGATAGGTCGGGGTGTCGCGATAGGTCGGGGTGTCGCGATAGGTCGGGGTGTCGCGATAGGTCGTGAGGTGTCGCGATAGGTCGGGGTGTCGCGATAGGTCGGGGTGTCGCGATAGGTCGTGAGGTGTCGCGATAGGTCGGGGTGTCGCGATAGGTCGTGAGGTATCGCGATACCTCGAGGTGTCGCGATAGCTCGGGATATGGTGAATTTTTCTGTTCTGTCTAGTGTTCCTGGGAGCTCTAGGCCTGCGCAGTGTCGTGGTGCACTCAGAATCGTGATTGGGTGAACTTTTCGGAGTGTCGTGATAGCTCGAGCTCAACGCCTCGGGGACTGTGCAGACAATTTCTGTACCTGCTGAGCTTGCTGGAGATGATGATGGAGTTGCCACCTACAAGAAACATGCAAAAAACACACAAAGACAAGCACGCACAATCGCTCTCTCTCAAACTCGCACACAACAAATGAGGGAATGATAGGGAAGAGGGGATATGTAGTGGAGAAGGAGGTGGAGGTGGAAATGGAGAATGAGGTGAAGATGAAGATGGAGATGGAAAAAAATCAGAAATTTACCTACTACTTACCATTCCAACGCGTCCTCTCTACGTCTTACCATCACACGCTCGTCCTCAAAGCTCGATCCCCGGCAACGGCGCCAAAATTTGGTTTAGCTCAGCGATGAGTAGCACCTCCTTTAATGTCAATCCGGGGAGACGTGAGGATGGTATGAAGACCACGAGCAAGTGGAAGCACAAGTGCGTGAGTGAGAAGCGCACAAGCATGCACACACATACACGCACACGCGCACACACGGCAAGAATAAAGAGAGTAAGACAATGGAATCACTTCTATTGCAACCAAGTTCTCATACAAGCTCAAACTACAAGAAGCTAACCTCAAAAATGAGCTCTCTAGCTCTATTTATAGTTTTTTACTAGCTTTGGCCCTGTCCAGACCTAGTGTTCGGCCTAGTTAAAAATTAGGTTCCGGGGCTTATTTGAGGGCCCAAACGAGATCTAAAAATTATGAAAATTGACAGGCAACTACTTCTAAGGCTCCCCAAGCTCAAGGACTCCTCGGCTTGTAAAAAATGGAGCTACAAAAAGGTGAAATGATATTTACAAGGGTTTGTAGTGATGAGAATCACTTTAAAATGATGTGAGGGTTTTGAAAAAAATGAAGGGTTGCCTCAGTGCTAGATCTGCATGTGTGTCCATACTTGCTTCTTCCCGTATCCTGTCAACACTCTAGTAGCTCAGAAATTAGGTGTCACTAGCAAACAGATCCCAAGGTTTGCCCCTGTGAAAAGATGCTATACTTGTGGGGGTGACCACATGGCGAACGTATGTCCCATTATGGCTCAACCCCAATTAAATCCTAGTAGCCAGTACTGCACTATAGAACGGAGGTACACCAATCACACCGTGCAAGATTGCCCATACAACAAGCAGGCGGTTAGGGAACCCTACCCCCAGCCATACCCTCAGCAGGGAAGATACCAGAATCAGTACCCACCGCGGCAGTATGCTAGGCCTCAACAAACCTACCAACCACAGTACCAAAATCAACAAAGGCCTCAGCCTGTGTTAGCACAACAACCCCCTGCCCCAGCTAATGTAATTCCGGTAAAGTATGCAGCTGCAGAAGAAAACCTGAATAGGGCCATAGTGCTAGTAACCCCATTGCTCTCAGAAAGTGACCCCAATGACCATAGCTTCGATTCTCCACATGTTGATAGTCCCCAGGCTTACTACATGCAGTCTCCTGAACATGGTGAGTCCTACTATAGTGAAGAGCCAATTGAACCTAGTTGGGAGTCAGATCACACAAACGTCATGTATGCAAACCCTAACCCTAGACCTCAACCTAGGCAAGTAAGACCCCCATTCCCAAGAGGACCATGCTACAGATGTCAAGGAGATCATCTCATTCGTGATTGTCCCTTGCCTCCACCTACACAACCCCAGTCAGTGACAATCCAGGGCTTTTGCCAAGACTGTGGAAAGGAGCATCTCTTACGAGATTGCCCAAAGAACCCCAATAATATGCCAAAAATCACTCCTATCAACGTTATTGGGTTAGTTGTAGACTCCACAGGGAGTGTGACCTCCACTGCACCAGTACAAGTAATCACTAGAGCCCAAGCCTTGCAACAGAACCAAAGCGTAGGCCAGGAAAAGAGCCCAGATGTTAGTGAAACGGAGAGCATGACAAAGAAGAGGACTAGAGCTTGGAGAGATAGTCATGAAAGAATGAAAAGGCAATGGGCAAAAAAGATGAGTGAACTCGAGGAAAGCCTCAGAGAAACAAAGGCCAGGATAACTAAACTCACATCTCAAACTCCCTCTCACACTGCCCCACCTCCATCACCTCCACCATTCCCATCTCCATCCGACCCGCCACCTTCCAACCCACCTCACCTAATCCCACCACCCCCTAGAGTAGGATCAGTCCTAGCAGATCCCACTCCCGAGGACCTTAATATGATGCTTAAAGCATATCAGGCCAGAATCCAAGAAGGGCCAAACGTAACTGATCATGAAAAGTGTTACCCTAGAGCAGAACTAGAGCTAGAACGAACCAAAACTTGTGCTAAGATGGTGGAATTGGCTCAGACCATGTTTGAGGCCAGTCGCCTATTTAACATCTCTAGTTCAACGAAGACACAGTTGCACTTTGATGGATTGTTAGAAAGAATAGAGAAGCTGATTGCACAATCAAAAAAGGAACCCGCCTCTCAACACAAGGACAAGGCAAGTGAAAGAGTAAGCATTCCTGCCCAGGAAGCCTATGTGCCTAACTCTACAGAGCCAGACACATCATCTTCTATGAATCGGTTCACACCAGAATTCCTACACGAGATTCAAGAAGACAAATGGGCTAAAGGGAGTGAAGTCCCACCTCCTATTGAACTTGTGGATGATGCACATGACCAATTCCCACAAGACATCCCATCCATTTATGAGGAGCAGGAGAGCACCCAATCTCAAGAAAGATTCGACTTTGAGTCTAACTCTCTGCAAGAATTACCCCACTTCAGAGGCCCATGGGAAGCTAAGTCTACTTGTATGAGAGCACCCACGGTCATGGTACGAAATGAGGACTCAGTCATACCTAGGAACACAGAGGTAGTGAAAAACACTAAAGTACAATGCAACCTCACCTTAGAAGAGCTACTCAAAGTAAGGCCAGAGCTATGGAAACATGTAGCCAAACAAGTACCAGAGATAGCAAAACCTCGTTCCCAGGTAGGATCCCAGAGAACAGTGCCAGAAATACCATTGGACAAGATAGGAGACATGAGTGAGGGCAAAGAGGGAAACACATATCTTCCTATCACCCATCAAGGATACACCACCAAGGCCATTCTAGACTCAGGCGCAGGTGTTGCAATTGCTACCACTTCCCTATGGCAGCGTTGGGGCAAGCCAGCACTCAGGCCCACAAGGATGAAATTGCAAATTGCCGATGGTCACATAGAGAGACCCCTAGGGTTGTTAGAAGGAATAACTCTCACCACCTGTGGTGTTGAGTTCGAGCACACATTTGCTATATGTGATTTTAGCAAAAATCATGCCTATGAGATGATTTTGGGAAGACCCTTTATGCGACAGTTGCAAGTGGTACAGGATTGGGGAACCAATTCTTTGTACCTGCAACACTTAGGTGTTACGACCAAAGTGAATCTCAAAGATTACTCTCATAGAGATGTCCCTCCTATCCAATGGAATCCCATCCATAGAGCCAAAGATGATACAGAATCGGTGCACTCCATAGGATCAGGATCCTCATGGATGCATGAAGACACCCACTTATGGATGTGCAAAGTAGCAGTAGAAGAGGAGAAAAGAGAAAAGGGCACAGAAATAGGTGCAAACAAAACACATAGACCCATTCAAGACCCAGCCTATGCACTTGTAGTATTTCCTGATGAGGAATTTGAACCCCATGGCTGGGCAGAAATCTTAGCAACAATGGATGTAGCCATCAATGAGGAACAATGGACACCCCACTGTGATGAGGATGGCTATGACATTTCAGTCTTCTCCATAGAGCCAATCATGGGAGAGGCAGTGTTAGAAGAGTGTGAATCTAGCCCTGATGCACTTGAGGATGCAAGTGACTCCCATCTAGAGTCAATCATTATGGACCCACCTTTTGCATCAGATGAAGAATACTTCTATGAAGTAGAATTTCAACTCCAGAGGCACGGAGAGCTTACAAATGATGTAAGGCTAGCCACGCATGTAACTTCTAAGGAAGAAGGAAAGAAAAGAAAGAAGAGAGAAGTCACACAAGCAGAGGAAGAATCTTTGTTTGAGGTCCCGGAAAATTTTAAGAAGTATGAGATAGATGACAGGAGAGTCATGATCAGAATGCCTAAACAAGAGGCGCAATCAGGGGAGGCCTATGATAACAAAGAGACCACCAAGAAAATAGTAGTAGCCCTAGAAGAAGGAGAAGAGAGATGCACATACATAGGCCATGACCTGACAGAAGAGGAAGAACAAGAGCTAATAGCCTTGCTAAGAGAATACAAAGATGTATTCGCTTGGAGTTACAAGGATTTGAAAGGTGTTGACCCAGATATATGCTCACACACAATTCCCATGACCTCAGACGCCAAATCCTCTAAGCAGAAGCCATACACATACAATGATAATTATGCGGCTAAGATCAAAGAGGAGATAGATATACTGGTAGAAGCTAGATTCATCTATGAAATTGAGCACACTGAGTGGGTATCCCCCATTGTAGTGGTGCCCAAGAAAAATGGGAAGTTGCGTGTATGCATTAACTTGAAGAAGGTCAATGCAGCCACAATTCGAGATAACTATCCGCTTCCTATCACAGAACATCTCTTAGAAAGAGTAGCAGGCAAGGAAGTGTACAGCTTCCTTGATGGATTTTTGGGCTACAATCAAGTAGCCATAGCTCCAAAAGATCAGCATAAGACGGCTTTTGCCACTGAATGGGGCATTTTTGCCTTTAGAGTAATGCCATTCGGGCTTACTAATGCACCTGCTACCTTTCAAAGAGTGATGTGTCACGTGTTTAAAGAGTTCCTAAGGAAGAACTTAGAAGTCTATGTTGATGATCTTTGTGCTCATTCCAACATCAGGCAAACCCATATTCCTGAACTCAGACAAATCTTTGACAAATGTAGAGAATATCAAGTCCGCCTAAACCCAGAAAAGTGCGTTTTTATGGTCAGGCAAGGCAAGATTCTAGGACACATAGTGTCAAAGAATGGCATATCCACTGATGAAGAAAAAGTGAGAGCTATAGCCGAGTTACCTAGGCCTAAGAATGTCAAGGAAGTACAAGCTTTCATGGGGCATTGTGGTTATTACCGACGGTTCATTCACATGTATGTTGTCATTGCAAAGCCCATGTACGGACTTCTGACTAACTTTGAGTGGACTGATGAATGTGAGAATTCCTTCAATGAGCTTAAATGGCGATTATGTTCAGCACCAATCTTAACCACACCAGATTGGAATAAGCCTTTCCATGTTCATGTGGATGCATCCAATTATGCTATTGGGTGTGTACTCGTGCAACCTACTGGTGAAGGTAATATGGATCTTCCAATTGCCTATGCTAGTAGACAATTGAATGCAGCTGAACGAAATTATACAACCACCGAACGAGAAGGATTAGGCATGGTATATGCAGTTAAAAAGTTTAGACATTATTTGCTTGCAAATAAGTTTAAATTTTTTACTGACCATCAGGCACTGCTATATCTCGTGAACAAGCCATGCAATACAGGTAGATTAGTAAGATGGTTTCTCTTACTAATGGAATACGACTTCGAGGTTGTGGTAAGGAAAGGTAGGACTCACTTGAGAGCAGACCATCTCTCTAGACTCACATCTGGAGAAGCTCCACAAGGAGTGTCAGATGACCTTCCTGATGCTTACTTGTTTAATTTGGAAGTGGTGCCACAGTGGGCTAAGCCACTAGTGCCAGTATTGACATACGGGCCTAACCATCCAGTAATAAACACACAGGATAGAGAGGTAGTAAAAGCCCAAAAGTATCACATCATGGCAGGAAGTATGTACAAACACACAGATCAAGAGATCTTGGCTTGCTGTGTGGAAGAGGATGAGTATGCTAAATGGTTGCAATTGGCACATGTAGGTGCATTAGAGCAACACTACTCAAAGCAACGAACTCTACAAACACTAAGGAGACTCGGAGTGCATTGGCCTACTATGGAGGCTGATGTCCACAAGTTGTGCAAGGAATGCCCAATCTGTTGCACTAAACCACCTGTGGAACATGCCACTCTTTATCAAGTGTCCATAGTGCCAGATTGGAGTGAACAACTAGTATCCTTCCTGAGGACAAAAACATTCCCTCCACACATGACTCTGGTTAGGAAAAGAAGCCTAGAACAAGAAGCCCTAGAGTACTCACTCATTGGTGATAATCTCTACAAGCGTGGTAAGGATAATTACCTGAGACTATGTGTCCATGAGAGTGAATATCTTAAGATCTTGGAAACTGCTCACCAAGGTGTAGCAGGAGGACACTTTGGACCAGATCGGGTGATCAAGGCAATACTATTTGCGGGCTTCTGGTGGCCGACCTTCACATGGATGCACATACCTATGTGAAACGGTGTGATGTCTGTCAACGAACTCAGTATCCTATACGCAAAGACGAGATGCCACTGAAACCTATGATGGGTGGACGTGCATTCTCTAAGTGGGGAACAGACTTTGTAGGTCCTATTAATCCTCCAGCTAAGGGTTCCCATGCTGAATATATCATTGTTGCCACGGACTATCTAACCAAGTGGGTAGAGGTAAAAGCCACAACGAAGAACGATGCTCAAACAACAGCTAAGTTTTTATTTGAGAATGTGTTCACTAGATACGGGCTACCTATAGAGCTAGTTAGTGATAGAGGCACTCACTTCTTGAATGAAGTTATTGAAAATCTGCTCCAAGAATTCTTGGTAGTACATAAGAAGTCTGCCCCCTATCACCCTCAAGCAAATGGCCAGGTTGAGAGCACCAATAAGATCTTATGCAATGTACTGACGAAATTAGTGAACAATAAACGCTCTGATTGGGACAAACAGCTACACCATGCTGTTTGGGCATATCGAGTGGCCTACAAAACGGTACTCCAAGCCACCCCCTTTCAGATGGTATTTGGCCAAAATGCAGTGCTACCGTTGTCGTCGAGATTTGCTCTCCTCTCTCACTTGTGAAGGCCTACAAAAAACATATTTGGCGAAGGTAGCCAGAATTCCCCTAGAAGTCCAGGATGCATCAAGGATGTCAAAGGAAGGTCACATACAAAGTTTCAAAGAAATCAAGAAAGTCCATGGTAGCGGTCAAAGCTGGTCAAAGCTGGTCAAAGTTAGGAAATTAGGGCAAAAATTTCATTGTCACCAAATTAGATGAAAATCCATATACTTGTAAAGATTGTCAAAGGCAGTCTATAGCCCAAATTTCAGTAGAAAATGGATTTTGTAGCACATTGATATGCTATGTTCATTTTGTAAAAATGTAATTTTTCTAGTTTGACCCTACAAATTCTTGTATACAAATTTATGTTAGCCATATGGTTTGGCATGCATAAAGATCATATGTAGCTACATATTTGTACAAATTTTCAAGGCTATCAGAGCTTCCTAGAGACCTTAATGCCACCTTGCAAGCTTCCAAATGTAGTCAAACTTGTACAAGGGAGATTCAGATGGGAGTTTTTTCTGCATATTCCTGAAGGAGATCTTTGGAAACATAGTCCTACAAAGTTTCATCTTCATCAAAGCCTATTTGGAGGGTCAAAGACTACAAAGTCCAATTTTCAGGATCACCGCAGTTTTCTAGTTTAAGCAAATTGAAGGGTTGAAGGGCCACCACATGGCGAAAGCTGATTGAGCCATGTTGTACGGTCAAGATGAGCTCCTATTCAAGGGTGGAGATGCACTAAAGCATAAAGGAAGGAGGATCCACGAATTTTTTCCATAAAAGAAGACTTTGTTGACAGTTAAAGATCAATAATGCAAAGTTTCTCCAAAAATAATGGCTTATCTTATCCGAATTGATGTCAGCACTGATCCGACGGTCCAGATCATCCCCAGATCCAATGGTGGAGAATGAGGGCGCCTAAATTTCACTCCTTTACACTAGATTTGATAGAAAGAACAATTCCAAGCCATTGATTTGATTAATCAAATGGTTGTAATCGAAAGTAGTGATCCTAGAGTTGAGAGTTGATTTCTCTAGATCCAAGGGCCCAAATTCATTCAAAAAAACTATATAAACCCTCCTCCAAACTCCTAGAGCATCATTGTTAGGCATCCATAGGGCTCATGCTAGCTTACGGTTTCCTTGAGACGATCACCCTCGGTTGAGCGAGTGAGGATCCAAGGTGAGCTAGTATGAGTATAGAACCTAGTTTCAAATTTAAGTTAGAACTCCAATTTAGGATAGGCTCTTGAAACCAGCATCTCTATCTTGACTCACCCTCGGTGGAGCGTGTGAGTGAGTTAGAGCTGATTTTAATGAGTCTTAGACTTCTTTAGTTAGACGTTACGAGCCTAGACAGACATAGGGTCACTGGAGTGGAACTCACCTTCTTACGTGTGACATTCGGTTGAACTGTCATGGTTTGAGGGTCGGAACCACCTTTGATCAGTAGACTGCTTAGCATGACGTACCACGACGATCTTTTACATGTAACTTAATTCAAATTCTTTTAATTCATGTCACTTGTCACTTGTCTCTTGTCACCTCTCTCAGTCTCTTAAGTATTTTTACATGTCTTCTATTTCTTCTATGTGTGAGAAGGCTCCGCAGTATTGCGTTGAACCAGTGAGGATGTTTCTTTGAGCTTGTGAGTAAAATCCATCATCATAATTCACTTGCATGCATATAATCCATACAAATCCATACATATTTATTAGTTTCTGAAAGTGTATAAGAAGCTCCAATATTGGACCATTCTTCCTTTCGAAACTGATTTATGTGTAAGGATTCCATCTATTCTCATCATGCATACGTATCATCCAAAGAAGGCTATACATATGGATTAGAATTAGGAAGTGTTTAAGAAGCTCCTCCAATGGACCATTCTTCCTTCCAAATTTGATTCGTGTGTATGGTTCTCTTTCATTCTTATCATTCATGTCATCAATCTAACTTGCACACCTACATTCCCATTCCCATAATTATTTCAACATCTCTCTCTTCTCCATACTCAACATTAATTTCACCTTCACATCTTTAAACCTTCCAACATTCATTAGCTTCATACACCCTGTGTGTGCCACGACCGGACCCGATCCACCCGGATTGCGATCACCTCCACATTTGAACCCGACGTGAAACGCTTCGTGGCATTTGCTTCTGATCTTGTTGGAGGTTGTGATCCATATCCTTTGTTTCATATTTTTCATCCTCATCATATCATCATCATCAGTCTTGAGCGTTGCACTGGATTTCTCACAGTATCGTGCACATCTTCGTCACGAAGTAAACACATTTGTGAGAGATCTAGAACATCGTGCATCACTTGCTTATTCACATAAGATGGAGGAAGGATTCAAATCCCTTATTGTTGAGAAACAAGGCCAAAGAATAGTCTCTTCTATGTTGAGAGAGAAGGGAAAATTCAATGGCATCAACATCACAAGCTACTTAGATTTGTTTGAAGAGCAAGCTATGATTTTTGGTCTTCCTGAAGATCTTTTGATATCATTCTTTGAACGAATTGTTGATAGCTCTATCATAAACCGTGTCACTCAATATGATAGTCTTCCTTGGAGTGATTTTAGAAAGGAGATGCTCAAAGAATTCTATCTTGAAGATTATAGCCAACATAATCGAGATGGATTCTTACGATGGGTCAATTCTCCAAAGCCTAGTAGCTCTATTACTCACTTACAAAATGAGTATATTAGACGCTATGAACAACTTCCTGATGAGGATAAGATAACTTTGGAACCTGATCTTGTGATCAATTTTCTTAAGCTTCTTCATCCTGAAACTCGTAGGGAAGTTGAACGGCGATTAGAAGAACCATATAAGCGCTATGGTCTTACTGACAATTGGCAAAAAGTGCGTAAATTAGTAGAGGTTGTAGCCCATAGACATCAAAGACAATCCATGCTTTATGAGCAAACTAGTCTTCCTCAAGCTAGCCTTCCACAAACTAAGGAGCAAGTTAGAGAACAATCCCATGCTATGCTTTTTGACTCTACTCCTATTCCTCAAATGATGGAGCCTAATCAAGGTTTTAAAGTAGAGCCAAATAAAAGTATAGTTGAACAATCTCAAGTGGATATTCTCACTAAGCAAATGGAAAGTCTTATTGCTACACAATCCAATTTGGCCAAGACTATAGATGCTTTACAATCTAGTTATACCAAAACTTTTCAAAATCAAATGAACCCAATGACTTTTCAAGAGCCTAATCAACATGTTATAGCTACCAATCAAAATCCACAAGTAGCTCCTACTCAAGCATATCAAGTTCCTCCAATGCATAATCCTTCAATGCAAAATCCTCATCCTCATGTGCAAAATCCTCAAATGTATCAAAACCTATATCCTCAAGCTTCTCAAATAGCTTTTCAAAATCCTCAAAATCAAAATTTTCAAAATCATCAACCGTATAATATGGAAGCTCCTCTTGCACCTCAAGTACCACATGTTGCTCCCCAAGCTCCTCAAATACATCAATTGCATTTTCAAAATCCTAATTATCCTGTTCAAGCAATACCTTATCAACAAAATCCTCAATTTCAAAATTTCCCACCACAAGTTAATCAAAATCCTCAAAATCAAAATGGTTTTGTGTGTGGCCCTCATAGGTGTCCTTGGTGTGATTCGTTAGAGCACTTTTTGAGAGATTGCGAACTATTGAAGGATGCTAAGGAGCAACGACTAGTAATAGACATAGACAAGAAAATCCGTGACTATCGATCTAGGCTACCTTTGCAAGGAAATTATGGTAAGGGAGGAATGAAAAAACATTATGAAAATATAACCATAATGGACGTAGGAACTAGAGGAGTGAAACTAGAAGCTCTTGATGAACAAGTGGAATCAAGTAAACCCACAAAGGAAGTTGACTTTTCCATAGAGGCTTTAGTAAGAGCACGAGATGAGATTAGGAGAATAACAGCTTGGGAATCACCAATAGAAGATCAATCTCTTATTTCTCACATATCCAATGTAGAAGAAAAACAAAAAAGAGATGAAGCTGAGCCTAGTGAAAGAAGAGTGACTCGAAAACAAACCTCAGAGGGAATAGAAACAATCATAGAGCAAGGAGAAACATCACAATCCAAAGATAAAAAACAAGAATCAGAACCCAATGAACAAAAACAAGAGGAGAAACAAAAAGGGAAGAAGACAAAGCAAAGAAAAACAGAACCAAAGCCTTTAGATAAACAAGAACAATCAAAACAAACTGAAGACCAAACACGAGAACATGAACAAAAACAAGACCCTGAGCAAAAACAAAAGAAACCAAAGAGAAAACCTAAAGCCATCTTGATTTCAGAAATTGAGAGAAAAATAGATCCTATGGAGATTTTAGATGACATTTTGCTTAAGAGTCAAGTGACTATGTCTTTAGAACAAGTTTTCTCTATTGCAAAGCCTGTTTTTAAAGATAACTTTATCGGACTAATTAAAAGGAAGAGGTTTCCACTTAATCTAGATACTGAGATGCAAGATTCTCTAGATCAAGATCAAGCTATGAATGAAGCCTTAAACTTTGATGAATCTGATGAAGAGGACTTTGATGATGATGAAGTAAATGTTAATAAAAATTTCTTAGGACCTATTCAACCTGACCATGAAAATCATGAAAACAATCCTGAAAGTCACTTTAAAAGAACATTTTGGTCTAGAGGTACATCAGAGATGCATGTTAAAATAGGAAATGATAAGAACACTATCACTGTAAATGCATTAGTAGATTCCGGCTCCGAAATCAATGTGATTTCAAGAGAAGTTTATGATAAGTTTCGATGGCCCATAGATAAAGATTGTGGATGGCGTATGAGAACTGCAGATAATGGTGTAGGTACCCTGTATGGAGCTTGTGCTAGTGTGCCCATATCCATAGGAGGAATCACAGAAGAGTTTCACTTTTTTATTCAAGATAATTGCTCCTATGAAGTTCTCTTAGGTCAACCCTTTATTTGTGAGAGTCGTATGGAAACTAAAGCCATGGATGATGGGTCTACCTATGCTAGATTTAAGTCTAAGGATGGAATGCAATCACTTCAAGTCATGACAGTAGGAGTGAATCATCCTAGGAATCGATTGTCAATTAGAAAGAAACCTATTGTTACTCAGGGTCATGAGCATGCTTGTAGTGATTGTGCACCTCGATTCATGTTTGGAGCTACATATGATCAAAATTTCGGATAGAATCCATTGTTGAGCGGGACAACAGTGGATATTGGTTTGACATCTTGCATCCAACCAACATGTACAATAGTTTGTCACTTTGTTTTCTACATTCTAGATTAGATTTTCTTCATAAGAGTCAATTGTCCAAGTCTTTTATCCAAAAAACCCAAAAAAATTATAAAAACAACAAAATCATGGAACATGATGAGAACATTGAGCATGTGATTGAGACATCTCATTGTTTCTCTACTCTTGAGGAGTTAGAGTTATGTCTTCAACAAAATTCTAATTCCCATATTATTCTTCTTTCTTCCCTTGATGAGTATGCTCTAATCCAAGAGTATGCTCTCAATGTTGACAAGTGCTCAAAATTTAACCAAACACATGATGCCTTAGTTGAAACAAAGTACAAAACTGTAGACAAAAAAATCAAACCCATAGCTCAACCATTACCTCAAGGAAAGTAATGAAAAAATTATTGATGTGAAAAATGATCCAATTCTTCAGGATAAGAAAAACATAGGACATAAATTCACGGATGAGACAATCAAACAGGTGAAAATTGGTAGAGATGATGACTTTCTTTTGCCAGCAGAGAGAGATAAATTTGAGAGAGTCATACGTAGCCATGGGAAAGCCTTTACTATGTATCCTCATGAGATTGGTTGTGTAGATCCTAAGCTAGTTGCACCCATGATAATCTTTACTATTCCACATATTCCATGGAATCTTCGTCCTATACCTGTTCCAAAGGCTCACTTACCTGAGCTAATGAAACTACTTAAGGAGAAGATAAACATGAGAATTTTAGAGCCATCTTTTGCACCTTACTCAAACAGATGGTTCACTGTGCCTAAAAAGAATGGGAAACTACGTTTTATTCAAGATCTCCAACCCGTCAATAAAGTCACCATAAGGAATGTAGGAACAGGACCCATTGTAGATGAGTTTGCTGAATCATTTTCAGGACATTCTATCTATTCAATGGGTGATTTATATTCTGGATATGACCAATTCCAGTTAGCAATTGATAGTCGTGACATAACCACAATGAAAACTCCTTTAGGCTTAGTGTGAATGTGTACTTTACCTCAAGGAGCGACTAATTCTGTGGCTCATATGATGAGTGCTATGAATATGGTCTTACATGATTTTATCCCTCATATAACTATGCCATTCATTGATGATATTCCAATTAAAGGGAGTGAGGAACGTGTAAAGGACATTACTGTAGATTCATCTGGATGTTGTAAATTTGTTCTTGACCATATCTCTGATTGTGAAAGAATATTTCAACGATTTGAAGAGGTAGGTCTCACATTTTCCATAGAGAAATCTGTTTTTGGTGTCAACGAGGTGCTTATTGTTGGACATTTATGTGGCCATTATGGTCGAAAGCCATACCCACAAAAAGTTGATGCCATTAGCAAGATTTCTGAAACATGTAACAACGTGAGTGAGGTACGTAGATTTCTTGGTGCTTGCATCTTTTATGTTATTTGGATCCCACACTTTGCTCATGTTGCTGATTGTCTTTATGACTCGTTGAGGAAGAAACGAAAATTTATTTGGACTGACAAACACACTCAGGCTATGCGTAAATTGAAGAAATTATTGCTTGAAGCTCCCATCCTTAAGCGTGTAGACTATTCTGCTAACAAACCTATTATATTGACTGTTGATACTAGTCCTATTGGTATAGGTTGGGTCATAAGTCAAGATGATAGTGAAGGGAATAGATATGCAATTAGGTTTGGTGCCAAAATTCTACATGAAACACAACGAAAATATCCACAGATCAAACGAGAACTATGGGGTATGGTAACAGCTTTGAAAATAGACAAAGAATATTTCATTGGTGCAAATGTCAAAGTTGAGACTGATTGTTTGCCTGTCATTGGAATGATAGCCAATTGTTCATCTCCTGATATAGCCATGCTTAGATGGATCTCATATATTAAGTTCATAAATCCTGAGTTAGTTCATATTTCAGGTAAGTCAAACTCAGTTGCTGATATGTTATCGAGAGCTAGATTTGATGATGATCTTGAAAGTGATCTAATAAAGAATGTGAATTTAGTTGACTATGTTCCACATATATATGAGTATGAGAAATTTCATGAATCAGAGTACGAAGATGAATGGAGAGACATAGGAAAGTATCTCAGTACACTACAACCATTGCCTAGCTGGACTACGAATAGATTTCGTAACATTAGGAAACGAGCTTATAACTTTTTCCTATGTAATGGTTATCTTTGGAGACATGCTAAGGGTAAGGTTAAGAATCCACAACGAGTCCTAGGAAAACGAGGTCTTCAATTGCAAGTAATGAAGGAAATGCATGAGACATTATGGGCCGGCCATAAAGGATTTTTTGGAACATATGAAAAAATTAGAAGTACCTATTATTGGCCTAGGATGTATGTTGACATTAGTAGCTATGTTTCTACATGTTCTACTTGTCAACTTCATTCATCAGTCAAACATAGAGATCCGTTGCATCCTACTTATCCACCTTGTATTCACTACAAGTGGGTAGTAGATCTTGTAACTATGCCTAAAGGTATTGACAAAATGCGTTACATTGTACTTGCAAGAGAAGATTTAACTAATCATGTAGAGGGACGTGCATTACGATCTAAGACCACTTACAATGTTTGCAAATTCTTGCTTGAAGATGTCATAAGTCGCTTTGGGTACATAGAGAAAGTAGTTGCCGATCGTGGAGAGTTAAATGCGAGAGAAGCTAAAGAGTTCTTTGAGCGTCACGGTATTCGTTTGTCTCTCACTACTGCATATAACCCAGAGGCCAATGGTAAAATAGAGAGAGGGCATCCACCTATTGTGAAAGCCATATCTAAAGCATGTAATGGTGACATCAAACAATGGCCTAAATTCTTACCTTTTGCACTTTGGGCGAAATAGAATGACATGCACACGTACTACTGGATATATGCCTGCTGAACTCATGTACTGTCAAAAACCATTGTTTCCAATTCAGTCTCATATTTCTGCATGGTCAAATTTGCCTTGGTCTGAAAACATGTCTACTGATGATTTTTTGAGTTTGCGTATTAAACAGTTAGAACAAGGTAAATTAAGACTTGATGATGCTGTTGAAAAATTAAGAGAATCTAGAATGAAGAACAAGCATTATTTTGATAAAACTCATCGATTGCGTCCTAAGCCAATTGAAGTAGGAGATTGGGTGCTCATTTATGAGTACATTCGACTCTCAATATGATGCACGCAAAAAGCTCACTCAATGGTGGTTTGGGCCATACATAGTATCAAAAGTCAACAACAATGGTACGTATGCTCTTTGTGAATTAAATGGTGTTGCACTAACAGCTTTCATTGCAGGTAAAAGGATAAAGTTATTCAAGAAGCGTGATAATGACGAGTACATTTTGGATGAGGACATTGAAGAAGATGACAACAATGAGGCCGATTCATAAACAGGAGTATCCATGTTATAAAATTAAAAAAAAATATATATATATCATTAATTTTCAAGTTCATGTTGCTTTGTTTTTTTTCAAGTTCATTCTATTTTTTTTCCATGCTTGTTTCATGCATGTTTTTTTTCAGTCTTTGCATTGCATTGCATATCCACATCACTTGAGTCTAAAAAGGCAGATGATGATTTCTCTACTTGTGTAAAATTGTATCTTAAGTAGTAACTTATCTACTAAGGAATTGATTATAATCTAGGATTGTGGAAAGATAGGGCATGTAGATTTGGAGGTTTATTTTGGTGACATGACTTTCATATATAAACATGCATATGTATCCTATATCGAAAGCATAATTGTTGAAATCCTAGCTCCTGCTATTGCATGTTTCTACATCCTTAGTCCATCTCACAGCACTTGTATCGGAGTTTAAACGACTGTTCTCCGTCATCAAAAATGGTTGTACCTTGTATCGGGGTTTAACTTTTCCTCGTCAAAAAAAAAAAAAAAAAAAAAAAGCTACATGTTACCAAGAAGTTTACACTTTCTTCCACCCCAAAAAAGTGATCGTAACCATAAAGTTGCCAAATCATCATCATCATCAGAAAAAAAAAAAAAAAGAGCAAGCCAAAGGAGAATAAAGAGGCATAGTAGAATAAATCACGGGCTATATAAGCAGATTTATGCATTAGTGGAGTTTAGTTAGATTTCCTTGCATGTTATTAGAGAAAGAGCATATTCATATTTATGTAGGAAAGGAGTTGATCTAAAATAAGCTAAAGATGAAAGATGTCTCTTGAAAATCCTAAATCTTTGTTTATAATCATATTTAAGGTAGATTGCTTTATGAAAAAGGTACAAAATTTTCTTCAAGATGAGAGGAACTGATGCTTAAAACGACTCAATACATCCACTTCCACTTCATATTGATGCTTCTTTTTTTTTTTTTTTTCTTTCTTGTTGCCAATGTTGCTTGTTCACTTGCATATATGTTGCCTATTTGTTCATGCATATTCATGTTGCCTGTTTCAATTCTTTCTTTCATGCAAATTTTGCTTCATGTCACGTTACCTACTGATTCATGCATATAATCAATTTTCCTTCCATGTTTCTTATGTTGCCTATAAAAGAATTTGATGCCTGGAACATTTTGTTTTTCACAGATGCTAGAGTGGCGCTTCCGGAGGAATCGCAGGTTTAGTGGGGGCGAATGTCGTCGAGATTTTCTCTCCTCTCTCACTTGTGAAGGCCTACAAAAAACATATTTGGTGAAGGTAGCCGGAATTCTCCGAGAAGTCCAGGATGCATCAAGGATGTCAAAGGAAGCTCACATACAAAGTTTCAAAGAAATCAAGAAAGTCCATGGTAGCGGTCAAAGTTGGTCAAAGCTGGTCAAAGTTGGGAAATTAGGGCAAAAATTTCATTGTCACCAAATTAGATGAAAATCCATATACTTGTAAAGATTGTCAAAGGCAGTCTATAGCCCAAATTTCAGTAGAAAATGGATTTGGTAGCACATTGATGTGCTATGTTCATTTTGTAAAAATGTAATTTTTCTAGTTTGACCCTACAAATTCTTGTATAGAAATTTATGTTAGCCATATGGTTTGGCATGTATAAAGATCATATGTGGCTACATATTTGTATGAATTTTCAAGGCCATCAGAGCTTCCTAGAGACCTTAATGCCACCTTGCAAGCTTCCAAATGTAGTCAAACTTGTACAAGGGAGATTCAGATGGGAGTTATTTCTGCATATTCCTGAAGGAGATCTTTGGAAACATAGTCCTACAAAGTTTCATCTTCATCAAAGCCTATTTGGAGGGTCAAAGAGCACAAAGTCCAGTTTTCAGGATCACCGCAGTTTTCTAGTTTAAGCAAATTGAAGGGTTGAAGGGCCACCACATGGCGAAAGCTGATTGAGCCATGTTGTACGATCAAGATGAGCTCATATTCAAGGGTGGAGATGCACTTATGCTTAAAGCAAGGAGGATCCACGAGTTTTTCCATAAAAGAAGATAATTTTTGACAATCAAAGATCAATAATGCAGCTTTTCTCCAAAAATAGTGGCTTATCTTATCCGAGTTGATGTCAGCACTGATCCGACGGTCCAGATCATCCCCAGATCCAATGGTGGAGAATGAGGGCGCCTAAATTTCACTCCTTTACACTAGATTTGATAGAAAGAACAATTCCAAGCCATTGATTTGATTAATCAAATGGTTGTAATCAAAAGTAGTGATCCTAGAGTTGAGAGTTGATTTCTCTAGATCTAAGGGCCCAAATTCATTCAGAAAACTATATAAACCCCCCTCCAAACTCCTAGAGCATCATTGTTAGGCATCCATAGGGCTCATGCTAGCTTACGGTTTCCTTGAGACAATCACCCTCGGTTGAGCGAGTGAGGATCCAAGGTGAGCTAGTATGAGTATAGAACCTAGTTTCAAATTTAAGTTACAACTCCAATCTAGGATAGGCTCTTGAAACCAGCATCTCTATCTTGACTCACCCTCGGTGGAGCGTGTGAGTGAGTTAGAGCTGATTTTAATGAGTCTTAGACTTCTTTAGTTAGACGTTACGAGCCTAGACAGACATAGGGTCACTGGAGTGGAACTCACCTTCTTACGTGTGACATTCGGTTGAACTGTCATGGTTTGAGGGTCGGAACCACCTTTGATCAGTAGACTGCTTAGCATGACGTACCACGACGATATTTTACATGTAACTTAATTCAAATCCTTTTAATTCATGTCACTTGTCACTTGTCTCTTGTCTCCTCTCTCAGTCTCTTAAGTATTTTTACATGTCTTCTATTTCTTCTATGTGTGAGAAGGCTCCGCAGTATTGCGTTGAACCAGTGAGGATGTTTCTTTGAGCTTGTGAGTAAACTCTATCATCATAATTCACTTGCATGCATATAATCCATACATACCCATACATATTGATTAGTTTCTGAAAGTGTATAAGAAGCTCCAATATTGGACCATTCTTCCTTTCGAAACTGGTTTATGTGTAAGGGTTCCATCTATTCTCGTCATGCATACATATCATCCAAAGAAGACTATGCATATGGATTGGAATTAGGAAGTGTTTAAGAAGCTCCTTCAATGGACCATTCTTCCTTCCAAATTTGATTCGTGTGTATGGTTCTCTTTCATTCTTATCATTCATGTTCATAAATCTAACTTGCACTCCTACATTCCCATTCCCATAATTATTTCAACATCTCTCTCTTCTCCATACTCAACATTAATTTCACCTTCACATCTTTAAACCTTCCAACATTCATTAGCTTCATACACCCTGTGTGTGCCACGACCGGACCCGATCCACCTAGATTGCGATCACCTCCACACCGTTGGATTTCTTAATACTTACATTGAAAGTAGCACAAGAGCATGAATGGACAGGTCATGAACTCTCCTCTAGGATCTTTGACCTAGAACGATTAGGAGAAACAAGACTGAGGGCGGCTGCAGGGATATATGCAGCTAAGAAACGATAGAAGGCATACTTTGATGCCCACGTCAAGGATAAAGGTTTGAAGGCAGGCGACCTAGTACTAGTCTACACTTTGAAACAACACGCGAGAAAACTAGAGAAAAAAGGCTATGGACCCATGATCATTAATAGGATCTCAACCAGTGGAGCAGTTCAACTCGCTACCCTCGAAGGTGATGTTCTTCCTAGCTATATAAGCGGGTGCAGAGTCAAGTTATATTAGGAACCTCTCATAGAGGAGATGCTATGTTGACTCAACATTGCTAAGAAACGCAAAGAAGAAGAAAAACGAATTCGAGAAGAAGCTCAAGCAGACGCATTGGAACGCATCCAGAGAATGAAGTTGAGAAGACAGGGTAGAGAGCAACCTAGGACAGATGCATATGCAGATCAAGGATATCATGTGGCTACGTGTGAAGTTTCAGGTATCAGCTCTCATAGGATAATTGATCGACGTCCTTTTATAACCTTAGATATAGGACAAGGAAAGGGTGCAAGGACTGTAAGAGACTTGATTGACTCAGGTGCAGCCACTGGTGCTGTTAAATTGTCTTACTGTCAAGAGTTGAAATTAACTGTTAATCCTATAGAAGCATATCTCATAGGATTGGGAGGTGTGGAAACCCCTTGCATGGGCGAGGTGGAACTTCCCCTCTATATTCAAGACGAAGTAATGACAGTCAAAGTACTAGTGTGTCAAGATGAGGACCTCACTGAGCCTCTTGTCTTGGGTCAGGACTGGATCTATGATCATGCGGTCAACCTAAACCTAAGGAGTGGACTTCTTCAGGTATGGGTAAATCATAGTCGAATTACAGTCGAATTGGAAAATGAGGCACTCAAGGAACAAGGTAAGGCACGAACTCCTGGTCCTTCCAGGGGTGCACATGAAGTTGACCATGCTATTCTTGTCCAAAATAGTGTAATGCAGAAAGAGGACTGTCTCAACAACGGAGTCAAGGATAAGAAGGCACTCCCTTCGGTTCCAAAGGCCAGAGGGATGCAGCAACCAAAGGCAGATCGAATACAGAAGAAGCAGAACACTACCTATACTGGAGGCCAAAAAAAGGAGCAAAGTAGATTGTTTCAGCCGTTGAAACAGGTATGGATGCAGAAAGGCGAACACCCTGTTGCGACCAGGCCAACCCCACGGCCAAAACCTCTTATTAGTAGTCAACAACACGACACTAATAAGAAGTCCTTCATAAATTCTTCTGTGAATGTGAAGTCTATTTGGGTACCCAAGAAGTCAATGAAGGCCAGCCCACAATCACGACAAATCTGGGTGCCTAAGGCTTGCTTGCGGGCTCAAATAACCTCTACCTTCACTTATAACCCATCCTCATTCACATCATTCTCATTTCGAGAACCCACCTCACAAGACACCCTCTTCTCTTTCGTCACCAATCCCTTGTACACTTCAACCCTTCTATCCTCCGAACCCATAACTAGCCATCCCATAATCCCAAGTGTGGTTGGAAACCCAGCACCCACAGAAGGCACCCTGTGTTTCCCAGCCTATCCCCCAATACGAGTACCTCCATTCCATGACCCTCACTTCCCATCTGGCCCCTACACCTCTTTCAACCTGACCTCACCACCCCAATACCCGTCCTTTGTGGAGCAGTTCATCCGCTCTCCAGTGTTTCAGAGGCACATTTCCCCGATGTTCGCAACGACATCAATTTACACGAACACCACAGTCACTTCACCTACCATACCCACCTACATGGTAGCCCCTATACACACCACTCTGTCTGACCCAATGGACATTTCACCCACCACAGCACCTCTCCCCACAATTCCACCCTCTTCCCCTCCACTACCCCCCACCTCACCACTCACCACATCAGTGGCACACACAGCATTCACTACCTCCCTCCCCAATCCCACCTCCCCTGCATTTCAAAATTTTCCCCTTGCATCTCATAATGTAAATAGCACGTTCAATACATTACTTCAGTGTGCACATCAACTACAACAAGAATACCATCAATTGGAAGAACGCACTGCTGCTCTCCAGGTAGAATCTCAGCGTCTGCAAGCTAGAGTCAACAATCTTGAAGCTGATTACCAAACGCTCCTAACCGAGCATACCACCTTACAGTAGGCTCACTCCGAATTGGAATCAAAGACATCGACAGTAGATGATCAAGCAGTCAAGGAACTAGAAACAGTGCTCCAAGCGCAAATGATATCTAATGCTACACTCAGACGCAACCTTGGGCTATTAAGGAAGCATATGGCAGCAACACTAGAAGAGAACAAGAGGCTTCAACAACAAAACCAAGACAACTTTGAAGCGGCTATGGAAGGAACTGCAAGAGCAACCATTAGCCCTACCAAGTATAGAGCAGTCCCATCGGAAGACATTCGTATCTTACTTGAGGAGCATGCAAATTTCTTGGAGTCATATGAAAAGTTAGAGACTGAATGTCCAGACCTAAAGAAACAGATAGCCAGTGCCCCCACAACTCAATAGGAGCCGATAATCTTGCAACATTCTACAGAAGAAGTAGAGACCCTCCAAAAACAGGTGGCAGAACTCCAAGCACGCCTCTTACCATATGAAAGGCCACCCTCGCCCAATGAAGAACCAGAACCTGAAACAGTAGTGGAAATCCCCGTCGATGACAGCTATGAAGAGCCGTACGAGCCAATGCCAACACCCGGTGGTCGGACTACAGAGGAAGGACAGGACACTTTAGAAATTCAAGTTCCAGATTGGGTCAAAAGGGTCGAGAAAGTGGGTAAGACACATGATGATCGTGTTGCCGTGCAAATGCAATCTCTCACAAATCTGGAAGAAACTGTCCTTCGGTCTTCTTACTTTCAGAACCTATCCCACCAACGGTTAATCACAACATTAGAGTCGCAATACATGCCTTATTTTGTCTTGCTACATGATTATAATGCAGAAGTTAAAAGACATACAGGGAAGGAGCCCACATTTGCCACTCAATTTGAGCCAAAGGACTTACCGACAGATGCGCGTGCTGGCTCGATCTTCCAGCCTAATTGGCGTGCACGTCTACTAACCGATTACCCTGAGATGATGAGCACCTGGGCAACCATGCCACTGTATATCAAGTATAATCCATGTTATTGCCCAATGGTACGTCGCAGATCATGGCAAGCATTTGCGATCAAGGTACGCAACAATAAAGAATGCTCGGCTTGGGTTAACTATCCATATTTTGCTCCACCTCGAGGGACCCCAACCGTAGCCTACATGATATCAACAATTCGGCACTCGTCTACACGTCTAAATAATGTACCCGACATAGCAGCGAAAATGTGTATGAAAATATTCAAACTCATGACCATTGTCTTCAAAACCTTTCGGATGGTACAAGCTCCATACATCTCTGCCCCTGGATTCTCTCAAGGTAACAAGGATTTAGTCTACGACATGAGCCAGACTCCCTCAGTCACTATAATCTTTGCCTGGCATGCACGAATAAAGTACTTACCTGCATGCTTCAAGCAGACATTTGAGGAAATGTTCTCTACGGGATTCTGGGAATATCATTCAGAAATTTTCATTCCCAGACCCACCCATTTGCTACATCTATTCGCGGTAGAACAAGCGATCCATGCAGATCAGTTACGTCTGCCATATCCGGACATTCCAGGACCAATTGATTGGGATCGTATGATGACATACTTGGCCAGCGGACTACGCATACAAGAACATCAGCTTGCCACTCAGGTTGTGGAATATTACATCCAACACTCCCAGCAATAAGGGTCTGTCAAGGACAACAGACGTGAGAGAGGGGGGGGGGGGTGTTGAGAGCAGTATGGGCACCCAAGGACTGAGGAGACAAGGAAGCCAGCGGAGAGAGTCAGAGCAAGGCGAAGGATTAAGTAGACAAAGCAGTCGACGCAGATCTGGCAGATAGGCCTTCAAATTTTTCCAAATCAACATCTTTATAATAGTGGTTCTTATCACTAACAATCATTGTACATACCATTTCCTATTTTTGTAGCTCCATTTTGTGCAAGCCAAGGAGTCCTTGAGCTTGAGGAGCCTTAGAAGTACCTACATATCAATTTTTGTATTTTTTAGACTCTGTTTAAGCCCTCAAATTGGCCCTGGTGCTTCTCACTCACGCACTTGTGCCTTCACTTGCTCGAGGTCATCATACCATCCTCACGTCTTCCCGGATTGACATTAAAGGAGGTGCTACTCATCACTGAGCTACACATGTCACGAGGATGGAGATAAGGAAGAGAGCTCATACACACATTCTCACAATCAAAGAGACGCACACACTCAGATTGAGGCAAGGAAAAATTATCTTCTTCTTCTTCTTCTATTACATAAAAAGGAATGTACAAGAATGACCTAAAAACAAGAATACAACTACCGCAATATATAAAAACCAGTACATAAGGAAGAACCTAATGTTCGCAAATGAGTGAGCTAGCAAGAAACAAATGTGCCATCACTCTTGGTAGATAAATCTAATAAAGCTCAATGAAGTGTCCCTGACACATACCGACGTGACCACTATACATGTCAGAGAAAATAAATACTGATATGTGTCATCCTGGATCATCACATGTTGAGCTTCATATCTCAACACTCCCCCTCAAGCTCAACACCATGTCCTCTAATCCAAGCATCTTTCGAAACTTCTTCAACTTCTCTGCTCCAAGTGCTTTAGTGAAAATATCAACAATCTGCTCATTTGTTCTCACATAAACAAGATCAATATCACCTGCTAATACCTTCTCTCTGATGAAGTGATAATGTACCTCAATATGCTTTGTTCTAGCATGAAAAACAGGGTTCTGTGCTAGTTGTATGCTGTTAAGATTATCACAATAGAGGGTGATAGGCTTTTGCACTTCCACACCTAAATCTTCAATTAGCATCTCCAACCATGATGTCTCACATGCTACCATTGTAGCACCTCTATACTCAGCCTCTGTACTCGACAAAACAATAGTGGGTTGCTTCGTGTTGCTCCATGTAATAGTTGCACCTCCAAGTGAGAATAGAAAGCCACTAGTAGATCTTCTATCTAGAATAGTAGCAGCCTAATCTGCATTGGTGTATCCATGAACTTGTAAATCTAGACTAGATTCATAAAACAATGCATAATCCAAAGTAGCACTCACATAACCTAGAGTGTGCCTTAGAGCATCCAAATGTGGCTTCTGGGGAACCTGCATAAATTGACTTTCAAGTCCAACAATATAGCTTAGATCAAGCCTTGTAATTGTGAGATATATAAGACTTCCCACAATTTTCCTGTACATAGTAGCATTTTCCAATGCTTCACATGATGTAGTATCCAACTTCAAATTCTGATCTAATGGCATAGAAATTGGCTTACAATCATCCATACCATACTCTTGTAGCATATTCAAGGCATATGCCTTTGTGACATCCATATACCTATTTCTGTATGTATAAACTCAATGCCCAAGAAGTGGCACAACACACCAAGATCTTTCATGTCAAATTCCTGCATAAGAAGTTGCTTTACCTCTTTAATGCTTCCTTCATTATCACCACCTACAATCAAGTCATCAACATAAATAGCCACAATTGTGATGCGATTATCACCCTTCCTTGCATATAGTGAATGATCTGTATCACACATAGAAAACCCAATGGTGGTTAAGTAATTAGCAATCCTTGCATGCCATGCACAAGGAGTTTGCTTCAGCCTATACAAAGCCTTTTGCAACCTGCAAACATATTCTGGATGCTTTGAATCTTCATATCCTTATGGCTGGTCCATGTATACTTCTTCCTCTAACTCACCATGTAGAAAAGCATTCTTCACATCCATCTGATGCAAAGTCCTTTTTTTGTAGCTAATGCAACAAGTGTTCTGATAGTAGACATCTTAGCTACAGGGCTAAATGTTTCCTCATAATCAATGCCATACGTTTCTGCATATCCTTTTGCTACCAAACATGCTTTATACCTGCTTATGCTACCATCAACATTGTGCTTTACCTTGTAAACCCACTTGGAGCCTATGAGTTTCTTTCCTTGTGGAAATGGAACTAGCTTCCATGTATCATTTCCATAAAGTGCAGCCATCTCCTCATCCATAGCTTTTTCCCAATCTGCATTTCCAATTCATCTTCAAAACAAGAAGGTTCAACATCTTGTATTACCTTTGTCATGTAGGCACAATGACGAGCCATGTAACTATCAGATGTCAATCGTTGCATCCCCCCAGATCTTCTTGGTCCTGGGTCACTTCTCCTTGTATCATCTGCATGTGCCTTTCTTACTCCTAGAGTCTTCACAGAGGGCAATCCAAGTTCCTCATCAAGACTCTTTTCTAAACTGCTTGAATCTTCATCAACATCTTCAAAACTTGCACATGTTTTATGACTAGCAGAAAGCTTTTCTTTACCTTTCTTGGATGTATTTTATGAATTTGTTGGACTGAAATTTCCATGCAATCTTCCACTCCATGGATTTGAGTTGGAACTATTGCTTGGTGATGCATCCGGTCCACTCAAAACTTGAGATCTTGCACTTTCAGCATTTTCTTTATCATTTGGTTCAAGATTTAGTCCTTCTTTGGCATCTGTATAGAAGCTTGACATTTCATCAAATACCACATCTCTGCTCACCTTCACCTATCGTGTGAGTGGGTTATAAGATTTATATCCCTTTTGCTCAAGGAAGTATCCAATCAAGACACATTTTTCTACTTTTGGATCAAGCTTCTTCCTCAACTCATCTGCAACATGTATATATGCAATACAACCAAAAACTTACTGCCAAATCTACTATGCCAATGGGTAGTCCCAAAGGCAATGTCGTTGAGACTCCAAGTGAGCACCACAACCCATATATTTTCGAGGCCTATCACCATAACTCAGCCACGTTCCAACCATGATGCTCTTGTGGGCCACCAACCATTGAAAGAGGACAACCTATTGGGATTGTTGAGCACCCTAAATTTGATATCACAAGGCCAAGAGGAACTCTTCTGTAAGCCCTCCATGCCTCCAAAACTCAGCCATAGCGGGAGTGATCAAATGGTGTGATTGAATGATTCATTGCCCCAATCTAGTAGAGTAGTGAAAAAATTGGATAGTGTAGGCCTCCAACACGGAGAAGGGGTCACGCCATTACCACTACCCAAGGTACCACAGAAGGCACAATAATGGATGGGCCTCCCAAGCCCAAAGATGCCAAGAAAAATGGGTTTGAGTGTCTGTAGGATCACAATCAATGTGGCAACTTCTAGCATGAATACCAACTACCCAAATATGTTGAAGGATGCACTCTGCAATGATCTCTGACTCATTCAAAGAGTTGAGCAACTGCCCCTCCTCACCTGCCTGTAAGAAGAGAATCCCATTATGAGTAATGTCTTGCATAGCAATCAGGACCTCAGTTTGAGTGAAAGCTCCCAGCCACATCGTCTAGTGTGATGGGTCCCCTTGAGTACTCGAGTTGCTTGGAATAGTAGTCTTAGCATCCCAAATCATCTCAGATGCACCATGCATCCCCATGGATTGATCTTGTTGCCCCTCCTCAGAGAGGCTCTAAAAGTAGATCCAATCGGCAATGCTACACTAAGGGCCTCTAGCAAACTCATCTCGGGAAACATGAGGGCAAGATCCCACCATGGACCTCTCTCAATGAGGATTCGGGTATTCCATGTAATAGGTTGATGGAGCTACTCCTCAATATAGGAGGGTAGTCCTTGAATAAGAGTAGGCGATAATAACTCCCAAGATCAAAGAATACTTGAAGCAAAGCAATCCTCACTTTGCCTCAAGAAACCCATGCACCTCATCTCAACAAAGATCCATCTAACCTCAAGCAGCCAAGGCCCACCAATGGCTAGAGCAAAGAATCCCAACCGTTGATGAAGAAAATCCTTCCAAGGCTTAGGGCCACGAAGCAAACTATGAACAACAAACTCACCCATCATGGCTCTAGTGTAACAAGTAGGATCAATGATCCCACACTCTAAGGAGAGGTGATGACAAGCCACACAACCTTAGAAAGAAGGGCTACCATCTATGCCATACCACAACAAAATCCTTATTAGCTGCTAGATTTGGCTAATATAGGAAATCCGAAAGATTTAACAAGAGGTGACATGCCACATCATAGCAAGGAGGACCTAGTTTGCCACCACAACCCTCCTAGTGATGAAGGCAATGCTTCAATGCAAGAGCTTCTTCCTGATAGTGAGGAGGAGAGGAGAGATCTGATTCTCAGCCGAAAGGTCAAGACATTTATGAAACCCAAGGTATCTAACTACCATGCTAGGGGGGATCCACTAAAACGGCTCACAAGAAAGCCATCAAGGAAGGGCATACCAGCCAGCCCAAAATCCACAAGACTTGTGCCAATTGATCTTGGCACTAGAAGCATCACGGAATCTCTCCAAAGCATATTGAAATATGGTCAAATTGGCCTCATGGCCCGGCAAGTAAATGGTGGTGTCATCCACAAACTCAACATCTAATAGCATTTCTTCTCTCATCTAGAGCCAGATACCCACCAACCAAGTGTCTTGTGCATCCAAAAAGGCACTCATGGCCTCAACAAAGAAGAGAGACAAAGTGGAGGCTAAGGGAAAACTCTATTAGTTTGAACATGAGATATTGAATCTCTCCCCCCAACCCTTGTCAACAAGACCTAACTATGGGTGGAATGCTACAAGGAAGCAACACCCCTAATCCAACAATCCGGGAATCCCATATGTAGCATAGTGTACTCAGGAAAAGCCCAATCAACCCAATCATAGGCTTTCTCAAGGTCCAATAGAAGCACATCAAGGGGCTCATTGTGCATCCGTGCAAGGGAGACAACTTCCCAAAAGGTCAAGATATTGTCAAGGATATTGTGACCCTTGACAAACCCCATCTAAGACGGATGAATCAAGGTCCCTAAAAATTAGCTACAATCTCAAACTCAAAGCCCTTGCAATGATTTTGTAGGATGATTTGAGAAGCATAATTGGGCGCCAATGATGGATGTCATCCAATTGCCCCCTCCTTAGGGATGAGGAATAGCATACCCTCCGTGGGAGATGGGGGAAGGCAACCTCTCTCCATAACCTCTTGGAAGGCAAGATGGATCCCATCACCAAGGATCCCGTAATATCTGATGAAAGAGTAGGGGGAAAGACCATCATCACTGGGGAAGCTATCCCTAGCTAATCCATGTCATCAAAGAGCTCACTACCCATGAATGGGGCCAAAAGCATAGTCTGCATCTCATCATTCACAGAGCACCGTACATGCTATAAAGCACATCATCTACTCTCTTGCCAAGTCTTAGAAAGTGTCTCCTTAGATAACAGAGTGTGGTAAAATTGAGTGGCAATCTCTCTCTGCTCCCTAGGCTCAGTGGCACATGATCCATCCATCTTGAATAGTTGCTTGATCGTGCAATGCAAATGGCATGATTGAACCACCAAAAATAACTCTCCATAAATATGATCACCAACCAAGGTCCAGTGTGCAACCTGTCTATGATGAAAGAAGGCCTCCCACAGCTCCTGTTGTGCGTGGGCAAGCTATGAGCCAGTCCACTCACAATCGATGAGTTCTCCAAAAGTTAGTAAAGAAAGGCAATGCCCCTATGTAGACAATGCTCGCTCTCACAGAGTCGAACCAATCCTTGGCCACTCTCCTCATGTAAGAATGAGCTGATTAATTGGAGGCCGGTCAATGGAGAGAGAGAGAGAGAGAGAGAGAGAGAGAGCCTTGCATCTTAGAAGAAAACCAAGGTATTGAATTTAAGGTTCCACCATGATGAGATGTAAGAAGTGAATTTTTAGCCTCCTCTAGCGCTGTTGCATCTTAAGGTGAAGACGTAGGTAATTTCGTGGTGGAAGACTTTCAAATGGAACAAAATAGAGAGTAAAGAAATACACCTTATCTAAAAAGAACCTACCCACTTAGGACCTACCTCCAAATTAGGACTATTTAGATCAATGAATGTCTTGACGTTCTTTGGCGTTTTTGTGGAATGCACATTGGTATTGGCAATGTTCACCCTCCCTTTGGATATGTAAAGAGCATCTCTAATGAGATCAATGGTAAGATACATAGCTATCTTCAGAGCCTCAAAGTTTGTTACTATGAAACTAGGTTTTATTTATCTATCGTCTTCCATCTTGTATATTGTGATTATTTCAACCTTCCTTCTAAAATTTAGTGTGACAATAGGTGTCTTCCATCTTCTATATTGTGATCATTTCAACCACACTTCCAAAATCTAGCTTGACAATAGGTGGTCGTAGGAACTTGCTACATCCTAATAGTTCAAAAATTTTGATAAGGTCAGATGTTTCTTTGCTACTTCACCAAATTCTTTGGACATAAAGTGAAGTTTGTAGTTATGCCTATGGATTTCCTCTTGACTAACAAAGGAATGTGCTCACTCCCTCATTGAGTGCTTTCTCTCCTTCAACTAATGCCCACAAGGATAAGAGACATTGCCATAAAGAGGATCCTACAATGGCATGTGTAGAGGTGCATCTAGGAATTTTGGCTTTATTTCCAAACAATCCATGTGCGTCTCAATGGGCACTACATCTCCTCCTTGTGTTGATGTCCCTTCTTTGGTGACTTTGACATCTCCATCTCCTATGCTACTAGATGCCATAACCTCTTGAAGATTGACACAAGTTATAAGAGTTCCGTTTAGAGTGAAAGAAAAAGAATGTGTATTTTAATGTGCATGAATGTCTGTTAACCCCATATTTACATGGTGCTCATTTAGAGGTTGAGTTTCCATATTGCATAAATATGGAGCGTGGAGTGATATGTGTTTGATCAAGGCTAAACGTGAAAGTTTTTCTAAAGACAAGCCACATGCAAACAACAAAAAAGGACTAGCAAATGTAGGAAAGCCATAATATATACAACACCCATAAAATACATATGTATATAATTTACAGTTCGTCGAGAAAGTCTTAAAGTTTTTAAATTTTATTTTCTCCCTCTTGGAGCTTTTGTGTGCATGCATTTCTAAAAGCCCGTGCCTTAAACGCAGTTGTATAGCATGGCCCTTCACATGCACACTTTGGATGCAATCTCTCTTGATGGTGCAATGAGGATGCTGATGATGAAGCTTACATTTCTTTTAAGGTCTCTAATAGCATGTTTGAGTGTGTTGTTGTCTATGTGGTCATGTTCGTGGTTTCCTTAATTATTATGTGATATTGAACGAAGGTAACTCCTTGAGTTTCTAGTGTGTGTCTTCTTTGACCTCCATGTTAGTAACACATAGTTACTAGGTAGATTCAAGACCTCTTGACTTGCACATGTTTGCTCCTTTCTTTCCCTACTTGCTTTTCGTGAAATCTAAACTTCAAGATTTTCCTTTATCCATGACTTCATTGGTTCTCTCTTTGGTATCCTAATTCCTGGGTTGTTGCTTCGTGCCTCCAAAATTTTGTTAGGTACTAGAGTTGAGCAACTATTGGTTGCACATACATCTTGTGTTGGATCATTGTGCTTGATTGTTGTCTCTTCTCTACACATGTTCTTCTAGTCTACTTTACTTTGTGGTTGAGCTCATTGCCAAAGATTATGAAAGAAATTATCCTTTCACAACCCACTTGTTTCATTCCTTGGGTCTTTCTCTATTGAGTACTTGCCTACCTCTATGCTTTCTTGACTAGAATTGTCACTATTTGTTGTGCAAGTACCACCAACTTCTCATCATGGAATATTCCTTCCGTAGATTTTTTTTGTTTGTGAATCATGGTACAATTCCACCAAATAGGTCGAAGCATTAGAATCGTTGGTTGTTGAATACAATAGGAAGCTCCTTAATTGAATTGATGTCTTCTCCAAATCTTAAAGTTGGTTGATTACATTGCTTCATACTTGATTTTCTCCATTCTAGGAATCTAAGCACCACTCTACCATAGAAAATCATAGATAACATGCCTTGAGCAATGTTGAGAGTAATATAATGTTGTTATTGTTGTAATATGATTGCTTCTGTTAAATCCTCGTACTTGCATATTAGAAAATTGCACCCATGCACACATTCCCTAGATGAATTGGTAGTTCAACTTCACCTACACATTTTGTCTGGGATCCTTCTGATGCAAAATCCTATGAGTGATGTGGAATTCGGTCAGCAATGACTACACCACTTTGTTATGGAAGTGTGTCCCTTTATTAGTTGCAATTTTTATTTTCAAGCAAACCTTGTAAAGATTCTTTTAAACAAGAACTTCATAGTGGTTTATGCATCATTTCGTTTCGTTTCTTTAGCCTCAACCCGTTTTGTGAGGTAATGCATGACCACAATGATGTAGAATACATGAGAGCCTCTTGCCAGTGGGTTGATGGCTCCAATAAATTTGATAACCCATTTGGCAAAAGCCCAACTTCCTATCATAATGCTGAGAGGCATGAAATCTTCTATGGAATGGTACTTAGTCTCTTGGCATATAGCACATTGATTCTTCCACATTCATGTGGAATATTGGCCGCTAGAGTCCAATGAATAATATCATTTTGGTCGTTCTTAGAGGAGAAAACTACTTAACAATGACTCTCACATGAGCTGCTTCCCATATGGGCATATATTTTGACTCTTGTATGTACAACCGTGAGAAGTTATCATTAACCTCTTTATATAGTTGTCCTTCAATTACCTTGTATTCTAAAATCTATTCTTCTAGAGCTTTTGTTCTAGCAGGCATGATTCCTTTAGGATATTTCCCATGTTGCAAGTAATCAATATTTGGCTTACTCCAATCGGGTTCCATAGTAACATGAAATAGAAGAGCATGCTCAATACGCTTGATGAGATCACGTATTTCACAATTCTTAATGTGTCTGTGAGCATCTTTCTCCATCATAGCCAAATGTACTCCTTTTCTCTTGAGGTTTTGTAGTGTCCATATTCATGAGTGATGATGCCCTATCAGAATTACATGTTCTTTTTACTATATCTCACTTTTCTTTGTCATCCAAAACATGCCATGACACATTGACTATATTGATAGTAGATATTTCCTAGTATTATATGAAATTTGGTAGTTTCATGAATCGAAATAGTAGTTATAGGAATGGTTTTGTGATGAGTCTGGAATCTAAGAACTCCCACTATCTTTTCTACCTACTTGGGAACTACCTTCAAGTTAAATAGATGGGCATCTCATAGATCATCTTCTACACCAATTAGTGGCTCACAATTTGTTAGTGAAGATAAATGATATGCTTAAATATGTGAGTTTCCTTTCTTCACTACTACCTTAAAATCAATCTACTTAAGTAGTAGGAACCAACATAGTAACCTCCAAATGGCACATGGCTTGTTGAATATATATAGTAGAGCTTGATGATCTACAAAACACTTGAACTTTTTGGCCAAACAATAATGTCATTTTTATTACTACATAGAACATTCATAAACCTTCACATTTTCTTGTGGCACAATTATGTTCCATGACATTCAATTGTCTGTTAGCATAGGAAATAAAAAAAATCCATATAGCCCTTGGGTTGTATGTTGTGTAAGAATGCATCTTATGGCATAATTTTATGCATCCAAATGAACGTGTGTAAGTATCCCATTAAAAGGTTTTTTGATTAGTACATATATATGGATAAAGCATGTGTAATATCCATAGTGTCCCATGAAAGATTGAACCTCCTTGGCATTCTTAGGTGTAGGTAAATCAACAAAAACCTTGATTTTCTCCTCATCCATCCTATTGGATGTTATGCTCAGTACTCACAGTACAGTAGCAATTAGAAAAATTCCTTTTGAGGGTATCTTATTAGCTTAGAGAGCTAATGATTCCAATTGGAATAACTTAAAATGATAGAATATACTCTGAGCAATCATTTTAACAAGTACAAGCTTACCCCCAACTTTTTAGGAACTCTAGAGAGAATGACTAGTGACTACTTCGAGGACATTTTCTCCCAATTGGCTGAATGAAACTTCCCCAACCTTTGGCAGCTTGTAATAGACTTTGAGTTTGTTCCAATGAGCTATAGAACCTTGAAAATGGTGGCGAGATCACTGAGATATGAGCAAGACAAGTTCACTGTTTTGAGTGACAATGTCTGTGATGAAGATAGATGTAATCATCAATGTAATGTATTATGTAACAATTTTGTACATGATCCGATTGGCATGAATATGATGCCCAATGATGGTGCATATGCCAATTGAATTTCCCTGATCAATAGCTTCTCTCTCACATAATGATAGTGAACCTCTATATGCTTGGTCCTAGCATGATAGATAGGATTTGCTGCAAGATGTATGTAACAATGTTGTACATGATCATTGGCATGAATATGATGCCCAATGATGGTGATAGGATTAGGCTATAGTGTGAGCCTCTTAGTTACATCAAATGAGCAACTCTAAGATCAATAATAGGGGGCCATGTGGCTATGATATTACACTCCCTTTTTATAGATGCTTTGCCTCCAAATTTGAATTTAAATCCAAACTTTACTTTACCTAAAAGTTCTCCTCTAATTTAGGAGATAGTTCATAAAAAAGAATTCTTGGCTTTATCTCTTCCTAACTCCATGAGTTTGGTGCTTTTACAAGATTCCTTCTAAGTAAAATGACTTTTAAAAATGTTAATGGTAAAAAAACCATAAGCAATGGTTCATGTAGATTTTCAAACAATTGCACAAAGCTTCTTCCAATGCCTAGCCAAGTGTGAAGGCTTGGCATAATTTGCACCAACAATGCCTCTATATATAGTTGCTCTAATCAACAAGGATCATAAATGTAACTAGAGTCAACAAGTGCATGTGCAATTTCCACCATTCCTTTAATATCTTCCACTAGAGTCTACTAGTGGTTAAGGTGATCTTGACCACTACTTAGTACCTTCCACTAGAGTCCACTAGTGGTTGGTGTACTTGTCACTTGAGTTACGTCTCTTTGAACTCAAGTTAACTCATATTAACTTGAGTTTGAAGGCTCTTTGGGCAAAACTCTCTCCCCATGCTCCCCATGGGGGTCAGAATCAAGACCTCCTCTTTTAGAACCTTGAGACTTAACCACTAGGGTAAGTGTGTCACTTGTATAAGAGAGCACATGAAATTTTGTTTAAGTGTAATCTCTAGATCTTCGGCCAGACACATGAGCAACCAAACAATGTCTGTTTTCAGGTTTGTCTAAATTGACTAGATCCTTAAATCCTAGACTTAATTTATTATAGAAACTCCCATGTTCACTAAAAAACCTCATATGCCACTCATCTCCACATATTTCTATCCATATTCGAATGGAAACTCCCGTGTTCTCTAAGAAAGCTTCGACTATATCAAAGGCGCTTTACATGACTATTGAGCTATATTTTGAAATGGAACCAAAACATAAGTAAGCTAGTTCTGCGGCTTCCTCTAGAATTACAACTGTAAAGAACATCATAGCCTTCAACATCACAACATTCTACCATATGTTTCATGTTCACAAATACACCAAATGTTGATAAGATTTTCATCCAATCATATGGTTCAAAATCTTCATCATTGAAGACCTTAGGCACGTATGCTAGATCCTCAACTAGTCTAGACATCAGTTCATGTATACCCTCCTTTCCTTTTCTACATCTTTCAAGCTCTCTTATGGAAGCCTTACATACCTATTCATGAGTTTCTTTGTGCATCCGAGAATGATATTCAGAGTGTTCACTATGTATAGATGTTTTTGCTTCACTTGGTGGAGGGCATTCCACTGTAATGGGGTGATATCCTAAAGAGTTCTTTAACTTTATTTTGGTGGTTACCCTTAGATGTTGCATGAGTTCGATCCATAGTCTTGAACCACCATTACTTGATTCATAAAAGGCCTCCCTAAGATCATTTTTTAATTTTTGGCCTTTCCAAACCAACAAATAACCAATGTATGTTGAAAATAACAAATAACTAGTGTGTTGAAACAATGATTGTCCTTTGTGAGAATCACTATTCTTGCATTCGAATCTAGAATGGATTTCAACATGTAATCATTGTAGAAGACTAGAGAACAAATAACCAATGTATGTTGAAAATAACAAATAACCAATGTGTGTTCAAACAATGATTGTCCTTTGTGAGAATCACTATTCTTGCTTTCGAATCTAGAATGGCTTTCAACATGTAATCATTGTAGAAGACTAGAGAACATGTGTTCCTATCATCTCCTTCACTATAATCCCCAATTTTATCTAGATGGATTATTTTCACACAGTGGATTCACCTCCCTAAGCCAGATTATTCAAGAGATGAGGTTCAACTTGTAATGATTTGTCCAAATTGAGTGTGCATATAACCTACATTCTCATGAGCTCTTCCACCGTGGATGATTGTGGTACACCTTCTCTAACACAATTTCTTCTAATAATAGGTGCTCTCTTGATCTTTGTTTTGGCTCCATATTCTCCCATGTGGTTAGAAAGACTATGAAGATACATTGTTTCTTCATCAAGTATACTAAAGTTATGAGCATGACCATAACAAGATCTTTCAAGAGCAATCTCATATCTTTGCCTACCACTATTTTGGGAATGGGTTGCTTGGCATGTTACTCTTTCTTCCATCCTATTTCATGGACCCTTTCTTAGAGTTCTTGCAGCCAAGTCTCTTCCATGTCCTATATGTTTTTGTAAGTTCACATCCCAATTCCTTGTTCTTTGGGTATCTGAGGAGTTTCCTTCAAAGATCTTGCAATGTCTTGAGCTGAATCCTTAGGTGTCATTTTTTGAGTGAATTCTTGGATTTGGGACACAAATATGCACTCTTTCTAGCATAGATTGAATGAACTTGATCATTTTCATGCACAATGCTAATAGTTCATGTCATAGGTCTCCTGTAGGGAAACATTTTTCATGATGCTCTAAGCTAGGTCTTACGGACAATCTTGATTGATCAGTTTTCAAGCTCATCTAAAATCACACATAGGATCTGCTAGAATTGATCCTGCTTGTTGCCACGTGTTGTCCCTCTTTGGTTCATCTATAATTCTTCTTATTTTTGTAATTGACTGTTCTTGTACTCAAAGTTTTAAAAGCTATATGAAGACAGATATGTTGATTTACTCATCAAGAACATATGGGGAAGCACAATCATAATGGTCACCTATAATAGCATCATCAATATTCTTGCATTTTGGATCATTGTCCACAATCAACAAAATGTGTGTGAGCAACAAATCTTATTTATATGTTTCATCATGGCAAAATGATATATTTGCCGTTGGATTTTGAAAGTGTCCAAAAGGAACCTTCAATAGTCAGAAGTTTGGAACACCTAAGGATTCATGAACATTTCTCCAAACCATTAGTTCATGTGGATCCTAAAAGATGCATCAAATTATTATCTTTCATATCAAGGAGTCAGTCAAAAGAGTCTTAATAGTGTCACAAAAGTGATTGATTTTATAGGAAAAAATAATGAGATCATTATTTCCCCATACATGATTCAATAGGCTTTAGCATTTAATTCACCTAAAATAGAATCCTATGAGTTTGTAGTTGATAGAAGAGATTTTGTGGCACTTGAAGAGCTAAATCATCCAAATAATGAGCTAACTATAAGATTCTTTCACGTCCACTTTTGCATGAACCATTTCATAAGGTGTACTTGAATAGTTAAGAATGTTACTTATTCATTCTCTCATATCATTAGAAAACTTGTAGATTCAATCGACATGGTACCCATCATACATACAGGATTTCATAAGGACAAGACCTCATCAAGGCAACATCAGTTTATGGAGGGAGGTTAGCATTGACAAGAATTATTTATGAATGACTGAAGCACAATGAGTATTTTTCACTAGCGGTTCCATTTAAGATCGTCCTCAAAAGCCTCATGACATCTTAATTTAGACCAAAATTACCCCTCTCAAAGAAGAAAGGGTAATCCATACAAGAAAGTGGCATAAAAGGTTCTAAGAAATCACAAGAATCACAATCATAGAAGGAAAAAAATAAAACCAAGATAAAGGATTGTTCTAACAAAAACAACTTCCATTGACGTTTTAGATTCATTGAGATGAGGACATGGATGAAGCCTTTGCATCTTCAAAACCCCAAATATGCTTGGAAGCAATTACCAAGAGCTACAACGACATTATTGTAAGGAGTTCAAAGACCAAATCTACATCTTTCAAGGGAACAAAACAAGTAGAAAAATAAACCTTGTAAGTGAAACAAAGATTACTTGATGAAGATTGGACTTCTAGATTCCGTAAGGACACCTAAGTCAATAGTTTACTATAAGTAATTCTATAAACTACAAAAAACCAAGGATATATACTAAGACCCAAAGGATGAACAGAAGGACTCAATCTTTGAGGCCTTAGAGCACTTCAAAAATTACATAGTCAAGGAAAAAGGACTATCCAAGTTAAAATGCCTAAGAGAGAGGTGATAGTAGGGTAGTATGACAACAAGCAAATTACTAAGAAAGTAGTCATTTCCCAAGAGAATGATGAGGATCTATGAACTTAGATTTCCAACGACCTTATTGATTAGTCTCCTAAGAGAATATAGAGATGTAATTACATGGTCCTATATAGAATTAAAAGGTGTGGATCTAGAGATATACTCTCATCGAATTCTCATGATGAGCATAACAAAGTCGGTCAAGAAAAGACCCTTCACATACAATGAAACATAATCTGACAAGATCAAAGAGGAGATAGATAAATTTCTTGAAGCAAGCTTCATATATGAAATTGAACGCATTGAATGGGTCTCTCAAGTGGTAGTAATACCCAAAAAGAATTATAAACTTCATGTGTGTATCAATCTCAAAATGATCAAAGAGGCAAATACAAGAGATTGCTCTCCCTTCCCAATATCTAATCATCTCTTAGAACAAGTAATGGGCAAAGAAGCATATAGCTTCTTAGATGGTTTCTTAGGATACAACCAAGTATCCATTGCCCCGAAGACCAACATAAAACTACTTTTGCAACAAAATGGGATATCTTTGCATTTAGAGACATGTCCCTTGGTCTAACCAATGCACCAAAAACTTTTCAAATAATTATGTGTCAAGTCTTCAAAGAATTCCTTAGGGAATGCTTAGAAGTTAATGTTGATATCCTATGTGCACATTCTAAGATGCATAAGTAACACATTCCTGCTTTCATACAGATATTGGATGAATGCAAAATTTAAAAGTATGTTTGAATTTAGAAAAGTGTGTGTTCATTGTGTCCTGAGCAAAAACCCTTGGTCACATTATCTCTAAGCATGGCATCTCAACTGATGAGGACAAGGTCATAGTGATAATAGATTTACCAAGACCTAGAAATGCCAAAGAGGTGCGAACGTTCCTAGGCCATTGTGGCTACTATGGATAATTAATTCATATGTATGTGTATGCAAGCTCCCTTCTTGCTTTCTTCAAATCTTTAATATCTTTTTATCTCATTGATTTTTTTTATTTCTCCTTTGCCCTCTCATATATAAGGATTGATGATAGTTCATACTCTATCTTGTCTTCCTCTTCATCCATGACTACTTGCACCATGAAAAGATCATAGCCCTCTTCATCTTGACATGGATTTAATGTCTTCTCATTAACCTACACATCTAGAGTTGGAAGGTTCTCAACCAAGTTAAAAGGTTCAAAAGCACCATCTAGTTATAGGAGGGATCTTCAATTTTTCTATCAAAATTTCACTTCCTCCACTTAAGCTCATTATTCTTTCATATTCTAGCATCATTTCATTGAGAAAATGAACACATCCATAAGTGATTGTCCAAATGCTTCCAAAACTCATCATCTACTTCAGATTCACTTGAGTTTGATCGATGGCCCTCCATTGGAGTGATGGCACATCTCTATAAGAGTTGAATAGAAAATATATTCTTGTTATTGTGCCTTCATGTTGTAGATAAACTATATTTCCACCCCAATCTTGCACCATTTGGATTTGGCACAAGAAAGAACTTGCTAATAAGAGTTCAAAGTTGCTTGCCTTTCCAAAGTCACAAATGATGAGGGTGTGCTCAAACTCTATACCACATGTGCTACATGTAACTTCTAGCAACCCTAAGGGTTTATCCATATGAGCACCTATTGATTGCAACTTCATAGGGGTTGGCCTCAATGATGGTTTATCCCATTTGATCCACAAGGACTTGTTGGTGACATTTACTCCTACCCCTAAGTCAATGATTTCTTTGGTAGTGAAATTATTGAAAGTGACAAGAATGCAAGTATTATTTTCATCACCCTCACTATACTCACCTTGTCTAAGGGTGTTTGTGTCACTTGAGAGTCCAATTTCCACCTTCTTGGTATCTAGAACTACCTATCTAGCAATATCCTCCTAGTAGTGAGCTTTTAGTTTGATCAGTTCTTCTATTGTCAGAGTACACTTCACTCTAGTCTTCTTCAAATTTGCTAGAGTTCCTTGAAAAATCTTTTGATCACTCTTCTTTGATTGAAGAAGCATTGTCTTCTTGCACTTTGAAGTGTCTTCATGTGGTCCTAGATATCTTGATAGGGTATTTAGGCTTGCAATTTCACACTCAAATATTTCCTCACTGGCTGGTCCAAAATTTTGGACATCTAGGTCATTCAAAGTATATTATGCTCCTACTTCAAGCTCATTGAAGGGACGTTTCGTTACTTGCCACTTCTTCCACTTCTCTTCTTGTACATCTTTCCAAAATTGGTTTTTCCATTACTGGACAACATCTAGAATATTATAGTAAAAATCCCCATCTTGTTTTGGCATTATATTCGTGTCTTTTGGCTCTCCTTGATGCTTACCCTTATGATTAGCATCCATATTAGGAACACAAGGTTGAATAGCTTCCATTATTTCTTGAGATGGCTTGACTCAAAGAGTCTCTCTTGTCTCTCTCTCTCTCTCTAGGTTGAAGTTGTTTCATATCTTCTAAAGAGGGTATGTGTGATTCTACATGTAACAACTCTCTTCTTCTATTCTTTAAGGGTGACTCTAGTGTACAAACCATAGGAGAATTTAATTCCTTCATGATCAGGTTTGGTCCTCTACACTCGATTGATATATGAATTGGTGTTGGACCACTCACTAGTGGTTGAGTAGGCACTATAGGCATGTGACGATAGTTCATTGGATATGCCATCTAATGGAACCATGACTTAGGTATTCTCGTATTTGAGAGAGGATTGGGCAGATTCTCTAACAACTCTTGAGCTACCCCAATCATTCTTCTACACATAGCTAACTTTTCTTGCTCTAAATCGACTCTTGGATAGTAGTTGTTGTGATTATCTATAGATGGTCCTATAGCTATCCTATCTTGATAAGATTTCAAGAGCATATCCAAGTCCTTAGGCACTGGGGTTGCCAATTCCAGTCCTACATCCTAGCTCTCACTTTGTAGGCTTTGTCTTCTTGTTGGAGGCTTGCTTTCTTATGCTCCTCAGCTCTAATTCTTAGTCATGTAATTCTGACCCAGATTGTGATAGAGATTTCATAATTTTTCATAAAGCTTCTTTTTAAGCAAATTTATGTGTCTAGATCTCATTTCTTCCCAAATAAGCTTCTTTTTGTTTTCATCTTTTATTGAAATTGTTTTTTGAACCTGCTCATTTTGTTTTTCCTTGGACTTGTCCTTTCTTTGTCTTGGTACTTGTGTGACCTTAGAACTTGGAATGAACGAGCTTTATAGATCCTTATCAAAATCTGGATTTCCATTTTTCCTCTTCTTCTTGGGCTTTAGCATGTGCCCTAGTACTCACTTGAATAGGATTTAGCTTGATGCTATCACGTCCTAGAGAAATATGTGATACCACATTGAGAATTGTTACCTTAATGGTTGAGGATACTTAAGACAATTTTTTATCACATGTGTAGCTCAGTGATGAGTAGCACCTCCTTTAATGTCAATCCGGGAAGACGTGAGGATGGTATGAAGACCTCGAGCAAGTGGCGGCACAAGTGCATGAGTGAGAAGCACACAAGCATTCACACACATACACACACACGCGCACACACGGCAAGACAAAGAGAGAGAATCAATGGAGTTCTTCGATTACTTTTCAAAAAGCCCTTACAAGTTTGTTTCTATTACAATCTAACCTCAAAAATGAGCTCTCTAGCTCCTTTTATAGTTTTTGACTAGCTTTGGCCCTGTTCAGACCTAGTGTCCGGCCTAGTTAAAAATTAGGTTCCAGGGCTTATTTGAGGGCTCAAACGAGATCCAAAAATTACGAAAATTGGCAGGTAGATACTTCTAAAGCTCCTCAAGCTCAAGGACTCCTTGGCTTGCACAAAATGGAGCTACAAAAATATGAAATGGTATTTACAATGGTGTTAAGTGATGAAAATCACTTTTAATCGGTGTAAGGGTTTTTGAAAAGTTAAAAGGTTGCCTAAGTGCTAGATTTGCGTGAATGCTCATACTTGCTTCTTCATGAGGAAAATTATTGGCCTATTTGCCAGATCTTCTTTGATTGCCGTGTCTGCTTGTGCTTTCCCTTCGCTCTGACTCTCTTCGTCTTGTAGCTCCTTCTGTTCCCTGACTGCTGCCAACACCCCCCCCACTCTCGCGTCTGTCGCCCCTGACAGACCCTTGTCTAGAGGATTTTTGAACATAGTATTGGACGACATCGGAGGCTAGGTGGTGTTCTTCGAGTCGCAAGCCGCGTGCTAGATCTGTGAGCAAATCATCCCAATTCACAGGTCCGGGGACATCTGGATGAGGCACCCTTAATTGTTCTGAGTAAATAGTTCTCTCCACAGCAAATAATTGGAGGAGATGTGATGGTCTGGGTATAAAGATTTCGGAGTGATATTCCCAGAATCCTGTGATGAACATCTCCTCGAATGTCTGTTTAAAGCAGGCTGGGAGGTACTTGATTTTGGCATGCCAGGCATATATTACTTCAATGGACGGGGTGGTACTCAAATCATACACTAGATCTTGGTTTCCTGTCACAAAGCCTGCACCTGAGAAGTGAGGGTCCTTAATGTTTTTAAACGTCTTGAAAGTGATCAGCATTAATTCAAATATTTTCATGAACATCTGGGCCATCACATCAGGATTATTGCGTAGCCTAGTACTCCAATGACGGATTGTAGAAATCATGTAGTTGACTGTGGGGGGTCCTCGTGGAGGTGCTAGATAAACATAATTCAACCATTTTGCACAGGCTTTGATGTCTCTGACAGCTATAGTGAATTCAAGCCAGGTGCGTCGTCGAAGAACTAGAATGTAACAAGGATTATATTTAATAAACAAAGGCATATTATTCCAGGTTCGGACCATTTCAGGATACGTTTCCAAAAGCCTGATTCTCCAGGTGGGTTGATGGATGGACCCACGCTGAGCACTTTCCGGTATATCATCTGGGCCAAATTGTGTAGCAAACGTGGGAGGCTTGCCACATTGTCGTTGAATCTCCGCGTTGTAATCGGCCAAAAGTATACAGAATGGTACATATTGGTCATTATTGGTGCCGATCCATCTATGATGAGACATGCTTCTGAAGTATTCAGACTTTATGACAGTTTCTTCTAAGTTCGCTAGTGATTGGATCTGAATGGCCACCCGTTCTTCGTGAGTGTTCGCTGTCCTTTCCAATGTCTGAAGCCACTCGGGTGCTTCCACTTCCAATGTGTCTAGTCCCTCTGAGGTTCGTCGCCCGCCTGGCATTGGCATAGGAACATACGGTTCCTCGTAAGAATCATCTACCTCAATAGGGACTAGCTCTTCTTGTTCTGGTTCTACCACAGGGGATGGCTGCCCCTCGTATGTCAGTAACCTCTTTTGTAATTCTGCTACCTGCTCGGTTAAGGCCTTTACTTCGTCTGAGGTGGAGGTTGATGGGACACTCTTCGGTTCTTCTTCCTGTTCCTTCAGCCTGCTCTGAAGTGTGTCACGCTCTCTTTCCAAGTCATCATGGGCTTCCAGGAGATCTGCATAGCTTTCCAGAATGGTTTTCATCGTCTCCGTGGGAATTGCTTTAAATTGCTCTGGATCTATCTCGTGAGGGGAGCCTTCCATTGCCGCTTCCAGATTCTCTTCATTTTGTTTTTGCAGTCGTTTGTTCTCCTCCAGTGCTGTGGCCATATGTTTTTGCAGTAGCGCCAAGTTGCGTCTGACTCGTAGGTTATCGGCCTGATATACTTCGAGCAAAGCTTCTAGTTGTTTGACACCTGATTCTGTCGATGGTTGGGGTGCCTCCAATAGTGTTTGGTGAGCCTGCTCAAGCGTTGAATAGCGTTGATTCACTTCTGCATTTTCCTCTTGTAGAATGTGAAGTTGCCTTTGTAAGTTCTGATGGTGCGTTGTCAGTTGTTGATATCGGCCGTCGAGAGCTCTGTACTCATTCTGGAGCTGATATACACATTGATTTAATGCTAAAAATATGCTATTTACATTAAATAATGATGGGAGGGGTGAAGATGCAGGGGGAATGGGGGCGGGAATGGGAGTTGTGAATGATGTGGATGCAAGTGGAGATGTGGGTGGAGGGGGTATGGGAGATGAAGGTGGCATGGGGGGAGGGAGCGGTGTTGTGGCAGGAGACGTTTCCATAGTGTCAATTGTTTGAGTGACAGTGTAGATGGGGATCGTGGGTGGAGTGGATGTGACGTCAGTGAACAGAGTGGTGAAAGTGGGCATGGTGACTCCCCCAAATTGGATTCCCGGAGAGAGTGGGATTCCCATGACAATGGTGGTGGTAGTGGACATGGTGGTGCTAGTGTCATGTGGTGGAGTGAATTGTGTAGTGCGAGGTGGGGATGGTGGTGACAGTGGTGCTTCCTGATATTCGCCTACCTGTGTTGTCTCTCCAGGTGCTGATACATTGATGTGAATTTGTTTCCCGGACCTCCTGGGACGAACGGGAACCCTCTTCTCAAATCTGTGAATGTAGGCCATTGCCTCATGGATGGCCTCATCCAATCCTACTGCGTCGGCATGAAGGTTTATGGACTCAATGAACATCTCGTCCACACCTTCCTCAGCTAGCAACTGGTTCATGAGTTTCTTGCCTGATTCCAGTGACATCTTATGCTGTTCTTGAACCAGTTGCATGGTTCGATAGAGTCTTTTGATTTGTGCCGAATACGCAGGGGCACTTGCCAGCTCGGAAAGCTCGTCATATTCTTGTTCCTCATAGGCTTCTTCTTCTTGTTCTGTCTCTTGTTCCTCGGCGTCGACTTCTACCACTTCTGGTCGGGTGGGGGCTGCTGTGGTTGTCTGGGGTTGTGGTTCCTGAGTGCGTTCTGTTTCCATCTCGAGATTAGAATCATAGATCAATCGGGCTACTTCTTCATCCGTGAGATCATTTAGAGTAAAACCTTGTGGGAATTCCAGATCTGATGGGATGGGTGGGAATACCAGATTAGGCCCATCTGTGCTCGGTCTTGGTAGCCGGATTGTGAATGGCCTAACGCGTCGTGTCTGGGGAGGGGTAATTTCTGGTGTAGTGGTGGCTCCCCTTGGTTGAGCACAGGGTAATTGTACTCCCCCCCTCATCTTCTTTGATGGGGGACCTGCTGCTGAGAGTCATCTCTGGAATTCCTGGGCGCGGGGCCATATGAGTGCCCTCTGAATAGGCACGTCATAGGCCAGACATCGGTAGATTATCTTTGTTAGAGCGCAACATCCATGAAGCACATTTTTCTGCTTCTTGTTCCACCTTTGATGGGCTAGGTGAATCTGATCTATGATCCAGTGTGGCACATTGATGGGAAGGCCTTCCGTCTCTGCCAGATACAAGCTGAACCAAATTTTCTTTGGAGGCATTGTGAATCTTTCCTGGGCGGGGAAAGCAAAATGTTGCATGATGGTCCGCAGGTGAAGCGCAATGGTAGGTGTCATCGCTACCATATCCTTCAACTTATTAAGATCTTTGTGTTTCATTCGACCTGGAACCATGGTTTCCTTTTCTGTGGGGATGTGCATGCCATACATGCCCAACGCTTCCCGTACCAGATTAAGGGTCAACTTGAATCTTTTAAGCTCATGACCCGGCAGCAGTGATGGCAACACAAAGGTACTGTCGCCTCCTTTGGCCCTGCTTGGTGTGATGGTACTGATAAGATATGAACATCGTAGGAAATCCGGCTTTGGTAAGTGGGCCCTGAAATATTTGTCCACACCCGCTTTGATCCAAACTGATCGCATGACTTTTGGCGTTTTGATAGCTTTCAAACTCGCGCGTGAAAAAGTGGTATCGACCCCATTTGCCATTAAATTCCAATTCTGCTTCCCAGAAATAGGTTCCATCGCCCAATGGTCCCGCGACATCACTGAACCAGTGAGCGTGTTTACCTACTTGAGAAGTGTGCCCTTGAGGAGGATCCTGAATGGGGAGCACATGCACGGCTTGAAGTTCTTGCGGCCTTGCGGTGAGATGTGGCTCGAGGAGGAGTGTTTCTATGTCCACAATCTGGGCACCAGATCCGGCTTGAGAACTTGCACCTGCTTCTGCCATGGCCCTGTTTGCTGGTTGGTTCTGTGAGAATATAGAACCACGTGTTAACATCGTAATGGACAGAATAAATCCGTTGTTGACCCCGTTACAACATTAACATGAGGTAGATGGTGAGTTAGTGGTTAGTAGTGCACGAAGACAGTGTGTGTAGTTAGTTCGTGGGTAGTCCTAGGAGACTAATGCAGTTAGCAAGTGGGGACGAATTTACAAATTGGGGTCGGGGGGTTTATTACAGGTCTTAGGCTGCCAAATGCAGTGGATGGGCTTTGTTTTTGGTTTCGTAGAGACCCCAGGGGGCTTTATAGTTGTATCGGCTTGAAAATGAGGCCTTTTAGGGACCCATTTACAAGCGATTATGTTCGTGCTCATGGGCCTTGGTGTTTTCCTGAGTGTGGAAAACGAGTGAATGCTGGCTGTGCGAATGAATGGGTTACGCTGTATAGGTTGTGGCCTCGGCGTAGCTATTTGCGCTCGCAAGCAAGCCTTAGGCACCCAAATTTGTCTTGATTGTGGGCTAGCCTTCATTGACTTCTTGGGCACCCAAATAGATTTCACGTTAGCGGAAGAATTTCCGAAAGACTTCTTATTAGTGACATGTTGTTGGTTACTAATAAGAGGCTTTGGGGCCCGTGTGGTTGGCGTGAGTGCAACCGGGTGTTCGCCTTTTCGCACCCACACTTGATTCACCTGCTGAGACATTCTGCTGTGCAGGTTCTTTTGATTTCCGGCATAGGTAGTACTCTGCTTCTTCTGCCTTTGATCCACCTTTGGTTGTTGCCTCCTTCTGGCTTTTGGAAAAGAAGGGAGTTCCGTTGCATCCCTGACTCCTTTTTTGCGCATAGCATTCCTCTGCAACACATAGTTTTGGACAAGAACAGCATGGTCAACTTCATGTGCACCCCTAGAGGGACCAGGAGTCTGTGCCTTTCCTAATTCCTTGAGTGCTCCATTATCTAACTCTACTGTGATTCGACTATGATTGACCCACACCTGAAGAAGTCCACTTCTTAGGTTTAAGTTGACTGCTTGGTCATAGATCCAGTCTTGACCCAAGACAAGGGGTTCCGTGAGGTCCTCATCTTGACACACTAGTACTTTAACTGTCATTGCCTCATCATGAATGTAGAGGGGAAGTTCCACCTCGCCCATGCAAGGGGTTTCCACGTCTCCCAATCCTATGAGATATGCTTCCACAGGATTGACAGCTAACTGCAACTCTTGACAGTAAGATACTCTAACAGCACTAGTGGCTGCACCTGAGTCAATCAAGGCTCTTACGGTCCTTGCACTCTTTCCTTGTCCTATATCCAAGGTTATGAAAGGTCGTCGATCAGTTATCCTATGTAAGCTTGTTCCTGCGACTTCACACATTGCCATATGATATCCTTGATCTGCATAGTCATTTGTTCTAGGCTGATCTCTACCTTGCCTTCGTAATTTCATCCTTCTGATGCGTTCTAAAGCTTCTGCTTGAGCTTCTTCTCGAATTCGCTTTTCTTCCTCTTTGCGTTTCTTAGCAGTGTTGAGTCGGTTGAGCATTTCCTCCGTGAGGGGTTCCTGATACAACTTGACTCTGCAACCGCTAATGTAATTTGGGAGAACATCACCCTCTAACGTGGCTAGTTGTACTGCTCCGCTCGTGGAGATCCTATTGATGATCATAGGTCCGTAGCCTCTCTTTTCTAGCTTCCTTGCGTGTTGTTTCAGTGTGTAGACTAAAACTAGGTCTCCTGCTTTCAAACCCTTATCCTTCACATGGGCATCAAAGTATGCCTTCTGTCTCTTCTTAGCTGCATATATTCCTGCAGCTGCTCTCAGTCTTGTTTCTCCTAATCGTTCAAGGTCAAAGATCCTAGAGGAGAGCTCATGACCTGTCCATTCGTGCTCTTGTGCTACTCTCAATGTAGGAATCAAGAAGTCCAAGGGTAGCACAGCATTTTGGCCAAATACCATCTGAAAGGGGGTGGCTTGGAGTACCGTTTTGTAGGCAATGCGGTATGCCCAAACAGCATGGTGTAGCTATTTGTCCCAATCAGAGCGTTTAGTGTTCACTAATTTTGTCAGTACATTGCATAAGATCTTATTAGTGCTCTCAGCTTGTCCATTAGCTTGAGGGTGATAGGGGGCAGACTTCTTGTGTATTACCAAGAATTCTTGGAGTAAATTTTCAATCACTTCGTTCAAGAAATGAGTGCCTCTATCACTTACAAGCTCTATAGGTAGCCCATATCTTGTGAATACATTCTCAAACAAGAATTTAGCAGTTGTCTGAGCGTCGTTCTTTGTCGTAGCTTTTACCTCTACCCACTTAGTTAGATAGTCTGTTGCAACAATGATGTATTCCGCATGAGAACCCTTAGCTGGGGGATTAATAGGACCTACGAAGTCTATTCCCCACTTAGAAAACGTACGTCCACCCATCATAGGTTTCAGTGGCATCTCATCTTTGCGTATAGGATACTGAGTCCTCTGACAGACATCACACCGTTTCACATAAGTATGTGCATCCATGTGAAGGGTAGGCCACCAGAAGCCCGCAAATAGTATTGCCTTGATCACCCGATCCGGTCCAAAGTGTCCTCCTGCTACACCTTGGTGAGCAGTTTCTAAGATCTTAAGATATTCACTTTCATGGACACATAGCCTCAGGTAACCATCCTTACCGCGTTTGTATAGATTATCACCAATGAGTGAGTAATCCAGGGCTTCTTGTTCTAAACTCCTTTTCCTAGCCAGAGTCATGTCTGGAGGGAATGTGTTTGTCCTCAGGAAGGATACTAGAGGTTCGCTCCAATCTGGCACAATGGACACTTGATAAAGAGTGGCGTGTTCCACAGGTGGCTTAGTGCAACAGATTGGGCATTCCTTGCACAACTTTTGGACATCCGCTTCCATAGTCGGCCAATGCACTCCGAGTCTCCTTAGCGTCTGTAAAGTTCGTTGCTTTGAATGGTGTTGCTCTAGTGCACCTACATGTGCTAATTGCAACCATTTAGCGTACTCATCCTCTTCTACGCAACAAGCCAAGATCCCTTGATCTGTGTGCTTGTACATACTTCCAGCCATGATGTGGTACTTTTGAGCTTTCACAACCTCTCTATTCCGTGTGTTCACCACTGGATGATTAGGCCCGTACGTCAATACTGGTACCAATGGCTTGGCCCACTGCGGCACCACTTCCAAATTAAACAAGTAAGCATCAGGAAGATCATCCGATACTCCTTGTGGGGCTTCTCCCGATGTGAGCCTAGAGAGGTGATCTGCTTTCAGATGAGTCCTACCTTTCCTTACCACAACCTCAAAATCATATTCCATTAGCAAGAGAAACCATGTTACTAATCTTCCTGTATTGCATGGCTTGTTTACGAGGTATAGCAATGCCTGATGATCAGTAAAAAATTTAAACTTATTTGCAAGCAAATAGTGTCTAAATTTCTTAACTGCATATACCATGCCTAATCCTTCTCGCTCCGTAGTGGTGTAATTCCGTTCAGCTGCATTCAACTGTCTACTGGCATAGGCAATTGGAAGATCCATATTACCTTCACTAGTAGGTTGAGCAAGCACACACCCAATGGCATAATTGGATGCATCCACATGAACATGGAATGGTTTATTCCAATCTGGTGTGGTCAAGATTGGTGCTGAACATAATCTTCGTTTAAGCTCCTGGAAGGAATTCTCACATTCATCCATCCACTCAAAGTTAGTCAGAAGTCCGTACATGGGCTTTGCAATGACAGCATACATGTGTATAAATCGTCGGTAATAACCACAATGCTCCATGAAAGCTTGTACTTCCTTGACATTCTTTGGCCTAGGTAGCTCTGCTATGGCTCTCACCTTTTCTTCGTCGGTAGATATGCCATTCTTTGACACTATGTGTCCTAGAATCTTGCCTTGCCTGACCATAAAAACGCACTTTTCTGGGTTCAGGCAGACTTGATATTCTCTACATTTGTCAAAGATTTGTCTGAGTTCAGGGATATGGGTTTGTCTAATGTTGGAATGAGCACAAAGATCATCAACATAGACTTCTAAGTTTTTCCTCAGGAACTCCTTAAATACATGGCACATTAGTCTTTGGAAGGTAGCTGGTGCGTTGGTAAGCCCAAATGGCATTACTCTAAAGGCAAAAATGCCCCATTCTGTGGCAAAGGCTGTCTTATGCTGATCCTCTGGAGCTATGGCTACTTGATTGTAACCTGAAAATCCATCAAGGAAGCTGTAGACTTCCTTGCCTGCCACTCTTTCTAAGAGATGTTCTGTGATGGGAAGCGGATAGTTATCTCGAATAGTGGTTGCATTAACCTTCTTCAAGTTAATGCATACGCGCAGCTTTCCATTCTTCTTGGGCACCACTACGATGGGGGATACCCATTCAGTGTGCTCAATTTCATAGATAAATCCAGCTTCGACCAGTCGATCTATCTCTTCTTTGATCTTAGCAGCGTAATTATCGTTATATGTGTAGGGCTTTTGCTTCGAGGGTTTGGCATCTGAAGTCATGGGAATGGTGTGTGAGCATATGTCAGGGTCGACACCTTTCAAATCCTTGTAACTCCAAGCGAATACATCTCTGTATTCTCTTAGCAAGGCAATTAACGCATGCTCTTCTTCCTCTGTTAGGTCATGGCCTATGTACGTGCATCTCTCCTCTCCTTCTTCTAGGGCCACTACTATTTTCTTGGTGGTTTCTTTGTTATCATAGGCCTCTCCTGATTGTGCCTCTCGTTTTGGCATTCTGATCATGACTCTCCTGTCATCTATCTCATATTTCTTAAAATTTTCTGGGACCTCAAACAAAGATTCTTCCTCTTCTGGTGAGGCTTCTCTCTTCTTTCGTTTCTTTCCTTCTTCCTTCGGCGTCACATGTGTTGCTAATCTTACATCGTTTGTAAGCTCTCCATGCCTCTGGGGTTGAAATTCTACTTCATGGAAGTATTCTTCATCTGATGCAAATGGTGGGTCCATAATGATTGACTCTAGATCGGAGTCACTTGCATCCTCAAATGCATCAGGGCTAGGTTCGCATTCTTCTAGAACTGCCTCTCCCATGATTGGCTCTATGGAGAAGACTGAAATGTCATAGCCATCCTCATCACAGTGAGGGGTCCATTGTTCTTCATTGATGGCTACGTCCATGGTTGCTAAAATTTCTGCCCAGCCATGGGGTTCGAATTCCTCATCTGGAAAGACTACAGGTGCATAGGCTGGGTCTTGAATGGGTCTATGAGTTTCGTTTGCACCTATTTCTCTGGCCTTTTCTCTCTTCTCTTCCTCTACTGCTACTTTGCACATCCATAAGTGGGTGTCTTCATGCATCCATGAGGATCCTAACCCTATGGAATGCACAGATTCCGTATCATCTTTGGCTCTATGGATGGGATTCCACTGGATAGGAGGTACATCTCTATGAGAGTAATCTTTGAGATTGACTTTGGTTGTAACACCTAAGTGTTGCAGGTACAAGGAATTAGTTCCCCAATCCTGTACCACTTGCAACTGTCGCATGAATGGTCTTCCCAAAATCATCTCATAGGCATGATTTTTGCTAAAGTCACATATAGCAAATGTATGCTCAAACTCGACACCACAAGTGGTGAGAGTTATTCCTTCTAGCAATCCTAAGGGTCTCTCTATGTGACCATCGGCCATTTGCAATTTCATCCTCGTGGGCCTGAGTGCCGGCTTGCCCCAACGCTTCCATAGAGAAGTAGTGGCAATTGCAACTCCTGCACCTGAGTCCAAAATTGCCTTGGTGGTGTACTCCTGGTAGGTGATGGGAAGGTAGGTGTTCCCTTCTTCACCTTCACACATATCTCCTATCTTGTCCAAGGGAATTTCTGGCACTGTCCTATGGGATCCTACCCGGGAACGTGGTTTTGCAACTTCAGTTACTTGACTGGCTACATATTTCCGCGCTTTTGGTCTATCCTTAGGCAGTTCTTCCAACGTGAGATCGCGCTGCACCTTGGCGTTCTTTACTACCTCCGTGTTCCTAGGTATGACTGAGTCGTCGTTCCTTACCATGACTGTGGGTGCTCTCATACACGTGGACTTCGCTTCCCATGGGCCTGTGAAGTGGGGTAGCTCTTGTATGGAATTAGACTCAAAGTCCAATCTCTCGTGAGACTGAGTACTCTCATGTTCCCCGTAAATAGATGGGATGTCTTGTGGGAATTGGTCGTGTGCATCATCCACAAGTTCAAAGGGAGGGGCGACTTCACTTTCGTTATCCCATTTGTCTTCTTGAATCTCTCGCAGGAAGTCTGGTGCAAACCTATTCATAGAAGAAGAAGTATCTGGCTCCGTAGAATTAGGCACATAAGCAACCTGGGAAGGAGGGCTTATTCTATCGTTGGCTCTCTCCTCGTTCTCATAGATGGCTGGAGCACAGGATTCCTGGGGAGGATTACTTATTCTATTACTTTTCCGAACAGGCTCATACGCTCCCTGAGAGGGAATGTAGGCAACCTGTGGAGGTACATAAGCTTTCGAGGGAGGCTCATCTGCCTTTTGGGGGGAAAGACAAGCTTCTTGAGGAGGCACATGGGCTTCCTGAAGAGGTTGGCTTATCCGTTCTCTTGCCCTTTCCTTTCTTTGAGGGGCAGGTTCCTTTTTTGATTGTGCAATTAGCCCCTCTATTCTTTCTAAGGAGGGTAAGTTGTCTGGTTCAGTGGAATTGGCCACATAAACTTCCGATGGGGGATGGGTCATGATTTTACTTACATTCTCCCTTTCTTGGTTTTTTTCTTCCTTGGCAGATCTAGCGATTATTCCCTCTAACTTCTCTAGAAGTCCATCCAAGTGTAATTGCGTCTTGGCTGAGCTCGAGTAATTGAAAAGGCGACTGGCTTCAAACATAGTCTGAGCCAATGCGACCATTTTCGCGTAAAGCTTGGTTCTTTCTATCTCTAGGTCAGCTCTAGGGTAACACTTGTCATGATCTGTGACATTTGGCCCTTCTTGAATTCTGGCCTGATATGCTTTAAGCATCATGTCTATGTCTTTCGGAATGGGATCAGCTAATACTGATCCTACTCTAGGGGGTGGTAGAATCGTATGACGTGGGTTGGAAGGTGGCGGGTCAGATGGCGATGGGAATGGTGGTGGTGGGATAGTGTGAGAGGGGTTTGAGAGGTGATTTCAGTTATCCTAGCTTTGGTTTCTCTTATGTTTTCCTCAAGTTCACTCATCTTTTTAGCCCATTGTCTTTTCATTCTTTCTCGACTATCTTTCCACGCTCTAGTCCTTTTCTTTGTTATGCTCTCGGTTTCACTAGCCTCTAGGCTTTTTTCCTGACCTACACCCTGGTTTTGCTGCAGTGCTTGGGCTCTAGTGATTACTTGTACTGGTGCAGTGGAAGTCACGCTCCCTGTGGAGTCTACAACCAACCCAATCACATTAATGGGAGTGATTTTTGGCATATTATTAGGATTCTTAGGGCAATCTCGTAAGAGATGCTCCTTTCCACACTCTTGGCAATAGCCTTGGATCGTCACTGACTGGGGTTGTGTAGGTGCAGGCATGGGGCAATCACGAATGAAGTGATCTCCCTGACATCTGTAGCATGGTCCTCTAGGAAATGGAGGTCTTCCCTGCCTAGGTTGAGGCCTAGGGTTGGGGTTTGCATACATGACATTCGTGTAATCTGACTCCCAACTTATTTCATTTGGCTCTTCACTATAGTAGGACTCACCATGTTCTGGAGATTGCATATAGTAAGCTTGGGGGCTATCGACGTGTGTAGAATCAAAGCTATGGTCACTGGGGTCACTTTCTGAGATCAATGGGGTTACTGGTACTATAGCCCTATTTAGGTTTTCTTCTGCAGCTGTATACTTTACAGGGATTACATTAGCGGGGTTTGGAGGCTGTTGAGCTAGCACCGGTTGGGGTCTCTGTTGGGCCTGATATTGTGGTTGGTAGGTTTGTTGGGGTCTAGCATATTGTGGTGGTGGATTTTGATTCTGGTATCTGCCTTGTTGGTAGGGCTGAAGGTAGGTTTGTCTGACCGCTTGCTTGTTGTAAGGACAGTCTTGTGCTATGTGATTTGTGTATCTTCGTTCTATGGTGCAATATTGGCTATTTGGATTGATCTGGGGTTGAGCCATAATGGGACACACGTTTGCCATATGGTCACCACCGCATGTATAGCACCTCTTCGCTGGGGTAAACCTCGGAATCTGTTTGCTAGAGACGCCTAGTTTTTGGGCCACTTTCTCTGCGAGTTCCTCAATTGATGTGGACTACGTGGAAGAGTGACTAGATGCACTATCTGAATCTTTGTAGATTTTGGAAAGCTCTAGTTCCTCCCCTAGGTTATCCTCGATGTCAATGCACATGCGTACACACTCTTCTATGGTCCTAGGGTCCTTCAGATACACATAGGATCTCAATTTCGTACTCAGCAATCCATCAAGGAATAAGGTGTGGGTAGCTCCGAAACAGGGCACCTTTCCAGATATTGTCTAAATCTTCTTCTTGCCAATCTTACAGTCTCTTGGGGAGTCTGTTTGAAGCTGTGAATCAATGAGGAGGTATTGTGTCTTATGCCACTCTTAGAGAACTCTACAATGAAAGCCTCTAGGAGTTGGTCTATACATCTGAATTGTCGCTCATCCAATGGCTGAAACCATGTAAGTGTTGTGTTCCTAAGGGTTAGACCGAAGGCATTGTACTGCGTGAATAGATCCTCCACTTGTTCAGCTCTCAAGACTTGCTTGAACTCCGCCACATGATCATAGGGATCTCCTGTGCCATCAAAGTAATTCTTCATGGACTTAACTAGCTGGGTCGGTCTCAAAGTTCTTGTGTGCTCTCTAGGTCTCAGCAGAGGAAATCCATCCACATTTCTTTGGTTCCTGTGAGCTCTAAGTATCTCAGGTTCTACTCTATTCGTCTCCGTCCTCGTTCTTTCTCTGCCCACTGGGTTGGCAAAGCTTACTTCTGGTCTATCTCTACTTCTGTCTCTTTGCATTCCATGAGCTTGGGATGTTCCAGCTCCAGGGTGACCATAGGATACATTCGATCTTGGTTGGGGGAAACTGAATTCACCCTTCCAAGTGTAAGCATGCCTATCATTTTCTGTCACCACAAAGATCCTTTCCGAAGTGTGATCTAAGTAGGTCACTCTACCTAGGCTATCCGGATCCTTAAACTCATAGATCATGATAGTTCCTATATCAGTTGGCTGATTAGATTTATACCTCCAAAAGGCTTCGTCAGTTTCTTGATTGAGGAGCAACTCTATGCTCTTGTTGTCTTGGGCAACCCACTCAGGTGTGATAATCCTAGTGAGAACAGATTTGCCTCGAGGGGTTCGAGGTTCTACACCCATGTTTCCTTGCTCCAGGTCACCTAAGTCTTCTTCTGGGATCACATTTCCAAATTCGTCCATCCTATCTGGATGACTGGTGACTACGTATATGGTTCCTTCTTTGTCCAAGTATGCTCCGTTTTCAAACTTGACAGCTGGGTGCTCTAGTCCAATGGATTGATCAGGATTCTTAATCTGTACCACAGATCTTCCTAGGCCGTCCTCATAGATGCTGGCACCTAATCGGTTGGTCCTAAGGTATTCCAGCTGTGTTTTGTAAGGGCCTTCTACCCTGTACAAATATGGCATTCCTGAACTTCCCGTAGGTCTGTCCATGCCTTGAGACATCTCTGATTCACTAGTATCAGAGCTAGGGTAATGCGAGTGGTGACTCAACTGCTGGGCCCAAGACCTGGCAGTATGATTGACACTAGCCTCTGAAGACCTAAGGCTTTGTCTCTCCCTTGCTAGATGTCGTCCTGATCTAAGGTTCATATGCCTAACTGATTAACCCAATTTTTCCCAGGTACAACCACGTTTCTGAATCCTTTTGTATCGGTCACTTGGTTCTTTTTATGTTGATTATCGTATTTATACTCTTGTCTGATATCACGTCGTTAGGAATACTTGAGTTTAATTTCCCACTTTAGTTTGGTCGTTTCACGTTAGGTTTTTTTCCTTTAAAGTTGCCGTTCACACACACACAGGTTATTTCTTAACTTGCACTTGATTTTCTTAGATGGTCTTTGATTTATCTCGTGCCTATCGTTGCCTGGAATTACTTCTAACACTACCCGCACTTAGCCTAAACTAAGAATTGACAGAGGGTGTTGCAGGTTTTCCAACCTTGAGTTCCTTTCCTTGTATTGTTGCCCTGGTGTGCCCAAGACGCGCGTTCCCAAGCTTGCACTTACTCTTGCCTTGCGTACCTTTTTCTTCTCTCAAAGGACCTGTAAAAGGCCCACTGTTAGCTCAAGACTTAAATTCAAAAGACAGAACCAATCATTTTTATTCATGTAACACTTCACCACTTGGCACTATGATTTTTTGGACACAACTCTAGAGATCCCTAAACTTTGTTCCCCCTGGGTATGGTCAAATTCAAAATACCCTATCAAATATTCCTGATCTTAATTTAACTATAACCAGTCGTTGTTTTGTTGTACTCCCTGCGAGCTTTCCAACAAAACAAAAATCACAGCAAACGGATTTCGTATGAGGAAGTTATGCCAGTTCAGGGTTTTGGGGCTAAAACAGGATTGAGCTAGGTTAACAGGCAAACAGGAATTCTAGAGTTACTTGGGTCGTGCCCTCGTAATGCAATGCTACACCCTAATGTTTGTCCCGCACTTGGCCAAAATTTAGACCACTATTTTTACCTTAAAAATTTGACCTAAATTGCCCTTCTAACGTGTTCGCAAAGTCTGTCGGTCGCGATTGACAGGTCAGTCGCGATCGACGTGTCGATCGCGATTGACAGGTCCGTCGTGGCTGTCAGTCGCGATTGACAGGTTAGTCGCGATCGACGTGTCGATCGCGATTGACAGGTCCGTCGTGGCTGTCAGTCGCGATTGACTGGTCAGTCGCGATTGACAGGGGCTACGAAAAGTCAATCGGTCGTGGTCAAAGGATCGTTGAATCTGTCGATCGCGATTGATGGGTTGATCGCGATTGACAGGTCGGTCGCGAGGGTCTGTCGGTCGTGGTCAATCGGTCGTTGACTGTGTCGGTCGCGATTGACAGAGCAGTCGTGGTCTGTCCGTCGTGGTCAAACAGTCGTTGACTGTGTCGGTCGCGATTGATGAGTCGATCGCGATTGATGACTCGATCGCGATTGACACGTGTCACACGTATGGTCAGTCGGTCGTGGTCAATCGGTCGTTGACTCTGTCGGTCGTGATTGACAGAGCCGTCGTGGGCTGTCGATCGCGATTGACAGGTCTGTCCGTCGTGGTTTGTCGATCGCGATTGACAGAGCGATCGCGATTGACAGAAATCTGAGGAATTTCAAGAAACTAAACACGTTTTTGGGAAGCTCTAGGCCTGTAGATCATGGTTTTGCACTTTGTTTGGTGGTTTGAGCGTTTTTTCTGTCGGTCGCGATTGACAGAAGTCGGTGACACACAGACAGTTACTTCGAAATCCGTACCTGCGCAGAGTGCTGGGGACGATGATGTGACCTGTACCTGCAAGACAGCTCAAGAAACATGCAAAAACAGCACACGCAATTTTGCTCTCTCGCTCTCTCTCACAAGTGAAATGAGGGAAATGAGGTGGAGATGCGGATATAGTCAAAAAACTGAAATTTTCGCGATGATGGAGATGGAGATGGTGATGATGATGATGGTGATGATGGTGGTGAGGTAAGAAAGAGAAAAATACAAAAAGTAAAGAAATTACCTACAACGCCAACGTCTCTAATCTACGTCTTACCATCACACGCTCGTCCTCAAAGCTCGTTCCCCGGCAACGGCGCCAAAATTTGGTGTAGCTCAGTGATGAGTAGCACCTCCTTTAATGTCAATCCGGGAAGACGTGAGGATGGTATGAAGACCTCGAGCAAGTGGCGGCACAAGTGCATGAGTGAGAAGCACACAAGCATGCACACACATACACACACACGCGCACACACGGCAAGACAAAGAGAGAGAATCAATGGAGTTCTTCGATTACTTTTCAAAAAGCCCTTACAAGTTTGTTTCTATTACAATCTAACCTCAAAAATGAGCTCTCTAGCTCCTTTTATAGTTTTTGACTAGCTTTGGCCCTGTTCAGACCTAGTGTCTGGCCTAGTTAAAAATTAGGTTCCAGGGCTTATTTGAGGGCTCAAACGAGATCCAAAAATTACGAAAATTGGCAGGTAGATACTTCTAAAGCTCCTCAAGCTCAAGGACTCCTTGGCTTGCACAAAATGGAGCTACAAAAATATGAAATGGTATTTACAATGGTGTTAAGTGATGAAAATCACTTTTAATCGGTGTAAGGGTTTTTGAAAAGTTAAAAGGTTGCCTAAGTGCTAGATTTGCGTGAATGCTCATACTTGCTTCTTCATGAGGAAAATTATTGGCCTATTTGCCAGATCTTCTTTGACTGCCGTGTCTGCTTGTGTTGTCCCTTCGCTCCGACTCTCTTCGTCTTGTAGCTCCTTCTGTTCCCTGACTGCTGCCAACAACATGGTCCACACCACATCCTAGGAAATATCCAAAGTCTCTTTTTTTTGCATATTTTCTCTTAATTTAGCTTGGAGTATAGGTCATTGGAAAATTATGTGATCCTCATTGCACTTATAGCATGTGCCCTTAGGAATTGCTGGTCTTTGTGGTGGACTAGATTGATTAGGGATTAGAGGTATCCGGTTAGCATACCACACTCCTATGGATCTTGGCACATTGTATCCATAATCACTATGGCCCTATTTCCACTGAGGATTGTGACCTTGATTATGGTCCCCTTTCTCCTCATGATTTCTCAAAAACGTAGTCATAATTATTTTCATTACTTCATGAATTAATTGGCGGATCAACTCACACTACTTCTCTTTCAGGGTTTTCTTCCACTATATATTTGAGTGGAATGACATGTTTTGATTAAGGAGGCTATTGCCATAGCATGGCTTATGCTTGGTTTCTCCCCTAGAGTCTTTGTTGTGGCCCTTGGGAAAACTATTGTTGCCTTTTACCGTAAGAAAATCCATGTTTGGATGTGATCTAGGTACTTGTGCATTGTATGTCTGATTCCTATTCAAGTTTGGATAGAATTGTGCTTGATTACGTTGGAATACTTGTGCATTGTATGTCTGATTCCTATTCAAGTTTGGATAGAATTGTGCTTGATTACGTTGGAATTTTTGTGCATTGTATGTCTGATTCCTATTCAAGTTTGGATGGAATTGTGCTTGATTACGTTGGAATTTTGTGGCATCATGTTAGGTTGAGGCTATTGAGTAGCTTGTCGGTTATAGTAATAATCTATAGTGGAAGGATTGGTCATTTTTTATTTAATATTGCACCATTGAGAATGTTACATTGTTATGGATGAGTAGATATAAACCCTTGAATTTTTCTAAGAAAAAAAGTTGGATCAATGGTCACCACCACAATGTTGGTCAATGAATATGCATTTCTATGCCTTTCGGTCCAAATCGCCTTTGATTCGTGAAGGTATGTGTGCATACACTATGCACCCAAAGATCCTACAATGATGAAGGTTGGGTATTCTTCCATTCCATGCTTCATAAGGTGTCATCCCATCTAATGCTTTTGATGGGAGTCTATTGATCAAATAGGCGGTTGTAGATACAGCCTTTGCCCATAGGTAATTAGGCAACTTCTTCTCATTTAGCATTGATCTTATAACCTCTATTATGGTTCTATTTCTTGTCTCTGCCACTCCATTTTACTCTAGAGTATACCTCGTTGTAATCTCTCTTTTTATCCCTCTCTCTTGGAGATAAGAATCAAAGTCAAGGGAGAAATATTCTCCCCCTCCATCTGACCTTAGCCGCTTCAAAGTCTTACGTGTTTGATTTTCTACAAGCGCTAGATATTTCTTGAAGCAAGAGAACACTTCATCTTTATGCTTCATCTCCATTTGCTACAATCATCAATGAATGACACATAATACCTGGATCTAGAGATTGAAGGCTCCTTACTTGGCCCCCATAATGTCTCCATGAATGTATTCCTTCTTTGTGAATATTTGTTTGTGAGACTTTCCAAATTGACAAGCACTACATTTGTAAATCATATGTTGTTTGGAAATATTTGGTAGACTAAGCACACTTTGATCTCTATCGATTTTTTTCAAATCCCTTTCACCTATATAAGCTAACATTTTGTGCCAAATTTCCAATTTTGATAAGGTTTGACTACCATAATTGAACAAAGCAATGTTTCTAGTATCTTGGAGCTCAAAAGTAAATAGTCTACCTGACTTTTCTCCTTTTTCTATCCTCTTGAATCCCTGATGTTGATCCTCAACAAACGCTCCATTCTTTGTGAACTTGACCTATAATCCTTTTTCAAAAATCTGACCTACACTTATGAGGTTTTTGGTGATGTTTGGCACATACAATACCTTGCTCAATAGGTTCATATTACCATCTGGAGCCTCCACAATGCCTATCTTCTCCACTAGATGCCTTGTGTCATCTCCTGTTTTGATTTCATGTCTATTCCTTGGATCTTCCAAGTCTGAGAGTAGAGCTACATTCCCTACTACATGATTTGAGAAACCTAAGTCTATATATAATACATGTCCATCTACTTTACCTTGCTTCATGGCCATGCTCGTCAAAAGTAATGACCCCTCTTGAGTTTGATCATCTACATAGTTGTTGTAGTCTCTCCTTCCTTTGTACCCTCCTTGATAATTATTGTTGTTGAATGAGTTGTTGTTGGAACCATTGTTGTTGTTGAATCTAGCTCTTGAGATTCCATAGCCTCCTCTATTGTAACCTCTTCCTCTTGGTTTCTAGGATTCCTGAAACAATTCTCAGTAATGTGACTAGTTAGGCCACATATAGCACATGGAGAGGAGCTTTGAGATCTCCCTATGCCTTGCCTTCCTCCTCTTCCTCTTCCTCTTGAGACTCTACCTCTATTTGCAAAGTTTGCTTGAGAGGTGCTTCCCTCATCATCAGATTTTTTACCTTTGCCTTTGCTATCTTTACTCTTGTTCTTATTTGTATAGAGAGCAGAGGATTGATTACCTTTTGAGTTGTATCCATTCTTCATAAGTTTTGCCTCATGTGTGAAAAATTATCCCATGAGGGTATTGAAGTCAGGAACTTGCATGTCCATGTAGAGGTCCATGACTATGGTGAAAGCTTCCCATTTTTCATCTACCTTTATTCCATTGATCACTTTCTTTAGTATGTGCTCTTCATCAATGAATTCTCCAATGCTTCCAAGTTGATCTGCTAGGTCCTTCATTTTGGGGACAAAATGAGTCACACTTTGCTTGGGCATCTTCTTGAGTGTGGTGAACTCCATCCATAGTTGATTCTTCCTTGCCTTAGTACTTGATGAGAAGAATGCTTCAAGAGCATTCCAACTCTCTTGTGAATTCTTGCATTGCAATTCCTGATGTGTGGAAGTAAAAAAAATAGAGATTGAGTTTAGAATGTATGATCTGGCTAGAGCAACCTTTGAGCACCACATGATTAACCTCTCTTGTTCTTCTTAAGTTGGTTGTCCTTTTCTTTTGAGGGTTGGCATCATCTCATCCCCAGATATGTGGCGATATATATTTCTCCCTTGAAGATAAGCTTCCATTCTAAGTGACCAAGCTGAGTAGTTACCTCAATCCAATTTGTCTATGGATGAAGGAAATCCATCTCCCATGTTGATTTATTGTTGCTCTGCTACCACTGTGAGGAGATGGATGAATGGATTCCAAAGATGCGCTAGTGTTGCAAAAAACCTACTCTATACCTCCCAAGTTAACTCCAAGGATGTTTAATAGACTCCTTTAGCTTCAGAATAGTGCATTTGCAATCACATGGTGCTTTGGAACTGTGAAGAGATGGATTTGTAGTTGATGAAGATGAAGTGGTGCTGCAAAAACTTTGCACTACACCAGCCAAATGAACTTTAGAGATATGTGGTGGGTCCCTTTAGCTTGCCAAAGGATGTGTTAGACACCCTATCTAACTTAGAAGATCACTCTCAAAAAGATGAATCAAAATAGATAAGTTGAAGTAGATTCAAGAGCCAAAAACTTGTTATTTATGTTCATACACCTATCCAAAGTTTTGAACAATTATGTGGCCACAATAGCAATTGACTTGATTCCTTTTGGGGGAGCTCTTAGTAGCTTAATACGCTAACAATAAAGAGTTATTTCATAAAAAATTATCGACTACACAAGGAGAAAAGAACTTAGCAAATCATAGGACCATCCCGATTTTTACGATTGTAGCAGTACTCAGACCCATGAGCAAAAAAATGGCAATCTCTCACGATTCACACATTTAATGATTATAAAATTTTTTATCTCTATACTAGATAGTATGTTGATTCTAACAAGATTTGAATCATGGAAAATGGTGAAGTACACACTGAGAAACAGATCTAAGAAAATGACTATTCTAAGAGAGTGTTGATAGAGAAGTAGAAAATGATATCATACAATCCACTTCAAATGAACATAGCTGACAATTGAAACATCCAATTGCAATGAAAATTTCTTAGTATACAGTAGGTTTAGATAGCTAACTTTACCATGCTGAAAATGATGCACCAAGCTCAGAGAAATCATCTCTACAATCTCTCTGAGAAAAGTGAGAGGTATGGCAGTGAACAGTACACTTCACAAGAGCATGAAAATATGAACTCAAATGATCATGAAAATGAAAGTATATTGATCGTAAAATACAATGGACTTACTCATACATATGTGTGCCTTGAAAGCACACCTTGATATGGCATAAAGCTCAGCTCGTCGAGGTCTTTTTAAAATGCGACTAGAAGGCCATGTATTTATAGTGATCTTTGAAGCCAAGATTTGAATTTGAATCTTCCTATAGTCACTCTCCAATCTTTTACTGATTGATTCTCCTACTCACCTAATCAAAAATTCGTGGCTTTTCTTTCCTTTTTTCATCAAGTGGACTCAACCACTTACATTCCTTTACTTTTACATCAAGTAAAGACTCCAAAAAATTACAAGGGATAGTTCACAAGTGAACTCTTCAATTTCCATACATTGTCTTCTCTTTAAAGCTTCTCCTATGACCTTGTGAGACTCAAGCCAATACTTAGGCTTGTCATAGATTTGCTTCAACAGATCGCCCTCAAGCCAAGTATGCTTAAGGTCTTCAAAGTTTCAAGATTACCTGCAAACCAATCATGGCTTTGAAAATTTGCAAAGCTTTGTACCATTGAATGCCTTGGTTAGAATATCTACACATTGTTGATGAGTGGACACATAAGTTAATTGAATTTCCTTGCTCACAATTTTCTCTCTTACATAGTGATAATGTACTTCAATATGTTTAGTCCTTGCATGAAAAATTGGATTAGCAGCTAAGTGAATGGAGCTCATATTGTCACCAAAAATAGTTGGAGTCCCAAATTCTAGTCCAAGATCTGTGAATAGTGTCTTCATCCACATAGCTTCTTGAGTAGCTATGGAAAGAGCTCTATATTCAGCCTTTGTGGAATAGAGATCAACTATGGGTTTCTTCTTGGATGACCATGAAACAAGTTTTGAACCTACAAAGGTAAGATAACCTGAGGTGCTCCTTCTTTCTTCCCTGGATCCAACCCAATCTGCATCAGGGAACAATTTCAAACTTAAATCAGATACATAAGGGTAATATAACCCTTCATTCATGGTTCCTTTGAGATATCTGAGTATCCTCTTGGCAGCTTCCATGTGAGGTTTCATGGGTGTGTGCATAAATTTACTTAGCACACTCACACTATAACATATATCAACCCTTGTCAATGTGGCATAGCTCAAACTACCCATAGGGCTTTGATATCTATCACATCTTCTATGAGTTGACCTTCATGTGAGCTCAATGTATGATTAACCTCCATTGGAGTACCTACAATCTTGCAATCTTGCATCTTGATATTTGCCAACATGTCTTTAATGTACTTTCTTTGAGTAAGAAACAAACCATGATCTTTGTAGATAACTTCCAATCCTAGGAAGTAGGTAAGTGGACCCAAATCACTTATCTTGAATTCTTCTCAAATTTGTTCTTTGATTCTCTTCATGCCATCTGTATCATTTCTTGTAAGTATAATATCATCTACATACACACACAAATAGATAACTTCAGAATTACTCTTTTTTATGAATAGTGATGGATCTCCCTTGCTAGGTTGAAGTCCTTTGTCCTGCAAGAATGAGACAAGCCTATGATTCAAAGCCCTTGGGGCTTTTTTGAGTCCATATAAAGCTTTATTAAGTTTACACACATAATCAGGATATATGTGATTCTCAAAACTAGGTGGTTGTGCCATATATACCTCTTTTGTTATCCATCCATTAAGAAATGCATTTTTTACATCCAATTGAAGTATGTATCAATTCTTGGAAGAGGCAATACTAAGCAAAACCCTAATTGTGGGAATCTTTGCCACAAGAGAGAAGGTCTCTTCATAATGAATTCCCTGAGTTTGTGCAAAGCCTTTTGCCACAAGCCTTGCCTTATACCTGTTAATGGAGCCATCTGAGTTCTTCTTCAATTTGTAAATCCACCTAGAGCCTATCACTTTCATTGATGAAGACTTGGGAACCAACTCCCAAGTGTTATTCTCTTAAAGAGCTTCAATTTCTTCTTCCATTGGATGCCTCCATTCTGATTTCTTCTTTGCTTCCTCAAATGTTGAAGGTTCCTCTTGATTTATGCCCTGTGCTAGATAGATTGAATGTTTAGTGACTAGAGAAGTATCAAACCCATACCTTTCTGGTTTTCTTTTCTCCCTCATGGACCTTCTTAGGCCATGATGTGATGATTCTGCCTCTTGTCCAAGTTCTTGAACTTTTGCTTTACCTTTAGACTTCCACATTTTGAGTTTTTCATACTGAGTTGCTTCATCATCTTCTGAGGTATCCTGCTCTTCAGCTTTAGAAGAATTATCCTTAACAAGTTTTGGAAAATCTTCTTCAAGATCATAAGGTAGGTTGACCTTTCTACATGAATCTTCATACCAACAACTATTCTCATCAAATACTACATCTCTACTCACCAAGAATCCTTTGGTTGTTAGGTTGTATAATATGTAGCCCTTTTGATTGTTGTCATATCCAATGAACACACACCTTTCTGCTTTGGGATCCATCTTGCCTCTTACCTATGAAGGAAAAAAGCAACACATCCAAAAATCCTCCAATGATCCAAGCTTGGTCTTCTTCCATTCCAAGCCTCATATGGTGGCATGCCATCAAGTGATTTTGAAGGTAACCTGTTAATCAAATAAGTGGTTGTGGATACAGCCTCGGCCCATAAGTAATTAGGTAAGTGCTTCACATTTAGCATAGACCTTGCAACTTCAACAATTGTCCTATTCCTTCTTTCTACCACTCCATTTTTCTCAGGAGTGTACCTTGTAGTGATCTCTCTTTTGATTCCCCCCTCTTGAAGAAAGGAGTCAAATTCATGGGAGAAGTAGTCTCCCCCTCCATCTGACCTTAGCCAAATATCTTTTGAAGCATGAAACGACTTCATCTTTGCGTTTCATAAAGTATAATATAGTCCACCTACTGCAATCATCAATGAAGGAGACATAATACCTTGATCCAGATATTGACGCATCCTTCCTAGGTCCCCATACATCTGTATGAACCAAATCCAAGAGATCTCCATGCATATATCCTTTCTTCATGAATGGTAACCTGTGAGAGTTTCCAAATTGACATGCACTACACTTATAAATCATGTGTTGTTTTGACAAGTTAGGGAGACCAAGTACACTTTGGTCCCTGCAAGTTTTCTTTAATGATCTTTCACCAATATGTGCTAACCTTTTGTGCCATACTTCCAATTTTGTGAGTGTCTGTCTACCATAATTAAAGAAAGCAATGTTTCTAGTGTCTTGTAATTCAAATGTGAACAATCTACCTATCTTTTCGCCTTTTGCAATTCTCCTGAATCCTTGAGTTGGATCTTCAACAAATGCTCCTGCTTTTATGAACCTGACTTGCAACCCTTTCTCTACTATCTGTCCAACACTTATCAAATTCTTTGTAATGGTAGGGACATAGAGTACCTTACTAAGTAAGGTGATGTTTCCATCAGGTGCTTTGACATTTCCTGTTTTTTCCACAAGGTTTCTTGTATCATCTCCTGTTTTTACCTCATGCTTGTTCCTTGGATCTTCTAAATCTCATAAGAGGGCCACATTTCTTGCCACATGATTGGAACAACCTGAATCTATGTAGAAAACATGCTCATCAGATTTACCTTGTGGCATGGCCATATTCATGATTAGCAATGAGTCCTCTTGATTTGAGTCTTCTGTGTAGTTATTGAAGTCTCTTCTTCCTCTATTGCCTCCTTGATAGTTTGAATGGTTGTAATTGTTATGGTTGCCATGGTAATTGTTGAACCTTCCTCTTGAGTGGCCATAGCTTCCTCTATTGTAGCCTCTGCCTCTTTTATTCCTGGAGTTCCTAAAGCAATTTTCAATTGTATAATTAGTTAATCCACAAATAGAGCATGAATTAGAGTCTTGGGATCTCCCCCTGCCTTGTCTTCCTCCTTTGCCTCTACCTCTACCATGTCTTCCTCTACCATGTCTTCCTCTACCTGCATAATTAGCTTGATGTGTACCTGCTTCATCATCCACTTTCTTTCCTCTTCCTTTGTTTTCTTTTGACTTGCTTTTATCAGTATACAAAGGTGAAGATTGATTACCTTTGGAGCTTTCTCCATTCTTGATAAGCTTGGCCTCTTGAGTAAGTAGTTGTCCTATGAGTGTTGAAATGTGGTACATGCATATCCATGTATAGATCCATAGTTGTGGTGAATGCTTCCCACTTGTCATCTGCCTTCAAGCCATTGATGAATTGCCTTACAATTTGTTCTTCATCTATTACCACTCTAATGCTTCACAACTGATCTACTATGTCCTTGAGCTTTGCAAAAAAATCAGTCACATTTTGTTTGGGAGCTTTCTTCAGAGTGTTGAAGTCTAGCCATAGTTGATGCTTCCTGGCCTTTGTACTTGAAGAGAAGAAAGCTTCAAGTGCATTCCACACTTCCTGAGATGTTTTACAACTTTTAATGTGAGGCGACAAAAAATCTGAGATAGAGTTGAGGAGATACGATCTTGCAAGTGCATCCTTGGAGCACCATGTGCTCAATCTTTCTCGCTCTTCTTGTGTTGGTTGACCTTTGTTCCTGAAACTTGACATAACTTCATCTCCAAGTATATAACCATATAAATTCCTTCCTTGAAGATAAGCTTCCATCCTTAATGACCAGGCTAAGTACTTACCTCTCTCCAATTTGTCAATTGATGAAGGAAATCCATCTGCCATGTTGTCCAACCTTGCTCTGATACCACTATGAAGAGATGGATTTGTAGTTGATGAAGATGAAGTGGTGCTCCAAAACTTTGCACTACACCAGCCAAATGAACTTTAGAGATATGTGGTGGGCCCCTATATCTTGCCAAAGGATGTATTAGACACCCTATGTACTTGGAAGATCACTCTCAAAAAGATGAATCAAAATAGATAAGTTGAAGTAGATTCAAGGGCCAAAAACTTGCTATTTATGTTCATACACCTATCCAAAGTTTTGAACAATTATGTGGCCACAGCAACAATTGACTTGATTCCTTTTGTGGATGCTTAATAAGCTAACAATCAAGAATTATTTCATAAAAAATGATGGACTACGCAAGGAGAAAAAAACTTAGCAAGTCATAGGACCATCTCGATTTTCACGGGCTGTAGTAGTACTCAGACCAATGAGTAGAAAAATGGTAATATCTCACGATTCAAGAATCTAATGGTTATGAAATTTTGTAGGCCTATATTAGACACAATGGTGATTCCAATAAGCTTAGAATCATGGAAAATGGTGAAGTACGCATAGAGAAACAGATCTAAGAAAATGATTGTTTTGAGAGAGTGCTGAGAGAGAAGTGGAAAATGAAATGATATAGTCAACTTCAAATGAACATAGCTGACGATTGAAACATCCAATTGCAATGCAAATTTGCAAGTATACAGTACATGTAGATAGCTAACTTTACCAAGCTGAATCACTGAAAATGATGCACCAAGGTCAAAGAAATCATCTGTGCAATCTAACTGAGAAAACTGAAAGATATGGCAATGAACAATACACTTCACAAGAGCAGGAAAATATGAACTCAAATGATCATGAAAATGAAACTATATTTATTGTAAAATACAATGGAATTACTGATACATATGTGATTTTTAACCACACCTTGATATGGCATAAAGCTCAGCTCATGGAGGTCATTTTAAAATGCAACTAGAAGGCCATGTATTTATAGTGATCTTTGGGCCAAGATTTGAATTTGATTGATCCTCCTACTCACCTAATAAAAAATTCGTGGCTCTTCTTTCCTTTTTCATCAAGTGGACTTAACCACTTAGATTCCTTTATGTTTACATCAAGTAAAGATTCCAAAAAAATACAAGGGATAGTTCACAAGTGAACTCTTCAATTTCCATACATTGTCTTCTCTTTAAAGCTTCTCCTATGATCTTGTGAGACTGAAGCCAATACTTAGGCTTGTCATAGACTTGCTCCAACAAGAACATCATTTCCAAAAGCTTGCATCAAAAGAGATAAGTTGCAAGTACTTGAAATGTGAGGAAACCTTCTATTTTGGGAATAGAAGTACTCAACATTTTGCTTACAGCTCAGCACCTGGTATGAATTGACCAGAGAACTTTTGCACATATCTAATTGGAGTGTTAGCTAACCAAAGTAAGTTATTTTATCACTTTAGCCACACCACACATTGATAAATAAATCTAGCAAGCCAGGGGGGTCATCTGACATTTCAAGATCTAGAAGGTGTGCAGACGTAGTAACCTTCTATGATTCATATCTCAGGATTCTCTAAACCAAATATAATGAAAATTTATTGGCAAGTATTAGAAACTTCAATCTAACTAATTCAAGTTAAAGTATTGAAATTGAGTGATTACATGAACATAAATAAATTCCACAAATTTCACTATAATGATGAAGATGCTATAGAGAACAATAGGTAGAGATGAACTTGAGAAAATGTATCAAATTGTATATGCTAATAAATATATGATACAAGGGAATTGTAGTAGACTACACATAGGTAGTGTTAGCTCAATGTATGCTCATTTAAGTAGCTCAGTGTCCCTCAGATTGGCTCTCTAATATCGGGACTAAAAGTATGTGTATTTATACACATGTTTCAAGTTTGAATTTGAATTTTCCCTCACCTAAAAGTGATCCTACACTTTAGGGGTGATTTTGTTTGATTTTTCCTACCACATGAGTCATTGTTTTAGCTCCCTAACTTCACAAGATTCCTTATTCGTTTTTCCTAAAGTTCCTTCTTGTGAAAAAATTAAATGGATGTGTAGTCCCATGACTTTAGCAATGCAGTTAGGCTTCCTAAATGTACCAACAATTTTGAATTCAAATCATTGTAGATGAGTCATGGACTTCAAAAGAACCTATATAACGACTCAAAAAAACGTTTATTATAATCTTAGAGCAATATAAAAATCATTTTGTATCTCTACTTCGTTCTTGTTCATTATTTCCATCATAATCTCAAAGTTTTGTCAACCTGTAGAGGCTTATTCTCTCTCCATAGTGATCCACTTCTTATGAATGAGGATTTATTTGAAAGGAAATAATTTTTAGTTCATGTGTGAAAGGTTTTATAGCATTGGGTCTAGTAAATTATGAGAAATAGGGAATTTTTGGCCTCAAGGTCTTTCTCTGCACATCCCTGAAAAGATGGGATTACCACTAATCAGATTTAATATTATAATTATCACATTGGTTGATGATATTTCCATAACTTATGCATATTACCTACACAAATGTATATGTGATCTTCATCTAAGAGGAATTTAATCAATTGCAACTAGGATAGCTATATTGAATATTTGAAGTTGCTTGAGTCAACTCAAAATAACAAGTTTTTCTATCTACTCCATGTGCAAACTTATTTGGTTTTCATGAATAATTTCCCATTGAGGATCAAAATTACATAGTGGATTTAATTGCACTTATCCCAAGCATATAAGGTGTTTTTTACTATCCAAGATACAAAGGTTTGGTCTTTTGTTGGTTAGTTGGACCAAACTTCAACACTTGGATCAAAGGTTTTTGCTACATCAAGGTACTCCGAGTATTCACACTGGCATCGGAGCTAGATCAAGATGGGTGATGGTTTTCCCTCAATGATTGAGAATAATGATAGGAACAAACTATGCTTCTTCCCAAATAATAATGGAAGCTTACTTGCAAGGTAGAAATCTTAATGGAATTGTAGCAGGTGATGAATCTATGCATACTCCAAGATCCAAAGGAAGACCTACACAAGAGACTCTTTGGTGTGAAAGAGATGCTCAAGGCAGGTCATATATCCTAAACCCTATCTTTAATTTATTTTTACCACATATTAGAGGATGCAAAACATCTCAAGAGAATTGGGATGCACTTGAGACCTTCTTCACTGGTAGAACCAAATCTAGGAAGAACCATCTATGGAATGAGTTCAAATATATGAAGAATACACCAAAGCAAACTATCATAGAGTTTGTCACCAAGGTCAAGGAGATTGCAGATCAATTGCCTTCAATTGGAGAGTTGATTGAAGAAAGCACCATCATGAGTCAGATTCTCAATGGAATTAGGAGTGGCAAGTAATGGAAATCTTTCACTATAGTTGATGTTCTCATCATGGATGTGCAGAATCTTGATTTCAACATATTTCTTAGAAAACTCTTCAATGAAGAGGCCAACAAAAATCTTAAGGAAGGTAACTCTTATCAAGGTAATTCAAGAAGTTCTCTCTATGCAAACAAGAAAGATAAGAATCACAAAGGAAAAAAGAACGAAGATGATGATGATTAGGAGATTTCCCAAGCCAACTATGTAGACAAGTGCAAGTGGAAAGCGAAGAAGAAAGGAGCAAAGCTTGAGAAGTCAAAATTATAGGATGTTCAACCTTGTGCCATATGCAACAAGACCAATCACACCACTAAAAATTTTTGGTTCAATGGAATGACTCCAAAAAGAAGTGGTAGAGGTGGATTTGGCAACTCTAGAGGTAGAGGTGGACACAACTTCAACAATAACAATAGAAGTCACAATATAAGGTACTTCAACAACTACTTAGAAGATCAATCACATGAAGATTCATTGCTTCTAATGAATTTGAGTCACAAAGAAGGTAAAGAAGATGAACATTTGTTCTACATAGATTCAGGTGGATCAAACCATTTTGTAGGTAATGTCGTTCTTTCGTTTGAATTCGAAATTCCAAAGCATAAGCATGAAGTACAAATAGGGGATGATACTAAGCACAGTGTGGAGAAGATCGATAATTCCAAAGCTCCCATTGGGAGGAAAAATATTTTGAGTAAGGTTTGGTATGTACTCATAGACACTAAAAACCTAATAAGTGTAGGCCAAATAGTTGAAAGAGGCTTGCAAATTAGGTTCACCCAACATGGAGCTTTTGTGGAAGACACATGTCAAGGCTTCAAGAAGATAGATAGAGGTGAGACGCATGGTCCAAAATTTACTTTTGAAGTATGAGAAACCAAGAACATAGCTATATTCAACTTTGGGTCTCAAACGCTAAGTGAGCTTGAAGTGTGGCATAAGATACTTGCTCATGTAAATGAAAGAACCTTGAAGGATATATGCAGGGATCAAAATGTTATAGGGATGCCAAACATATCAAATCAACACATGATCAACATATGTGATGGTTATCAAATTGTGAAATTACAAAGACAACCTTTCAAGCATGAAGGCTACATCCACAACAATCTTTTGGACCTTGTAAACACAAATGTGTGGGGACCAAGTCAAGCATCTTCATTATTAGGATTAAAGTAGGTGGAAAATTCTACACTTTATCAAGAATAAAATTCAAGTGTTTGAATGCTTCAAAAAGTACCTAGCACATGTGGAAAATCATACAAGTAGATCATTGAAGAAACTCACATTTGATGGAGAGGGGAATGCTTCTCCAAAGAATTTGATGAGTATTTTCAAGATAGAGGCATCAAAAGGGAAGTGACTACCAGGTACTCTCCTCAAATGAATGAAGTTGTAGAGAGGAGAAACAAGACCCTAGTTGGATTAACAAGGACAATGCTTAAAGAGAATAATCTACCACATTATTTATGGGAAGAAGTAACTTGTACTGTGTTGTATCTTGTGAACAAACTTTCACCCAAATCAGTTCAAGATATGATCCCTTATGAAGCTTGGAATGGTAGAAAAGCAAGTCTATCTCATTGTAAGGTTTTTGTTTGTTTAGCATATGTACATGTACCTTCACAAATTAGAGGTAAACTAGATGAAAGGGCAACCAAGGCAATTTTCATTGGATATGATTCAACTCAAATGGGTTGCATGTTCTATAATCCATCCACAAAGCAATTTACCACCAACAGGGATGTTGTATTTGAAGAACATAGATCATGGTATGATGAGGAAAAACAAAAGGTAAAATTACCCTATGATCTTCATTCAAATTTTCATCCATTAGGTAGCAAGCATGTTACATAGGTGCAGGAGTCAAGAAGTGAACCAAATGATGATCAAGATGAGAAGGAAAGAGACTATAAGATCTAGAAATCAAGAGGAAAGGCCAAGATGCAAGAATGTGGGGAATGTTCCAAACACACTCCTAGAAGGTCAACAAGAGAGAGAAAGCAACCTGAAAGGTATGGATATGACTCTACATTTGTAACAAAGCATTTTATTTATTTGGCCAAAGATTTAGTTTTAGAGGAACCTTCAACATATGAGAAATGCTAAGGGCAATCCTAATTGGGAGAAAGCCATGAAAGAGGAAATAGAAGATCTAAAAGAAATGGACACATGGGAGTTCATTCCAATGCAAACCAATCAGAAGGTAATAGGGTGAAGATGGTCTATAAGTTGAAAAGGAATTTAGATGGATCAATTTGCAGGTATAAGGCTAGATTGGTTTATAAAGGATGTGTTCAAACACAAGGCATGGACTATGAAGAGACCTTCTCACGAGCTACCAAGATGACCACCATTAGGACTTTTCTTAATGTAGCATCTACAAGGAATTAGAAGCTACTTCAACTTGATGTGAAGAATGCTTTTCTCCATCCAAATGAAGAAGATACCTAAACAAACTATCACAAAGTTTGGTACTAAGTTTAAGGAGGTTGGAGATCAGTTAGCATCCATTGGAAAGATGATTGAAGAAGAGGGCATCATGAGGTAGTTTCTAAATGGAACTAGAGGTGATAAGCAATGACAATCCCTCACCAAAGCTTATGGTCTAATCATGGATGTACAAACCCTAGATTTCAACAGATTCCTTGGAAAACTCTTCAACCATGAGGCCAAAAATAATATGAAGGAAGGAAACTCTTATGAAGATAATACAACAAGTGATCTTTATGCAGATAAGAAAGATAGGAAGCACAAAGGCAAGAAGAAGGAAGATGATGAAGAAGAGATTTCCCAAGCCAACTATAAAGTCAAGAGCAAGTGAAAAGGGAAGAACAAAGGGGAAAAGCATGACAAATCAAAAGAATAGGATGTTCAACTTGAAAGAACCTTGAAGTATATATGCAGGGATCAAAGTATTCTAGGGCTACCAAACATATCAAAGAAACACATGATCAGTAGATGTGATGCTTGTTAGATTAGGAAAGCACAAAGACTCAACCATTTAATCACAAAAGCTACATCCACAACAACCTTTTGGACTTAGTACACAATGATGTGGGGGGCAAGTCAAGAACCTTCATTGACAGGCTCAAGGGTATAATGTTTCCTTTGTTGATGATCATAGTAGATGGACCATTATGTACTTTATCAGGAATAAGAATAAAGTTTTTGAATGCTTCAAGAAGTCCCTAGCACATGTGCCAAATCATATAGATAGATCATTGATGAAACTTAGATATGATAGAGGGGGAGAATACTTCTCCAAAGAATTTGATGGGTTCTTGAAAGATAAAGGCATCAAAAGGGAAGTGTCTACTAGGTACTCTCCTCAATTGAATGGTATTATAGAGAGAAGAAACAAGACTCTAGTTGGATCAGCTAGAACAATGCTTGAAGAAGAGAAGTTGCCAAACTATCCATGGGAAAAAGTAATCTCAATAGCTATATATATCTTCTAAATAGACTTCTATCCAAATATCTTTAAGGTATGAATCATTATGAAGCTTGGAATGGTAGAAAACCAAGTCTAGGACATTGCAAGCTATTAGGTTGTTTAGCTTTTGTACATGTACCTTCACAAATTAGAGGTAAAGTAGATGAAAGGGAAACTAAGGTAGTATTCGTTGGCTATGATTCAACCCAAATGGGCTACATGTTTTATAATGCTTCCATCAAGCAATTCACCACAAGTAGGGATGTTGTGTTTGAAGAACATAGGACAAATAGAAAGTAAACATACCTTATGAACTTACCTTAACATAGGTATGACGAGGACAAATAGAAGGTAAACTTACCTTATGAACTTGATTCTGATTTCCATCCATTCGGTAGCAAGCATGATACACAGGTCCATGATACAAGAAGTGAATATGATGATGATCAAGTTGAGAAGGAAGGAGACTATACGCTTTGAAAGTCAAGAGGAAAGGCCAAAATGCAAGAGTTTGAAGAATGTTCCAAGCATAATCCTAGAAGGTCAACAAGGGAGAGAAAGCAACCTAAAAGGTATGGAAATGGCTCTACATTTGTTACAAAGAACTCTATTTATCTGGCCAAAGAATCAATTCAGAGGAGCCTTCAACATATGAAGAAGCTAAAGGTAACCCTAATTGGGAGAACGCTATGAAAAAGGAGATAGAAGCATTGAAAGAAATGGACACTTGGGAGTTGGTTCCAAAGCAAATTAATCAAAAGCTAATAGATTGTAGATGGGTCTATAAGCTAAAAAGAAATTTAGATGGATCCATATTAGTTGCCAATGGATATGCTCAAACTTATGGTATCGACTATGAGGAAACCTTCTCAATAGTTTCCAAGATCACTACATGAAGAGATTGCTAAGTGTAGAAGCTACAAGAAATTGGAAGCTACTTCAACTTGATGTGAAGAATGATTTTCTCAATGGGTGGATCAGTGAAGAGGTATACATGTCACAACCTCCAGGATTTGAAAACCATAATTATACATCTTATGTATGTAGACTCAAAAAGGCATAGTATGTGTTGAGTATTGGGTATGCACACATCTTATTTGTGCATAGGAACCCTCTTTTTGTATCTACTTAGAGTTTCACATGAAAACTCCCTCTTAGGCACTTTTTAATATTTCTCCTAAAGTAAAGCTTTTGGAAGCATGTAAAAATACCCATCCTTTTTGTAGAAGTGTAGAAAATTCCCCACACACGTATTCTTGGAGATATGGTTGTTAGAAAGAATATTTCCCAAGATCTTTTTAAGATATATTAGTTAGGCATGTGCTCCTTTTTGACTAGTCAAAAGGAGCACATGGGGGAATGTGTCTAGCCTATAAATAGAGGCTTATTTCTTGTAAAGGGGAGCTTTTGGTCGTGCTCTCATGTAAAATCCTTTCAATGGAAGAATTCTCCTTTCTCTTAAGGCTTTGTACATATATGTATCTAGTCTTGGAGTGTGTGAGAGTGAGGTGTGTGTGCATGCTAGCAATTCCTATGTGTTTAAGTAGAGTGTTGCTTTTATCTTGTATTTTACATATGTGACTAGGATCCTTGACTCCCATTGCTCCATATTTTCAAGCATGTGGCATAGCTCCGGGCTGATGGCCAATGGCTTGAACATGATGGAGGATGGGGTGGATGAAAGGAGAGTCTTTCTTGGGCCTTCCTTCTTGCTTCCATGCAAGGTGGTGTGGGTCTTGGCTCCCAAGGGCATACTACAACACCAATACTTATTTTGGAGTCTTAGTGCTCTCATTTGAAATGTGCTCTTTATGATTAATGCACATCATATACAGGACGAAGCATGAAGGAAGGTGGCTACTGGGCTTCAATGCTTCTGGTCAACATGTTGGAGGCTGCTCCTCACCAAGTTGCTCGGGTCCAGGTTGCTCCCCATCACTCTACTGATGGCTTGATGCACCAGGTTTGCTGACCTGGCAGGGAAGCTGCATGACATTTTCAGGATTGTCAACTGATGGTTTTCTACCTGCAAATTCTAGGAAACTAAGTCCTATGGCTTTCAAATGGTTTAAGCTCCTTGCTTTATTGTTTATATATGAATATTCAGCAGATATTGGCTGGCACAGGGTTTTTGGGTTTTTGTGTGACTGCCCAAAGTGGGGATTATGTCTGCTGCCTTTTCCCTCGCTTGGAGAAGATGATTTGCATTATATGTGAATGCTTTGCTGTGTACAGATGGTTGTTCCTCAGATTCTTAGAGTGGGTCCTCACACTGGAAACTTGATGGATGCCAAAGCTGGTGGTGCCCTGTCAATCTCTTTCTTACTTAGGGTGTGCTGTTAGATATTGGACTTGAGCTAATTCAGTGTGTGACTGCCCTATTTTGGGGATTGTGTCCACTTTCCCAGCCATCATGTGGGAAGGTTGTATTCAGGTCCTCTAAAGACTTGCTCAGAGGGATTGCTGCATATTTCACAACAGAGGCTGTTGTTTACATGGTTGGGCTGACTGCCCCCCAAGGGGATTGTGTCGCTCAACATTGAAGACCTGAAGACTTGACGGGCTGCAGATTTCAAGATTTGAAGACTCAAAACAGTTCAGCTATGTATGATCCCCTTATCTTGGCTTTGTCGAGGACGACAAAGTTTTCGAAATGAAACTCTTCAGAATTCTTGAGCTCCAATTTCCATGAGTGATTGAATGGTTGGAACCCATATGGGTTGAACTGGATGCATTAAATTACAAAATGCCATTCATTGGTAGTCGTGCGAGGTAGGTGAGGGCAAGAACTCATCGTCTTCCTCTCACCTTGGTTGTGCTCATTTTTTTTTAGGGAGCTCATCCGGAGCTCCCCTGCGTGTGGCTACTTCTCTACAATCACCTTTGTGACCATGGCACTGCTACAGCTTGAGCACTGTGGCATATGGAGACGCTTGGCAAAGGGAGATTGACCATGAAACTGACGAAGATAGAGCATGGTGACGATGGCATATGAAGAGTGGGATCGGTGGTGTATGTGACCCTTTGATCCCTGCCTTGTGGCATACAGCGATGCTTGGCTCCTTGAATGCCTGGCAACACAACTATTGGGCGTCTCTCTTTTTGGCTTCCATCCACGACTTCTCTGTGGCCATGCTGAAAACCGATTGAGTACTACTCTTAACTTCGCGTGCAGAACCCTTGAAGAGGACTATCTAAGGCCTTGCACTCAATCAATATAATGCTTCTCGGTGCTCGGAGGTGAGGAATGGCCTGGTGGCGGGAACTATTAGAATGAAGCCCTTCCACGAAGACGACATTCTACCTGGTCACCTGCCAAGCGACGAAAGTCTGCTCTATCTGCTCTACTACAGCTGGTTGGTGCCCTATACCCCAACTCTCTTCAAACTTCTCCATGCCTCGTTGAAGGACACCCGAATCTATGGCTCTCCTCCCTTATGAAGCTCCCCCATGTCTCAACGTTGGGATACCCCCCCCCTTGCTCATGATCCCTACGATGCTCACAGACTCTGTTGGGAGGAGCCCATATCTACTGCGATATCTCCAAGCATAGATTCTTCCCACAGTATTTTGAAATTTAGACTGTAATGATTTTTCGCATCTAAGCATGTGAGCAGTGCTACTATCAGGACCTTGACACAGGATAAACCCACAGTTTTCTATAAGGGTCATGTACATTATTCTGACTGCGTGAAATTGATGAGTTCCACATTGAAGTTTTACAGGTAGGAAGCAACAACCTCTCATGAGGAGGACAGTTCTGGAGTCTCAAGTAAAGGAATATCTGATATAATTGGCAAAGCTTCTCCAACTGTTGGACTGGGGCAATCTTCTTTTTTTGGGGACATCTTGTTACTGAGATTGCTGGAGGAATTTAGGCATTGCTTGGGGATGATGCGGCTCTACTTGGGTAGTTCTCTCCATTTCAAAAGGAAAAGAAGCACGCTTCTCCTATACCAATTCAGAGGGCAAGAACCTCATTAACATCCAGTAAAAGGTATCGGGTTGGATAGTCACAGCTGTATTGAATCACTGTTTATGTGGACTCCAAGCTCCTTGTGGCTCCTCAGACTTTCCCTCCAGCCATCTATGTGCCAAAGCCCTGAATCATAGGGTCGGGATCAGGTCGAACACCCTTGGCACTCTTCTCTGAGATCATCGACTATGTTGTGATTGCTCCAAATGGTGGAAAAATATGTGCCGAAATTGGATCCTCATGAATTATTGCTTCTGAATCAATAGAAAGGGCTTGGCTCCAGCTGATGGTGTGTATGTATCGTGCTAAGGAGCTCGGGCTTTCTTCATACCCTATTCTCGTGCGTGCTATCTCTGAAGATATGGGAAACCATGGGGGAAACATTGACAGTCAATCCTCTCTTCAAGCTTCATTATGGTGCCGCTACAATCCTTCTCCATCAATCGGCACCATGAAGCATTAATCGAGGTCCCATCCTCTTTTTCCCTTTTGGAGTCACAAGTGCAGAAGCCCCCAAGGATAGAGCTCGAGGTGCTACTGGATCCCCAATTCTTTCTGTGCTGGTTATGCCCATGGTAGCTGTTGACCACTACACCATGCTTGGTCAGGTTTCCCCTTGTATTGACACCGCTAATAAAGCTCTACGGTGAGTCAAAGCGCCATCGAGATACATTCTTGCTCAGGGCGTGCTGCTTTCTCCCTTCCTCTTTGCATCTAGTGCATGACATCAACCTCTGTGCATGCTTCCATGCTGCATCATCTCTGCCTCACTAGACTCATGATTCATTACATATTAATCTCGAAGCTCTGCTACACTCAAGTGCACCACCGATTACACCTTGTCCATATGAATTATGATTGCTACCCTAGGTGGCTTTAATCGGAATGCTTCCTACCAGAGGAAGAAACCAAGTGTTGCACCACTGGAAAAGGCTCATTGGGTGCAACCCGGGAGATTTTCAAAGACCCTTCATATGGTGGATGCAATGGTTCTACAAAAGCTTATCAATAGGTATTGGCCATCAAAAAGACAATGTCCATTCACTAGAAGGTAATTTTCAAGGCTCTGAGGACCTGATTGTCTATGTGCATTATGCGCCGGCCACGTCCATGAATGGTAAAGATGAACTTCCTCTCGACGCAAGGAATTAAGCTCTAAAAAGTATGTAGCGAGCAGCCACATAAAACATTAGGGAAGGTGCAGAAGATAGAAACAAAACACTTTGTATGACTCAGTGATGCAGACACTAAAGACTGAAAGAAAAAGCCCTTAGCTCAAAATGGTCATGATTTCTGTTTTGTGTGTGTTTGAATGAAAACTCAAAGTCTGAATTAATAAATGTAGTAGCCATATGCCATCCAATTATGTACTTTTAGTGCCATAAATGTTTTTGGGTGAATGAATCTTTAGACATGATAGGAATGAACCATGCGTGTTGAAGAACGATCAGCTCTATATTGTTCATGTCTGGAGGTACCTGAAGGGAAAAAAAGGTGGATGCAGACATCAAGCCTCATGGGTTTACTAATGAAGACTTTGAAGACCATTGCAACTTTTGAGCCTCAGCTGAAGCAGACATGTTAAAGACTCCCCATTGCACATAGGAATGAGGTTCCACTTTCCTCACCTTTTGGCTGAAAGAAGCAATGCTCTCTCCTGAGGACCATGACTCGATGTGCATTGTATGATGACGAAGATTTTGGTCGGAGCTCAATATTGGAGGATCACATGGCATGCAGCATTTTTCTAGTTTGCAGGGGAGTATGGTAATCAGGTTGATGTCAAGCTTTGTGGAGCAAAATTGCTACAGACATAGTGCTCTATGATGCGACAACTCTTGGTCATGTGGATGAAGAAAAGACTTATCTCTAGCTAATCAAATATTGGAATGCATAATGATGGCAGTTCAGATCAAAATCGAGTAATAAAAATAGCTCGGCATGGAGAGAATCTCTTGGCATCTGCAGGATCACATGGGAAAAAAGTTGAAGATCCTGAAGATGATTCCCACTGCTCATAGTGTTGTATCATCATCCATCCTTTGGAGTGCTGCTCTGTTGATGACAGGACAATAAAACGAGCTTTTGTAAGCTTAAGGGTGGCTAGGAACAGACACCCCAGTTCAGAGGAAGAAGGTGCCAATGATCCTTTTGCTGAAATAGAACATTGATGGCCTCACACCATTGTTTGAGAGGCTTCCTGAATGCTTGCTTCACCACACAAGACAAAGAGACGTGAAACAATCTGTTGATAATCCATTCTACGTTGTGCTGGACCTGCTACAGTGAGGTGGGGTTCCAAATTTGAGTTTGTTGGACTTATATCAAGAGGGAACCTGTCACTCTCTAGTGCTAGTTGTAATTGTCTGCTGAGGATATTATCAAAGATAGTGAGGAAATCTACCAAGGATTAGTACAGGTCTTTAAAAGAGCTTGGATCATTCCTCAAGGTGGCAAACCAAGGAAACCATACATAAGCTGATATGCGTTGCTCGAAGCTAAGCAAAGATGGAATTGTGGTGATGTATTGGCTAACCTTTAGAGTTATCTGTTTTGAATGCTCAACTTGATAAGGTTAGGCTGGGCTGTGATTCACAAAGGTTTGAGTGCATGTGATTACCCTATGCCGTGGGTTTGTGCTCAAAACCCCTCTAACCACACATAAAGGATGGCACGCTAGATTTGAAGGACCAAATAGGGATCCCAGCAAGGATGGAAAAAATGGTGGGGTGCTGAATTGGTTGCTATCCACAATCTGAGCAGGTTTTAATTCTGGCAGGAGCCTGTACATCAGACCCATTTATATAGATGGACAGATGGAGATACAGTGACTGTCCTAACAAGTCCGGCCTGGCAAGAGGGAGTCAATTTCCTAAGACTCCTGATGTTCTGAGCTCTAGAAAACACGGGCAACTGAACAAACCTTATATCTCATTAAGATGTAAAAAATTCATATGCATCTGGAATGTTGTCTTCAATGACGTGTTTGCTGCTGCTGGGAAGTCCACAAAATAATGAGGTAACAGAAATTTGGAGCACCTACTGAGTTAAAGAATAGTATTTGGGCCATATCTGGTATATTTGACAAAGTTTATTGATAATCTATTACTGCCATGTTGGACCTGTTACATTGCTACTGAGTTCTAAATGTGGGTGATGCTAAGTACCACATCAAGCTATCTCCTTAATTGTTTTATGATGTCAAGATATGGCTGCCTGCTCCAAAGTTAGCAGATACCAGGTTCGATAAGTTGCCAGAATGAGCTCCCTGATATGGATACTCACTGCAAATGTTAGTGTTCACAGATGCCTTCTATGCATCCATGGCTGGCTTGAAAAGAGAACATCCTGGTGATTGGTTCAAGCTGTGGAACTATTCTGAAGTGCTCTTTGCAACTCAGATGATATAAGCAAGTCTATCCGTAAGAAAACATTGAAGAGGATACTGGTATGGAACCCTTCATGTATTCCCAACCGCCTGCAGCATTTGAGGAAGTTAAATCTTAAAATGAAGCTGAGCAACTTTGAAGAAGTGGCATTTACAGCTCCTGATCAAGCCTTCAGAGATCTTCAACCTCCTGAAACAAATTTTGCTGAAGTTGGGAAGTCCACAGAGTGGCGTGATGAAAGATGTTGTCTTGATATCCTTTTTTGCTGCCTATTATTTGCAGATTCTAGATGTGGTTCTTGAAGTTTTTTAAATCCATCTTTCTTCTATGTGAGCTGATGGAATGTTATGATGCTTAGCATGGGGGAGGATCATAGTGTACTTTGGTCTTCATGTTGGACTCACAAAAGCTGATGGGTTCTTCTTCAATCACTTCTTAAAAGTGAAGTGACATGCTGCCTGAGATAAATTTGATGCTGGATCAGACTTGATATGCTTCTGCTCCCTTGGATGCTATAAAGCCTATTCTTCGAACACCTATGGGCATGGATCAGCCTACTGTTCTGATCAATTCTACCTACATTGTCTGTGCTTATGCTCCGATCACATCTGTAGCTAATGTTGGGTTTGGTTCCTGTACAAGTCATCATGAGGCATCTTCCCCACACAAATCAGTTGCTCTATTGGGTCTTGAGACTGGCACTAAAGTTTTTGTTGGAAAGCTGCCAAAATGCGATTGCTGCCCAGGTTTCCTGAGACTCCTATGCAGATCTGGGCACTCAATCCTCGTTGATCAGCCAACTCCTCTGGTGAATGGTACCAGCACAGGCTGGAATGCAAGGACATTATACTGATGGACCAGCCAATTGTTGAGTATTGGCTATGCATACATCTTATTTGTGCATAGGAACCCTCTTTTTGTATCTACTTAGAATTTCACATGAAAAATCCCTCTTAGGCACTTTTTAATATTTCTCCTAAAGTAAAGCTTTTGGAAGCATGTAAAAATACCCATCCTTTTTTTAGAAGTGTAGAAAATTCCCCACGCACGTATTCTTGGAGATATGGTTGTTAGAAAGAATATTTCCCAAGATCTTTTTGAGATATGTTAGTTAGGCATGTGCTCCTTTTTGACTAGTCAAAAGGAGCACATGGGGGAATGTGTCTAGCCTATAAATAGAGGCTTATTTCTTGTAAAGGGGAGCTTTTGGTCGTGCTCTCATGTAAAATCCTTTCAATGGAAGAATTCTCTTTTCTCTTAAGGCTTTGTACATATATGTATCTAGTCTTGGAGTGTGTGAGAGTGAGGTGTGTGTGCATGCTAGCAATTCCTATGTGTGTAAGTAGAGTGTTGCTTTTATCTTGTATTTTACATATGTGACCAGGATCCTTGACTCCCATTGCTCCATATTTTCAAGCATGTGGCATAGCTGCGGGCTGATGGCCAATGGCTTGAACATGATGGAGGATGGGGTGGATTAAAGGAGAGTCTTTCTTGGGCCTTCCTTCTTGCTTCCATGCAAGGTGGTGTGGGTCTTGGCTCCCAAGGGCATACTACAGTAGTATGGATGTTAAAAAGCTCTTAGAGCTTGGAATTTCAGACTGGTAACCTATCTTCAAGAGGAAGGTTTGAATTCAAGCAATGCAGACCCTTCTTTGTTCATCAAGAAGGATCACAATGAAGTTATTTATTTGTCTGTATATGTAGATGGCATAATTGTGACACGGGATGACTTGAATGGTATACAAAGGATCAAAAGGCATATGCAAGAGGAGTCAAAATCAGTGATTTAGGTGAGCTCACATTCTTCTTAGGTATGTAGGTCAATGATACACAATAGAGGAGATACATTTAGGATCTACTTCTAAAATTTCAAAATGGGGAACACTAAACATGTAGGTACACCTTTGGAAATGAATCATAAAATTAGTGTTTATGAAGATGAGAAAATTGAAGACATTAAAGAGCATCAAAGCTTGGTAGATAGCTTAATATATGCTACTCATAGAAGGGCAAATATCTCATATAGTGTAGGAGTGCTAAGCTAATTCATGCACTCCCCAAGAAGACCACACATGGATGCAGATAAGAGAGTACTCAAGTACCTCAAGGGAAAAATAAATGAGGCTATATTCTATCCTTACCCATCATATTTGGATCTGAAGATATATTTAGATGTAGACTAGGTAAGAGCTAAGGATGATAAAAGAAGTACATCTAGTTACTTAGCATTTGCAAGGTCAAAGCTAGTGTCATGGAGCTCTAAGAAGCAACCAACAGTGTTTGGGTCTTGTGAGTTCCAAACCTCAAATATTTGGAGGCAATGTAAGCTCTATGCACTTGGAAGAAATCCCTATCATTCATGCAAGAACCAAACACATAGAGGTTCATTATCACTTCATCATTGAGAAACTCATGGCAAAAGACATTGTCATATCTTTTGTTCAAATTGAAAAGTAGTAGCATTAGATATGATGACAAAGGCACTTGATGGAATCAAACTTTGTAGATTCAAAGTAATAACAGGTATTCACTCTATCAAAGATGGAAGAATCAAGCATAATTTATCTTGATGGGGAGTTGTTGGATCACCAATCTTGCATTATTCTTGAGGTGGATTAGCTCTACATCAAAACCATCATTTGGAAGGTGTCAAAAATATCCATTAAAGAAGCTTCATTTATTTTCATGTTTTGGTATCTCATAATAATCTTTATGGATCTCTTATGTATGTAAAATTCTAGAGTTTTTAAACTTGTAAAAGGATAAAGAGAAGTGAAAATTTCCACCGATTTGGGATTACTTGGATTTCCAATCAATCAATGACATCACCTTTCAAGTAGTTAGATTTGATTTCACCGTTTCCTAGATAGTAGGAGATTTTGATTCCATTCATCATAGCCAACTATCCCACTTTTATTTGAGTTCAAAAAACCACTTGAAAGAGGCATGAAAGGCTTCAAGAACATATATAAATACTCTCAAATTCATGTACAACATGCAAAAGCAATATACATACACTTTTGTTCATCATTTTGTTCCTCCTTCATTTCTCTACGCCATCATCTTCAACAACAACTATCTTGATGAGCTGGTCCTCTCTCTATAGAGCTCCCAATTGGGTTACTTTGCACTCATTCAAAAGATCCTAGTGTCCAACTTAAGTGTACAAACTTTTGTGGCATTCTTTTCAATGGATTGTGAGAAATCTACATGTTAATGTCTCAGGGTCTATCTCTTCATAACCTTGAAAAATCGGGGATACCTCTGTTGAGTGTTAAGCAAGCTTATTTCTGGCTGGAGCATACTTTGCTTATTATTTGTACTGTTATGCATTTTAGCTACTCAACCCTAGTATGAATTCCTCCAAAAGGAATTTTCCCAGTTGTAATCATGTTGGTTGATCTAAGCATTTTAAGTTGAATGCTTCATTCCAAAATAGGAAGTTTTTGAGCTACTAGTTATGCAAACTCATCTGTTTTGGATCAATTATTTGTCGTAGATGTTCCAAGGTACCTAGTAGTTTTTATTGCACTAATTACAAGATTTTTAAGGTTTATTTGACACTCTAACAGTGCAAGCATTGGTCTTGTTCTGGTTGACTGGAACAAACATTAAAACCTTGAACCTCACTTTTCTACCTTCCTGAAGATTCTCCAAGTTCTCTCACTAGAGTGTGAAGTCAACAAAGTTAGATTGCACCAACGAAAAGGCTTGCTTAAGATCATAAAAATTCTGAGATATGAAGAGGAAATCAAGAGAAAGAAGTTGGAGATGTACTTTAAAGACTAGTGGGTAGGAAAGGTGGACAAAGCAACTAAAGAAATGTGCAAGGTGCTCAAGGAAAAAAACAAAGCTATCTCATGAATCATTCAACAATGGTGTATAATGCACTTTTAATACTCAAACTGTGAATTCATTGTCAATCACATGCACCAGCTTCTTGGGGTTTCTACTACGATATCTCCTCAAAAGCACAAGTGTGTGACATCCATCTCAAGGGTCAGATCTAGGAAACTTTTGAAGAAAAAAAATCACTTTCTTGATTCTCCCATTTATAGAAAGGACATTCTTGAGCTGATTAAGATTGCACCATCATTAATTATGGGAAGTGGGTTATAGGGAACACCTTGGATGGCTCTATTTCTTTCCAATTGCAGTTATCATGAGAGTGGAGTTTGAGAACCTCCAAAATGTTAAGAGAATCTAGAGAAAGGGTTTTGAATGTGGGAACACCTCTGACACCAAGATAGAAGGAATCGGATCAAGTTTGAAGACATTGATCCAACGAGAATTATTGATTTTAAATATTAGTGTTTGTTAAGACACATAATCAATGCTTGGGGCGACTTTAAGTCCTATCTCATGTTGGGCCAAAAACCCCTGAATTGGGGGGGGGGGGGGGGTTTGAGGTGGTAGACACTTAAGAAGATGGAAGACATCTCGAGAATCAAAAGAAACCTAGACTTTCATCACTGTCTTAGCAAGAAGTGCTATTTGAAGACATGGATTAGGTGAGAATTGAAATTCAAGGATTCGTGGCATGCTCTTATTGAGAATAAGAAAGTAGTGTTAATGTGGAAACTTCTACATAGAGGATATGGACCCAATGCTAAAGCCATTAAAATATGTGGTGGTCATCCTTGGTTTTAAGTGATGCATGATTGGTAAGGAAGACTTGGGATGCCTTTTCTTCTCCTATTGTAGTAGCATTTTGATTTGGTAATGCCTCAACAAGAGCCATTTATTGCATAATCAAGTTAACTAGCAACATGCTCTCCTTGGGGAAGTGATTGAGTACGCAATTTCTTTGTGCAAGGCTATTAGAAGCAAAGCACTCTAGAAGATTTTGAAGGAAAAATGTGAGATCAACTTTGGTAAGCAATGTAAAGAGTGGCCTATTCAAAAGCCCCTCGATTGTTTAGGTAGGAGAATCCATGTTATAAGGTAGCTTGACAAGGATCAAGATATGATAACATTATGTACGTCGAAGTATTGCACAAGTTAATTTCTTAGCCTAGTGGTTAAGTCCATTGGATGGAAAGTGAGGACTTGGATTCAATCCCCACGAGTGCCTTATGGAGGTTATTTTCCCTAGTGACTCTAGAGGCCTTCTAGAAGCATCCACTCAAGTTAACATACATTAAATTGGGTCTAGAGAAAACTAACTTCACTGGTGATTACAGCTACCACTAGTGGACTCTAGTGGAGGGCATAAAAGCAGTGGTGGAGATTGCACATGCATGTGTGGACTCCAGTTATTTCAAAGGTCATCTCATAAATTATATAATCATACGTTGAGTGGAGAGTCATATGTCATTTTCTATAGCATGAAGAATAGGTTCTTAAGATTGGTATTAGAGTAACCATAATTGTATTTATTTGGAAACTTAATTTAAGCTTCTAATTTAGTTATAGTTGCATGTTTTTCAAATCAAGGATGCACAACAAATCATGTATTTGCAGGCACTTGTACCACTCATTAAGGGTTAAAAGTATATTCTCTGCGTGGGCTTTGAGATTTAAAAGCTTTCAGAGACACATTTGGATGTTCTATGAGCATGCAAAGAAAAGAGCATATTTGAGAAAAATCTAAATCACGCATGATGGCATTTTTATCATCAATTTGAGGTATCAATACTTGTCAAACTTCTTTGGTTTCTTATCACACTATTCTTTGGAGTTTTTAATATATATCTTCAACATAAACAATCCACCTCCACATATGCTTGAAGAGCCTCCAAAGTAGGCCTCACACGCATAGTTTCCAAGCAATGGACCAACTAGCGGTTGTTCAAGTTCAAATGCATACTAGTTTCTCCTCGGGTGTCGGATTTCTGAGATTTTTGGTTTATTGGAAGGCTTATCTTACAGGAAGGAAATAGAAATGGAGAATATTTAATAGCTATGGGCACAAAGATCATTAGAAGTAGAGAATATTTAATAGATTTGGGCAAAAAGATTTCTCTTTCAAATGCACAAAGATAACTAGGAATGGTATAATTTCCTTTTAGAAGTCACTACCCTTTTTCCCTTGTAAGGTTACATACGGACATATAGTAAAATTGCTTTATTATCTTTTCAATAGAAAAATGAAAGCTTCAAATAAATATTTGTAACATGCATATAGTTTCATTATAATTTCCATGTATTCCATGGTAAGATCATACGTCTCCTTTTAAAATTATTTCCATCACGTTCTCTTTGATAGTGAGCAGAGCTATGGTTGAAAGATACCATTGTACCGAGAGCAGTGAGGTTAACTAACTCCACACACACACACACACATATATATATATATATATATATATATATATATATATATATATATATATATATATATATATATATATATATATATATATATATATGGTAAAGAAGCTAACAATGTATCAGAGATACACATGACATCGACAGGAAATAAACATCCTAGTTCTGACTATTTGTCGGACTAAGATGGAGAAGAACACTCTTTGCATATTCATTGGAAGCTCTTGTAGATAACATGCACATATCACTTTAATCATTTATATATGTTTATATAGTTATTATGATATCTGCTTGATTTTGTTGACAAAGCCCACTCTTTGCATATTCATCGGAAGCTCTTGTAGATAACATACACATACCACTTTAATAAGTTATATATGTTTATATTCTTAGATCATGAAGCTTGGGTCATGGTTTATGAGGAATTTCTCTATTCCTAAATCCATTATTGGGATGATTCATAGTATAGGATACCCCTTGAGAAACTTGATCCATATAAAAAATCAAGGATGTCAATAGCTTCTTATTGTCAATCCTTCTATTTGCTTGGCATTTTGATTGGATTTGGGATTTCCATGGGTCAAAGATGGGATTGTTTTCTTTCCAAGAAAACAATCTTAAGTACTAGAAGGGTATGCAACTTAATGTGGTTGGGTGGGTTATGGTAAGCGACACGTTCCTTACCTCCTCTCTTATCTACTTCCTAGCATGTTGGAGACCTTGCAACAAGGAGTGGTTAAAGTTGGAAATGACTTTGCAAAAACTTCCTTTGAATGCTGATCCCAACAAATAGGAGTTCTGAAGATTAAATGAGAAAAATGCCCTAGCCTGAAGGAGGTGCATGGTTTGGAAATTCTAGATGTGGTATCCATGGCTGACAAGAAGGTGCTAAACAATTGATTAAATCTCTTGTTCTCTCTGTTTTTCATTGTCCGCAAAGGCTCCTATATTGTGAGATCCCTATGGAAAGGATAAAATTAGATGAAACCTTTTTGCACCATTAATAATAATGGAGAGTGGGTGGTAGGGATAATTTTCTATGACTCTATTTGTTTCCAATTATGGGTATCATGAGAGTGGATTTTGAGGAGCTCCAACATGCTAAGAGACTCTGGAATAAAGGATTTTGAATGTGTGAAAACCTTTGACAACAAGGTAGAAGGAATTGGATCAAGTTTGAAGACATTGATCCAAATAACAAAATTGACTTTGAAGAGTGGTATCTATAAAGACAAGAAATCAATGCTTGGGAAAACCTAAGTCTTGTCTCATGCTAAGTGAAGAACTCCCTAATTGGAGGGGGTGAGGTGGTAGAGAGCTAACAAGATGAAAGACATCCCAAGAATGAAAAAAATCCTATACTTTCATCACTCTTCTAGCAAGAACTAAAAGACATCCTAAGAATAAAAAAAATCATAGACTTTCATCACTCTTCTAGCAAGAACTAATATGTGAATTGGACATGGATTAAATGGGGATGTGATAGAAACAAAGCACTCAAGACTATTTTAAAGGAAAGCAACCCAAAGAGTGGTCTATTGAGAAGTCCCTTGATTGTCTAGGTAAGAGGACCCTTGTTAGAAAGTAGCTTGTGCACCTATTCATCAAGTAAATGGTGATTATGTACTCCTAATGTTGTGCACCTATTCATCAAGTAAATGGTGATTGTGGTAGCTTCAACCCAATACTATAATGGTACCTTCATCTTGTTAGGCATGCATCTTGCAACTTTAGTGATTCGTCTATTTTTCCTCTCAACTACATTTTGTTGAGGCGTATATCTACAAGTAACTACCTTTTGATCCCATTATCTTGTAGAAAATCTAAAACGTTTTGGAGAAGTATTCCCCTCGACCATCCGACCTTACGGTTTTGATAGAACTTTTTGTTTCTTTTTCAACTTGAGTTTTAAATCTCTTGAATATAGAGAACAAAATTGATTTTTTTCTCATACAAAACAACCATCCTTTCTTGAGTGATCATCAATCAAGGTGAACAAAAATCTATTACCAGCTATTGATGAATATTGGGTAGGTCCCCATACATCCGTATGTATCAAGTGCAAGACATTTGGGGCCATATAATTGCTCCTCTTGAAGGGTTGTCTCATTTGTTTTCCTAGTTGACAAGCTTCACATAACTCATGTAGTCCAATGCTATTAAATTTTGGAAGACCTCTTACCACTTCATGTTTCCTCATGTCCTTTAGATTTGAAATGTTGATGTGTCATATCCTTTTGTGCCATATGTCATGCTCCAAAATCTTCTTGTTCTCAAATTGAATGTACATGATTTTTGCATGTAGATGTTGGACATCCAAAGTGAACATCCTTCCTTTTCTTCTACCTTGAGCAATGACCTTGAAACCTTCTTTTGAATTCTTTCAAAGCACCCACTCTCATTGAATATGACATGATAACACTTCTCTACCATTTTTCCTACAAAAATCTGGCTCTTTGAAATTGTAGGAACATGAAGAACATTAGATAGTATTTGCTTTAATTGTATCTCCAAGCCTTATATCTCCAATGTGCTCAATTGTATGTTGAGTATCATCACCTATTTCAATGCATCCTTTTCCACTTGGTACCTGTAGATTAGTGAACAAACTTCCTTGGCATGACATATGGTTACTACAATGTGAATCAATGCACCAATTTTTTCATCATCATAAGAGCTTCTATACTCATGTCTCATTGCAAGTAATGTGTCCTTTGAAGTATTTCTTTGGTGATACACAATGGTGGACTCTTCTTAATGAGAGCTCCACAATGATAATCTTGCATTAGAAACCAAAACTCTATTGCCACACATACATAGAGGGTGTAGAATACACAAACAAACACACAATAAATAGAGCATGAACACAAATTTCTCAGGTCATAAAAATGCAGTCAAACATATAGTCTATGACTGACTAGGCCACTATATGTTTTATTAGAAAAACATATACAAAAGTGTCCGACGGCCATTTGGCCTTTCACATGGACACTAACAGTAACAATCTCCCACTAAAGGCCAATATGGCCAAAGTGACTATGGGAGAAAAATAAAGAATGATAAAGAATACCTGAGTGTAAGTATACAAACTATACCTTTCTCCTCATGGCCATATTACATACAAGTAACTATGTAAGAACATGAATTAAGTAACCCCTATCAAGTGACAACAATATCGAAAGCTATCCTATTGTAGAGCTTTAGTCAAAGCATCTGCACTGTTATCTTGAGTATGAATCTTCTCAAGAATAATGCGCTCACTAGCTAAGCACTCTCTAATGAAGTGATACCGCACCTCAATGTGCTTGGTCCTTGCATGATAGATCGGATTCTTAGCGAATGCAATGGCACTCAAACCATCACTGAGAAAAATGAGGTACATGCTGAGGAAGACCCATTACCCAAGCAAGACGAGAAAGCCACAAGGCTTCCTTACATGCCTCACTTGCTGCAACATACTCTGCTTCTATGGTGGAAACAACTTCAAGATAGCACCTCGAGTAAAATGAAAAATATACCCTAATGTAGAATTATCATTGTCTACACAACCACCATAATTAGAATTTGTGTAACCAATGATGGATGCTTTCCCTCTACCTAGCATAGACACTTGTCCTTAGTGCCACTCAGATATCTCAAAATCATCTTGACTGCTTCCCAATGCTTCTTGCTAGGATTAGACATAGATCTGCTCACAATTCCCATTGTAAATGCAATGTCTGGTCATGTAGCTACCATAGCATACATGAGACTACCAACAATAGACTGATAAGAAATTTTGATAATGAGTTCCTTTTCCTCATATGATTTTAGACAATCATCCTTGATCAATTTCACATATGTGAGTAAAGGTGTACTCAATGCCTTTAAATCTTGCATATTGAACCTATGAATTACTTTGGATATGTACTCACTTTTAGACAAGTATCTGCATCTTTTACTCCTATCACGAGTAATGCGCATGCCAAGAATATGCTTCGTGTTCGCCAAATCCTTCATATCAAATGTCTAACTCAACTTCTTTTTAAGAATTGACAAGTCATAAGAGGACTTCCCAACAATCAACATATCATTGACATAAAGTATCAAGCACATCAAGCTACCATCTGAGCATGTCTTTGTGTAGAGACAATGATCCTAATTTCTTCAAGAATAGCCTTGAGACCATAAAAGCATCAAAATTCTGGTACGTCCATATAAGCTCTTCTTGAGCTTACAAAATAGAATTTCTTTTCTAAGAAGTGTATAACCCTTTGGTTGTTCCATAAAGAACTCATCTATAAGATCTCCTTGCAAGAAAGTAGTTTTCCCATCCATTGGACTAGCTCTAAGTCCTCCACTTCAATGAGTCCAAGTAACATGCACAGGGTAGTCATCTTGACCACAGGAGAGAAGATTTCCTCGAAATCAACACCATGTTGTTGCTTAAAACCCTTTGCAACAATTCATGAGTTATACTTTGAAGAAGCACTATTTCATGTGAATTTCAACCCATTTATATGGTAAAGCTTCCTTGTCCTTTGGCAAAGGTACTAAATACCAAGTACCATTCTTGTCAATAGCATCCAACTCACTCTTCATGGCATGCTTCCACATGGCATGTTCCTTTTTCTATATAGACTCTTTGTAGCAAGAAGACTAACCGAAATTTGTTAGCATAACAAATTCCAAACCTGGAACATATCCATGAGGTGGATGTGAGACCCATGTAGGGTGTCCCAATGGTTCCTGAATAGGAACATTTGCAGATTGATATGCTCAGACATTCTCTTGAACATCCCTATGTGCAACATTTTTATGCATGCTTATTGGAGGACTAGTATCCTCAAAAACCACTCTTCTCATGTCAACCTCATCAATGGATTGTCTATGCATCTTAGAATAATTGAAAATGACCTCAATACTTTTTATCAATAACTGCATTGCACGATCCCATAAGCGATATCCAAAATTCTCCTTCTCAACCCTATCCAAGAAAAATTCCTTTCTTTGACTTAAGTTCTAGCTTTTGTCTAAGATTCTTGGGTATATGAACATATGGTTCACACCCAAAAACTCAAAGATGATCATAATATGGTGGCTTTCGTGTCCATAACTCTTGTGTCACTTTCAAAACTTTGGCAATACTAGGTGAAAGGTTAATGTGAACTATAGTCAATACTACTTCAACCCAAAAGCCTAAAAACTCTAGACTAAAAGAAAGGGTTGAATTCATGTGAATTATACTCAACCCCATTATCTAAACATAAAGCCTTAAGCTTAGTTCCTTTTTCACTCTCAACTGAAGCAAGCCATTTTTTGAAAATAGGGAACACCTCATCCTTCGATTTGATAGGATATACCCATAATTTTCTAGTAGCATCATCTATGAAAGTGACAAAGTACAGAGAGCCACTTGATGACCTTGTGGGCATAGGACCACACACATCTATATGAACAAGATCTAAAAGTTGAATTGAAGAGTCAATGTGCATTTTATGCACATTCCTAGTTTGCTTTCCATATTGATAATGCTCACAAAGTGAAAAATCAGAGAAAGATAACATAGGTAAATAGCCAAAACAAGAAAGATTTTCCATTCCACTATGAGATATGTGGTCCAAAGAGCCATGCCAAATACAAGCCATAGGCTCTTCAATAACAACTAACAAGCATTCTTTCTGTGACACAAATAAAGGATAAACTGAGCCTACTTTGCTTCCTCTTGAAATAACCATATTTCCCTTTGATATGCAAAGGATTGAGCATAGAAAACCACCTGTAACCAAGGTCATCAAGTTGACCATCTGACATTAAACTAAGTGATAACTGAGGTACATGGCATACATTTTGCATAGTAAATTTTGAACCATCAATGAACTGCATAACCACATCTCCAATCCCAACAACATCACACTCATAAGAGTCACCAAGTCTCATAGTACCAAGATAATTTTTTTCATAAGTATAGAATCATTATTTATGTGGTGTCACATGGAAAGAAGCACTAGGATCTAGCAGCCATGTGTGGGAAAGACAATGAGCCATAAGAGCCTTAGTAGGCATAGTACTATCAAGTGTCAACACATCTGCATCATCAAAAATAACATTGATTTCTTCAATCTTCACAATCAAAGTAGATGGTGTTTTTTTGGAGCCACCAAAGCTAAGATCTTCTGTGACAATATGAGGGATTAGTTGCTCAAAAATTGGATATGCATCTTTCAAGTTTATGGAAGTTATAAAGGTCTTCCTTCTTTCATCTTCTCTCAATCCATTGAGAGTACAGCACACACGATCTTCGTCTTCAAATATTGTGCCAATAGATGATAAAGCATCACTTAGCTCCTTAATCTGGAACGTATATTCAGCTATGGATTGACTCCAACTTTTCTTGATTGTGTTCAACTCATTCTTGAGTTGAAGTTTCCTAGCTTTTGTATTTGCCAAATACATCCTTTCAAGAGCATCCCAAGCATCCTTGGCTATTTCTAAGTGTTGAATATGCCCTACCATGGCATTAGTAATGACTTTTGAAATGAGGAACATGGCTCTCCTATTCCCCTCTTCCCATTCTTTTGCTTGCCTCCTTTGGAATTTTAATAGCTTGATTGATTCGAGGTTGAGCATCATCTCTGCTCATGATACCCACAAGCCTTTGCCCATTAGGTATTTGGTCATTCTAAACTTCCACACGTGATATTTATCCCTTTTCAACTTCTCTACTTGTTGACCCAACTCAGCCATCGAAGACTATCAAAAACTTTGAGAGTTACCTTAAGTAACTATATAGTCCTTTGCTCTTGGGTTTGTGAAGCTCTCCTTTGATTTGTAGCTCCTCTTTCACTTTGCATTAGCTCTAGCCTTTTTGATGAAGCTTTTGCACCAATTTTTATTTGATATCAATTGTGAAGAACGAGTTCTCCTATGAAAAACAAGAAGTGTGTAATGAGCCCTTACATACAAGGAATAATGGGGCATAGCGATGGTTGATGCGACATAATTTTATTGCTTTATGATTACATATTTTGTTGCATTGAGCATTGAGCACGCACTGCCATTTAAACGGTGTTAATATCGAGGGCAATGTTTTAGGCTCTTAATGACATTAATCAAAGCTGCGCATATGTAAGAGTCATATATGTGACACACTATAATTATCTTCTACTATATGTCTCTCTCTTTCTCTCCCTCTTTCTCCCTCTTTCTCTTTCAATTTCTCTCTCTCTCTCTATCTATCTTTCTTTATTGCAAGTTATGGTAAGCGACACGTTCCTTACCTCCTCTCTTATCTACTTCCTAGCATGTTGGAGACCTTGCAACAAGGAGTGGTTAAAGTTGGAAATGACTTTGCAAAAACTTCCTTTGAATGCTGATCCCAACAAATAGGAGTTCTGAAGATTAAATGAGAAAAATGCCCTAGCCTGAAGGAGGTGCATGGTTTGGAAATTCTAGATGTGGTATCCATGGCTGACAAGAAGGTGCTAAACAATTGATTAAATCTCTTGTTCTCTCTGTTTTTCATTGTCCGCAAAGGCTCCTATATTGTGAGATCCCAATGGAAAGGATAAAATTAGATGAAACCTTTTTGCACCATTAATAATAATGGAGAGTGGGTGGTAGGGATAATTTTCTATGACTCTATTTGTTTCCAATTATGGGTATCATGAGAGTGGATTTTGAGGAGCTCCAACATGCTAAGAGACTCTGGAATAAAGGATTTTGAATGTGTGAAAACCTTTGACAACAAGGTAGAAGGAATTGGATCAAGTTTGAAGACATTGATCCAAATAACAAAATTGACTTTGAAGAGTGGTATCTATAAAGACAAGAAATCAATGCTTGGGAAAACCTAAGTCTTGTCTCATGCTAAGTGAAGAACTCCCTAATTGGAGGGGGTGAGGTGGTAGAGAGCTAACAAGATGAAAGACATCCCAAGAATGAAAAAAATCCTATACTTTCATCACTCTTCTAGCAAGAACTAAAAGACATCCTAAGAATAAAAAAAATCATAGACTTTCATCACTCTTCTAGCAAGAACTAATATGTGAATTGGACATGGATTAAATGGGGATGTGATAGAAACAAAGCACTCAAGACTATTTTAAAGGAAAGCAACCCAAAGAGTGGTCTATTGAGAAGTCCCTTGATTGTCTAGGTAAGAGGACCCTTGTTAGAAAGTAGCTTGTGCACCTATTCATCAAGTAAATGGTGATTATGTACTCCTAATGTTGTGCACCTATTCATCAAGTAAATGGTGATTGTGGTAGCTTCAACCCAATACTATAATGGTACCTTCATCTTGTTAGGCATGCATCTTGCAACTTTAGTGATTCGTCTATTTTTCCTCTCAACTACATTTTGTTGAGGCGTATATCTACAAGTAACTACCTTTTGATCCCATTATCTTGTAGAAAATCTAAAACGTTTTGGAGAAGTATTCCCCTCGACCATCCGACCTTACGGTTTTGATAGACTATCAAAAACTTTGAGAGTTACCTTAAGTAACTATATAGTCCTTTGCTCTTGGGTTTGTGAAGCTCTCCTTTGATTTGTAGCTCCTCTTTCACTTTGCATTAGCTCTAGCCTTTTTGATGAAGCTTTTGCACCAATTTTTATTTGATATCAATTGTGAAGAACGAGTTCTCCTATGAAAAACAAGAAGTGTGTAATGAGCCCTTACATACAAGGAATAATGGGGCATAGCGATGGTTGATGCGACATAATTTTATTGCTTTATGATTACATATTTTGTTGCATTGAGCATTGAGCACGCACTGCCATTTAAACGGTGTTAATATCGAGGGCAATGTTTTAGGCTCTTAATGACATTAATCAAAGCTGCGCATATGTAAGAGTCATATATGTGACACACTATAATTATCTTCTACTATATGTCTCTCTCTTTCTCTCCCTCTTTCTCCCTCTTTCTCTTTCAATTTCTCTCTCTCTCTCTCTATCTATCTTTCTTTATTGCAAGTTATTCAAGAAAGTGACCAAGCATAATATATGGCTAATTATTGTAGTACAATTTTCATTGTTTGTATAACATTTAAATTTTTTTGTTCTCATTAATTAATTAGCTCACGCTTACACATGCACATGCACATATACACATATACATGCACATGCACTCTCACCCATACACATACACATACACACACATACATATATTTATACACATACACATACACATGCACATACACACATATATCATCTAGTCTCTGCCATAATGAATTACTCATCTTCTCATCCATCACAAACTCATATATAGAATCCACAAGCTATAACCAGATAGCGGAATTGGCCAATGCATCCATATCCATCCATATGTGGTTGAGCATGTAATGAGGTCTCTCTGCATCTCTATGAACATATATGTGTGACCCTACATGAACACATGTATGCCATATCTAATCTTTCCACCTCAAAAAGTGAGTGCCATCAAACATAGAAGACAACATGCTGGCAATCCAAGAGACTAGAAATGTAAGAGGAGACTAGAAACAATACTATATCACCAATAGGATCACACCTCCATATCGGTATGTATAACCCACATCACAAATGTCCCACTAGAGAAGAAACCATGTGAACCACCTCTCACAAAACCATGCATCTAGCATGTTCATAAAACAATGAGGATACTTCTACTCACTAAGTCTCCAAAAATGACTAAGTGAATGTGAAGGAATCATGGGAAAAATCTAATAAAGTATCCCCTTTAAACAAAGCAATCAAAAGGAGATAACAAATAGAAAAAGAAGAAAGAGTAACTTGTCAACACTTGTCACCAATCTAACCAAAGATAATAAAAAATAAACAATGCCAAAAACTGATGGCAATACATGTCAATACAATGGTGATACACCTCCCACTCATGAATGAATCTTGCAAGATGGTCTAACCTATCATGAATAACTTGTGACCAAGTCCAAGTGAATGGAGATAAGCAACAAGACAAAGCTATTGTACATGCATAAATGATCTACTAGACCATATGCCTATCATAAGATCCAGTAAGATTTTGGTACTACCTCCCCCAAAAAATGCACTCTAGAACCAAATAAACATGTGGGAATCACCATCCACATCTGCCAAGAATCACATTGGCAAACAAACTATCAAATCAAATACCACAGGCTAATAGAATAGCCAATCAAGGTGACAAATGGGTGTGCAACTAAGGCTCCAACATGGATCATGTGCCTGCACAAAAATAAGAATACAACTACCAACCAAGGATCCAATCAATCTCTTACAAAACTATGTGTAACAGGAAAACAAAGCCATGTCAAAAGTGGCATAAACAAAACATGATCACAATTCTTCACATGTGCTAACAAAACCATGATCTCAAATCAAAGATGAAATGTCATAAACTAAAAACAATACAACAAGGCCATTTTATATCTCAAAAGTTGATATAAGCCGCTTTTACTCTCATATGGAGGAGCATGCACATAGATCATACATAGTCAATGCCTTCAAGATCTAAAACTAAGAGTTCGTAAACCAAAACTCTCTCTCATGTAGATTCCAAAGCAAAATGAACCTCCAAAAGCAGTCACAGTTTCTTTGTTCAAAATGTACTACTCTATATTTTGTTGTTTCATGGTTGATAACGTTTTTTCTCTTCATGAAACTTCAAGAACTATTCCTTGGCTATGCAAAAACACTTAGAAAACCTAAATTAGAGGTGTGTAGCTCATGGTACAAGGAAAACATGCATATGTTAGCATTTTCATGTTCACCTACACACTATTTGTTTGTATTTTATGTTTCTAGCAACCTATACTTTTGAATCTAGACTCTAATCTTCTAGCTGAAGATGCCTTCTCTAGCTGAACATACTTTTCGAATTTTTGATGGATTAAGACTCAAAAGTAGATTCTCTACTAGTTTGAGCTTGTAGTTCTCTGTCTAAGCTATGCATAAAACTTTAAATGGCATCAATCTGATCTTTTTACCTGGAGTTATGATAGAAATACAAACATGCTATGTAGAAGATGCTAACTTTCACATTCATCTACCCTAAGTTTCCATTTCCTTGCACACCATCCTTCAACATGCTCTGATACTAATGAAGGCCTTTGGTGGGTTGAACAAGAGGAGCAAGGAGTAGATGAAGCGAGAGAGAGAGAGGGGGGGGGAGGAGAAGCAATGTGCACACATGCATGAGTGTCTCAAAATCCACATAATGATCTTCTTGAGTCAATGCAAAAAATTTAGATGACCAAAGCATGCATGCCAAAGATTTGCATCTAAGATGTTTTAGAACCAAGAACTACGCATGATAAATCCTTCACAAATTTTAATCATATATGAGCATACATCCTATGACATAAAATGCAAAAAGAAATAATAACATCATCATTTTAGAGATCATGAATTGTACATCTTTCATAAATGAATTTGAAAACCAATCCAATCTTGGGTAATGGTGAAACTAATACCATATTTTTCTTGATTCCTAACACTTATAAGACATCTAAAAATACGAAAGAACTACCATCAATAGTAGTCAGAATGATCTTTCCAACTCCCATTACATGATCAGAGGAGTGTTGCAAGGGTCAACAAAAAAGCACGACAAAGAAAGAAGTTAGAAGAAACAAGGAGATGGAAACATTATTCATATCTGGCAAAGAATAGGCCTAATCAAAATCTCATTAATTATTTTGAATCAAAAGTGATTTTCATCACTACATCAACATTGTAAATATCATTTTTTGGTAGGTTAGACTCCATTTTGTTGAAGCCAAGGAGTCCTCAAGCTTGAGGAGTACTAGAAGTAGGCACATACCAATTTTCATAATTTTTAGAATCATTTTGAGCCCTCAAATAAGCCCTGGAACCTATTTTTTTACTAGGTCAAACATTAGGTCTGGTCAGGGCCAGAACTAGTGAAAAACTATATAAAGAGCTAGGGAGCTCATTTTTGAGGTTGTCTTGGTAGAGTTTAAAGCTTTTGTAATAGAGATCTGGTGTAATTGAAAGCACACCATCGTTCCTTTCTTCGTTCTTGCCTTGTGTGCATGCAGGTGTGTATGTGTGTGCATGTTAGTATGCATCCCACTCAAGCACTTGCGCATTCACTTGCTCATGGTCATCATACCAGTTCTCATGTCTCAACAGATTGACATTTATGAGATGGATCTCCTCATTAGGGCAAAAAACGGCCAAAAATGGGTTGTTTGCGAATGATGGATTAAGGAAATTGACAAATAGAGTCTTTCCACGTGTACAAGAATATAACATTGCTGTCTCTTTTAACCATATAAAGAAATTCTTTTTTTAATACAATATTCTCTAAAAGTGCCGCTAAAGTGATGAATATTCTCATATTCAGTGTACATTTTTTTGGTTTGATGCAAAAAAAGATACTTTTGCACACTACACAAAGCATATTCTTAAATTTCCAAGAAGGAGTTGATTTTTGAAGATACAAAATATTTTTGGGTTCACAAAAAATTCATGATCATTCGGTGACATGGTTTACATCAAATCAAAAGTTTCCACGTGTACAAGCCTTTTTCTCTATAAATACTGCCAAACTTTGTGAATGTCAGTTTCTCGCTTTGAGCACTCTTCTTCTTCTTAGTACAAATGGCTTCTTCTTCTCTTCGTCCTTCCAATCGTGTAACCTCATGTGAGGTTTACAACAGAAGAGAGGATTCTTTGTGGAAACCTCTTTCTGTGAAAGTAAATGAATGTGTAACTATGCTTCCTAGCTGCAGAGGTGCCCATAAAGTCAAGCGTACCAAAAGAGACGACACAAGAAACCACTGGAAGGGACGTATTCTCAGTTTCAAATTGAAGAGATGTGGTTGGTTTGCACGAGTACAACATGTGTACACCGCTAAGGATCTTGTTCTTGAAAATCATCTACAATTCCCTTCGTACTATAAGTGAAGTTTTACAATGCTCTTCTATCATTCTTGTTGTTTTTGTATAAGAACATATATGTTTTTGTATTGCAGATATCTTTCCTTCCAGTATTGTGGAATGGAAACCTGTTGAATGTTTAACAAGAACATTCAAAGTTCCTCATAAGGAATATGTAGAACTTATGTATGCAGACAAATCTGTTCAATTTTTCAATAGCATAGAGTTATTTGACAATTATGTAGACTATCAATTGCCATCAGAGAGGAGTTCTTATGGAAATCTTGTACATGTGCCTACTCCTTGCATCTCTTCATTAGATTGGGATGCTCCTGATCATTCAACAGTTTCAAGTTTTCTATGCAAAATGAAATTTGACATCCAAAAGGCAATGTCTACAGGCCGAATTTTGAGGATGATAAAGATTCAATGGTTTTTGCCTATTCATGTCTTTGTAGCATGCTTTGAAAACATGTTATTATAGAAAACAAAAACAATGTGGTTGAATAGGAGAGTCTCTATTTTAGAGATTGATGATGTTTTAGGTAGGGAATCTGATATCAAAAAAGTTCAAAAGCTAGGTGACATCATTTTTTGTAAAGTTAGTCCAAATTCTCTTTCAATCTCATATCAGATATGTTGACAATCTCTGGTTTTAGGATATGACTATAGAAGGTGGAAAGAAAAGCTTGGACTTTGGATAGCCTTGAACTCAGAGGAGAGCTCTCCAGAATTTGAGTTAGAAGTATTGATTCATCCAGATTTTCAATCAAGGAAAATAATTGTCACTACAATTGGAAACTCAAAAATTTAAGGGAGCTCCAGGAATACCTTGATGAGGTATCATCACAATTTAGATTCTCAATTGATGATGCAATAGTTAACATTAGATCAGAGAAAACATTATCTTGCATAACTTGCCTGCCACCAAGGGTGATTAAGTTCCAACCCTTAAGATTGTAACGAGTAAAACCAAGACATTCTTACATAATATATCTCCCTCTTATAGAAGCTTCTATCCATACTTCCATTGATTTTTCTTTGCAGGATGGTAACAAAGAATGTCACTGATATCATCACTTAAATTATGTTTTTTTAATGCCTACATTCATATTGGCGTTTTTTTTGTTTAATTTCAAGATTTTGATGAGGTTCTTTGTTGTATATTATTGAACAATGTATTGTTAAAAGTGTTATATTATTAATGTATTAATATGTTTTTGATGTTTCTTATATAGCAGCTGAAGGTTCGTGAGGAGCGTGCAAGGCGTGAAAGGGAAGACATCAATAATCCGAATAATTATTATTTAGCTTGTAAATAAACCTGCGTGGAAGGTTCTATTGTTAGAAAAGTAATGGTTAGAATAAGGGTTGTTGTAGACCGCAATTTCTGTTATTCAAAGTAATGGCTTTCTGTAAAAGTTACTAACTTTTAGTTTCACGCCTACTTTTTGAAGCCGCCCTCATGTAACCACTATTTTCGACGTATTCAAAAGTCCTATAAATACATGCACTCTGTGGACTGTCGAAACAGAGTGCATTGGGGGAGATTGCACCCAATCTTGCGTTCGGTCTCGTCCCTTGTTGCCTCTAATTTTTGTGTGTTTTTCTGCGTACGTAATCTCTATATGCGCGTGAGCAAGATCCTGACAACAGTGGTATCAGAGCTCTGCACACATCAATACAGAGGGTTCTATTCTCTGTTCACGATTCTGAATTCCGATTCCATCTCCATCTCCGTTTTCGTCTTCGATTTCTGTTCCTGTTTCGTCTTCGTCTTCGGTTTCGATTTCGGTTTCTGTTCCAGAACCAGAACCTACGTTTTCACCGACTAAGGCAAATAACTTAGGCAATAACTTAGGCAATACATTGGCAACATTGGCACCCAAGGCTCCCTTGGAGATCGTTGGCAGCCGTTGGCTACGCGCGAGGCAATTTTAATTTTTGAGTGGTAATAGAGAGGTTTAGAGTCCCTAAGGTAGCAGGATTTGAACCCACAACCTCCTACTTTCAAGGGAAGTACTTTGACCACTCCACCATCTCCTGGAGTTGTACTCAAGTTCTCTCTCTTTATTACTTGTGGAAGGCGCGCGCGTCGATTTCAAGATTGGACCCAAGAAAGAATCAAGTGTATCTCTCAATCCTTAGGTCGGATTGGGGCGTGTAATATACCGTTGGAAAGCTCTCGGAACGAACTTTCCAATGACCTAGCTTGGAAGTGTGAATTCCTTCAAAATACTTGGGTGGCACTTGATTGAGTGTTCAAGATACCAAGCAAGGTTGAGAACACGGGATCGAGACACCAAGGTTGCAAACAAGAAGGTTCAATACACCAAGGTTGAGAGCAAGGGTCCAAGAGAACCATGGAGGATTACAGTAATTCACCTCTACCTGCGGCAACACTTGAACAACAATTAGAGCTCTTGCGGCATGAGCTTCAAGGAGCTCAGAACGAGATCCGACAACGTGATGAAATCCTCCAAAAGATGCAAGCTGAGGAAGACAACCTTACGAGAGTAGTAAAAGCTATTGTGTCTGCCCAATCTGATGTTACTCATTCAAAGATTGGTAATAGAAACTACCAGTTTCTACGATTTGATGGCCGAAAGGATTGGCCTTTAGTACTTTCTTGGTTGTCGCAGTTTGATGATTTTTATACCGATGAAATGTATGCTGAAAGTGAAAAAGTTAAATTTGCCACTAACTATTTAGTAGGTAAAGCACAACTCTGGTGGAATGTCCTGCGGCACAGTACGGAGAGTCCAACAACTTGGAAGGCTTTTCAAGAAAACGTGAAGGATTCATTTCTTCCTCCTCAATACCATTTGCATGTTCGACGAGCATGGACGACCCTTACATGGAAGGAGGGTGATACGGTTACTACCTACACAGAGCGGTTTTGGCAAAATTTACTACTTGTACGAATGCTTGAAGATGTATCAGAGGATATCTTGCAGCAGAAATACGAAGATGGTTTGGAGGTGGGAATCCAAGCTAAGCTTCACACCCTACGACCTACAACCCTCAACGAGGCTATATCTTTTGCTTATGATGCAGAAAAAGAATTCTAGTCCATAACCAAGTCACTCCGTCTACAACAACCACGTCCACGACCATTTCCTGTTAAACCTTCATTTCCTATGAAGCGTAATTTTAATGCCCCATCTTACCCTAGTTTTCCTCGTCCTCCACAATCCAATTACTCAACTCCACCCGTTGCTTCATCTCTCCAACCAACCAAACCACCTACCCTTCAAACTTCAGTAGTGAATGCCCAACAGAAGCGACCACGAATCACTTGCTGGAATTGTGGTAAACCTGGACATACAAAAATAAGGTGCAGATTGCAACCTCTTCATATGAAACCGGCTACAGCTCGATTGCATAACATGGAGGTCTATAATGAAGAGATTCCTCCTGTTTGGACAGAGGAATCACTGGAGAAGGATTTAAGTACCTTGGGTAACGATATCTCTCTACACTCTCTTCTTTGCATGCAGGGTACAATAAATAACAAACTAGTTAAAATTCTACATGACGATGGTAGTTCACATGACTTCATTTCACATTTATTAGTACAAGAACTTAAATTACAAACGTTTCCTTCTTTGTATAAAGTGAAAGCTTCATTTCAAGGTAGTCGTTATAATGTAACACGAGAAGTTCAAGATGTTACGATTAGCATAGGCCCTTATGTTGATTCACGAACATTTTTAATTGCACCTTTGCAATCTTATGATGTTATACTAGGTATGCATTTTTGTCACCATTATAACCCACGTATTGACTACCATACTCATACCTTTAAGTTTGCTTTCAAAGGTCAAATCATTACTTTGTCTGCACGGCATGATTTCCAGCCATTTCCATTGATTAGTCACACTCAAGTAAAACGTGCATTTAGGAAAGGATTCAACTCATGCATTGTTTTTGTCAATGTCATCAATGATTATACTCATACACTTCCAGATGCATATAAACCTTTCATGAGTACTTATAAGGATTGTTTTATGTCTGAATATCCCTCTGAACTACCACCAGTTCAAGGATCCTTTGACCATAGCATAGACTTAGTCCCTGGTAGTTCTCCTCCTCTTCCAACCTATTTTGGTTTTACAATAGATTACAATCTTAGATTCAAAAATGATTCATCCTCCCTTTCTATCCTTTTTGGAGCCCTCTTTTCTCTGATGCTTGTGGCCCTTTTTGGAGTTTTCACCTTGACTCTTATTCTTGATCCCATGCTTCAATGGTGAGTGCTTCAATGGTGAGTGCTTCAATGGTGAGTGAAGAGGATGCCCTTTCTTTTTTTCTTTAGATTTCTTTTTATCTGGTGGAGGGGGTGGAGGTGAGTCTGGATCATTGGGGCAGATTGCATGTTTCATAATGCCATTTATTGCTCTCTCTGTGATCAAGATGATCCATGCATCTAGATAGTCAGATAAATTCAATTCAAGACTATAAAACCTTCTTTCCAAGAATCTTACAGCATTTGCAATCACTCTCCAGCCAAATGATGTTGCGTCTTTTTGCAATGGCACATGAATTTGTATGTATCCAAATTGCTTTTGTTCATTCAATTTAGCAATTCCAGGAAAATTCTGATCAATATGCATCTTGAGAAGCTTAGCAGCACTGCATTGTAAAGTCAAAATTAGAATGGATGGCATGGCTCTTAAATAGAGAACAACAAAATGTATAGCATCTTACACTTTGCAATTCCCATGTTGTGATTCAAGAGAATTTAGGAAAAGAGCTTGATATGAATTGAAGTCAACAATAATAAGACTCTAATGGCCCCTATCAATGAGTTGCATGTAAATATACTTTCTTTAATGAAACAAATGCTACTTTCAAAATGAAGATTAATACTTAATTTTCAACATATGGGTAGATAACACATTTTACCTCTTCTGTAAAATTCTTAAGAAAGGATTTTGCATCTCCATGTTTATACAAAAAACACTGAGTACAAGAGGATCTATGATAAATACTTTTCTTTGAACCGCTTCCTCACATTGTTGCAGAAGGACCCTACAATTCAAGAAATAAAAATTCAGTTTATGAACTAGAAAATTATGCAATACAAGAGCATTTTATGGGTTGTAGATAATACTTGAGTGAAATGTTGACCACACTATCTGATATTTCAACATGAAACTCCCTCAACATTTTGTTGTCTTCTGGTCTTATGTCAAGGAAATATTCATCCTGCCATGCCATTGCAACATTAACTATTACCTAACCATCTCCTTTCTTTAGAAGTTATTTATTTGTCTATTGTAGGTTTTGAATTTGGTTTAAGATAACACTTTCCTCTGTTAATAATCCTTGCTTTTTTCCTCTCCTCCTCACTATTTGCTGCATTTCTTGTTTCATGATCATGAGCGACCTCTTCAATTACAACTATTGACTTGTGTGCTCGTGTTGGAGGTATATTGAGAATATCAAAGAATTTTTTATCATGGTGATCAATATGCACTAGAGATTTTTCAAACTTATATCTTATTCTTGATACAATCAAATAATCCTTTGCCATCAGTGTCACCCTGTGAGAATGAGCTGCACATAAATAAGCATCATTCATAAAGTCAATTGCAAAGTCCTCTACAGCTTCTTACAAGCATAGCACTGCTTGAGTTTGCCACTTCACATTGATAAAGGATGTGGTCTTCATCATAGAACAGAGATTGGCTATGATCTACTTGACAACTCTCATAAAAGGAAGTCTCGCGATCAGGAGTCCCACAGATTTTTGAGCTCTTCTTATTTCCCTCAAGGACTTTACATGGTAGTTGACCCTTTTCTTTGAAGACTTATGTGATGCATTGCCTTGACTCTTCTAGGGAGCCTGTCCTTTTCATTTTGCTCCTTGGGCATTTTTTTCCTAACCCTGAGGGTACAACTTCCCTGCTGTCTTTTTTGTCCTATCCATAACCTGCATAAAGTGGGCATGGAAGTGGAAAGGCAAAGCAACTTATTCTCAAAAGCTTTGATCAAGGACTCTATCCAATGTCAGAAACATGACCAATCCAAAAGATTAGAGTCATCCAAAAATGCCCGGATGTCCCTAATTGCTTGCATCGGTCGTGCTTGTAATCATCATGAAATATCAATCAATAATACTTTGAATATAGCTTACAATGCATAACAGCTCATGGTTTACCAAACAAAACATTACCTCAAAGCTATGATAAAGGAGAACACGGTTTTAGAAACACGATCGAGCCAAGCGATAAGGGTTATCGAAAAACACCTAGATGTCCCTTATCGCTTGGATCATCGTGTCCATATTACCTCACACAGAAATCGTTCTCTATAGAAATTCTTTAGAAGCAGCTAAAAAACTTGGAGGCGATGGCAACTCGACGCTAGGAAAGTGTTGACAAAAAAATGAGAGAAAGTGAATAGGGGAGCTTAAATAGGTCTCAAAAGTGAGTTGACCATTGGTGACACATGGCACCTTGTGATTGGCCACATCATCTAGCTATTACGAATTCCAATATTCTTTGCCATGTGGCATCATTTGAGTGGGCCACATCATCTATCTGTTGGGATTCCCAATGTGCCTTTGCCACATGGCACTCATTGATTGGTCCACATGATTTGATCGTTGCTTCCCTCCTCGCCTATAAATACCAACTCCCTTCACCATTTCAAATTTTCAACACTCATAGAATTTGTCTCTCCATTATCGTGCATATTTGTGCTTCATCCGGATACGATCAATACAAGCGATTAGACCCGTTTGACCCACATTTGACTAGCCTTATTTGCTTGCATCGGTCGTGTTCTCCACTAGGACATACTAGAGAAGTTGCAGCTAAGACGGAGGGAATGAATGAGATCCTTAGTGTTTCTCCATCAGAGAAACTACTAGATTTCATGGTTCAAGAGGGTTTAACTATAAATTACTTTCCTAATGCAATGAGGATATTTAACCCCAAGATTGATTTTGAAAAACTTCTAGAGAAATGAAAAAGTTTTCTTAGGGATGAGTGGGAGAACTTCTTGGGGTTGGTCAATGGAAAGGAGCTTTCTATATCTGAGAAAACCTATGTCCATCCTCCCATCTTTGGGAAGAATCCAATGGATAGGGAAAAAATCCCAAGAAAATGCAAAAGGATATCCCCTTTGCCAGGTAAGCTAGATTTATGCCCAGAGCATGAAAAGGACTATTGCTTGCTCCCCTTGAACATTGCTTTCTTGATATGGCTTGATCACATCTCAATTGAAAAGGAGGAAAGTGTTCGAGGAGCCTTTCTTTGAGCTGACACTTGAGGGAAGCTCAAAAAGTATGAAAGGTGTCATGGAGATTGCTGAGGAGATCAATCTCCAAGCAGAAGAAGAGCAGGTCAAAGATTTTGATGTGGCTACTTTTAAAGCAGAGACTGCAATAAGGGAGCCAACTGAAGAAGTTCAAGTGTCTGAGAACTCCCTACTTCTCCAAAATCTACCATTTTACTTTATCTCTAGAAAGGAGTTTCTCCCTCTATTTTACATTCAAAAACTTTTCAACCTTAGGGAGGACTACTGCCTTGCAGCTATAGCTGAGTCAGAAGAAGTTGCAAGGAGATTCACCAATGAGAAAGGAGAAAGAAAATAAGATCTTTTGTGTCTTGATTTAAATTTGTCAAATGAAGAATTCAAAGATTCATCACAAGCTCTTTCAAGTTGCTTTGAAAAAGCTATCTCAGAGAAGCCAACACTTGCTGATGAAGAGTTTGATGAGCATCAGAAGCAACTTGGAATATACTCGTTTGGGCACGGCTATTCATTCTTGGATGTTGCTGAGGACAAAGGAACAATATGTGTTGACTCAAAAGAGCTCATTGAGGAGGAAGATGAGGTCAAGGTATGTAGTTTAATCTATTCTCATGAATTTATGGGGCCTTATTGCTTGTATCGGTCGTGTCTAGAAGTTGTATGCAACATTGATAATAGGCATCTAGCTATGTGAGAATTCACCTTTTTCAGCAAAAATTATATGTTTCTAGATAATTTAGAAAAAGATATTGAACACGACCGATGCAAGCAATTAGGACCATCCAAATTTCTCTGAAGACCCTAATCGTTTGTATTGATCATGTCTCTTGCTTTGTTTATCTTTGTGTTTCCAGTTACTTTTCATGACTCCTAAAGTGCACTTGGACTTCTTTTGACCTTGTTTTTCTATTTTTACCACAATTAACTATATTGGATGAAGGCAACTACCTTGCCAGGGGAAAGGGAACAAGAAAAACCATAGAAGAGCAAGGAAAAACAAAGGTGGATATTCATTCAATTATCCACTATCTTTCAAAATTGAACCCAGATTCTTTTTTGTGTTATTCACAAGCACTATAGTGAAGAGCCATACTTTGCATTTTTCTCCTTGAGGACTCTATCAAAATACATGGGTTTTACTCCAATACCCTTTAATGCTTTTAGAGTTTTGCTGCTTGAAAGAGCAGCTGTATTCAAAATTTTTGGATATGCCCCAAGACTCAATGCTTCAAGGGTAGGGTACTTTCTTTGTTATTCAAGCTATGCAATGGTTGCAGGGGTGTTAGATGTAAAAAGCATTGCTAACTATAGGAGAAAATAGTTACTTAGATACAAAGGTGATTTGCGAGAGCCAAGCTCATTAAAGGGACTCAACGAGTGACTTCATTTTTTCAAACTCTATTACTCATCAAATGTACATATACACAATTATTGCCCAATGGGATATAAGACATTGCAAATGTGAAGGATGTAATTGTCTTTGGTGTAATTGATCCATGTCCTAATATTAATTGTTATTGATCCATGATCTGTTTTTCTCTGGTCAAAGTCATCTGATGGTAATATACATGTTTCTTTTCAAAGCTTAATACATAATGAAATGTACATACATGACATCTTTATTTCTCAAAGAAATAAAAGACATTGCAAATAATAAAGCTCTGTTTGAAATGAGTCTTTTTCATTTTGTGATATTGATACATGATGATTTTGTCTGGTGATAGTCATATTTTTTTGATAATATTTGGCATGAGGTCCTTTGTAATTGTCTTCTAAAGAACCAATCAAAAAGCTCTTTGAAGGCATTGCTCTTTGTTACTCCTCCTCCTTTCCTTGTGCACCTAAAGAAGCTTGTCCTTGCTTGATAATGAGATTTTTCCATGCCTTGGGTGTTCCATATGGCAAGTGTTTCTTTTTCTGCAAAGAATGCACCATGCACAAGAAGAATATGCTAGAAGAACAGAAGGATTTCATGAGATCTTTATTTCAATTAAAGAAAAATAAATTGAATAAATTATCTTTGAAACTCACCAAGTAGTATGTTATGTCTTTGGCAATCCATGCCTCTATGATGGTTTCCATAAGCTTTATGGTCTCCTTTCTGAAATCTGTCACATAACTATTTGATGTTACCTACTGCCTCATGATCTTTAAAAAATTATCTAGTTTGACCCACACCTCCATTCTCTTTTTTGCTATTTCTGGTTTTCTTTTTACATTAGTCGTGATCTCACAAAATTTTTTCCAACAATTCCACATGGCATTCAATTGCTTGTCATTATGGTTGCTGAAGAATCTCCTTGCTTTTGCACCTCCCATTGAGACATCCTGTAGTACATCACCTGTATTTTGTGAAAGCTTTGGATCTTTTCTTAGATGAAGATCACCACCATGAAATCCCATTTCTAAAAGTAGACATTCACATTTTTTTATGCACTCATCTGCAAGAGTTGTAGGCTTGATAGAATATGCATAATCCAAGTGGAGATGGACCAACTTGTCAATGATCCTTAACTCTGCATGTAGTGTACATATGTGTACATTTGTCAATGCTATTGGAAGTATGGGATCCCAAATCGTGGCAGAAGATGAGTAGTTATGAAGAATAACATTTTGTCTGGAAGGAGCCTCCTCTTCCTCCACTCTAGCAATCCATCCTCTTGTGCTTGGACTTTGCATGAAGTACAAACAAGGGTACTTAGAATTTTCCCCTCCACTTATACCAAACATGCATTTGAGCATCTTTAGGTCTCCACTCAAATGCCACTCAACTTTAAAGTTCCCGTAGTCTTTGACATTCAACAATTCTCCTGCATGATGCCTTTGGATAACATTTGGAATGCTTGTCTGTGAGAATAACCATTTAAGTGTTTTATGGCTCTCAGATGGAACTTGAGCACAGCCAACCCATCAGAACTCCATTTCTTATTGTACTTTGAGAGATTGAGTATCTAATTTCCCAAGGCTATAGTCCAAAGCTTTGTTCATCAGTGCAATACTTATTCTCTCTATCTTTTGATGTTTTTTAAGCTCAGCTTCATCAAGTTTGATTAAAAATTTCAACAGACTAGAACATTCATGTTATTTTATATTATAGCACTGAACCATGTATGTTTGATGTTTTATAATATCTATCCATACATTGTTAAATGCATTGTAAGTGAAATGTAACTTTTGTTTTCCTACTTCGTAAGGTATGTTACCGTGAATATGTTTATATTCACCAAATACTGATGTGATCTTCTTATTGAAGCAGAGTGGAAACTTCCTACATGATGGGCTCTAGGCAATCCAAAACTTTTAACTTCATTAAATTTTAAAAATTCACACCAAACTTTTGAAATTGCTCTATAACCTTTCCTACTCACTCCAACACTATTAAAAATCTCCTGAATCTGAGATGGTTCTAGTAACAAATTCATTTATGTCATGAGTTTTTGGAAAACAAAGAGTTTCAAGCATGTATTTTCATTCAGTTTCAAGTCTTAAAACATCATTTTGACTCATAATTTCATTACCAAAATGTACGTGCTCAAAACTGCTCAACATATTGAAACCTAGCACATTTTTTACATGATCTCTTACAATTTTCATTCTTTTCTTTTTTTGGCCAGATTTTTCAGTCAAATCTAAAAAAGGTTTTACTCGTTTTGATTGCATTCTCAAACCTATAGGAGTTTCTTTCATTTTTTTAAAAGATTCTAACTCAAAAGATAAAGTGGATAATTTGTTTTATAGCTCCCTCATATGAAAATCCCTCTAATGTAGTGTGTTTTGTAGATAGTTTATGCCTTGAACAATAGCATCGTAAACCATTCTCACCATTTCCTACAAATATAATCAGATCATGAAGATTATGAAAAGGGGGATACCTTCCAGTTTGTGGATCAATTGGATAAGCAAATCCATATGTCCATATGTCGAATGTTTCTTGCCTTCCTTTCGCAATCCATCCACTTTAGGAGGATGAAGAGCCCTTCGGAATACTTTTCTTGTCATTGCATACTCATGACTAACTGCAATGTTGATATGGAACTTATCACAAATTTTGGTTGTTTGAAAGATCAGCGAGAGTGTTTGGGTTAAGGTTCTCCATGGTCTGCTATGAAGAGTGATCGGCAAGTGTCTAAAATGACCTGAAAGAGAGAAATAGGCCTGCTATGAAAAGTAGAGTAAAAAAGTGCAAAACATCATTAGCACACATTATACAGGTTACTGAACAAGAGGAAAATTCAAATTTTGATCAATGTCTGATGAGCACAAACTTCGAGGCATAAGATATCAAACAAACTTTTCATGATTATTACACAAGTTTCTCTCTCTTCAAAATTTGCATAAGATACATTTTAAATGAGCTTACACAAAATTTTTTAAAGGATTCAACAACTTTAATCCAGAATAAGCACAACTAATTGAAATCCTTACACAGCCCCTTTTCGACCATTTTTCACCCTAATGTTACGTTGGTACTCACAATTATGCTAGAATGACATCAAATTTGGTGCTGTTGTTGGGGAGAGAGCTTCAAGGACGAGCACCTGATGGTAAGATGTAGAGTTGTGATTTTAGAGTCATAGGTAATATCCTCACTTTTCATTATTTTTTCTTACTTTCTTCATCACCATCATCATCATCATCATCATCATAATCATCATAATCATCATCATCATCGTCCTCACCATCTCCCACCTCCATCTCCACCTTTGCCCAATTTTCAATTTTATGATCATATTCCCTTCCCCACCTCATGCCGCTCATTCTACTTGTGAGAGAGAGAGAGAGAGCAAGTGAGAGCTATTGTGCATTCTACTTTTTGTGTGTTTTTTAGCATTTCTTGCAAGTTTCAGTTGTACCATCATCTCTTGCAATTTTTGTAGGTACCATAGACCTCTGTAGAGGTCTCGAGAGGATGACCTCTGTCTATCATGATAGACAAAGAAAGTTGGTATTTATTGTTTTCATGCATGGCATGATATACTGCACCACTTGATCCCAAATCACTAGAAACACCACAAAATTTTGCATTTTTTTGGTTTATCATGATAGACCAAAAACACGATAGACACCTATCTATCATGACAAGCACCCATCTATCATGACAGACCGAAACCATGATAGACACTCGTCTATCAGGATAGACCAAAACCATGATAGACACCATCTATCATGACAGATACTCATCTATCGCGACACACAAACCCCATAACAGATGATAGACATTGTCTATTGTGATAGATACCCATGTATCACGACACACAGACCCACGATAGACATCTATCTATCATGATAGACACCCGTCTATCATGACAAAATAAGACCACAACAGACGATAGATAGCATCTATCACGACAAACACCTGTCTATCACAATAGATAGGTCTATCATGATAGACACCCATCTACCATGACATATAGCCATGCATGATAGAGATTATCTATCATGATAGACACCCGTTTATTGCAATAGAAAGTCCATCATGACAGACACTGCCTATCGCGATAGACAACCAATTTTGACAAAAATTAAGGTGTTATTTTTTTGAAAGTTTGGCCTTAAAATTGGCATTTTTTAAGTTCTTTTACATAAACAATTACACAATCCTTAGATATTACATAGATATCATGAGAGATCCTATTTTCCTATTTGAACCCCTAGACCATGAGTGACCTATTCTTCCATTTAGCAACTCCATTCTATTCTTTTAAATAAAGGAAGTTCGGCCTTAGCCTACTCTCCTGGACTTGAATTAATTATAAGAAAAGTACAAGAGAAGGGGACTAGTGCCCACGGGATCCCCCGAATCCCACAGAGTGGGGGTAGCTTTTACAGAGTTTAGATGGCATTACAAAGGAGGTTAATCACCCTCTCGTCACCCTCATGCGAGGCCCACATGGGTTTAAGCATGTTGTTGAGCAAAATGAGTACTTGATGATGCCTAAAAAGGGGGGGATTTCTTACAATTAGCGATCCTTTTGCCAAGAAGGAACTATGAATTTTTTATCAAACACTCTATGGGGAGGTCATCAAAGTTTCGAGCACATCTTTCCCGCTAGATCTTCCATAGGATCTCCCCTTTGAAGGCGTTCCAAAGAGTCACGGAGTGACCACTCGCTTCTCCCAGCAGAGCTTGCTTCCAACTGATATGTTTCTGAAGTCTAATTTTCATTCCGATAATCTGTCAGAGCCTTCGTGGTACACCTTGCATAGCTTACATGAAGTTATAGAGGAGGTTGATAAACCTCGCATCCCCCTCATGTGGAGCCCACTTGGTTTTAAGCTTATTGTTGACATATTGTACCTATGTGTGATGTTTGAAGGGGGGGGGTCTCTTACAGTTAGCAATTCTTTTGTCGAGAAGGAATAGGGACTTCTTGATCGACCACTCCTTGTGGGTATTGCCAAAGTTGTGAGCACATCTTTCCCACCAAATCTTCCAAAGGATCTCTCCCCTAATCGCATTCCACAATGCCGCAGAGCAACCAATCACTTCACCAACGAGGGCTTGCTTCCAATTGATTTGTTCTTGGAGTCCTAGAGAACGACCAAGGATCCTCCATAACCGAAGGGATTTAGGGCAAGCAAAGAAAAGGTGACCAATATCCTCTTTGCTATGGCAACATCACTTCCACTAGGGTGGAACACCACAGATCTTGTTAGCTTTTGCATTGGTCCATATTCCACGGTGTAAAATTTGCCATAGGAGGACCAACTTTTTGTTTTCAATGAGAGGGTGCCAGATAGACATAAATTTCATATCCCATCGAAGTCGCGTCCAGTTGAGACACCATTTCTTGTTGAGACTGATGTGAATGTCATTGCAAGCTTTGACATATGGAAGCTTGGAGAGGTGATTACCATGATACCATTTAAGGCCCATTAGGTTCGGAGAGTCCTATCCCATAAGTAGTCGGATCTTTGAGCGGTCCCAAGTGTGGCGTCTGCTCAATAAAACATTCCATTCCTCGTACGTGATCGTAACAGTAGGGTCAAGGTCCTCAAAGTCCACCCATCTGTTTGTGTCCTGTTTCCAGAGGTGCTTCCATGGTTTGAATCCCTTATTCTAGAGTCTCTTGGCACTTAACACATTCACGTTTCTCAAGCCTTGGATCGGGAACCAAATAGAGTCATTTTGTCTTATACCTGCAGCCCACTTCCAATCTTCACTAATTCTGATATGAGGTTTGAATCTGTTCCAACTCCCAAAATACAGCCTTCACATACATGTTTACTAGGTGCCTCAAGTTTGGGCAAAGAGGACACCATTTTAGATTTCAAGAGGCATAGCAAACTAGCAAAATTTTGATGACCAAAGTGTGCATGCCAAAGCTTTGCATTTGACATAGCCTGAGAATCATGTACTACACATGCTGAATCATTCACAGATTTCTCATAGTCTATGAGCTTATACAACACATGACATAAAATGTCAGAAGCAATAATCATGTTGCCATTTGACAGATCATGAACTATACATCTGTCATCAAGAAATTTCACAGTCAAACCAATCTTGGTTAAAGCTGAAACTGATAATAGATTCTTCTTGATCCCTAGCATAAATAAAGCATCTGACAATGTAAACGAACTACCATTAGTAGTAGTCAGAATGATCTTACCAACTCCCATGATAGGATAAGAGGAGCTGTTGATGCATGTGACAGTATTCCCTATAGGGGCAGGCTCAAGTGAAGAGAAGAAACTGTGCTGTGAGGTAATATGTCTGGTTGCCCCACTATCAAAATACCAAACATCTTAGTCTACTATAGACATACACTGCTCATGAGAAGATGGGTCAAAACTGCAAACAATAGTAAATGGCCATTCTTCATTCTGCACAAGATTAATAGACTCTGTTTTCGGTGTAGAGGCCTCTGCAACAACCATTCCAACCTCTTTTTTCTTTGCCTCTTTTGTAGCCATCTTTGGACAACTCTTTATGACATGATCATTTGCTTTAGAGTATTTGCAAAACAATTTTTGCTTTTTTGTTTTCTTCTCGTCTATGTCATCCTTCTTTGATTGTGCAAAATTAGCAAATTTTTGCTTACTATTAGAAGAGATTCATTTATATTTGAGCTTTTGACTAGCCAGGAAAGCTTGGTCTGCAACATGCATAATGGACTTGTTCTACCTAGACTCATCTTCCTGCAACAGAACATAGACTAACTCCTCAAATGTTAAGGCATTTGGATTGCCTTTCATCATCAAATGAAGAGTGGAAGAAAAACTCTGTTATGACTTGGGAAGACCATTCAGAACAGTCTGCACAAGTGAACTGTCAGGTAGGACTTCATCAGCAGAAATCAACTATTCCTTAAAATCTTTGATCTTTGTCAAAAAACTGTCCATGGAATCACCTTCATTCATGTGCTTACTCTCCAATTGTTTTTGGAGGTAAGCAACACGAGTCTCATTCCTTTCCTGGTATAAAGTGGTAAGTGTATCCCAAGCATCCTTAGCTATTCTGTAAGAGTGAATGTGAGGAATAATAGCACGTTTGATAGACAAGGCTATCAATGCATGTGCCTGAGCATCTCTACCATCCCAATGAGTTTGCTTTGTAGTAGATGTAGCACGAAATGCAACATGAACAAGAACATGAAGGATATCGGCATCTTCAACACCATCTACATCACCTTCAACAACTCTGTTTGCAGGTGTAATAGGATGTTTTTTGACACCTTGCACAATATTTCACAGTACTTTTGCAACCAATTCATGATGCATCATATAAGCCCATAATGGCTAGTTGGTACCATCCAAATTATCCGCAAAAGCCAACATACAAAATACATCATAGCTTTTAGCCATGGCCACTAATTAAAATACCCTAATCTAGAAAATCGATTGTATCTCAAAAAGATGAACATAACTATCCTATCAAGTTCTGCTAAACCTGTAGCAAACTTTGAGACACTCATACTGGCGAAATAAAATGTGTATATATCTTTGGCACAAAAAGACAAAATAGCTTGCACAAGCATTGTGATAGTGCATTTGGATGCCGAAACAAGCTTAGATTGCAATTTCGGTATCACAAAGCAAAGTTATTTTGATCTCCTAATCACTTTGAGTATGGTCACCAAATTTTGTGCGATTCTAAGATTGTGACCAAAGGGGTGTCGACGACACCCTAGATGAAGCAGCGACCTACTTTGATACCAATTGTTGGAGTCCGAGGATTGCAGAAGCACACAAACAACACAAGGAAGAAGGAGAAGCTTGGAGCACAACACATAATACTAAATGTATTACCACTAGAATGTAAAAAGATAAGTAAGCCATTAGAGAAATAGGCATATATACAAGCCAGGGGAAAAAAAACTCCTAAAGAGGGCAAAAAGTGCCCCAGCAGTCCTAGTGTGTTCACCCACATCACTACCTAAATATATCAGTAGGAACATCATTCCCAAAAGTTTTCATAAAAACAAATAACTTGTAAGTACTTGAAATGTCAGAAAACCTTCTATTTTGGGAATAGAAGTACTCAATTTTTTTGTCAAAGCTTACCACCTAGTATGAATTCACGATTTTTGCACACATCTAATTGGAGTTGTAGCTAACTAAAGCAAGTTATTTCATCACTTTAGCCACACCATACATTGAGAAATAAATCTAGCAAGTCAGAGGGGTCATCCCGATAGTTCAGGATCTAGAAGGTGTGCATACACAATCACCTTATATGATTCATATCTCAAGATTCTCTGAACCAAATGTGATGAAAAATTGATACAAGTAGTAGAAACTTCAATATAGCTAGCCCAAGTTAAAGTATCAAAAATGAGTGAGTACACGCAGAGAAATTGATTCCACAAAATCACTATAATGATGAAGATGCTACAAAGAACAATAGAAAGAGATGAACTTGAGAAAATGTATCAAAAGCATATGCTTATGAGCATATGATACAAGGGAAGTGTAGTGGATTACACATAGGTAGTGTGAGCTAAATCTATATTCACTGAATAAGTTCAATGTCCCTCAGATTGGCTCTCGAATCTCGTGATGAAAAGTATGTGTATTTATACATGTTTCAAGTTTGAATTTCAATTTTCCCTCATCTAAAATGATCCTACACTTTAGGGGTGATTTGGTTTGATTCTTCCTACCACATGTGTCATGGGTTTAGCTCCCTAACTTCATGATATTCCTTATTCTATTTGCTTTTATATTTATCCAAGGTAACTATGCTAAGAATGACTAGCATAGGTTCACATAAAGTTCCTTCTTATGAAGAAATAAAATGGATGTGCAGTCCCATGGCTTTAGCAATGCACTTAGGCTTGCTAAATGTACCAACAACTCCCCCTCAGGCTTGAGATGTCTTCATGATTTCCTATAGTCCAATCATTGATTTGAACCTATTTAATTTTCTTCCATCTAATGGCTTTGTCATCATATCTGCACATTGTTGTTGTCTAAATACATATTGGAGTTGTATCTCCTTACTCATGATCTTTTGTCTCACATAATGGTAGTGAAACTCCATATGTTTAGTTCTGGCATGATAGATAGGGTTAGCAGCAAGATGTAATGAACTAGTGTTGTCTCCAAATATGTGTGAAGTAGAAGTATTCAACCCTAAATTTGAATATAGGGTCCTAATCCACATAGCTTCTTGAGTAGCATTTGCAAGTCCTCTGTATTCAACTTCAGTTGATGAAAGAGCAGGTGCAGGTTGCTTCTTGGAAGACCATGAGATTAATTTGGTACCTACAAAAGTAAATTAGCATGAGGTGCTTCTCCTATCATCTTTTGAACCTGCCCAATCTGCATTAGAAAATAATTTAACTTCTATATCAGATGTATAAAGGGTAGTATAACCATTCATTGATTGTGCCCTTCAAATACTTTAGAATTCTTTTTGTTGCTTCCATATGAGGCTTCCTTGGAGTGTGCATGAACTGATTTAGCACACTAACTCCATAGCATATATCTATCCTAGTTAGAGTAGCATAATTCAATCTTCAAATCAAACTTTGGTAACTAGTCACATCTTCAATTAATTCAGCTTCATGTGAACTTAGCTTCAGATTTACCTCCATGGGTGTACCTACAACCTTTGTATTCTCCATCTTGAACTTGGTAAACATATCTCCAATGTACTTTCTCTGAGTTAGGAACATACCTTTCTCTGTATATACTACTTGCAAACCTAGGAAGTATGTGAGTAGGCCAAGATCACTAATCTTGAATTCTTCCTTCATTTGAGCTTTGATAATTTTTATTCCATCTGCATCACTTCCTGTGATGATTATATCATCCACATATACACAAAGGTATATGACCTCTAAGTGGTTCCTCTTGATAAAGAGGGAAGAATTTGCTTCGCTTACCATAAAACCTTTATCTTGCAAGTAAGTGAGAACTCTATGATTCCAAGCTCTAAGAGCTTGCTTCAAGCCATATAGGGCTTTCCTTAACCTGCATACATATTTTTTATATGATTTATGTTCAAAGCCAAGAGTTTGAGCCATGTATACCTCCTCTGAAATCCAACCATTTAGAAAAGCATTTTTAACATCCATTTGATAAATATTCGAATTCTTTGAAGATGCTACACTCATGAGTACTCTAATTGTGGGCATTTTTGCCAAAGGTGAAAATGTCTCTCCATAATCAATACCTTGGGTTTGTGAAAACCCCTTGGATACAAGCCTTCCTTTGTACATGTTAATTGAGCCATCAAAATTACTTTTTACCTTGTAAATCCCCCTTGAACCAATGATCTTCATAGATGGTCTCTTGGAAACCAATTCCCAATTCTGATTTTCTGTCATTACTTCTTTTAGGCCGTAAGGGGAGATTCAAAATTTGTAGCTAATTTGTTTGTTAGGTCAACTAGTAATGAATGTGATTGTACACACTAGCAGTGTTGCATTTCTTTGAAGATTCCTTTGTTGATTCCAAGTTGTGTTCTGTTGATATATTTAGGTAGTGATGTGTGTGAACACACTAGGACCGCCGGGGCACTTTTTTCCCTCTTTAGGAGGTTTTTTTCCCCGGGCTTGAATATACGCCTATTGCCCTAATGGGCTACTAATCTTTGTACATTCTCTAGTAATACATTCAGTATTGTGTGTTTGTGATCCAAGCTTCTTCTTCTTCCTTGTGCTGTTCGCGTGCTCCTGCAGATGTCTAACTCCAACAATTGGTATCAGAGCAGGTCGTCGCTTCATCTAGGGCGCCATCGACACTCCTCCGTTTGCAGTCTCAGAATCGCACGAATCTTGGTGAGCATACTCAGCGTGTTTTCGAGCTCAAAACATCTTCGCTTTGTGGTGCCGAAATCGTGATCTGAGCTCGTTTCGGCCTCCGAATGCACTATCGCAGTGCTTGAGCAGGCTATTTTGTCTTTTTGTGCCAAAGGTATATACCAGTTTCTGTTCGCCAGTTTAAGCGTCTCCAAGTCTGCTACAGGTCTAGCAGAACTCGTCTGGGCAGTTCTGTTCAACTTTTTGAGATACAGTCAATTTTCTGCATCAAGGTATTTTAGTCACCGGCCATAGCTGAAAGCAGTGATGTATTCCGTATGTTGGCTATTGAGGATAAGTTGGATGGTACCAACTACCCATTATGGGCTTATATGATGCGACATGTTTTGGTTGCAAAAGGATTGTGGAACATTGTGCAGGTTGTTGAAAGACGTCATGTTACACCTGTAACGATAGGTACTACAAATACAGGTGCTGGAGCTGATGAAGATGGTGTCGAAGATGATATTCCGTAGATTCCTGTTCGTGCTGCTCTTTCTGTTGCACCTACTGCAGAGCAAATTCGTTGGGATGGCAGAGATGCCCAGGCACATGCATTGATAGCTTTGTCTGTCAAACGTGCCATTATTCCTCATATTCGCTCTTGCAGAATAGCTAGGGATGCTTGGGATACACTTACCAAATTGTACCAAGCTAGGAATGAGGCTCGTGTTGCTTACCTCCGAAAACAGTTGGAGAGAGCACATGAATGAAGGTGATTCTATGGACAGTTTCCTAACGAAGATCAAACATTTGAAGGAACAGTTGATTTGTGCTGATGAGGTTATACCAGATAGCTCACTTGTGCAGACCGTTCTGAATGGTCTTCCTGATTCATATCAGAGTTTTGCTTCTACTCTTTGGTTGATGATGAAAGGCAATCTGAATGCCTTATCATTTGAGGAGTTAGTCTCTGTTCTGTTGTAGGAAGATCAGTCCAGGCAAAACAGGTCCATTATGCGTGTTGCAGATCAAGCTTTCCTGGCTAGTCAGAAGGGCAAAGGAAAATGGAGCTCTTCTACTAGTAAGCAGAAATCTGCAAATGCTGCACATTCGAAGAACCAGGATAAAGATGAGAAGAAATCAGAAAAGCAGAAATTGTTTTGCAAGTACTGTAAAGGAAATGATCATATCATAAAGAGCTGTCCAAAACTGGCTGCAAAAGAGGCAAAGAAAAAGGAGGTTGGAATGGTTGTTGCAGAAGCCTCTACACCAAAAACAGAGTCTGCTAATCTTGTGCAAGAAGAAGAATGGGCGTTTACTACTGTTTGCAGTTTTGACCCATCTTCTCATGAGCAGTGCATGTCTACAGTGGACTCAGATGTTTGGTACTTTGACAGTGGGGCGACCAAACATATTACCTCACAGTGCAGTTTCTTCTCTTCACTCGAGCCTGCCCCTACAGGGAATACTATCACATGCGCCAACAACTCCTCTTATCCTGTTATGGGAGTTGGTAAGATCATTCTGACTACTACTGATGGTAGTTCTTTCACCTTGTCAGATGCCTTATTTGTGACAGGGATCAAGAAGAATTTGTTATCAATTTCTGCATTAGCCAAGATTGGCTTGGTTGTGAAATTCGTTGATGACAGGTGTACAGTTCATGATCTATCAAATGGCGATGTGATTATTGCTTCTGGCATTTTATGTCGTGTGTTGTATAAGCTCATAAACTATGAAAGATCTGTGAATGATTCGGCATGTGTAGTTCATGATTCTCAGGCTATGTCAGATGCAAAGCTTTGGCATGCACCCTCTACCAGCGGTGTTCCTATTTCACATTTTTTGGTTAAATCCTCTAATGTATGGCTTGGTCACAAGTTGTGCCACATTGTGGGGCAGTAGGCAAGCCCATAGCACTCCTTGATAGGATGTGTCGAGCTTGCATCCCAAGTAGGATCACCAATGAATCGGTCCTATAGCCCAATGCAAAATGTATGTCCAACTGCTAATTTCATTGTTGTTTTTACCTATTCACCTTGAAATAGAGTCATGTTGATGACCCAAAGCAATATGATTCACCGAACTTTAGATCCCGTACTCTCAAGGAAGAAGGGATATACAAATATTTTCAAATCCACATATGGTTTTCCACACTTTCCAGGCATACTTCATAAATGGAGCACACTCTTGACTCTTGCAAATTCACACTATTGCACTCAAGCCAGTACTTAGTGATACGATGGCTTTTGGCACATGTTCACAATGAGAAGCACACTCATCAATAGAATGAGACTAGCCCAAAACTAAGCATGCATAGATGGAAGAACTCACACCATGAACGTATGATGCTAAAATGTCAATTGGGTCCCTTTGTAAAACATTCTTACTTTCTACACAAGCTTATGACAAAGGATTTCTTCTCAAATCCACCAAAGGAACATTAGTTACGGACTCAATCTCTTTATATGTCATGCGATCAACAACATTAAACAACTACAAACACATATTTTGTATAGATGTTGTCTAAAGTAGCCTGAAGTTGATGCATGCAATCAGACAAGAATGAAACTTTCTAAGATGCCCTTTTCTCAACATTCCATATAAGCTCCTTCTCTGTCTCTCTCTCTCTCTCTCTCTCTCTCTCTCTCTCTCTCTCCAAGACGAACACCTCAACAAATAGTCTTATACATTGTCCCAACTGATTTAACACAATCAAAATCCCCCCTAAGCCTTCTCGGGCAATTAGTCATAATTTGGGAGAATTCAACATTTCTGCCTAAGACACCCTCCTTCTCTTTCCTTTGATTCTCTGATTTCTTCATGAAGCATTGTAATTGTTCTCTTAAAAATTCTACTTCAAGTATCAATCTATCCCTCTCTACAAGTGGCTAGGTTTAGATCTTGCATAGCTTTGTTAAGAGCTTTCTCCACCACTAAAGAGTGTTTAGTTGCATCCTTTTGAGCTTATTCAGCATCCTCCTATGATCGAGCAACCAATGTCTATAGCTTGTCTCCACTTCCTACAGACTTTTCTCATAGTTTTGAGCTCTGTGGATTGATTGAATCCTCCCTTTGAGTTCCATGAATACAATTAGAATCCTCGTCCACGTAAAAAGTTTTGAAGGAGTCCTAGGGGGTAGGCTTCTTGAATCCAATTGTAGAACATATTAAAAAATATCTAGTTCACATTCAGGATGCACTAAGTTGACACTAGCTCTTGCCTCTAGCCCATGAGAAGCCATAGTGGCAACAATGTTATCATCAATGAAACTACTTCTTTGGATAGAAGAGCTTGCACCATTATGATTGATATGCTCACACTTTTCTAGAGTTTCCAGCATCACGTAGTGCCCACGGTCCAATATCTGACATGCCAAATAGTATCATTTTCTATTTGGCCACATAGGAAACTTCTTGCAAGTCACTGGATGCACCAATTGTCAACTCTAGGTCACTAAAGATAACTTGTTCTACTACTTGCCCTCCAAGACAATGGTCTCTTTTCTTACTCCCAAAAGTGGATTGGCAAAAGTTAACATCTGAATTTTTTTTTTTTAAGTGTGGGAAGGGGGTCTTCGAGGAAGTAAAATTCCTCCTTAACTTATCCTTTTAATGAATTATATGATTCCATTGTGAAGCTCATATAAGATACTCTCAATATATATAACTTTTTCCATCCATCTGTAGCTATTGCACCTCTTTTTCCCTCCTCCAAAATGGGAATTTCTTAGATTCAAGTGCTGAAATTTTTTCTCAAACAGTGATGGAGGTGGGTTTTGTGGAGCTTCAAACTCCCATCATAGTAAGCTCTATTTTGGATTTTTAGATAATATATGGAATTCCATACACTAGACTATAGGCGTGCATGATTTTTCCTGCCAAAATAAGAAAAATTCTGCTTCATTTCCCTTTCCCAAAATGGCCACTAGTCAATATAAGCATTGAAATCTATGTAAAAAATCATGAAAGTAGAGTATTTTGGAGATACCCTAAACCTGGCCTTCTCATATTTTTGAGGGAATCCTTGACTCCAGATGAGGGCATATACCTCATACCCTCCATACATGTGATTTCCCTCCAAGAGCTTGGCCCTCATAATCCTTCCATGGTTGCCCATACTCTATCTTTACTTCCTCCCACAATGAGGATCTATAACTTAGCCTTTATAGAATATAGAAAAGTGCAACATTGGTTTTTGAGAGCTCCTTTGCTTCTCTTTCCATTTCCATAATTAGAGACTTTTTTCAAGAATATAAATGCTTCATACCTGTGTGTTAGCTACCATTTGGCCTCATAGTAATTATCTTCAAGGAGGAGGAGGACTTGCGAGCTCATCTTTCCATATCTTCAACAAGCAAGTATCACTTCCTTCGAGGAGCACGCAAGGGACAAAATCCATAAATCTCCTCTTTAGAGGCTTATAAAGGAGCTCTATAAATTCCCTTTGGTTGTAGCCCAATCCAATGCTTATGAGGAACCTTGATTCTTGACATGTTTTAGAGTGTCTCAAGAAGATTTTCAACAAGTTCTTGTTCTACAATGTGTACTTCTCATGTGAGAATCTCATCTCTGACAAGATGCACACTCGGGTGAGGAGCAGGAACTTAGAATCAATTATTGTGCATAGATAGAATGGACATCTCTTGAGCATGGTGGCTTGGATAGGACAAGCACCCTTCTTAGCTGCGATGAGAATTCGAATCTCCTTTGCTACACCCATGTGGATGAAGCCTGCTCTGATACCAATAATACATCACGTCCTCTTTTTGCTATAGCCAATGATCATGTACGACCCATCAACACACAGAGAGATCTTCCTTAGTTCATCGCCCAGCCACGCTTGAGCTCTGATCATGTGAGAGTTTTTTGTCGACTCACTCTCTCTTCTTCTCTTCTACCTAATGTGGTATATGGCACCCATAAGTGCCATGTGGCACTCTTCTTGTAAGAGGAGGCTCACTCCATGAACTATTGTGACACAGCCCATAAGTAATTTGCAAGTTTCTTTTCATTCAACATTGATCTTACAGCCTCTACTATTAGTCTATTTTTGCTCTCTCCCACTCCATTCTGTTCAGGAGTGTACCTTATTGTAATCTCTCTCTTTATGCCTCTGCCCTGTAAGAATAAGTCAAATTCATGTGAGAAATACTCATTGCCTCCATCAGATCTGAGCCTCTTCAAGCTCCTACTAGTTTGATTCTCAACCAATGCCAAATACTTCTTGAAACAAGTGAAGAATTCATCTTTATGCTTCATAAAGTAAATTATTTTCCATCTACTATAGTCATCTATGAATGAAACATAGTACCTTGATGCTAAGATTGATGGCTCTCTGCTAGGACCCCACACATCTGTGTGTACAAGCTCCAAGTAGTCTTCATACATGTATCCTCTTTTGTTGAATGGTTGCCTGTGTGAACTGCCAAATTGGCATGCTCCACATTTGTAAATCATGTGTTGCTTGGACACATTTGGAATGCCAAGCACACTCTAATCCCTACATATTTGCTTTAGTGTCCTTTCACCTATATGCCTTAGTCTCGTGTGCCATATCTCCAATTCAAATAGGGTTTGATCTTTGTAATGGAAGAGAGCAATATTCCTTGTATCTTCAACTTCAAATGTAAAAAGTCTACCAAATTTCTCACCTCTCGCAATCCTCTTGAAGCCTTGTTGAGGGTCCTCCACATATGCTCCATGCCTTGTGAATCTAACATGTAAGCCCTTCTCAACAATTTGCCCAACACTGATTAGGTTTTTTGTTATTGTTGGCACATATAATACTTTACGTAAGAGGTTCATGTTACCATCAGATGCTTTAACATTTCCAATCTTCTTAACAGAGTGCCTAGTGTCATCACTTGTTTAGACTTCATGCTTTCCTTTAGGTTCTTCAAGATCAAATAATAATGCTACATTTCCAACCACATGATTGGGACAACCAGAATCAATATAGAATATGTACTCATCATATTTACCTTGCTTGGTTGTCATATTCATGAGTAGTAAGGAATCCTCTTGATCATCTGTATAGTTGTTGTAGTCTCTTCTCCCTCTAAAGCCTCCTTGATAGTTGTTGTTGTAGCCTTGGTTGTAATTGTGATGGTAGTTGCTTCCTCCATTATTGAACATGTCTCTTGATTGTCCATAGCCTCCTTTGTGGAAGCCTCTTCCTCTCAGATTCTTTGTGTTCTTGAAGCACTCATCTATGGTATGATTGGTCAAGCCATAGATGTTGCAAGGTGAAGAATTGTATGGTCTCCCCTGCCTTGCTTTCCTCCTCTACCCCTTCCTCTAGTACCTCTTCCTTTACTTGTGAAATTCACTTGGGAGGTACTTGCCTCTTCTTCATTCCTTTTACCTTGCATTTATCTTTACTCTTATTTTTATTTGTGTAAAGGGCAGAAGATTGATTACCTCTAGAAGTATCTCCATTCTTGTTGAGCTTTGTCTCATGTGTGAAGAGTTGCCCCATCAATGCGTTGAGGTCAGGTATCTACATGTCCATATATAGGTCCATTGTTGTGGTAAAATACTCCCATTTATTATAACCTAAATGCCATATATGATCTACCTTACTATCTATTCCTCTTCTATTTCTTCTCCTATACTCCCAAGTTGATCAGCTACATCCTTCATCTTGTTCACATAGTCAACTACACTTTTCTTTGGTTGCTTCTTCAAGGTTGTGAACTCCATCCAACGCTAGTTCTTCCTAGCCCTTGTATTTGATGAGAAGTATGAAGAGAGTACTTCCCAAGTTTCTTGGCAGGTCTTACAATTCCTAATGTGAGGTGATAAGAAATTAGATATTGAGTTAAGTATATAAGTCTTGGCTAGAGCATCCTTTGCACACCATGTAGCTAGTCTTTCTTGCTCCTCTCTTGTAGGTTGATGTTTGCTTCTGAATGTTGGCATTTCTTCATCTTCAAAGATGTATCCATACAAGCTTCCTTGGAGGTAAGCCTTCATCCTTAGGGACCATGTTGGATAACTGCCCCTGTCCAATTTTCAATGAATGATGGAAATCTATCTCCCATTTTACCTTAATGTTGCTCTGATACCACTATTGGAGGAGATGGTGGATAGATTCTGGAAATGAGATGGTGCTGCAAACCCTTGCTCCACATCAGCCAAGAACAAGTTGAGAAGTGTAAACTAGACCTCTTGAGCTTCCCAAGAACCACAAATAATCACCTAAGTGCTTTGGAGTATGATCCTCTAATCAATGGATCAAAACAGATGAGCTGGAATAATCATAATGAACCAAAACTTACTATTTTGGTCATTGCACATGCTCAATAAACTAAAATTTACCTGCTAGGAATTGATCAAATTCCTTTTGGGAGTATCTAATTAAGTTAGATAGCTACCAATCACAAGTTATTTCACTTGAAATGATCAAGTGTACTCAAAGAATTATGCTTAACAAGTTAGGGGTACATCTTGACAATTTCGGGCTTCAACATTATGCAAACCAGTGAGCTGAGTTTTGAAGATATCTCAAGATTGACTAAAGCAATGTCAATGAAACTTTGTAGCAAGAAAATAGATAGTATGTTGAATCTATACCAACTTAAAGCACATCAAATGATCAAGTATGCACTGAGAACCAAATATGAGAATTTTTCTATTCTAAGTTGAACATGACAGAGAAGTGAAGTAGAGATGTGATCAATGTATATGTATTAAATCACATGGAATTACAATGACATTGGCAATGTATAATTTCACAATTCAAGGATAGCAATGGAGCTATAGAATGAGCTCACTAAGCACTAAAAATCCCTCTCAAATGATCTTCAAATCAGGCTTCATTTAATGTGAGATTTTGATCCATCTTTTGTAGCTAGAGTTGGAGCCACCTTTTTGAATTCAAATTCAAACTCTTACCATAAAGTGAATCCTAAACTTTAGGACTTGCTTTCCCATCAATCACCTAACAAATAATTCGTGATTTGATTCCTCTAAATTCCACGTGAGAGTAAGTGCTATGACATATGCACTTTTACAAGCATAAAAATAAATGCTTTTTACAAGAGAATAGTCATATGTGACTTTATGAAGTGAATGATAATTGTCCAAGTATGTATTCTTCGACTCATTTACACCAAAAACTATAGCTTGAGGTGTCTGCTTAAAACTATGAATCAAGGATGAAGTGTTTGATCAAATGCCACTCTTAAAGAACTCTGTAATGAATGCATCTAACAATTGGTTGATATCCCTAAATTGACCTTGATGGAAGGGTTGAAACCATGTCAAGGCTATATTCTTTAAAGTTAGACCAAAAGCATTGTATCGAGTGAACAAATCTTCAACATGTTGAGCTACAATTGTCTGAATTTTGCTACACGGTCACAAGGGTCTCCCGTGCCATCAAAGTAGTCCTTCATTGGCTTTAGTAGTTGGGTAGGTCTCAATATCCTAGGGTGTTCTCTAGGTCTATGCAAAGGGAACTTGTCTATGCCTCTTTGATGACCATGAGTCTCACGCAATCTCTGAGGGGGGAAAACAAGTTCACCCTTCCAAGTGTAGGCATGTCTACCATGTTCCATAACACAAGAAACATCCTCCCATAAGAGTTATCGAAATAGATTACCTTCCTAGGGACATCAAAGTCTTTGAACTCATAAATTGTTACTCTGTCTACCTCACTCTGTTTATCTCGCTTGAATCTTTAGAAGGCTTCATTAGTATCTCTATTAAAAAAGAGATATATGTTTCTATTGTCCTAGGGGATCCACTCTAGCGTGATTATCTTGGACAAGATTGACTTACCACTAGGTGTTCTAACTCTTTCCCAATGTTTTCTTGTTCCAAATCTCATATTTTTGACTCAGAGATGATTATTCCAAACTCATCAATTTGATCGTGTAAGCTCGTAACCACATATATGATTCATTTCTTATCTATATATGATCACTCTTCGAATTTGACCACTGGGTGTTCAACATCAAAGGGTTGATCAAAGTTTCCGAGTTGGACCATCGATCACCTCAAACCATCCTCATAGGTGCATGCAGCTAAGCAGTTGGTTTGAATGTACTCTAGCTAAGTTTTATAAGGGCCTTCAGGGGTTTGCAAATATGCTAGCATGGAACTACATTTAGGTCTCTCCATGCTAAATGGCATTTCCAAATCACTCATTTTTTAGCTCACAACTTATGGATAATCACTGAGTTGTTGAGCCCATGTGATTGATGCTAGCTTCATATGCTCTTATGATTTGTTTATCTCTTCCTAGGTGTCTACCTGATCTAAGGTTCATATGACCTATGATGTCTGCCCAATACCCAAAGTACAACAACGTTGCAATGTTCTTTTGTAATAACCACTTGTTCTTTTTAAATTCATTTTCAATATATTTTCTTGTCTTTCAATGTGTATCGCTAGGAATACTTGAGTTTTGTTGTACTTTGATGTGTATTCAATCAAATTAGATTGTTTCCAATTAGGGTTTCCTCCAATTAACTTAATTTATCCTTGAACTTGAGAAATTAAAGTCTCTTGGACTTAATTGTGCCTATCGTTGTCCTAATCAATTATAACCACTAGTCGTACTTAGCCTATGCTAGGAAAAAGACCTCGAGGATTGAGAGTTCTTCCAATCTCGAGTCTAAGGCCCCTTCTTGATGTTCAATTTCTTGGGAGGTGCAGTCACAAACATGCTAGGCATTGGTATCTTGCTTAGTCCTTCCAACAAGCTCCAAGTATCTGCAAAAGTCCCAAAAATTAGGCCAAAACTTTTCAAAAAATGAAAACCCTAAAGATCCTTGTTGTCCCTGTCTATTGTGATGGACAGGCTTGTCTATCATAATGGATAGTATCTGTTGTGAGTCGGTATCTATCATGATGGACACGTCTATCATGATGGACATGTATGTTGCGATGGTTAGAGACCGTCCTCTATCATCCATCGTGGTTGTCTGTCATGATGGACAGAGCTATCAAAATTCTTGTTTGTCATCTGTTGCATGATAGATAGAGTGTGTCACAAACTTTCACTCTGTCAATATGAATAGAATGCTCGATAAGTGTGTCTGTCATGATGGTCACCTATCTGTCGCAATGGACAATGATTGTTGCAATCTCTATCTATCATCTATCGCATGATAGATAGTGTCTATCACGTTGGACAAAAAAAAAACATCTATTTTTTGATAAGTTTTAGTGATTTAGAGTGTGCACATGGTGCAACCTACCGTGAACTACTTGCATTTACAAAATATCCTAGTTTTCTATCTGTTGCAACAGATAGAGGTCATTGTCCCGAGCTGCATGCAAAGTTCTATCATACCTGCTTATGATGCCGATGTTGGAACCTACTAGAAAGCTCAAAAACACACAAAAAACAATCTACGCACAATCGATCTCTCGCTCTCTCTCACAAGTGAAATAAAGGAAATGAGGGGGAGATGGGAATATGAACAAAGGGGTGGAAATTTTGTGATGAGTGAGAAGGAGGTTGGGGGAGACTAGATATGGTAAGGATGATGTTGAAGAAGTTAGAAAGTAAAGAAAAGAGGAAATCACCCACTTACCTATGGTTCCAATGTCAAATCTCTACGTCTTACCATCAAATGCTTGTCCTCGAAGCTTGCACCCCTGCAATGACACCAAATTTGGTGTCACTCTAACACAATTGAGGGTACCAATGTGAGGAGATCAACCTCATAATTTTCAATCTGTGGAGATGTGAGGATGACCAAGAGTGAGGAGGGTGCACAAGTGCATGAGTGAGAAGCACACTAACATGCACACATATACACACATGCACAGAAGGCAAGACAAAGGGTGAACAATGAAATCTTGTATTACACTTACTTCAAGATACATTCATGCTCTTACAAGCTTGAATCCCAAAAATGCTCACCTCTAGAATCAGCTCTCTAGCTCTCTTTATAGTTTCTAGACTAATTTTGGCCTCATTCAGACCTAGTGTCTGACTCAGTTAAAAAATACGTTCCTAAAGTCCTCAGTTTGCAAAAATGAAATCGAAATTATGCAACACAAATTTTTACAATGAGGGTATTGATAAAAATCACTATTTGAATGATGGATTGTGAATAAATTATGTTGATCAATGTTGATCCATGCCTGATAAATGTTGAATGCTCTCTCTACATGCTCCTTCTGGCTCTTCTCTTTTGTCTTTGACTTCCTTGTCTCATTCTCCCTTGGTGGCTTAGTCCACCTTGGCCACTAACACTCACTTTCCTTGGCAAGTTTCTTCCTATTTGTGGGTTCTCTCTTGTATTCTATTTTAGCTTTGTACTCTTCCAAGTAATTAGAAAGTTTTCAAATACTCATGTTATCATCGTTGGGGATACTAAAATTTTGAGCAGTGCCACAATAAAATCCTTTACGAGGAATCTCTTCATCATTACCCACATCTATTTTAGGAATAGGTGGGTTGGCTTGTTGCTCATGCTTCATCCATGACATGCATTATCTTCTACATCTCTATCTTGATTCTTGGCACTCTAAGTATTTGGAGATCTTTGGTGGTCCAAATATGTCTTGAGGTGGATCACTAGGGTCCATTTTCTGTGTGAATTCTTGAGATTTTGGTTCCAAAATCCTCATTTTTGATGTAGGGATAGGAACTCCTTCTACCATAGCTTGAGAAAATTCAACCATCTTCATGCAAAGTGCTAATTTTTTATGTGGTAGATCTCCTCTAGGGTAACACTTCTCATGGTGTTGTAAGTTAGGTACCTTGGGCAATCTTTCCTAATGTGCCTTGAAGATAAGTTGTAAATCTTCAAGCATAGAATCCACTGGAATCGATCCTCCCTATTGCTTCATTTCTCTTTGCTTTCTTTCATCTTGGATTTTTCTCATCTGTGTGACTAATTGTTTGTTTTTTTATTTTGGAGAGATTGACTTAACATGTCATTTTTTTCTTTCGTGTTGCACATTCTCTAAGAGTTTGCTCATTCTTTGTTTCCATTTATTTTTAATCTTTTTTTTTTCTTTTCCATGTGTGTGCTTGTTTCTTACTTGGCCTATCATTCTTATCCATTGTAATGTTGGATATCATGAGACTAGATTCCTCTTTGTTTTCATTTGATGGACTTACTTCATCATTTTCAATATGACTTCTCTATGCTTATCTTGAGCTCTTGTTGACTGCATGAATTGGTAGTAATGTATCATAATCAATATATGATCGTCCTATTAGCTCAAGGATATTGATTTGGGTGGTTTTTTTATATTGGATGGGTTCTTAGGCCAATTTCTAAAGAGAGGATCCTAATCATAGTCACAACAAAATTCACAACCGTCTCTTGCATTGGATTTATAGCTAGGAGGATGAGGATAATCATGAATAAAGTGATAACCATTACATTGTAACAAGATCCTTGCATTGGTGGTTGGTCTACACTACCTCATGTGTGTTCTAACTATTGCATATGTTGTATAATTCATGGGTTCAGAGGGTTAAACATAAGGATTCTAAAGGTTAGAATATGATGTATGTTTGCTTTGGTCTAAGCCTTGAATTACCCTTGGAACATGCCTTGAACCTTTGGGTGAAACCCTTGGTTTTAACCCTTGAGGTATTTATTCATATGAGCTCCCAGTTGAATGGTTAGAACCTTAGGCTTGATTTATCCTAAGGTGTGGGAACCTTAGTCTTGGGAGAAGCTTCTCTAGGAGCCACCTTGTGTGTACGTGAGAGAAGAATCCTCATTTGTTTTAGAAGGCATGTGATAGACCTTGGGAAATTAGAAGGCATGTGATCACCCTTGGGAAAGTGTCCACATGAGGGACACTTGGCCAATCTCAAGGACATGCACCCCCTTGGACTAGAGGTATATATATGGGTGGAGTTGGATGGGTGGATACGTGCTCTCTCTTCACCTTGGTGGATTTGCTAAGTAGTTAGTCCTTAGTCTATGGTTGTTACACAACATTGGTATCAGAGCCATCTCTCTGCGAACTGTTCTTGATATTCGTGCGAGCTGCTAGCCTGCTAGTTTGTACACGCATGAAATTCAGGCATCACGATTCGAAGAAAGAAGATTTTATAGTCCACATGGCCGTTCGCCATGCTAATGCATGCACACGTGATATTTAGGCATTAAAATATGGTCCACGTGACCTCCCCTAATGCACACATGTAGAGGAGTCCCCCCGTCGCCTCTGGTCGGTTTTTTCCGGGCTGGACAATAGCTCATCCACGCTTGAGAGGGCAGGAGCGCCCTCAGCTTCACCCGAAGTCGATAAACACTGGTTTCATTCTCTTGTATATGAAGACCTTCAAAGAGAGAATAGCTACGCATATGGGATTAATAGTGCCGTGCCCAGATAGCCATCATCAAATGAAGACTCACAAATGCATTATGAAGAGCCTACTAGATCTTCCTACCGACTGCCTAGTATTTAGCTTGAAAAAAAGACAGGAGTTCTTCACTTTAAACTTGAATGGACGGTCTTGACTCTTCATCAGAGATGGGGAAGTAAATTTTATTGCTTCTTGTTATTCTTGCATACATTATTATTATTTTTATTTTTAGAGGAAGTTTGATCATTATGATCCACTTTTCTGAATTAGTTCAAAATTAAGAGAGCATAAAATGCATGAGATGCATGAGTTATAGTCCATGGAGTATTTGTGTTATCATGAACTTGGGGAAGTGTTCGTTTAGAATATTGCCATATACATAAGCCTTATGTTAGCTATTAAATGAATTTTGAAATCTTTTCTTATGGCATATGGCAAACAAGATAGTATATATCCGTTTGTTCATAATAGAACATGTAAGAATCCATCAAAAGATCCCTAGAATTTTGGAGCACCTTGGAAAAATAGCAAGTATAGAATGCCCCAAGCTTCCAATGTCAAAAGTGAATGGAAGGATAAGCCTCGTCATGCAATGGATCAAAGGATGGTCATAGCTATAATAGAGGTAAGTACTATTGGCAATCTAATCATTTTCATTTGTTTCCATTGCCATGTTAAAGAAATGCATATATGCATTTCAAATGAAGAAGATTGTTCACATGCGCATAGAGAAGTGCATAAATTTAATCATCTAAGTACATTTAAGGCATAGATGAATAGTAAAAGGTTTTCAATTTAAGCGGACTCACTATCTCAATAGGGATAAAGAGTGAACATAAAAATTCTAGCATAGCATGGCATGAGCATGAATGGAAATCACGAACAAATGAGGAACGTAGACTTATGTGTATAATGGAATTCCAAGGATGAATTCCATGCATGCTTTAAGGAGGGGTTCAGTACTTGGACCTTATGCATGCTAAGCATCTTCAAGCAAAGATGTATAGGTTCTTGGCATACACAGTATATTGAATCACATATGCATGGGTTGATGGGACATGAGAGAGAAATCAAGTATTGTAAGTTTAAGATAGAAAAATGACTTCTTCATATGAAGTCAAAAACATAAAAGTTTAATGTTGTGTTGAGATTATGCTCATGAACATTTATGCTTTTTATATGTTGCCTTAATCCAAATGCCAACAATTTAACACAAATAGAAAAACCTTAAGCTTTGAGTCTTACTTATGGACCCTGAAGTTCCATAATACCCATGGCATGCCTGATCAGCAAGGCCAAAGACTTAGGTTACAAACTAAGCTATGTTAACCATAAGATAGTGGTGATAAGAAATTGGATTGAAAAACATCCAAAAGAGAAATGAGAAGCCTATATGAGACCCTACACTCATGGGGTAATTTTTCATTGTGAACAATGTTAAGAAGTTCAAAGGAACTTCAACATATGATCATTGAGGACAATGATCACACTAAAAGGCGGAATAAAATGTCCTCAAATGACATATTAGGGAAAAAATGGTTGAACCATTTTACCCTTTTAAGCGTTCATTTCTTCCCCAATAAGCTTCTTCCTTCATTGACAAGAGGTAGGATCCATTTGGAGCTTTGAGAAAATTGATTCAAGAGTGAAGAGTTGTAACTCATTTAAGCATATCTAGAGAAGAGGAAGATTAAAGGGTTGAAAGAAACTCTTAATACCTCTACTCCAAAATGTGCTCTATGAGTAACAAACAATTTATCAAGATGGTTAAAAAGGTAACCATTTAGCAAAGCTTATGATTGACTATATCCTTTGATACAAGTGCCTACTTATGTCAATAGATGATAGCTCTACTATCAAATGACATAAACAAAGATAACTTTGATTGCATCTAATCAAAGAAATAATTCAATGAAAGCTCAATTTTCAAAGTCTTTTCAAAGAACAAATCAAGACTCTGTAAGAATATAACTTACAAAGATTTTGATTATATTTGATAAGACTAAAATGAATGAAGTTTAATCCTTGAGTAAGAGCTAAAGTTGTCTACAGTAAGGTGAGATTGTAAATCAGATGGTATGGGACGTCTAGGTTTACAATGTTCATTCTATTTACCCTTTTGTTCATACAACCAGGTGTATTAAATTAGTTCAAGGAGGTACATTTCTACACCTCATAATGAACCTAAGACCTTAATCTAAATGGTCTTATCTTTAAGGCTTATCCTGATGTTTCCTATTGGATCTTGAGTCTATTTTCTCTTTGGCCATCAGAGAAAACTCTCAATGGGAGTTAGTTCTCGCAGTCCCATACCAAGGAGTTCCTCCTCCAATCCATAGAACTACATCCTTAACCTTTCCACATTCTTTGCCCTTATCTTTTCAATGCTCTCTGATCATTTACCATGATCATGAATTCCATCTTGGAACTCCTTGGTATCATTTTCATGAGAGCAAAGACTAAGGTTTCTAATATCAATTAATTCAAAGGTGTATTTAGGTTGACCTTTGAACTTTACTTGGTATCGAATTATAAAAGGGTTTGATCTTTTTGACCAATGTAGGCCTCTTGGATTATCCAACCTTAAAGGGTTGGATATATTTGACCAAGTTAGGTCACTTGGCTTTCTCAAAATTCTTCTAGCTAATTTAACATGAGATAAGATCAAGTCTTTTCTCCTTTAGATCCCTTTTTCAATGATATTTACCCATGGCATTTTCTTGGGATCTTCAACTCATAACTTCATGAGTTGATGTCCTAGCTTAAGTCTTCAATATGATGTTGATGTTCTTTAACCCATTAACTATTCTCTTTTTAGGGATCAACAATTATATGTCACCCCTTTTGACTTAAGCAAGTTGTCATGCTTACTGATCCAAACTTTGGACCCATCTTTATCCATTCTAACATACCCTACTCTAAATATGCTTCAAGTCTTTGGCTAGCTTACCTTAGTTTACTTGTCGAATTGGAATTCTTTAATGAATTCCCTTCTTGCATATCTAGTTCTTACTTTGTTTGAGATTTAACTCAAACACGCTTAGGTACTTATGGACATCCAATGTACTCCTTAACTTTCATAAAAGATTTAAGGAATATCTTTTGCTTAGAAGTATCATATTGATGATACCTTCCTTCCCCCCGTTAAGGAGTTTTCGTCCTCAAAAACTACAGGAAATTGATGTTGATTTAATTTCCTATCCAAATGGGAGGTTCATTTATGCTAAATCCTTGATTGAAAAAGCTCTCCAATATCCTTGAGCTTAAGCTTCCATTATCCTTGAACCCACTTAAGTGTCAAGAAAACCTAGATGATTGAAATAAGTCTACCAAAGTTGCCAAGGAATGAGAAGATAATATTTCTCCTCGTTGAGAATGTTTTGGCAGGGACTTGCTAGACCCACTTTGCTAAGTTCATATCTTTAGCTAAGTCCTATCAAATACAAATAAGGTATATTTGTATTTGAAAAGGACTATAAAAAAATAAGTTAAGTCCAGAATATCTGAAGATTCCTCTCCTTTCTATTGAAAGTGGAAGATGAATCTAATTTCTGGCCCTTTCAAGATAGAGATAGGATCTCTATTACATACTCCTAAGAAATATACATTTCTAGGGAAGTACAAAGTGTACTGAAATGCATTATTTTATGGAGCTCAATGTTAGTGAAAGTGCCAAAAGAAAAGGACCACCAAAAGAACTCCACCCATTTCACTAAGTCCATAGGTAAAAGGCATGCATGTTCATTAGGGTGGACTAAGGGAAAGTGATTTGGGCAGGAATTTTGATTCCTTTCCTTTTAGATTAAGCTCCAAATTTTTGTATTTGACATGAACTAAGTTAAGCTTGCGATTAAAGTCTCATGAATTTTGATTCCTTTCCTTTTAGATTAAGCTCCAAATTTTTGTATTTGACATGAACTAAGTTAAGCTTGCGATTAAAGTCTCATGGTGGTCTGCGACATGGATGTGACCTTGTCTAGTACATAGGAGTTTGATGCATATGTCAACGATTGTAATGTAAATCTATAGTGCCATGATTGGTCTATTTCTGCTCATATTAGCAATATTGAGGTTCTCTCTTGTCTATACGAGGTAGTGGTACTCTAGCAAAAGTGAATGCCTAAGTGGGATGTTTCCCTCCACATTGAAGGCTCAGAGATGAGATTGCAGTGTGCATAGCAAGAGAAATGCTTTTATCTTATCATCTCTGATTATTGTAGAAAGACTCTTCCATTAAAAAATCATCATCCTCTTGTTTAATGTTTGAAGCCTCATAGATCCCTCACGAAAGAGCACATAAAAAGTTGATACTCTATCTAAAGTGGGCCATAAGTTTATTTTTAATAAAAATAAATAGAAGTTCAGTCGAAACTTACCCCCGAGCTTTAACTTTGAAAGTGCAACTGTACAGAGGTCATAAGGTGTTGATACTCAGTCTGAAGTGGGTCATAACTCTCGTAATTGCATTTGAACCCATCGTAGCATTATGTGCTCTCATGGTGGTGTACGAACAAACTTTATCCTTGTCATCCAACGCTTGAAATAGAGGGTGCTTTGTTTTTCAAAGCGGGTGAAAAAGATGTTTTATACATTTTGTGTTGAAAGATAGACAAGAAGTTTTCTAATGTCTTTGTAGAAGTTCAAAAGTTAAAAAATAAGTTAAAAAATTCATAGACGACTAACGTTGTGCTTCTCATAAGATATGCAAGTGTACCACCAATCATTCATTTTCATCAAGTGTACCACCAATCGAAGGCATGAATTTTGTCCAATCTACACCAAAGTAGAGTTTCGCTTCATATAAGGCCCATTTCAGATAGGACGGCGGCATCATAGTTTTTTTCTGATCCTCCAATTTTTGCACTCCACGTGGCCATTGCAATTCGCATAAGGGCGGAGACCTTCTTTTCTTTGAATGTCACATCACGGCTCAAAAATGTACTGGCCTCTTTTTGTCATGCCTACATGATTTGAAGGAGCTCCATGGCACGTGAAACACTACACTTAGTCCCAAGACGCCTGGTCTAGTGGTTGAATCCCTCGCCTCTTGAGGCGGGGGCGTGGGTTCAACCCTCCAGTGCTGCGGGACATGTATGCTGCCTTCGGGCGTGTCACTCTGCTATGCCTTCGGGCCGTTTACCCCGTTGTAAGTCCTTCCCGGTCTGTCTAACCCCTGTTCTTGTGGGATAAGGGGGGTCCCATGGGTACTATGCCCTTCCTTGTACAGTTGTAATTTCAAAGTTAAAGCCCGGGGGAGTAAGCCTCGGCCGAACCTCCATTTAAAAAAAAAGAAACACTACACTTTGTTTGAAAAAATATAGATCTTAATAATTTATACAATTGAGTACTTTTGCACTCTTTTTGCATTCACATAATGAAGAGGCACGAAAATTCATGCGTATTGTTCCACCCATATATCTAAATACACAAGAGGTGAAAGTGTGCAAATGTTTCCATTTCCGAGTGAAAGTTGGGGTTTTTTAGAGTATGTTCCAATGCCCCTATGTGAAATGGGCTTAACAAATTCAATGCTAATCATTTGAAATGTGAACTCCACAAGCACCCTACGGATGAGCATTCAGATATGGGGCTTCGGAACACATATCTAATAATTTGTTTTTCTAGACAGAAAAGAGAAAAATCTATAAAGTCCTCCAAATGAACATTCGAATATGGAGTGAAATAATACCTTAAAAAAAATGTCGTGTAATCTAGTGGCTGGCATTTTGAAGCTGTGAGAGAAAGTCTTGAGTTCAGAGTGAACATGTCCATGAGTCTCTCATGATGGGTGCCTCTACCTCATGAGGTTGGGTGTGTGAGTATGTATTTCCAATTCATTGTACTCTAAAAAAAAAAATCCTAAAAAAACAATAAAAATTCGTATGTGAGAAAGAAAAATAGCTTGAGACGGACTCGGGAGGGAGAGTGTCTTGCACAATGTTCCATAATGTGGCACTAGAGGAACGCTCGGAGTCCGGCCTCTATATGAATGAAAAGTTGATATTGATTCCATTTGCAGCATTTGATTGACAAATATCTTCCGTCAAGACGGCTCCTCCATGTGTGAAACGCGCACAAGCGCGAACCGTGTCTGCATTATACTGTTCTAAGAGCTCTTATTGCATGTATTTGCTGCGGGAGTGTGAAGAAGTGAACAAGACCAGGACGCCATGGCCTGCAAAGTACCTAAAGTGAAGCTAGGCTCTCAGGGTTTGGATGTATCAAAGCAGGGACTGGGATGCATGGGCATGTCTGCGTTTTATGGCCCCCCAAAGCCAGACGAAGAGATGATTTCCCTCATTCGTCATGCTGTCGACTCTGGTGTTACCCTGCTCGACACTTCCGATATTTATGGTCCCCATACCAACGAGGTTCTTGTCGGAAAGGTACGATTCCGAGTGGCTTTAACCTTTGTTTTCCTCTTTCTCTCTCTTCTCTCCTCGATCTCTCCTCAGCGTAGATTGAGATCTCGTAGATTCGTAATCTTCTGTTTACTGGGAATGATAGAGGACATGCAGCGTGACACGTACAGGTATGCGTCATATCGAGCTGTCTGTAATGCGTCATGTATATTAGCGATCTACGTGACACTCACATCGTTTTTTTCTGTGGTTCTGATGATTCTATTCTGCGGTTGTGACGGCGAGCTGTCTGTTCCGTATCATATCAATCAGAGATCTGTCTGACGTTCACATCGTTCTTTTGTGCTTCGGCTGTGCGGCAAGTTCTTTTTTTTTCTTCGGATCAGAATACTGTACTAATGAGGTTCTTACTATTGAATCTTGTGATGCTCGATATATATTTGAAAATGTTATTCTTTAGGTCATTTTAAACAGTCACAATAGTGAATGTGGCCGTGGGTAGCAATGACGGTGCTAGGTACGTGGCTGGAAATCGTGGAAAACATTCTTGTCTGGATCAGTTAGAGCAGCGATTAGAACAAATGCTACTGCATATACAGGATCCTGCAGAGCACTGTTGAGAGAGTGCGAAACGCAACACCACATCACGCTTCCTCCTCCTCAAGCTTTCACTCTATTTACAGCAAAACTTGAAACATTCTACATATTATACATGCCGTGCAGTGTTCCATGGGTCCTGCTGATCTTCGTGAAATATTCTATTGTTTTGGATATTGCTAAGTGCTGAAAGTCAGCCTGCTTCATCCTAGATAATACGTTCTTGGAGATAGTGGCCTATGTTAAAGAGATTTCTTGCCCACATGTTCTAATTGGATTTGTTCAAGGTGTATCGAATGTAGTGTCTAGAATTTAGGGACTAACGCTGATAATGTTGAAAGAGTTGGAACTTAGTTTTGAATTCCCTGGTCCTTAAATTTATGATAAAAGGTTATAACCAGAAGATAATAGTATTGAAATTATGCAAATGCCTCGTTTTGAATCAAATGTTTCTCCTTCATCCACGTATTGTATTGTTTGCTCACTTGTTTGGATTTTCTTGCCTTTGCTTTCAGCAGGACTTCATTTATACTTGAACATTGTCAATCAAAATCTTTTCTTGTTCATAAAGGTTATTCATTTGAGAAGATTCTCAAAAATGTAAGGTCTGCCTTCATTGTCAACAAGGTCATTTATGGCCCCTTCGTCATTTGGTTTGTTCAAACTGATCTATTGGTCATTCTAATTGGCCAATTTGTTCCAATCATCCATGTCCCATCCAATCATATTTTTTCTACATTCTCAATTTTGGCACTACAAAATAACATGGGAAAAATGATATTCTAACCATAAACTAGATCCAAGGAGGTGGTGTCTAGATCCATCAGTAAATTGAATAGAAGAGGGGAACTAATTTTGTCTTGTAGGATGGATTTTTGGAATGGGGTTTTTCATTTTTGTTATTTTATATTTCTTTTACCTTAATGTATTTTAAATATCCTTTTCTTTACCGTTTTTTTTTTTTTTTTCAAAATGTGATATTTTTATTCTTTGATATTTTCAATTTGATTTAATTTATTTATATTTTCTGCCGCAAGGCCATATTATAGCTGAGCTTTGCTTTTGACTTTTAGAACTGATTGTCATTGTTGTGTTTTCTTAAGTATTGTGTTGTGTTTCTTATATTTAGTTGGAATAAATCTGTAAATGACAAACGGAACTTAGATGACCTTTATCAAGCGTTTTACAATAGTCCTTTCTGAGGAACTATCTATATACAAGGATCTTATGCATGAAATTTTGCATATGGGAGCGCTCATGGTTTGCAACTGTAAATAATCATCTCGTGGCTGACCCCTTAGATTTTCTACTTCTTATTGAGATATCTTTCTTTGTATTTTGCAGTGTATTTCCAGTCTACCTAGTTTGTTATGTATAAGCTTTCTTTTTGTCAACCATCCATCCTTCTGCATCGAAAGTAAAGATCTAGAATGTTTAGCAAAAGGAATTAAGCAAAATTTGGGAATTGTTGGTCCGTTTATAATCTAGCAATTTGCTATGTAAGAATTTCCCACGTCCCTCTTTTTTAAACAATTGGGAGGCTTTGTTGTGGCTGAGTTTATCATAGACTTGTTTAAGTACACTGGTATTACCTTTGTGTTTTCTGTCATCTTTCATTGCTGTCTTCTTGAGACATTGGAATAATGCTTCTTTTCTATTTACTTGAAGGTTTCTATGGTTATCTTTCCTTGGCCATGCAGAAAAATTGAAGTAATTCTGTTTCCAACATTTCATTTCATCTGATGACTATGATTGGCCAACATCAGAATCTGAAATAAGAAAAGTTTTTAAGGAGAGTATTCTGTTCATTGGAAAAGGAAAGAGTTATTTACTTTTATCAGTCATTTTGTCCAGGCTTTGAAGGGAATACGGCATAAAGTTCAGCTTGCCACAAAGTTCGGCATTAGTTATGAGGATGGCAAACGCAGATATAGAGGGGATCCTGCCTATGTACGAGCATGTTGTGAAGCAAGTTTGAAGAGGCTGGATGTGGATTACATTGATCTATATTATCAACATCGCGTAGACACCAGTGTTCCCATTGAAGTAACTGTAAGGATATAGTTCTAAGCATTTACTTTCTGCATCCGGATTCTGCTTGCAGTTCATGTTGAATTCAAGTATTAGCGGTGGTGAGGATTATGTGCAGTAGTCTCAACTCTCAAGTTTAGGATGTGTATGTGTTGATGCTTATTGTGCGAGTTACTGATATGGTGGATTAATACTTATCTGTTACCTCTCTTACAGCCAAACCAATCTGTGGGAATCAAGTGTGATATGAGGTAATGCAATGTTGGAGTTTACGGGATTGTCTGGTATCAAAACCTTGGGGAGAAGGATCTTTAGTAGCTCCATATAGTTTATTATGAATTGTTGTATCCAGGAGTTGACTTCAGTATTTTGCACATTGTAATGTTTGATTGTCTCATTACATTACCTCACCATAGCTGAATCAGTGCTAAAAAAATGCACTAAAAAAAATGCACTCTTATGTTGCTGAAGAAATTGACCTCCATGGCACAGAATAGTTAAGAAGATCAAGTTGTTATGATAAGAGTCAAACCTTGCTGTCAGGCTTCTGACTTCGTAGAAGGCATCGTTGAAGACTGAATCCTTCATGGCCCAGAACATTTTGAGAAGGTCATGTTCATTTTACGTTTAAGATACTGCAAGATGGAAATGTTTGACTTTTCCTTCTGATCAGTTTATAACTGTGCTGGATATAAATCTTTGTTTCTTAGCCATTGGATTCATCCCTCTGAATGGAGAGGTTGCTGATTTCTTGGCGTGAAGGTGGCTTACCCTATTATGCATTTAGTGTTGTCACCTTTTCGACTTTATCAAAACTGATGATGACTATTATTATTGGTATTTTTCTTACATTTGTCAATTTGCATGTCTGAACTCAATTGTTTCTGACTCTGTCAGGTAGGAGAAATGAAGAAACTGGTGGAAGAAGGAAAGGTCAAATATATTGGTCTCTCTGAGGCCTCTGCATCCACCATCCGAAGAGCTCATGCTGTTCACCCAATTACAGCAGTTCAATTGGAATGGTCCTTGTGGTCTAGAGATGTTGAAAATGACATAGTTCCTACCTGCAGGTGCAGAAGTGCAGGATGCTACATGAATTTTGCAGTCTGATGTTGTTTTACATTGGGGTTCTTTTGTTTTCTTATTCTTTCTGCAGGGAGTTGGGCATTGGCATTGTTGCTTATAGTCCACTGGGTCGTGGCTTTTTCTCTGCTGGTGCAAAGCTACTAGAGACTTTGGCAGAGACAGATTTTCGCAAGGTCTGTTTTTCCTAAGAAACATGGCTACAATTTGTACTGACAAATCTCTCATGATATCAATACGAACTGCAGCTTGCCCACCCAAGGTTTCAGGTCGAAAACTTGGAGAAAAATGAAAAGCTCTTCATAACTCTGTGTGGATTGGCAAATAAAAAGGGTTGCACTCCTGGTCAGCTTGCCCTGGCTTGGGTGCAGCACCAAGGGGATGATGTTGTGCCAATACCTGGCACCACCAAGGTAAAGAATTTTGAAGAGAATGTGGGAGCTCTTCAAGTAGAGCTGACTAAAGAAGACATGGAGGAGATGGAGACTTTATTCCATGTGGATGCAGCTGCTGGCAATCGATATCTATCGATGGACTGGACTTACCATAATTCTGAGACTCCACCCCTTTCTTCTTGGCAAGCTTGATCAATTTGTAATGAGTTGAGTTTCTAGCAGGACAATCTTCATTAGTCCAGGAATGCCAAAGAAAAAGTGATTTGATCTAAGAAACATGTTGAATATTTAGTTCGGACGCTTCGGCATTGTGTTATACCAATGTTTAATCCTGACAAAGCTCTTTCTTTTTTCAAAAAACAAACATAATACTTCTTGAATGGGGAACAGTACAAATCAGGCATCCTGATACTGCACATTTGATGCACAAAGACAGAAACGAAGTCAGCAAAAAGTCAAACCAAGGATGGCATAAAGCACCATGTAGTACTCACTAGACTGGGTGGCACAGTGCAGATGGACAGATTTTATATGTACAAGGAAAAACTAAGTGTTCTGGTCCACATATATTAAGCGTAGTGATGTGCCGGCTTGATAATGCATTCTGATTGATCATTTGAATTTCTCAGCCAATAAATATATAGATTTGCACTATTTGAAGAGAGCTGCCTCTCTGTGTGAATTGGAGAGCATGGAAGTCATGGTGAGTCAGCACAAACGAACTGGGTAGTCTGAACTCACACAAAGTAAACCAAGGGTGCATTCAGACTGTTCCGGTGGCACGGAGCTGTTTTCTTCTGTACGCATATTGTTTCCTCCGCCTTCCCCATTCACACTGAGCAGCGTTGCATGCAAAAGTGAAATGAATATAATTGTTTGCATTCCCAATGCAAAGCTTTCTGATCGTAGATCTTGTATGTTCTGCCTGGATTGGTTTTGTTCCAAGGGGGGAAGGCGGTGCAGTGATCTGTGGAATACTCAGGATGTCTTGCAGACGAATGACTACTTGCTACATGGGATCGATCTCTCTGCTGCCGTGCAGTGTGAATCCACACCAATTCTGTAGTCATACGTGGGATATATGTGGTTACATTTGGTTAAAAAAAAAAAAAAACACCTTGAAAGCTCAAATATTTCATTTATACAACCGTACATTTGGTTTAAAAAAAACCAAAAAACCCAAATATTTCATTTATACAGCCTTTTCTCAATGAAATAACCAATGAGTTGTTCATACTACCACACACCAACGTTAAGGTGAAGAGAGTCGAGGATAGTCAATACACTCGATCGGTATCTATCCATGGGACACGAGGATCCATACATTGTGACAGAGTTCTTGAAAAGAGAAGGGAAAAAGAAATAGGTTAGTATAGAAATTGTAATGGGAAAAGGAGCAAAGGAAATAATTGGGTTCTTAAAACTTCAAAGAGGTCGGTATCAAAGGAACTTCCAGTCGATGACTACATTCGTAATTGTGTGAAGTGCGAATCGAAATTTAAGCAATGTAGAGAAATTCCGTTAATATTTCGTATGCAGGCTTTGAGGTCGTATTCACCAACGAAATGGGATTTTAGGGCTGTCATTGGCGACGAGAAATATGAGAAATCGTAATGCTAGTCTCAAAGCTATGCATGTACATAATAGAATGAAGGAGTTAGTTGAAGGCGCCGAATCGGATGCTTTTGTGAATTAAAGCTTCAGCTTTGCTTCTGTGGTTGTGTTGTCTTCGGCTGCACTAGCTGAATATTAATTGCTGAATCAGTGAGGCACAATTAGCTTAAATATGAGGCTATCATAAACTTGTTCATCTTGATGGTTCCGAAGTACACATACTCATGAGCAACGAATATGAAAGAATTGGAATACATTATCTTCCTCTGATATAAGCCATCAAATAGATGCTTGCGATAGAGCTAGAGCAGCTCACGATGCCTATAAATTTTGAGTTCCTCCAGGAAAGCTCATAGCAGAGGATTAATTTGTTGTCTCCACAAATGAAGCATTACTTATCACACTCTGTAATCCGCAGCAGAACTGTGTCTCTCTTTACGTCTTGCAATGCGTATAAGTGGAGTAAGCACAAAGTACACTAACATTGTTTTCAAGATCTTTTTTGACAACATTATCAATTCTTCTGTAATACGCACACTAACTTGCCCGCATGCACACACATATCTATACACGCAGGCATATAGACTATCATGCACCTTATGCATGCATATGAATACACATAAAGTATGCGCGAAGGCACTCGGTAGCTTAACCGTGCGATCACATACACATAAGTACCAATAAGCACGTAATCAATGCATGCTATCTACACACACACACACATAAACGGGTGATCACGCTCACATTAGGAGGTAAAAACACATAAACGCAGGTGCCCATTTATAAATTCTTGTACTTGAATTCATATATGCACATCCACAAGCACATAGATACAGGTTCATAACTAGCCGTGTATTCTCACAATCGTTCTTGCACAGTTATTTTCAAACGCTGGCATGTTCAGTAATACACATAATTCTCCCTATGTGCAGATGTAAGATGCGTGGACACCTAAGCTCCATTCTTTTTGTAGCACTGGTGTGGAAAGAATTGGAGTTACCTTATTTCATCTATCCTTTAGGCTGCTTGTTTGAGAGTATATCTTACTCCCTGTTTCATATGCTCCTTTTGGAATCTTTAACACCATTAAAAATCGAGTGCGTCATTACAAGAGCAAAGCTCGATAGGCCATGTTCTTCAAATGGAATTCTCCTTGCTTTATTTTTCTATTGTAACATCCACCCCGCAAATTGAGCACACCCTGCTCTGTGTGCCAATTTTTCTTTATTTCCCTAATTTAAATAGAATGGGAAGTTCTTACCTAAACATTGGGAACTACCTTATCCCAATATTTAGAAACGTGCCAATGCAAGAATATTTAGGTGAAGTTTTCATCAAGCTAATGCTTCATCCCCCCTTGGGAAAGCTTCCGCTTCATCCCCCCTTGAGGAAGCTTCTTAAAACCCTTCATTTGTGGTTATGCTTCTTTCCTTCGCTTGAACATTTTGATTGTTTTCACTCGAACATTATTTCTTAGTGGATGGCCCTCAACTTGGTTTGAGAGATCTTCAAGAGCCAAAGCAATGTATGGGATATTCCATAATCTAGGCAACATAGTTATAAGATCGAAAACCCACTTAGAATGTAAAGCTAATGGATAAATTTTTGTAAACATCACGATGATGATTTTGGTGTTAGTATACAGATCACAATACTACTCCAGAAATTTGTCAAAAGTCAACGCAATAAAGTACCAAAATTAAAAAATAGCAAAAAAAGTGGTGTCACTAAGTGAGTCACTATAGTTGTCGCAATAGCCATTGATAGTAAAAAAAAAAAAGTTTCTCCAAGGCCTATGTAGGCTTATGGAGGTCTATGTATGCATAGGTCTATACAACATGAACTTCCATAACCTGATCAAGAGACTGATCATTACTACCACCACATGCTAGAGAGATGACTCTCCTCCCAACCATATGCCTCTATATATAGCTCTCTCCAAGGGACTACCTTCTTGGGCTTGTGGATTCTAACCATCCATGTGTCAACCATGTAACTACATGTTTGCCAAGTATCCCAGTTAATTGGAGTTAACTCAAGTGGATGCTTCTAGAAGTTCTTGAGCTCTTTGGGCAAAACTCTCTCCCCATGCTTCTTCTATGTAAGTGTAGTCTCGAGATCTTTGTTCAAACATGAGTAACCAAACGGTGTCCGATTTCAGATCTATTTGAACCAAACAGACTCTTAGATCATAGACTTACTTTATTATTGAAAAACATTTTGGTCCTTGAAAATAGAGCTATATAGATATTAACCCCTAAGCCTCATGTTCTAAAGTTGAAGAAGATGTCTCATCTTTGTGGTGGGATCCCTGCCCAAATGATTCCAAACACCATCTAGCTTTTCACTTGGATAAATTGATATAATTACTAGTCCATTTCAAGGCATGGCTAGCATATGGACTTAGTAATTTAGGTAGGATTTCTATCCCTACCAAGACTTTGAGGACTCTTGATTCCTTTGAATCTGATTTGGAAAACTAGGAGTATGGATGTCCCAAATATCTAACTTGGATGTTTCTATAATGGTTTACTCTCAACCAACATTTACTTGTTTTGTGCACCTGATTGAAGGACTAGTTTGTCCTAATGGGCTTGAAAATCCTATGTAAAATATAGGAGATAGTTTTCTACTTACTTTTGATAAACAGTACTATAACTTGACCAAGTCAAATCTCGAGCATTAACCATGTCTAACACAGGATACTAGAGCTGAGAATGATATAGATATGATACCTATAGAGAACAATAATAGACTTTTAAGATTGGACATTGGATCTAGATCAAGAAGTGGAGAGCGATCTATATGATGATATGGTCATGTGATGCAATATGTGAGTCTGTGTTTTTTGTAGCATGGGTGGTGATACACACATCCGACTCCTTAGGCTCTTTCTTAAATCTTTCACCTACAAGATAGACCACACTTGTCCTATTTCATTCCCAAGTATCAAGATGATTTTTAGGTTTATGTAGGTTATAATAAAGTAATTCTATGATCTAATGGTTGAGCTAGTTCACTCAAACTGAAATGAGACATTGTTTAGTCACTCGTGAGTTTGACCAAATATCTGAAGACTCGACTTGCATAGAACTTCATGTGGTCTTGTAAACAATTGATTCACGTAGCCTAGAGGATAACTCTCAAGGATGTTAAGGAGGAGGTCTTGGGTTCAACCCCGATGGGGAGCATGCCGAGTGAGTTTTTTCCAAAGAGCTTGAGAACCTTCTAGAAGCATACACTTGAGTTAACTCCAATTAATTGGGACACTTGGCACACATCCAGTTACATGGTGAACACATGGATGGTTGGAATCCACCTTCCAAAGAAGGAAGTCCCTTGGAGCGAGCTATATATAGAGGCATATGATTAGGAGGAGAGTCATCTCTCTAGCACGTGGTGGTTGTAATCGTCGGTCTCTTGCATTGGTATCAGAGGTCTAGGCAAGCTTTCATGGTGATCTTGCTAGGCCCATCATCTTCCTCGAGGTTCCATGGAGATGTTTTTAGTAATAGTGTCTGCTTCATGAGATGGAGGTGTCTATGTTTCATTTCTGTTGTTTATCCTCATGAATTTTTGAATTCATTTTTGTGGTCATTCATTAGTGTAAAGTCATTTGTGTGCATTTTAGCTTCTTCAACTTAAGTGATTTTGATTTATGGTGGTAAAAGTAATTTAGCCTACCAAGTTGTTCCATTTGAGAGTTTTGAACTTGTGACATGTAGACCAAGGAGAACATCCTACACCATCATGCTATCATTGCATGTGCGTTTAAGTTCAATGCTCAGTTCTGTTAGTGCATGTTTCGGGAGTAAAAGCGCACATAAATATGGTGACACAAGATGCATCCAAAAGGTAAAAAAGCTTGTTTAGATCCACAAAAAGGATTTGAACTCGTGTTTTATAGATCATAAGAAGCTAAGCTATCCACTAGAACTGATATTGTGTGTATTGTAATCAAAAAATTCAGGCTACAATTATTCACATTCCATCCGTACTCAACATGGATTATCAAAAGGAAACAAAATTCTACATTTCTACAAACAATCCATGGCCGAAATCAAACCTATGGCCCACCCATCATTATTGACCAAGTTACCCAATAGCCTAGTGCTTTACAATGTGGTATACATTTATCTTTTTTCCTTTTCTTGCTATAAAAGCAAATATAGTGTGGGATTTGAACCTATGTTCGGCCTATCCAAGGCACTTGTCTGCTCTCGACCTGTTAGGTTTTAGAACCCTTGCTTATGGTACAAATCACAACATGCCCTTGTTTAGATCGGATGCAAGGATTTAACAAATGTCATTCCAATAGAAGAGATGGTTCTTGAACATGGGTCATAGAGCAAGGATATGAAGTTTTCTTTTAAGCAAAGGATGATGCTTGGAAGGGCGCAAGCATGGCTATGTTGATTGGCTCTTCCTTAAGGAGATTGAAGCCAACAAAGGTGTAAAATGGCTCTTCTCATGGACAATGGAAGGATGTATCTTGATCTCGAGATAAGTATTTTCCAAGTTGATGGTTTTATTTCAATACTTGTTTTGCTCCTTGTTTTCATGTAGCTTGCATTTAACTATCTTGGAAGCATAGTTTAAGTATTATTTTCTTATAATGTTTATGTGGCTTTTGGGTGATCAATGAAAGAAAAATGAACGAGCATAGACTTATTGGAAAATTCATCAAGCACTTGATTGCATCTATGAATCTTCTTTTCCACTTCATGCATGGAAATGAAATGATTGTTTGTGCATTTCTCCTTCCAAAAGAATATTTTCATGTACACCATAAGCTTCCTTCTTGTTTGAAAAGGAAATGGATGCACTGAAGATTGTGCACTTGCTTGTTTATATCTTTTAAAGGAAGACAAGTTAGTATGTTTGTGCATGGATGCATGACATGCATCCATTGCAAGTTCAAGAATTGCTTGATTTAGTTTAGGGCATGAAAAAAAAAGCATGCCAACACATGCATGCAAGCACATGCATTTGCATATGGTAGAGCATGATTGTTTTCTAAGCAGACAAATGAATGCACTTTCCTAGTATTACCTTACTTTTTCAAGCTCAAGTTAGACATTTGGGAAGACATAAAACTAGTTAGTTGCAAAGTTACTAACTACCTTGCAACTCTAGAAACTAGTCCATTCTTTCCCAAAGTGATTCTTATGTATCACATAATTAATGAGGAGTTTCATTAAGTATGTTAGAATTCTTGCTTTGTAAAAGTAGACATAAGAAATTCAAGCATTCACTTTTCTTGACATCTTGATGGGCAAGAAAACAAGACTACTTGCGAACTTCTAAAATTTATGATGATTCTAAATCCAAGAGATAGAGAATCATAAATTCAAGTTTAAAAAGATATTTTATACTTGCTTGTGTAATTTCTCATGCATCCAAATAGGATGATAACTTAAGAGAAGTTTTCCTAATTCCATAAGCACATTAAACTGAGCACTTTCACTTAATTCTATCTTGAGGAACTTAACATAAATCGAGCTTTCAAAGTTCAATAGGTGGTTTTTATGTTGCATAAGTTGCATCCCTAATAAGGATGCAAAGTGCCAAGAAAACCATGGAATTTTTGCAAACTTCTTACTTGAATCCATCCCAAAGAGTGATGGAAATTAAATATTGAACTTTAGTATCAATTAAACTCTGATGTTCAATAGGTGGATGTTAAGTTCCATGATTGCATCTCTAGTAATGATGGAGCTTGCTAAGAAAGCATGGATAAGCTATTTGTAGCTTCAAAAAAGAAACATAAGCAAGCAAACTTTAGGAAATGAGATAAGTTCCCAAAGACATGAACTTAAATGAAATAGTTTAGTTATCTATTTCATGATCCCAATGTTCCTATCATATCCAAGATGAACTTTTCTTTTAGGAATACAAAAGAAGTTCCAAGAAATGGATCTCCATTGATCCATTGTGTTAGAACAAGTATGTGAAGATGTACTTTTGAAAAATATTCTAAAGATGAAAGCTATTACATGTTGGAAGCTTCAATAAATTTTCAAGTATAATTTCTAGCAAAATGATAGAATCATTAAGCCTAACTAATGGTTAGGAAAAGAAGACAATGAAGTGTTCATGGTAACATTATTGTACATTGGTTCAATCATTATAAGATGCTTTTACTTTAAACTATGTGGTCATAGTGGATTGTTGCAATATGTTTAAAGTACTCGAGTATCATTGAAAGATTGACCAATGATAATAAATTTTTTTCAAACTCAAGAAGAGGAATACATATCACATAAAATGAAAGTTCAGTTCAAACTTTCATAATGGAATGGAAAACCATATCCTAAAGGTGATATTTATCCTTTAGTTTGATATTCAAGAAATGAACACAATAAAGCTTCTAAATGTTGTCTAAAAGTATAGAATTCCTTTCAAATATCCTTCCACTAGTGCAAAAGATTCCAAGATGAATCATTTGCTCGTGTTGTTGAATTCTTAGAAGGAATTTCAAGTATTGGAAGAATAAACAAATCCCTAGTGGTGAACATTGAATTCTTCAAGCTAGTTAGATGATAAATAGTTCCGAAAAACCACCAGTAGGGGTACTCAAAGTCCAATGGTTGATATCACCTAAAGGTGTATCAATATTGATAAGATTCTTGGATTTGGAATCTAAAAAGCATTACCACATGCTTGGACTTGAGTGGAGGGAAAGATCTAAGATTTCTAAAATCCCATAGGTAAGAAAAGAAGCTTTTGATAGTACAAGAGATCTTAACAATAAATACTAAGTATTTATCCTTTTCGCGAGGTCAACAACACTTGATCAATCTTCCTAATGTTTTTCCAAAAACTTGTGATCGAAACTACCCCGAAGTTTGCCCAAGTATTCGCAATCAAACTCCTTTTGGGAGTTTTCCACTCCAAATTTATTTATTTAATGGAAAGTGTGAAAAGAGTAAGTTGTTCCAAGTTTGAACAGAGTAAAACATTCCAACTATGTATTTTACAACCATGATGACGGTAATTAAGTATGTGGAACATAAAACATAATGTTTGCCTATCCTTAAAAGGATTTCTTAAAGATGACATCCAAAAGCATGAGCAAATGTTTAGACTTAAGAAGTAGAGATATTCCTGTAAAGTCCCTAGGGTAGTTACTTAAAGCTTCCGTAAGAAATGAATCTAAAGAAAAGAAGTGAAAAGCTCTTATCACTACAAATTAGTTGAGTATAACCAATCGGACTTGAATTTGAGAAATTCAAGAACTTGGAATTATAATCGGTTTTGTTTTGAAAAAACTAACAATAAATGATGGATGTTATATCCAAAAGCTTTCAAGTTTCCAAGGATGAAGCACGAGATCATGAAACAATCGTGTGAAGGAATCAAAACCTAGAAAATCAAGTTAAAGATTATGTCTGAAACTTCCAAATTCTTTTAAAGAATTGAAGTGAGAAGGTATCTATAAAGATATATTTTGAGTTTCGGATAAGTATCACTCACAAATCGATGTAATATAAAATAGGGTGATATGGGACACTAGATTTTATACTCAAATTGATGTCAGAACAATAGTATGGGACATCAGATTGTGGGATGATACATATCTTTTCATCCGAGGATGAATCTTGAAGTTAGATTTGATTTTCAAGGGAATTAAACTATATAAGAAGGTCATGGCTCACTTTGATAATTATCTTCTCATGCTCAAGTTAGAGCACTAGCTCAATGCAAGGGGGAGTTCATCTTGGAGGAAGTGTTCTTATAAACTTGGAGGAGGTGTGCTCTACATCTGGAGTACTTGGAGGAGTTCGTATCGGCAACATATTGTGACTAACAAGTCTACATCTGTTCCCACTTGTTCATTCACTAGTTTCTGATTTAGGATAATTAGAATTCAGGTTTGCTATAAAATAGTTCTATAACTATTCATATTCTCCATATTCTCTCTCTCTCTCTCTCACACACACACACACACACTCTTCATACCTCTTAGGCATAGAATCTCTTGTATCTAGTTCCTATTTTTTCCTAGACTTAGATATTGTCAGTTTGTATCATATTCACACATTGTAATTGACATTGGAATATAGATAGTGTAGGTGAGCATCCTAGATACTATCTATTCTCTCTCTATCTCTCACTCATCATCTTTTTGAGTATTAAGGTGTGTATGCTAAGGTTCATGTGTTGGAAGAGATTATTTCCTACAAAAGAGCAATCCTGATCGGATTCAAGGGATGCACTAGCACTTTCATATAATGCTATGGGAGTCAAGAGGCATATTATTCCGCAAATCAAGTCATGCAGAACCTCTCAAAAGGCATAGTTGGAGATAGAGAATATCTATTAGAGCAAAAACCTTTGTAAAAAAGCTCATCTAAGGAGACATCTAGCCAACACAAGGATGAAAGTTGGTGAATCAATTTAGATATACATTTTGAAGCTCAAAGATTTACAAGATCAATTACTCAATGTTGGAGTCAACATTTCACATGAAGAGATGGTAAACAGACTTCTAAACTCACTTCCATCTACGTATCATGCTTTTGTTACTTCTTTATCTCTCTCTACAAGAGATAGAGAACTTTCATTTGAAGAGCTACAATTCCTAGTACTTCAAGATGAAGATAAAAAAAAGAGTATGTAAGAGAATGATGAAGCCATGTTATCATTATGAAAGGGAAATAAGAAGAAGGAGACAAAGACGGAAAAGAAGATTCAACAATCGGGGAAGGAAAGTAAGTCTTCTAATCCTAAGTCTTCCGGTCCTTCCCCTAATGCTTCCTCTACACCCAAAGAAAAGTCTTCAACTACATCTGATTCAAAGAATGGAGTATGCCATTAGTGTAAGAAACTAGGTCATTTCATAGCAAAATGAAAAATAAGGATTTTTAATGAGAAAACGAAAGCTTCAGGTAATAGTGTTGAAGGTGATCCGAAACTTAAATCTTCAAAGGTAAATTCATATGCATGTATTAATATTGAAGAGGTAGCTTTGAATTAGGCAACATTAAATGCAATCTCATATAATCCTTGGATTTTTTATTCTGAAGCTACTAAGCATATATAGATTATAGAAAGGTATTTTCTTTCCTTTCTAACTCTTCAGGTAGAAGAGTGACCATTGCAAATGGTCATGATTTGGATGTTGTTGGTGTTGGAGAAGTGAATCTTAAGTCAAAAGCACGTGGAAATTTCACAATTTCACATGTTCTTTATGTTCTAGACATGAAGAAGAATTTTCTCTCTATCTGTACTTTCTTGTTAAATGGTTATAAAATTATTTTTAAGAAAGATTCATGTCAGATCCTCTCATCTAATGAGGAGCATTGTCTAATTCAGGTGAAAATAGAAGTGTCATGTTTATGTTATCCAAAATTAGTCATGCTAATGTTGCTAGGTCTTCTACACCTAAGGAGAATATGAAGTTATAGCATGCTAGATTTGGTCATATCAGTTACACAGATCTCAAGCATATCAGAGATCAAGGTATGGTGGAGAGTTTGCCTACTTTTTCTTTAGTAGATGATCAAGAGTCATGTGAAGGATGTCTTGAAGGAAAGCTTCACAAACTATCTTTCAAGAAACATGGATACATCACAACCACAAGGAAGTTGCAGATTATACATTCAAATATGAATGGTCTGATGAGAACACATTCTATTCAAGGTTTCAGGTACTTTATTATGTTTATTGATGATTTCTTACGATATTCATGGATTCACAATCTTAAAGTGAAGTCAGAGGTTTTCCCTACTTTCAAGAAGTTCGTAGCTATGGTTGAAAAGGAAATTCAGTCAAAGATCCAAATTTTGAGAAGTGATAGAGGAAGAGAGTACATGTCTAAAGACTTTAAGTCTTTCTTGAAGACAAAGGTATCTCTCATCAACTCACTATTGCTTACACATCATAATAGAATGGTGTTGGAGAGAGAAAGAATACGATACTTATTAAGATGATGCATAGTATGTTGTCATCCAAAAATCTTTCTCCCAAGTTTTGGTTTGATGCAATATATACAACTAGTCACATTCTGAATAGGTCTTCCACAAAAGCTTTGAAGGTCATCACACCTTATGAAGCTTATTATGGGAAGAATCCCAATGTGAATTACTTCAAAGATTTTGGTTCCCGAGCTGATGTTCACATTGAAAAGAAGGATCATGCTAAGCTTGATGTAAAAGCCATTAGAGCTGTCTTTATTGGTTATGCAATTGAAAGCAAAGGATATAGATTCTATGTTCCAGATATAGGCAATATCCTAATCTCATGCAATGCATATATTGCAGAAAGTCAGATTTAGATAAGAAGGAAGAGATTCCTAATTTCATAAAAGGAGATGAGTATGCATATTTTGGAAGGAATTTGGATTCTTATATGCAACCATACAAGGGGAATGATGAACCTTCTCATACCCTAAGAGATGCAGGTGAAGAGAGAGTTTCTTTACCTACATCAGTACTTAGTCCATCATTAGTACCTCTTGAAGTTCTGACTTATGAAGTTGGAGAAGGTTCCAAAGTTCCAGAAGATAGAGATACTGAAGCACAAAAAAATGATACTACCACTTTTTAAGAATATGCCAAAGTGGTTATATCAAACCTGGAAGGACATTGGTATAAAGGAATACATTGGAAGAACAAGAAGTCAAACAAGAAGACAAAAAGGAGACCAAGTAAATTGTGCAAAACATTTTGAGAGTCATTATATTTGAGCTCTTACTTCATATGAGAATGAACCAACTAGTGTTCAAGATGCACTAAAAAGTGATATGATTATCGTAGGTCCCAAACATTTAGATCTTCAGTTCTTTAAAGGACAACTAAAGTATACATTTGATGTAAATAACTTAGGTATTTTACATTATTATCTTGGGATAGAGTTTAAGTACATAGATGAGTGTATATACATGACATAGCATAAGTACATTTAGAAATTATTGGAAAGGTTTGAGATGATAGATTCCAAACCTATGCAGACACACATGGATGTCAATGCCTCATTACAGTCGAAAGTGGATTTAGAACTATTTGATGCTACATTATATAGTCAAGTAGTTAGTTGCTCGATATATCTATGTAATACACGTCTACACATTCATTTTGCAGTTTCTCAAGTATCCAAGTTCATGCACAATCTGCTTAAGATTAATTGGAAATGAGTTAAGAGATATTTGTAGACATAAGAAGTTTTGCAGGTTATTAAACCTTGTACCATTGTGACATTGAAGGGGAATATTGTTGGAAACAATGTCCATATTGGTCCAAAATACTATATTAAGGCCAACATAAGAAGTCTTTTTTAAGAACCCTTTGCAAACAAAAATGCTAGGCAACGTGGCTACTTGAAACATCCTGCATATGACCCACAAGCATTCAATCCCTAGCAATGGCAGATCGCAAACATAGCATGGAGATTTTTTTTCTTTGCAAACATTTATTGCAACAACATTCTTAGAGATTGCATGTGTTTCTATTTCTCATGCACGCTTTTACATACCTTGTTCTCTAAATGGGGAGCCTCAAACCCTGGTGCATGAGATACATATACCTCCTCCTTGAGGTCTCCATTCAGGAACGTTGATTTGACATCCATGTGATAGAGCCACCAATGCTTATGTGTAACCACAACTAGAACTACTCAGATAGTAGTCATTCTTGCAGTCGAGGCATATGATTCACAAAAATCAATGCCTTCAACTTGTGAGTATCCTTGTGCAACAAGTATTGCTTTGTACTTTTCTAGAGTACCATCAACCTTGTAATTTAGCTTCCAGACCCACTTGGTGCCAATGACTTAACACTTAGGGGGTTGCTCCACTACCTCCCAAGTTCTGTTCTTCATGATATTGTTATATTCTGTTTGCATCGCAGCTCTCCAATTCAGTTCGTGGAGTGCCTCTTCCACATTTGTTGGTTCCTTTGCTTCTTCTTGAATCAGATCAACCATCAAGGCTGTGTTTACAATATGGGCACTTGCTCCTCTCTGTTCCTCTATTCTCTGTGATCACCTCGGTCCATCTACAACCTCTTCTAGTGACTGTGGGATGGGTTTCGCAGAATCATAGAGCTCCCTAATCCAACGTGGCAATGGATTTTCCACTTGGGTGTTAGTAGGTTGGTGACTTTCAAACTCATCATTGTTATACGGTTTTTCTGATGGACAAGTTCAACTTGATAATATAATTGATAAAATTTTGTTTAGTCAATATATCCCTATAATTTGTATCTCTGCTGCGTTTATTTTAGCCTCCGTAAATTTCTCCTAAATGTTTAAATAAACTCTTTTTATCTCCAAGTTTTCTTTTTAGATTTAGTTCTAATTTATTCAAATGATTTTGCCCGTCTCAAAATATTGCGAACAGTTTCTGAGTTGAGCCCCACTTTCACACAGAGCCTTGAGGATGTGGAGCGGTAGTTAATAAGTCATTCCACCTAACATAGACACCCCTTTCTTGTTTGGGTACCATTATTAGTCCATTTCTTGCTGCTAACTTGGCTGGCTAAGAGCTTTGACCATGTAGGCGCTAGACCATTCAGTCAAGAAGCTTTGAAGATGATGCTTCCTTCTCTTTGTAGAAGGGATAACTCTTGGGCCAGGTTCATAGTGGATTGCCCCTTTGCTTGATGATAAAGTGGAATCTCTCTTTTCCTCCTTCACTGCATGTGGATGCTCCTCCTTAAACACCACATCGCGACTCGCCATGATCTTTTAGCCTCAGGGTCATAAAGATTATAAGCCTTCTTATCTTCTGTGTACCCTAGGAAGATACATTTTATGTTTTTTGGTTGAAGCTTGTTTCTCTACCTATCTAGAACATGTACATAACATTCACTTCCAAATACTTTGAAATGGGAAACAGAAGGCTTTTCACCACTATAGGCTTCTTGTGGAGTCTTTCCATCAAGTGCCTTGGTGTAGCTTCGATTCAAGATGTAGACAACAATGTTGATAGCCTCTGCCCAAAATTGATTAGGCAAAACCTTTCCTTTCAATATGCACCTTGCCATCTCCATGATGGTTTGATTTTGGCGTTCTGCAACACCATTCTGTTGAGCACTATGTGCCACTGTGATTTGATGCTTCATTCCCTTGCTCTTGCAAAAATCTTCAAACTCTGTTGATGTGAACTCACCACCAGCGTCTTTCTTGAATTTCTTCATCTTCTTCCTTGTTTCAATTTCAACAAGCTGAATCCATTCTTTAAACTTACCAAAAGCTTGAGCCTTATCGCGAAGGAAGTACACCCACATCTTCCTACTATAGTCATCGACAAGTAACATGAATTAGGAAGATCCGCCCAAGGCCTCTGTAGGCATTTTTCTGCACAAGTCAGCATGCACCAACGCTAGAGGATAGCTTGCCTTGTTCTTGCTTTCTTGTGGAAATGCCTTCCTCCATTGCTTGCCCATCATGCAAGATTCACATGGTTCCTTCATTTCTGCAATCGATGGTAGGTGTGCAACCATATCACTATGATGCATCTCCTTCAATACAAGATATCTAATGTGGCCGAATCTCTCATGCCATAGCTTACTTGTGCCCACATTTGTAGTGGCTGTAAGAGCACACAACTCATATATTGTTCCTCTTTATGCCAGTCCCAACAATGCTGTTGTTACCATCCATAATCTTAGCTCTTGTCTTACTGAAAGATACTTGATGACCTTGATCAGTTATAGAAGCTACTGAAAGTAGATTTTGTTTTATTTGTGGAACATACAACACATTTGAAAGCTTTCTGATATCACCATTAGAGTTGATGAAAGAAACCGGACCTTCACCCTCTATAGGACATCTTTCATTGTTCCCTACTTTTACTATGATGGATTCCTTTAGAGGTTGTAAGGAACTGTAAATGTCTTCTCTACTCATCATGTGACGAGATGTAGCATTGTCCAACACCCATGAGTCATCTGTTCCTGAATCTTCAACCGAGGAGCACACCTCCTCTATTGTAACAAATAACTCAAGTTCTGTTTCTGGTGTGTTGGCAGACTCCTTACTGTTAACACCTTTTGAAGATCCACCCTTCTCTTCTGCCTTCTTGATGCGACAGTCTTGGATTTTGTGTCCCTTCTTCTTGCAATAGAAACACTCTCCCTTGAACTTCTTTTTGTCGTTCTTCTTTTTGTCTCCATCTTTTGAAGAGTCTGCTTTGCCTCCTTTGGAATTTGCTATGAATGAAGCATCTCCTTTGCTGCCACCACTCCTTGCCTTGAGCTGCAACTCCTCCTCCATGAGCAAGGCACTGAATTCTTCAAACGTTAGTGCTTGAGGGCTGATTTGAGTTATCAAGAGCAGCTACCAAACCATCAAATTTAGGTGGATAGATTCAAAGACAATGCCGAGATAGCTCCTCGCTTGACTTTTGTACACATGCTCCCACCATTTGATCTCATAGATTCTTTATGTGAGTGATAAACACCTCTATAGTCTCCCCATCAACAAACCTGTCTGCTGCTAGCTGATTCTCCAAGTTCTGAATCTGTGTTTGATTACAAGTTCATATAGATTTCTCAATATGTTCCATGCTTCACATGCCTTGGTAGTATGTTGAATGAGAGTAAGAACACTATCAAAAGTACTTGTAACTAGAGCATGAAGTGCATCTACATTTCTACGTTCCCAAGCATGTAGAAGATCAACACTAGGAGGAATCATTCAGCCAGGATTATTTGGATCAGGTGTTTTGTGGGGCTCATGATTAGTCCCAAGAACAATCTCCAAAAGCTCATATGAATCAAGGATAAAAGTGATTTAAACTTCCATAGGGTGTAGTTCGTACCATCAGGTTTACCTTTCGTGAAGGCTGATGGTCGTATTTGTAACGTGGGATGACCGACATCACTCTCCTATCTTGCTCCCTCTCTTTGATGAACCCCTTGATTCCCATGTAGATGTGATGCATCGCTTGACACTTCTCTCTTTTTGTTGACCTCTGCGTTTCTGCTTCTGCACCATTTAGAGCCTCTTGTGCTATGATACCATGTAACAGCACAGTGGAATAGACCTATAGACAGAGTTGAGAGAAAAACACAGACAAAGATAGATGCAGACTAAGAGATAGAGAACTCAAATTCTCAAATTGCCGAGCCTAATGCAGTTACAACGATCGTGCTGTCCACTTGTGCACTCCCAATGTGGAGCTTAGATGGTGATCTAGACAGACTGTAGATGAAGGGTTTACTCGTGCGCAATGCTATGTAAAGCTCAACCTGGGCCATGCTTATATAGCTTTTACAAGGGGAGTCGGTATATATAAACACAGTCGGGAGATACTCAATAGTCAGAAAAATATACAATCCAACAATATCTCCATGACTAGAAGTCCTACCGCCTTGGCTCTACGGGCTGGGGGGATAGGCCCCGTGGACCTTGCAGAAGGGGGCAAGCCCCCCTCTGCACTCCCCCCCATTAAGGTTCTATGGGGAAACCGCGTGACACCACAGGGCCTCTATTTTTGCCTTGAATAGAAGCCTAATGGCCCGGAAGTTTATGCCCTACCTAACCTAATAGATAGGCTCACATAGATCATCTATAACCATCAACAATTACACATAAACCTCATCTAACTTGGAGTTCAAGGTTCCACAAATATGCGGGCTCTCACAATGGCTTCTCCTCATAATGGAGGCCTTACAACTTAGAGCACCATGGATCAATTGTGGTCACTTGAGGGTGGAGTATTGAGCATATCTAACACCATCTTTATTCTTGACGGTTTGGTTATGCTTTGTTGTCTTCATATGTGATTTTGTAACATATGCTATGGAAGTTTTTATAAAGACTTTGGTAACGTTAGTGTCCCACTTTGGTAGCCATTTTGTGAAAACATTCGAGGATTGCAAGTTTTTGAAGAGTTGGATGTTATCGTTTGTCCTCTTATTACTTAGAGCATTATATTCATTAGCTTTTCTATGTAATTTTGTCTTCAACATGTTTGGATCTCTCTCTGTTTCCTCATGTGTTCTCTCGTTTTGTCATGTGCGAAAGAACCAACACTTCTCAAAAATCTCCTCAAACAATGCACTCATCTCCAAGGGGAGTCACAAAGCAAGCTTTCCAGCACATTCAACTGCTGCTTTTGAGGACACCAATTTGTGATAACAGCAACAGTGTTGCCACATGCAGGGAGACACAAGAACTAATAGCACCCTCCATCAGCCTGGGAGTTCATAGCCCTCTAACGAGCTATTTGCAAAAACAGTCTATCCGTGGTGATGATTGATACAATAAGCAGAGTTCCATTCGTGTCAAAGCAAAGAACAACCTCACACATAGAGAGATAGGAGGAGGCAATACTATCAGTCATAGAGAGAGAGAGAGAGAGAGAGAGAGAGAGAGAGAGAGAGAGAGAGAGAGAGAGAGAGAGAGAGAGAGAGAGAGAGAGAGAGAGAGAGAGAGAGGCCGCATTGTGTCTCTGTTATCTAGTCATTTCTGTTGTACGACAGGCTGGAGATAGCGCTAGCGATCTCTATGATCAAAGGGAACAGAGAACGAGCGACAGAAGACCATTCATACTGAAGGATAGCACTGGCGTGAACCTACTGAAGGATAGCTCTGCCATGCTATCTTCTAATGTGCCTACTGAGATCAGCACCATATCTATCTTAGAGAAGAGAGAGAGAGCGACATAGATCTCTGCTATTTACCTATGCCTTGTGCCTTCCTTCAGCTACATGATGAAGTCTCTGTAGGAGAACTTTAGAGGGCGGGATTCAGGAGAGAGATAGAATTTCCCCTTCTGTTTTTGGACCCCTCATGAACAGAGAGTCAAAGAAATTTCTAGAGTTTTGGTGACACTCCGATTATTGCACTTAGATTAACGGATGCACTTAGCTAGTGACATCATGTATGATGTGAGATACTCATCTGCATTATAGAATTTGAATTGTAAGGTAGCAAAACTACATGTCATTTTGCTTTGATATCTACCAGAATCAAAAGCGAAATCTAGCACAACAAGTGGCTCATTAGGCTTTGTAGTGCAGACATCATTACTTATGTCAAATCAATGGTCTCTGTCAAAAAAATCGACCAGCTCAACATCCTTTAGTTGTAACATTTTTAAATCATAGGCTGCGCATCCCACTATATCTACCTTTTCAAAGATCATATAAGGACAATCATGTGCACTGTTTTTGTAATTTGTTAAGAGGAACATACCTCTTAGTATTTGATTTTTTTACCCCACACGCTACAACCCACAATTTTAAAGGTTCATTGCTTTTGACTATTCATAACTCCTAAAGGTCCTAGTCTTATAACAAAATTTACATATCATTTCACACTATCTCTCCTCAAGGGGTCATTTTGGTGTTTCAGCCTCATTGTTATAAATATCTTCTCATTTTTTGGCACATCCTTTGGCACCATTTCTAAGGGATCATCTTATTGCATTACCAAAGGGTCTTAACCCTCTCCCTCAAGGACATCATTTGGCACTAAGTCCCCCCCCCCCCCCCCCCCCCCCCCCGGGCCCCCATCTTTGTACAACAAGAAATATATGAAGGATCTTGTGTGTGTGATTTGGCAGGCTATTCTAAGCCCCCACAGTGTCTCCCATTGCACTCTTGGGCTAAGTGTAGGGCTATTCTAAGCCTCCTCTCCCCTCCTAAAGGGTTTCCATTTCTGCCAAGGCTACTTTAAGCCTTCCATTTTTCCAAAGTTTGTGGATCTTTGGATATTTGGAGGTCTCCATCAGTGGTATCAGAGCTAGAGAAGGAGTTTGTGGCTTTGATACCACTGATGGAGATTTGGAGGTCTCCATCAGTGGTATCAAAGCTAGAGAAGAAGATCAAGCCAAACGATTGAAGAAGAAAGTTCCGACTACTGGAGACTTTCAAATTGAAGTTGAAGAAAGGAGTGAAAGGCTAAAGTTTTGCAAAAGAACTTCAGAGTGACATAAAGGATATCCAAAAGGATTAGAAGAAGTAAAGATTTGACTCAAAAGGGATAGTTCTAATTGCTAAAAGACTTATTCTATAACACAAACAATAGAAGGATGGGAGAAAGCATCCAAATAGAGAAGCTTGATGGAGAAAACTATCCAGCATGGTCTATGAGAATGGAAGCTCATCTTATGGGCAAAGATTTGATAGGATACATCACAAGAAAAGAAGAAAAGCCAGAGTTTAAAGATTCGAGTCTTCCAACTAGGGAAGAACTTGCAGATTTAAAAGTTGGGATGAAGAAGGATGCTCAAGCAAGGAACATCATCTACATTGCAATAAATGATTATCTATTGTCACACATCAGAGGGCTACAAAGTGCAACTGATATTTGGAATGCTTTGGAGGAACATTTGTAGAATACAACCAATCAAGGAAGGCCTCACTATGGGCAGAGTTCAAGAGATAAAAGCTTCACAATCAATTTTTGATTATGTAACAAAGATGAAAGACATTATAGATAGCTTGGGTGCAGTTGATGAAGATATTGAAGAGTTTAAGCTGGTAGGACAAATCCTTATAGGGCTAAGAGGAGATGAAATGTGGAAACCTTTGATATTATCAACTCAATTGTCATTAGATCATTTCACCCCACATCTAAATCAATTGTTAGGACATATGCTAACACTTGAACAGGATATTGAAGGTGAGAACGAGAAAAGTGCAAGACAAGCCATGTACTCAAAGGACAAGAAGAAGAATACTAAAGGCAAACAACAATTAAGTGAAGGTACTTAGAATAAATCCAAATTCATTAGAGGTAAAGGAAATAGCAAAAGTAGAGGAAGAAGTGGAAAGAACAAAGACAATGGTAGAGCTTGTTGGATTTGTGGCAAAACAAATCATTTGGCCAATGAATGTTGGCATAATAATCAGAACAATGTCAATTAATTACAATTAGAACTACAATCAAAGAGGTAGGGGAGGAAGAAATCAAAGAGGTACTTTCAGAGGTAGAGGTGGTAGGAACTCATATGGTAGAGGAGGTGGAAGAAATTTCCAAAATCAGTCCTACAACACCTACTACAAAAATGCATTAGATCAAAAGGAGGATTCAACTATAATTATTCATGCTACACATGAAGCACCAAATTAAGATCAAAGAGTGTTCTATATTGACTCAGGATGTAGCACTCATCTGACTGGCAACATTGCCTTGATGATTGACATGAAAGAAAGGGTCAATGGACATATAGTATAAATAGGAGACAACATCAAATACAAAGTGAAGAGCATTGGACCAGTGAAGAAAAAGAATGGAAGTACACTTTTGAGTAAGGTACTTTATGTTCCTAGAAAGGTTATGAAGTCATGTTTACTAATGATGAATTTTATGTTGAAGACCCAAATCAAGGATATACGAGTATTGTCACATGTCAAAAAGAAGGTATAATCTTTACTCTCAAGGTACAACGTAATGTAGGACACGCCTTGTTTACTTATGGAACTCAAAAGATGAGTGAATTGGACCTATGGCATAAAAGACTAGGACATTTCAATGAGAGAGGTATAAAAGACATGGCAAAGAATGGATCAGTGCTAGGTTTTCCCAATATTCAGTACAAGCTTGAGTTACGTCATACAAATGCATGGGGTCCTTCAAAGGATTATAGTATCAATGGATCCAGATATTATGTTTTGTTTGTAGATGATGCAACAAGATGGATCACACTCTATGCAATCAAGGAAAAATATGAGGTATTTAATACATTTAAAAATTATCATGCATATGTAGAAAGAATCATACGACAAAAGCTCAAAAGATTGAGGTTAGATGGAGGGGGAGAGTATTTCTCCAAAGAATTCAATGATTACTTGTGGAGGGTAGGTATAAAAGAGAGATAACTTGTAGGTATTCTCCTCAACAAAATGGAGTTGCAGAAAGGTGGAATAGAACACGTGGAGTTCGCTAGATCCATGATGAAGGAAAAGAATTGCCCTAATTACTTATGGGTAGAGGCTGTTAATACAAATACCTATCTTGTCAATAGGTTACCTTGTAAAGATTTGGAGGGAGTGACTCCATATGAAGCATGGTGGGGGTAAGAAACCTACTCTTGATCATTGCAAAATATTTGGATGTTTGGCATATGCTTATGTTCCATCTCAATTAAGACATAAGTTAGAATGCAAGGCAAAAAAGTATGTCTTCATAGGGTATGAGGATAAGAAAATGGGTTACATGTTGTGGAGTCCATCCACAAAGCAATTTCTTGTTTCAAAGATGTGACATTTGATGAGCAAGGTACATGGTATACATGACCAACTAATATTCTTGCAGATTTTGAAGAGATCATGAAGAAGAGGAAAGGAAAATCCAAGATATAGGTATATGATGATGAAAGAGATAATGATAGATACAATAATGAAGTGCAAATCAAAGATGAAGATAGACCAAGGTTTGATCCAAAACATGATGAAGCAGAGTCCTCAAGGAGTGTAGAGATAAGAAGGTCTTCACGGGACAGAAAGCAACCTATAAGGTATATCTATGATACTTCTTACATCACAACCAAAGATTATGCTTACATGTCGAAGACAGATGAAGATCCATTAACATATGCAGAAGCTAAAGGTAAAGAGAATTGGGAAAAAGCAATGAAGGAAGAGTACGATTCTCTACTTGAGAATGATACATGGGACTTGGTACCTAGACCAAGGAATCAGAAGGTAGCTGGATATAAATGGGTGTATAACACAAAAAGATTTGCAGATGGAAAGGTATCTAGATATATAAAGCTAGACTAGTGGTCAAAGGGTATGCTCAGACACAAGGTGTGGACTATGATGAAACTTATAGTCTAGTGGCTAAAATGTCTACTATTAGAACATTGATAGTTATTGCAGCTTGCAAAGGATGGAAGCTGTCAGAATTGGATGTTAAAAATGCTTTCCTGAATGGATACATTGCAGATGAAGTATACATGGAGCAAGTAGAAGGATTCAAATATCCAAATGAGCCAGATTGTGTGTGATAAACTTAAATGAGCTTTGTATGGTTTGAAGCCAACTCCAAGGGCTTTGAACTATAGGCTTGTGAAGTTCTTAAATGAACTTTGATATCAAGCATCAAAGGTAGATAGTATCTTGCTAGTGAAAGCAAGTGAAGATGGCTACATATACACTTGTATTTATGTTGATGACATTATACTTACAAGAACAGATATCAAAGGAATCCAACGGCTTAAGAAGCAAATGGAGAAGGATTTCAAAATAAGTGACTTGGGAAATTTATCCTATTTCCTAGGCGTGGAGATTATCGACACTCATTATAGAGTGTATGTTACACAAGAAAGGTATTTAAAGAATCTTCTACTGAATTTCAATATGGAAAATTGCAGAATCTCAACAACCCCATTAGGGTAAATCATAAGCTAAGTAGGTATGGAGGTGAAGAGTTCAAAGATATGAAGATGTATCAAAGTTTGTGTTGGAAATTGCTTGAATAATGTGTGTGACTCTCCTCCCATCCATATATACCCTCTTGTACTCTAAAAATACCAATGGTATACTCTAAGAAGAACAATGATCTGCAATAGTCTAGTGTGAACATGTGGCCATCATGCAACACTTATTCCCATTACTACCAAAGCAGTTCCCATTACTACCAATTACCTTAGGGTATCCCCCGATCGTGGGACCTTGGCTAGCTGGCCCTTGTCCCTCACACACATGAACTGATCCCTGTGGATCATATGGACTGATCCCTGTAGATCAATGATCCGTGTGGATCAATGATCCCTATGGATCAATGATCCATGTGGATCAATGATCCCTATGGATCACGTGCATTGATCCTTGTGGATCAATGTCTGACAGTTTGGTAGGTAGTCTGCTCTATGCTACCTTAACAAGACCATTTATCATATGCAGTTGGCATCTTGTCACAGTTTATGCATTGCCCAAAGAAAACCCATTGGATTGCAGCACAAAAAGTGCTAAGATATATCAAAGGAACTTCCAATGAAGGTTTGTATTATGGTTTCACTTCTGACACTAGGATCAAAGTGTTTGGTGATGCAGATTGAGCAAGAAGTACAGATGATAGAAGATATACTCATGGATACTTATGTTATATTGGAGATAAGCTTGTATCATGGTGCTCAAAGAAGCAACACACAATTACTTTATCATCCATAGAAGCTGAGTATAAAGGAATGGTAGAAGCAGCAAAGGAAGTCATATGGATGAAAAATTTATTGAAGAGCCTTGGAATTGAGCAAGGAATTCCAATCATACATGGTGATAACATGAGTTTACTTTATTTGGCAACTAACACTGTTTTTCATGCAAGGAATAAACATATTGAGATTCAATATCATTTCTTGAGGGAAAATATACTTGATAAAGAGATTGAAGTCATATATACTCCAACAAAAGAACAAGTAGCAGATATGTTAACCAAGAGTCTAGATGGACTCAAGTTACAGAGATTCAAAGAGATAGCAGGAATAAAGAAGAAGAGCATAATCAGAATTAGTGATTGAGGGGGAGCTGTTGGTGTAGATCAATCACAAATTGATGCTTATGAGAGCAAGAATGAAGATTTAGGAAAGATTGATGCAGACAAAGATCAATTAGAATGAAGAAAGCAATGGATAGAGAATGTGAGATATGGCTGAACATGTATTCACTTCTTAAGGATCCGAATTAGTGTATTATAAATAGATTACTAATAAATCAAGTGAATACCAATGTAATGTTCATGATCCACTTACAAATTCATGGATATATAAGTTAAATGTGCCATGAGAAATAGAGAGAGTTCATTATCTTAGAGAACGAAAAAGTGTTGAGGGAAATCTATAGTCTTAGATGCCATTCTAATTCACATTTCTCTAAGGATGATCACATGGATCAAAAATCCATGTACACATATCTAATTCAAGAGTTAATACAACTATGGTTAAAGTTTGATGATCTAATTCCTCTTCTAGTGTGTGAATGTTTCATAGGAACATTCATATGTCAACAATTTGAAGTGCAGACTCATAAATGGTGCATCTCATCGATCAATGTTTTGCTTAGATATCAGTGGTTGGTGTAAAGTTTTTTGTCTTTAAGCATTCAAAATCTAAGTTTAGAGGTAAGGAAGCTATGGCTAAAAGAATTTTGCAAAACGGTTTCTAGTTTGTGAGAAATCAATGTTCAAAGTCACCTATGTCAAAGTTGTTATTTTTGAACATGAGTTTTATACATACTTTTGGTCTCATATTATGATTAATCAATGAATTAATCAGTTGAATCAAAGGCTTATTATTTTTAAAGGTTGCGCAAGGATTACATGAAGGTTCTTGTATGATTTGGAGAGTCACAATCCACGATATTTGCAGGTAATGAAGTTGAAACTTCAGGCAAATTGTTGAAGAAGAATAGAAGTTCAAAATTCTCAAGAAGGAAGTATGTTTCCGTCTTGGACTTGAAATGTTTTGAAGAAATTGGTTAAAGTCTTGTCTATACTTGTCATAGAAGTGTTCTTAAGCCAAGGTAGACTTGAAATTGGAGATTTGGAGGTCTCCACCAAAAATCCATCTAACCAAATCACCCAATGTGTATATAATACTTTGAATTTCAATTCTCAAATCTCTCTTGATAGCAATTGGTAATATGAATTGAAGAAACTTGTACAAATCATGTGTTTTCATGGAAGATAACTCCTCTATTCAAGTGAAGAAAGTATTCATTGATTGCATACATCCAGCAGGAGTTCTAAAAGAGGAAATTATTGATTTCACTATGTGTAATTCCTCTTTTTTCACAAACCATTGTGGTTTTGAAATTTCATTATTGTTGATAGTACACAATTAGTGGCCATTTACCAATTGATTTTAAATCCTCTTTTTTCCTACAAGTATCTCCAAACTGTGATTGTTGTCCAAAGCAAATCACGTATATTTCTAAAAGCATGCATGGGATCTATCAAGTGATTGATCAATAGTTGATCCCAATATGGAAGTGAATGCAAAATAGATAGTCTATTCATTCTTAAAACTTGTGAACCTCTAGTTATTTCCACACATGCTCTCTTGTTATTTTTCGCTTCCTTGTAATTTGATACTTGCAAATATTTCAAGGATATGCTATTTTTTCCTCCAAATGAGCCCAAGGATCACTACTACTAGACAACTACATGAAATACTCACACAAAATTGTTAAATTACAAAACATGATTAATCCTAAAACATAATACGAAGGGCACTTCACGAGACTCCTGGGGACCTCGAACCCCCTCTCCCACCATAGAAGGGACTGTATGGCAGCCATATCTAGGGTTTCCCCCCACAGGATACCACTCAACCTTCGCTCCCTGCTACATGCCCCTATCTCTGAAGCAGAAATCATTGAGGTCATTGATGCTCTCCCTTCTGGTAAAAGCCCGGGTCCCAACGGGCTCACTAATGAGTTCTTTAAATCCTTCAAGTTGGTGGTTGCCACCCCTCTTCATCTGGTTTGGAAAGAGGCGCTCAAGTTTGGCGCGCTTCCATCTTGTCTCAACAATGGCATTACTAAGTTAATACACAAAAAAGGGGAGAAGAACAGAATAGAGAACTGGCGTCCTATTACGATGCTCCAAACAGGATACAAGATCATTGCCAAAGTCATTGCCAACAGAATCTCTTGCCACTTGAGAGCGTGGTTAAGCGAGGACCAAAAAGGTTTCATCAAAGGCAGGTCAATTTTGGAAACCATTTAGATATCTGGGAAGGTCTTGAATATGCAAATGAGTCTAAACAAGACGTGGTCTTCCTCAAGGTCGACTTTGATAAAGCCTACGACGGACTGGAATGGGACTATATTCTGCAGTCACTCCAAGATCTTGGATGTAGTCAGAAATTCACCAAGATGATCGCGACCCTTTTTGGAAACGCATCGACCCAAATTAACATTAATGGAAAACTTTTGAAGGTGATCAAGCTTACAAGATCTATCAGACAAGGGTGCCCATTGGCTCCCCTTCTCTTTGCCATTGCCACAGAAGGGCTTAGCAGGCTGGTGGAGCATCATGTGGAAGCTGGTAATATCAAAGGCCTCCGTTTGCCTCATGACCATAGCCAGATCACCATGAGACTTTTTGCCGATGATATGAACGCATTTGTTCACAATGATAGTACCAGCCTGGAGACGTTTTGGAGGTGTCTGGCTACTTTTTGTGAAGCCTCTGGATCCACAATCAACCACTCTAAGACCACCTTTAGAGCTATTGTGGGGTCGCAGCCTGACCTTCTCATTGATCATGGCTGTCAAATCATTCTGCAGGGCCAAATTTTTCGGCTTCTTGGGATTCCCTTGGGGTTTGGCGTCTCTATGGAACAACGGTGGAACTGGGTGCTGGCCAAACTCGAAAACAAGCTTGCTAGTCGTGCTATGGTTATCAACACATTCCTCTTATCATCTACCATTTATTTCCTTTCTTGTTGGAGACCGAAAGAGCAAGATCTATCCAAACTGGATAGTATTTGTAGAAACCTCCTTTGGACGGGCAACCACAATAGGAGGGGGGTGCGTAAAATCAAATGGTCCATCTTCACCAGCCATAGAGATAGTGGGGGACTTGGTATCTTGGACATTGGGTGCATGGCTAACAAACTGGCGACCAAATGGATGATTAAGGTTGTGCAACGGGGAGGCCTCGTGGGCCAAGTTGATCTTCAGAAATAAGAATGAGTTGGCTCTCATGGGTTTCCGAAATTGGAAGAATCTTGACATCTTGACCTTGTTGGATCCCCGTCTTCCCGAAAGGCTCTAATCTCGTGTGCTCCCTATGGAAGAGTTGGAATAAAGTCAAAAGCTACACAAGAATTAGTGAAGACTGGAAGTGGGCAGCTGGTATCAGACAAAACGACTCTATCTGGTTTCCGATCCATGGCATCCGAAGTGTGGAATCTTGGAACATTCAAAACGCCAAGAAGTTATGGAACAAAGGCTTCAAAAAATGGAAACATCTCTGGAAACAAGACACCAACCGCTGGATCAACTTTGAGGATATTGACCCTTGCGTCAACATTTCGTACGAAGAATGGAACACTTTGCAAAGCAGATGTCTCGCTTGGGACCGACACAAAGTTCGCTTTCTCATGGGACACGACATGTCGAGCTCGCTTGGTCTCAAATGGCACAATGGGAGTAGCCTATCGAAAATCCCGAACATCAAAGAAACGATTGACTATCAGGTTAACCTCAACAAGAAGTGGTGCCTGTCATGGACACGGCTTCAGTGGGACATGAAGTTCATGGCTATCTGGCACCCTCTCATAGAAATCAAAAAGTCTGTCCTCTTATGGCAAATTCTTCATCATGGAATCTAGACCAACCTTAAGGCTAGCAAATTTTGTGGTATTCCTCCCTGGTGCAAACGTTGCTACCGGTCTATCGAAGATGTTTCACACATCTTCTTTAACTGCCCCAACTCCAACAGACTCTGGCAAACGGTTGGAAAGAAAATTAGAAGAAACATCTCAGTTGGCAGCAAGCCCCACTGGGAGAAGCGATCGGCTGCTCCGCGACTCTCTGGAATGCCATCAGAGGGGAGGTCCTATGGAAAATTTGGCGGGAAAGATGTGCTTTCAACTTCGGTGACTCCCCCAAAGAGTGGTCAATTGAGAAATCGTTGTTCTTCCTTGGCAAAAGGATTGTTAACTGTAAGAAATTCCCCCCCTTCAGGCATCATCAAGTACTCCTTTTGATCAATAAGAAGCTTAAACCCAAGTGGGCCCCACATGAGGGTGATGAGAGGGTGATTAACCTTCTTTGTAATGCCATCTAAGCTCTCTAAAAGCTTCCCCTACTTTGTGGGATTTGGGGGGTCCCATGGGCACTAGTCCCCTTCTCTTGTACTTTTCTTTATTTAGTTCAAGTCCGGGAGAGTAGGCTAATGCCGAACTTCCTTTATATTAAAAAAAAAACATAATACATACTTGATATATCAAAAGCCCTTAACTCTAAACCCTAAGTCTTGTCTTTTAAATCCCAAAATGCTAATATTTTATCTGTTTAGGTATTGCATGCTTGTATAAATCACTAACCTTAACTCTTAAATTTTTTGCTCTTTATGATTAATTAAACCCCTAAAACCCTATTTTTTAATGTATTTAGGTATGCATAATTGTTCAAGCCCCTTAAACCTTATTTTTTATGTGTTTAGATATGCATGCTTATATACATCCCCAAACCCTAAATTTTTCTATGTTTAGGTATTGCATGTTTTTTGAATCCCTAAGCCCTAACTCTATGTATTTCTCTCTATATGCTTGTTTGAACCCCTAGACCCTATTCTTTATGTTTTTAGTCATATATGATTGTTCAAATTTGTAAACCCTAATCTTTTATGTGTTTAGGTATGCATGCTAATATAAATCCTTGAACTCTATTTTTTTTAATGCGTTTAGGTATTGCATGCTTGTATAAATCTCTAAACCCTAACTCTTTATGTGTTTCTCTCTATATGCTTATTTAAACCCCTAGATCCTATTTTTTTATATATTTAGCTATGTATGAATGTTTAAAACCTAAAACCCTATTTTTAATGTCTTTAACTATGTATACTTATATATATCTCAAAACCATGATTGTATAATTATATATATCCCTAGACCCTAACTCCTACTTTTTGTTTTTCTCAATCCTATCAGAAATGTTTTTCCTCATTTTTGGACAATTGAGATGCCATACATAACCTTACCTTGGTTTACTCAAGTCATAAAGCCTTTCTCTACTCCAACTGCACTCTTATAAGCAACAACACATACAACCTTCATCCTAATCCTTCCTACATGCCATCACCCACACTTCTCCCACCTTATCCATCTCCCCATCACTACTACTATTTTGCTAGTGCTAGAGAAACTAATCTTTATAATCCATCGCTATGGGTTTGCAAAGTATCACAATTCTCCCACCTCATTCGTCCTCCCCATATATGTCGCTATTTCTTTGCTACTATACAAACTAATATTTGTCATTCATCCCTACATTTTCACAAAGTATGCAAACCTGTATAAATCCATAAACCCTAACTCTTTATGTATATATGTATGTATGCATGCATGTATGTATGCATGCATGTATGTATGTATGTATGTATGTATGTATGTATGTATGTATGTATGTATGTATGTATGTATGTATGTATGTATGTATGTATATATGCATGCATGCATACATGTATGCATGTACATATGTATGTATGTACATATGTATGTATGTATGCATGCATGTATGTATGTGTGTATATGTATGTATATACATATGTATGTATGTATATACATATGTATGTATGTATGTAATGTATGTATGCATGTATGTAAAGTATGTATGTATGTATTTATGTATGTATGTGTGTATGTATGCATGCATGCATGTATGTATGTATGTATGTATGTATGTATGTATGTGTGTATCTATGTATGTATGTATGGATGTTTGTATGTATGTGTGTGTGTATGTATGTATGTAAAGTATGTATGTATGTATGTATGTATGTATGTATGTATGTACATAGAGAACTTAAGATGAAATAACCATAAGGCTTGTAGGCCATAAGCAAATAAGGTTCAGAAGCCATAACCTCAGAAAATACTTTCCACCTCAAAAAACACTCTACCTATTACAAAACATTCCATATGATTTTTTTTTGAATGTATGCATCTATTTATGTATTTATGTATATATGTGATCTATGCATGCATGCATGCATGCATGTATGTATGTATGTATGTATGTATGTATGTATGTATGTATGTATGTATGTATGTGTGTGTGTATGTATGTGTGTATGTATGTGCATATGTATGTGCATATGTATGTATGTATTTAATGTATGTATGCATGTATATAAAAAATATGTATGTATGTAAATGATGCTATATATAATGCCATATGGCAAAAAAATGTTTGGAAACATTTTTCATAGAGTAAGGACTTAGCTAAAATAACCATAGGTTTCACAAGCCATAAACAAAAAATATTCACAGTCCATAAGCAAAAAGGCTTGTAGAATATGAAGAAAAATGCACCCGTGCCATAATTAACAACACCTACAAAAAACATTCTACTTGCAATAAACACATTTAATCTATAGATGATGCCATATGTAACACCATTTTGCTTAGAGTAGGGAACTTAGAAAAATAATCGTAAGGCTCATAGGCCATAAGATAAGAGGCTTCTATTCCATAATAAAAAAGGGCTCGCAAGCCATAAGCAAAAAGGCACACATGCACCATAACTAACAATAATAGATTCCACCTGCAAAAAAATTCCATCTACAAAAAACAACTCTACCTCTAATAAACACATTCAATCCACAAAAGAACATTCTATCTATATATTTGTGTATGTATGTGTGTGTTTATGTGTGGGTATGTGTGTATTGATATGTCTGAGTATGTGTGTATGTTTCTATATATATGTGTGTATGTAAGTATATTATGTGTATGTATGTATATGTATGTGTATGTGTCTATGTATGTATGTATGTATGTATGTGTGTACGTATGTATGTATGTATGTATGTATGTATGTATGTATGTATGTATGTATGTATGTATGTATGTATGTATGTATGTATGTATGTATGTATGTATGTATGTATGTATGTGTGTATGTATGTATGTATGTATGTATGTGTGTGTGTGTATGTATGTGTTGGAGTTTGAGGTCTTTGGAAGCATGCAAATATCACAAGGAAGAAGAAGCTTGGAGCACAACACACAATACTGAATGTGTTATCAAGTGAATGTACAAGGATAAGTAACCCAATAGGGTTATATGCATATATACAAGCTAGAGGGAAAAAACCTCCTAAAGAGGGAAAAAAGTGCCATGATGGAGCTAAGTGTGTTCACACACATCACTATCAAAATATATCAACAAATCACCCCTGGGAGTGACACAGTGAACAAGAAGCTATGAGGAAGTACCAAAATATGTGGAAAGAGATCAATCCACAAAAGGAAGTAAGCCCAAAGCTTGCGGAAAGCTTCAAATTTCTCCCAAGGCAGAGCTTCTGTGAAAAGATCTGCAATGTTATCATGTGTGGGCATGTATGCCAAATTAATCTCTCTAGCAAAGAACCTCTTGGAGCTTGACATAATGATAATGCACCTCAATGTGATTTTGCAAGCATGTAACACAAGGTTCTTTGCAACTGCCAATGCACTCTGACTGCGAGTGAAGATGATGGTGGTAGAAGACTGACCAACACCCAAATCAACCAAAAGGCATCTAAGCCACACACACTCAATAGTAACTATGAAAGATGCCCTATACTCAACCTCAAAACTAGAAGAGGTCATAGTAGGCTGCTTCTTGCTCAACCAAGATATGCATGAGCTACCAAGCATGAAGCAAAAACCACTAGTGGACACATGAGTGTCATAGCAACCAGCCTAGTTAGAGTCATAAAAGACATGTAAATTTGGCAGTAGTGATCCCCTCTTGGGATAAAGCAATCCAAGTAGCCACCACTCAAGTAGCAAAAGATGCACTTAACTGCATGCCAATGCTTGACACATAGGCAATGCATAGACGTGGTCATCTGTTAGATAGGAAACTGAATATCAAGCCGAGTTATGCGTAAGTAAATCAAGCATCCAACAACCTACTGATAGAGAAAAACATCAAATGCATCTCCAACATCATGAAGACTCAACCATAAACCTGTTTCCATAGGAGTGGCAATAGGTTTGCAATCTTCAAGGCCAAAATGCTTCAATAGTGTGTCAATATATATTGTTTGACACAAAGATATTCCGCCGTCAACTTGCATAAATTGAATGCCCAAATAATGATGCAAATGCCCCAAATCTAACATCTCAAATGAGGCATGCAAATCAGCTTTAAAATCAGCAATATGCTTCTCATTAGGATTGATGAGCAGCATGTCATCAACATAGACAACAATGATCAGAAGCACATCATTTGCACACTTAACATATGAGGTGCTCTAAATTGGATTGTTCTCAAAACCATGTGCAATTAAATAGGCATGTATCTTTTCATACCAACCACATGGTGCTTGCTTCAAACCATATAATACCTTTTTCAAACTGCACACTTTATCTTCATGCCCTTTTCACACAAAACCATGAGGCCAAAAAACATACACTTCTTCATGTAAGTCACCGTTCGGAAATGCATTTTTAATGCCCAACTGATGTAAATTCCAACCATGATGGCTGCAAGTGTAAGATGCTATGAACGATAGTCATTCCACATGTGGGTGCAAAGGTCTCATCAAAATCAATGCCTCTTTCTTGAGCATAACCTTTTGCTAGAAGCCTAGCCTTATACCTGTCAACTATTCCATCAGGCTTATGCTTCAGCTTGTATACCCATTTAATGCTAATGGAATTTTTTGCCTAGAGAAAAATCACATAAACACCAAGTAACATTCTTCATAATAACATCATATTATGATTGCATAGTAGCCATCCAATTTTTAGAATTTTTTGCTTCATCAAAGGAAACAGGCTCGTTCTTATCACAAAGATTAGAGGCAAGCATTTGCATAGCAATCTAATGCAAAAGAAGCACTATGAGAGCTTGAACGAGTATGGTATGATAGAGGTGCATCTAATTTGCTATCTTGCAAATCCTACACCAACCCATTTAGGCATAGTTTTTGCCTTCTCTATATCGACCCTCTCATCAACAAGTGCATCACGTAAATATGCATAAAACATGGAATGATCTGCATCATCATGTGGAACTTGTGAAGGCTAAGAAATTGCCTCATTTGGAGCAACACTTGATTCTCCACCTATAAAAAGAGGCAGCAAAGTCTCATACACATCTTTGGAGCTAACTAATGTTTCCTTAATACATGTAAGTAATGGCTGAATTGAATCTTCCACAAAAACAACATCATGGCTAACCAAAATGCATTTAATCTATGGATGATATAGACGATAGCCTTTGCTTTTAGAACTGTACCCAACAAAAATACACTTCATTGCTTTATCATCCAATTTTATGCATTGGTGTTCATGCACCAATGCATATACCAAACAACTAAGGACACACAAATGAGAAACAGATGGCATGCAACCATGCCAAGCTTCATATGGAGTGATAGACTGTAGTGCTTTGGTGGGACACCTGTTAAGTACATATGCTGCACACATAACAACATCAAGCTAGAAATTGTGTGGTAAAGACTGACTTTGGACCATACACCATGCCATCTCAATAAGAGACCTTTTCTATCTTTGAGCAAAACCATTTTGTTGAGGTGTATATGTCACTTTACATTGATGTTTTATCGCACACTCAATGAGAAATGCATCAAATATAGAAGACATGTATCCCTTAATCAGAATGGAGGGTGCCCATTTTACATGCTGACAAATCTTTAGGTAGAATTGAAAACTATTTGAGGCACATAAATACTTCATACTTTTCTTTCAATGGATACACCCATGCATTCATGGAAAAATCATCAATGAAATTCACAAAGTAAAGATAGTTCCCAAAAGAAGGTGTTTACATAGGACCATAGAAATCACTGTGAACAAGCTTCAATTTTTGAGTAGCTCGAACTAAAGCATCTTATGGGAAGGAGGAACATTGCATTTTGCCCAAAATATAGCCTTCACATACATGTTTACTAGGTGCCTCAATTTTGGATAGAGAGGACACCATTTTAAATTTTTGTAGGCATAGCAAACTAACAAAATTAAGATGACCAAAGCATGCATGCCAAAGCTTTGCGTATGAGAAAGCCTCTCTTGAATTGCACATGTGGAATCATTGAAAGATCTTGCATACTCTATGAGCTTATACAATCCATGATATAAAATTCTAGAAGTAATAATAACATCACCATTTGATAGATCATGAACTGTACATCTATAATCAACAAATTTGATAAGCAAGCCAATCTTGGCTAATGCTAAAACTGACGATAGATTTTTCTTGATCCTTGGCACAAACAAAGCATCTAAAAATGTAAAGGAACTACCATCAACAATAGTAAAAATGATCTTACCAACCCCCATGACTCAATAAGAGGATTTGTTGGTGCATGTGATAGTATTCCCTATAGGGAAAGGCTCAAGTGAACTGAAGAAACTACGTTGCGAGGTAACATGTTTGGTTTCCTCACTGTCAAAATACCAAACATGTGAGTCTACTGCAGGCATACATGGGTCATAACTACAAACAATAGTAAATGATGATTCTTCATTGTGCACAAGATTAGTAGACTCTATTGATATATTTAGGTAGTGATGTGTGTGAACACACTAGGACCGTCGGGGCACTTTTTTCCCTATTTAGGAGGTTCCCCCCCCCTTGTATATACGCCTATTGCCCTAATGGGCTACTTATCTTTGTACATTCTCTAGTAATACATTCAGTATTGTGTATTGTGCTCCAAGCTTCTTCTTCTTCCTTGTGCTGTTCGCGTGCTTTCGGAGCCCAAATTGCAATCTGAGCTCGTTTCGACCTCTGAATGCACTATCCTAGTGCTTGTGCAAGCAATTTCATCTTTTTGTGCCAAAGCTATATAACAGTTTTGATTCGCCAATATAAGCGTCTCAAAGTCTGCTACATGTTTATTAGAATTTGTTTGGGCAGTTTTGTTCAACTTTTTGAGATACAATCAATCTTTTGCATCAAGGTATTTTAGTCACCGGCCATGGCTGAAAGCAATGATGTATTCCGTATGTTGGCTGTTGAGGATAAGTTGGATGGTACCAACTACCCGTTATGGGCTTTTATGATGCAAAATCTACTGGTTGCAAAAGGACTGTGGAATATTGTACAAGGTGTTGAAAGACGTCTTGTTACACCTGCGAATACAAACACTACAAATACAGGTGCTGGAGCTGATGGAGATGGTGTCGAAGATGAAGATATTCTACAGATTCCTGTTCATGTTGCGATTTCTGCTACACCTACTATAGAGCAGATTCGTTGGGATGGCAAAGATGCTCAGGCACATGCATTGATAGCTTTGTCTATCAAACATGCCATTATTCCTCACATTCACTCTTGCAAAATAGCTAAGGATGCTTGGGATACACTTACCACATTGTACCAAGCTAGGAATGAGGCTCGTGTGAGGTTACCTCCGAAAATAGTTGGAGAGTGAGCACATGAATGAAGGTGATTCTATGGACAATTTTCTAACAAAGATCAAAGACTTGAAGGAACAATTGATTTCTGCTGATGAAGTTATACTAGATAGCTCACTTGTGTAGACCGTTTTGAATGGTCTTCCTGATTCATATAAGAGTTTTTCTTCTACTCTTCAGTTGATGATGAAAGGCAATCTCTATGCCTTGTCATTTGAGGGGTTAGTCTCTGTTGTGTTGTAGGAAGATGAGTCGAGGCAGAACAGGTCCATTATGCGTGTTGCAGATCAAGCCTTCTTGGCTAGTCAGAAGGGCAAAGGAAAAAGGAGCTCTTCAAGTAGTAAGCAGAAATCTGCTAATTCTGCACATTCAGAGAAGGAAGACAAAGACGAGAAGAAATCAAAAAAGAAAAAATTGTTTTGCAAGTACTGTAAAGGAAATGATCATATCATAAAGAACTGTCCTAAACTGGCTGCAAAAGAGGCAAAGAAAAAAGAGGCTGGAATGGTTGTTGCAGAGGCCTCTACTGCAAAAATAGAGTCTGCTAACCTTGTGCAGGATGAAGAACGGGCGTTTACTACTATTTGTAGTTTTGACCCATCTTCTCATGAGGAGTGCATGTCTGCAGTAGACTCGGATGTTTGGTACTTTGATAGTGGAGCGACCAAACATTTTACCTCGCACCATAGTTTCTTCTCTTCACTCGAGCCTGTCCCTATAGTGAATATTGTCACATGCGCCAACAACTCCTCTTATCCTATCATGGGAGTTGGTAAGATCATTTTGACTACTACTGATGGTAGTTCTTTCAATTTGTGAGATGCTTTATTTTTGCCAGGGATCAAGAAGAATCTGTTATCAATTTTTGCATTACCCAATATTGGCTTGGTTGTGAAATTTATTGATGATAGATGTACAATTCATGATCTATCAAATGGCGATGTTATTATTGCTTATGGCATTTTATCTTGTGGGTTGTATAAGCTCATAAACTATGAAAAATCAGTGAATGATTTGGCATGTGCAGTACATGATTCTCAGGCTATGTTAGATGCAAAGCTTTGGCATGCACGCTTTGGTCATCTAAACTTTGCTAGTTTTCTACGCCTGTAGAAATCTGAAATGGTGTTCTCTTTGCCCAAACTTGAGGCACCCAATAAACATGTACGTGAAGGCTGTATTTTGGGCAAAATGCAGTGTTCCTCATTTCCAAAAGATGGTTCAATTCGGGCTACTAAAAAATTGAGATTGTTCATAGCGATGTCTGTGGTCCTATGCAGACACCTTCTTTTGGAAATTATCTTTACTTCATGACTTTCATTGATGATTTTCCCAAGCATCCATGGGTATATCCACTCAAAGCAAAGTCCAAAGTGTTTATGTGCTTTACGCAATTTCTGGTTTTGGTTGAAAATATGTCAGCATGTAAAATGTAAACCCTCCGTTCTGATCGAGGGGAGGAGTATATGTCTTCTAACTTTAATGCATTTCTGGCTGAATGTGGGATAAAACACCAATGTACAGTGCCGTATACACCTCAGTAGAATGGAGTTGCTGAATGGAAAAATAGGTCACTCATGGAGATGGCGAGGTGTATGGTCAAGAGTCAAGCTTTACCACATAGTTTTCGGCTTGAGGCTGTCATGTGTGCAGCATATATACTTAACAGGTGTCCCACTAAAGCATTGCAGTCTATCACTCCATATGAGGCTTGGCATGATCGCAAGCCATCTATTGCTCATCTGCGTGTTTTTGGTTGTTTGGCATATGCATTAGTGCCTGAACAACATCGCAAAAAATTGGATGATAAAGTAGTAAAATGTATTTTTGTTGGGTACAGTTCTGAAAACAAAGGCTACCGTCTGTATCATCCATAGAATAAACACATTCTTGTTAGCCGTGATGTTGTCTTTGTGGAAGATGCTATTCAGCCATTACTTTCATGTACTAAGGAGACATTTGTTAGCTCCAAAGACATGTATGATACTTTGCTGCCTCTTTTTACAGGTGGACAATTTAGTGCTAGTCCTAATGAGATAGCTTCTCAGCCTTTGCAAGTTTCATGTGATGATGCAGATCATCCCATTTCTGATGCAGATTTACACGATGCACTTGTTGATGAGAGAGTTGATATTGAGGAGGCAAAAATTATGCCAAAATCGCTGGTGTAGACCTTGCGTGACAGCAAATTAGATGCACCTTTGTCATATCGTACTCGTTCAGGCTCTCATAATGCCTATTTTGCATCAGATTGCTATGCTATGGCTGCATCTAGTTTTTGTGATGAGAATGAGCCTGTTTCGTTTGATCAAGCACAAAATTCAAAAAATTGGATGGTTGCTATGCAATCTGAATATGATGCTATAATGAAGAATGGTACTTGATCTTTGTGTGACTTGCCTCCTGGCAAGAAGGCCATTGGCACTAAGTGGGTTTACAAGCTGAAGTGTAAGCCTGATGGAACAATTGAAACGTATAAGGCTAGGCTTGTTGCAAAGGGTTATGCACAAGAAAAAGGCATTGATTTTGATGAGAGCTTTGCACCTACATGTTGTATGAATACTGTTCGGAGCATTTGTGCACTTGCAGCCCATCATGGTTGGAATGTACATCACCTGAACATTAAAACAACATTTTTGAATGGTGACTTGCATGAAGAAGTGTATGTTTTTCAGCTCCGTGGCTTTGTGTAGAAAGGGCATGAAAACCAGGTGTTCAGGTTAAAGAAAGCATTATATGGTTTAAAGCAAGCACCACGTGCTTGGTATGAGAAGATACATGCCTATCTGATTGCACATGGTTTTAAGAACAATCCAACTGGAATCACCTTATATGTTAAGCATGCTAATGATGTGCTTTTGATCATTTTTGTCTATGTTGATGCCATGCTGCTCACTGGCCCTATTGAGAAGCATATTGCTGATGTTAAGGCTGATTTGCATGCCTCATTTGAGATGTCTGACTTGGTGCATTTGCATCATTATCTGGGCATTCAGTGTATGCACATTGATGGTGGAATGGCTTTGTGTCAAAGTAAATATATTGACACATTATTACAATGTTTTGGCCTTGAAGACTGTAAACCTATTGCCACTCCTATGGAGATAGGTTTATGATTGAGTCTTGATGATGCTGGAGATGCATTTGATGCTGTTCTCTATGAGCAGGCTCTTGGATGCCTAATTTACTTATGCATTACATAGCCAGATATTTAGTTTGCTATCTCACAGATGAGCAGGTTTATGCATTGCCTAGGTGTCAAGCATTGGCAGGCGGTTACATGCATCTTTGGCTACTTTAGTGGTACCCGACTACTTGGGTTGTTTTATCCCAAGGGGGGATCACTACCGCCACATTTGCATGCTTTTTCTAACTTTGACTAGGCTAGTTGCTATGACACTCGTGTGTCCACTAGTGGTTTTTGCTTGATGCTCGGTAGCTCATGCATATCTTGGTTGAGCAAGAAGCAGCCTACTGTGACCACTTCCAGTTGTGAGGCCAAGTATAGGGCAACTTTCACAACGACTGTTGAGTGTGTGTGGCTCAGATGCCTTATGGCTAATTTGGGTGTTGGTCAGTCTTTTGCCACCACCATCTTCACTGACAGTTAGAGTGCATTGGCAGTTGCAAGGAACCTTGTGTTCCATGCTCGCACTAAGCACATTGAGGTGCATTATCATTATGTCAGGGAGAGGTTCTCTAATGGGGAGATCAACTTGGCATATGTGCCCAGGCAGGAGAACATTGCAAACCTTTTCACGAAGGCTCTGCCTAGGGAGAAGTTTGAAGCTTTTCGCAAAGCTTTGGGCTTACTTCCTTTTGTGGATTGATTCCACATAGCTTGGCACTTCCTTATACATGAGTTCCAGCTCCTTGTTCACCACATCACTCTTGTGGGGGGATTTGTTGATATATTTAGCTAGTAATGTGCTTGAACACACTAGGACCGCCGAGCCACGTTTTTCCCTCTTTAGGAGGTTTTTTTTCCCTCGGCATGCATATATGCCTATTGCCCTAATGGGATACTTATCTTTGTACATTCTCTAGTAATACATTCAATATTGTGTATTGTGCTCCAAGCTTCTTCTTCTTCCTTGTGCTGTTCACGTGCTTCCGTAGACGTCTAACTCTAACATACTCTATTTTGGGTGTAGAGGATTCTACAACAACCATTCCAATCTCTTTTTTCTTTGCCTCTTGTGCATCCAATATTGGACAACTCTTTATGACATGATCATTTCCTTTATAGTATTTGCAAAAAAATATATGCTTTTTTGATTTCTTCTTGTCTTTGTTATTAGAGATCAAGGTCTATGGAAGCACGCAAACACCACAAGGAAGAAGAAGAAGCTTGGAGCACAACACACAATAATGAATATATTACCACTAGAATGTAAAAAGATAAGTTACCCATTAAGGCTATAGGCATATATACAAGCCGAGGAAAAAAAAACTCCTAAAGAGGGATAAAAGTGCCCTGATGGTCCTAGTGTGTTCACACACATCACTACCTAAATATATCAACAAATACCACATGGGAGTGATGCGGTGAACAAGGAGTTGAAACTCATGTATAAGGTAGTGCCAAGCTATGTGGAGTCAATCCACATAAGGAAGTAAGCCCAAAGCTTTGTGGAAAGCTTCAAACTTCTCCCTAGGTAGAGCCTTTGTGGAAAGGTCTGCAATGTTCTCCTGTGTGGGCACATATGCCAAACTGATCTCTCCAGTAGAGAACCTCTCCCTTACATAATTATATCTTAGTGTGAGCATGGAACACAAGGTTCCTCACAATTGCCAATGCACTCTGACTATCAGTGAAGATGGTGGTGGCAAAAGAGTGACCAACACCCAAATCAGCCATAAGGCATCTGAGCCACACACAGTCAACAATCACTATGAAAGCTACCCTATACTCAGCCTCACAACAAGAAGTGGCCACAATAGGCTGCTTCTTGATTAACCAAGATATGAATGAGCTACCAGGCATGAAGCAAAAACCACTGGTGGACACATGAGTGTCATAGCAACCAACCCAATCAGAGTCGAAAAAAAGCATGTAAATTTGGCGATAGTGATCTCCCCTTGGGATAAAACAATCAAAGTAGCCAAGTACCACTCAAGTAGCAAAAGGTGTGCTTAACATACCTACCAATGTTTGACACCTCGGCAATGCATAAACCTGCTCATATGTGAGACAACAAACTGAATATCTAGCCAAGGAATGCATAAGTAAATCAAGCATCCAACAACTTGCTGATAGAGAACAACATCAAATGTATCTCCAACATCATGAAGACTCAATCATAAACCTGTCTCCATAAGAGTGGCCATAGGTTTGTAGTCTTCAAGGACAAAATGCTGCAATAATTTGTCAATATATTTGGTTTGATACAAAGTTATTCTGCCATCAACTTGCATAAATTGAATGCCCAAATAATGATGAAAATGCAAAAATCTGACATCTCAAATGAGGCATGCACATGAGCCTTAAAATCAACAATATGCTTCTCATGAGGACCAATGAGCAGCATGTCATCAATATACAAACAATGATCAGAACATCATTGGCATGCTAAAAATATAAGGTGCTCTCAGTTGGATTGTTCTCAAAACCATGTGCAAATAGGTAGGCATGTATCTTTTCATACCAAGCACATGGTGCTTGCGTCAAACCATATAATGCCTTTTTCAACCTGCACACTTGGTTTTCATTCCCTTTCTACACAAAGCCATGGGGCTAAAAAACATACACTTCTTTATGCAAGTCACCATTCAGAAATGCAGTTTTGATATCCAGTTGATGTGCATTTCAACCATGATGAGCTGCAGGTGCACAGATGCTACAAATAGGAGTCATTTGGCAAGTAGGAGCAAAGGTCTCATGAAAATCAATGCCTCTTTCTTGAGCATAACCCATTGCAACAAGCCTAGCCTTATACCTATCAACCATTCCATCAGGCTTATGCTTTAGCTTGTATACCCATTTAGTGACAATGGTGTTCTTGCCTGCAGGAAACTCACATAAAGATTAGGTACCATTTTTCATAATAGCATCATATTTTGATTGCATAACAACCATCCAATTTTCAGAATTTTGTGCTTCATCAAATGAGACATGCTCATTCTCATCACAGAGACTAGGGGTAGCCATAGCATATCAATCTGATGCAAAAGAAGCACTAGAGCTAGAACGAGTACAATATGACATAGGTGCATCTAGTTTGCTATCACGTAAAGTCTGCACAAACCATTTTGGCATAGTTTTTGCCTCCTCAATATCATCTCTCTCATCAACAATGCATCATGTAAATTTGCATCATAAATGGAATGATATGCATCATCACATGAAACCTGTAAAGGTTGAGAAGCTACCTCATTAGGACCAACACTAGATTGTCCACTTGTAAAATGAGGCTACAAAGTGTCATACATATCTTTGCAGCTAACTGATGTCTCCTTAGTACATTAAAGTAATGGCTGAATACCATCTTCCACAAAAACAACATCACGGCTAACTTAAATGCGTTTAGTTTATGGATGATACAAACAATAGCCTTTGCTTTCAGAACTATACCCAACAAAAATACATTTCACTGCTTTATCATCCGATTTCCTACGTTGTTGTTTAGGCATTAATGCATATGCGAGACAACCAAAAACATGCAAGTGAGCAACATATGTCTTATGAACATGCCAAGCCCCATATGGAGTGATAGACTACAATGCTTTAGTGGGACACCTGTTAAGTACATATGCTACACACACAACAACCTCAAGCTAGAAACTATTGGTAAAGCCTCACTCTTGACCATACACCTCACCATCTCCATGAGTGACATGTTCTTCCATTTAGCAACTCCATTCTATTGAGGTGTATACAAAACTATATGCTGATGTTTTATCCCACTTTCACCTAGAAATGCATGAAAATCAGAAGACATATATCCCCTCCCTCAATCATAATGGAGGTTTCCTATTTTACATGCTGATAGATTTTCAACCAAAACCAGAAATTGTTTGAAGCACATAAATACTTTAGACTTTGCTTTCAATGGATATACCCATGCAAGCATGGAAAAATCATCAATGAAAGTCACGAAGTAAAGATAGTTCCCAAAAGAAGCTGCCTTCATAGGACCACATACATCACTATGAACAAGCTACAATTTTTGAGTAGCTCGAACTGAACCATCTTTTGGGAAGGAGGAACGTTGCATTTTTCCCAAAATACAACCTTCACATACATGTTTACCAGGTGCCTCAAGTTTGGGCAAAGAGGAGACCATTTTAGATTTCTATAGGTGTAGTAAACTAGCAAAATTCAGATGACCAAAGTGTGCATGCCAAAGCTTTGCATCTGACATAGCTTGGGAATCATGTACTACACATGCTGAAAAATTTATAGAATTTTCGTAGTCTATGAGCTTATATAGCCCATGACATAAAATGCTAGAAGCAATAATGACATCACCATTTAGTAGATCATGAATTGTACATCTATCATCAACAAATTTCACAACCAAGCCAATCTTGGATAAAGCTGAAACTGATAATAGATTCTTCTTGAACCCTAGCACAAATAAAGCACCCAACAATGTAAAAGAACTACCATCAGTAGTAGTCAAAATGATCTTACCAATTCCCATGATAGGATAAGAGGAGTTGCTGGTGCATGTGACAGTATTCCCTATAGGGGCAGGCTTGAGTGAAGTCAAGACACTACACTGTGAGGTAATATGTTTGATTGCCCCACTATCAAAGTACTTAACATCTGAGTCTACTACATACATACACTATTCATGAGAAGATGGGTCATAATTACAAACAATGGTAAATGCCTATTCTTCATTTTGCACAGGATTAGTAGACCCTATTTTGGGTGTAGAGGCATCTGCAACAACCATTCTAGTGTCTTTCTTCCTTTCCTCTTTACCAGCCAATTTTGGACAACTCTTTATGACATGATCATTTCTTTTATAGTATTTGCAAAACAATTTGTGCTTTTTTGTTTTGTTCTCATCTCTGTCATCCTTCTTTGATTGTGCAGAATTAGCAAATTTTTGCTTACTAGTAGAAGAGCTTCATTTACCTTTGCGCTTCTGACTAGGCAAGAAAGCTTGATCTCCAACATGCATAATGGACTTGTTCTCCCTAGATTGATCTTTGTGTAATAGAATAGAGACTAACTCCTCAAATGTTAAGGCATTTGGATTTCTTTTCATCATCAAACAAACAGTAAAAGAAAAACTCTGATATGAATCAGGAAGACTTTTTAGAACAGTCTGCACAAGTGAGCTTTCAAGCAAGACTTCATCAGTAGAAATCAACTATTCCTTCAAATCTTTGATCTTTGTCAAAACACTATCCATGGAATCTCCTTCATTCATGTGCTCACTCTCCAAGTTTTTCTGGAGGTAACCAACACGAGCCTCATTCCTTGCCTAGTATAAAGTGGTAAGTGTATCCCCAAGCATCCTTAGCTATTCTGCAAGAGGGAATGTGAGGAATAATAGCAGGTTTGATAGACAAGGCTATTAATGCATATGCCTGAGCATCTCTTCCATCCTAATGAATTTGATCTTTAGAAGGTGCAGGAGAAATCACAGCACGAACACGAACATGAAGAATATCACCATCTTCAATGCTATCTGCATCACCTTCAACAACTGTGTTTGCAGGTGTAATGGGGCACTTTTCAACACCCAACATAATATTCCATAGTCCTTTTGCAACCAATACATGATGCATCACATAAGCCCATAATGGGTAATTGGTACCGTCCAACTTATCCTCAACATCCAACATACAAAATACATCACTGCTTTCAGCCATAAGAACTGACTAAAATACCCTAAGGCAACAAAATGATTGTACCTCAAAAAGTTGAACAGAACTACCCTGTCATGTTCCACTAAACTTGTAGCAGACTTTGAGATGCTTATACTGGCAAACCAAAACCTGTATATATCTTTGGCACAAAAAGACAAAATTGCTTACACAAGCACTATGATAGTGCATTCAAAGGACAAAACGAGCTCAGATCCCAATTTTGACACTAATAGCGAAGCTGTTTGGATCTTCTAATCACCCTGAGTATGCTCACTAAATTTCATATGATTCTGAGACTATAACTGGAGGGGTGTCAATGATGCCCTAGATGAAGCAACGAACTATTTTGATACAATTGTTCAAAAGCACGCGAACAACACAAGGAAGAAGAAGAAGATGCTTGGAGCACCACAAACAATACTGAATGTATTACCACTAGAATGTACAAAGATAAGTAACCCACTAGGGCTATAGGCATATATACAAGGGGGGATTTGGGTTTCCTTTCATCATCAACTGAAGAGTAGAAGCAAAACTCTGATATGAATCTGGAAGATCATTCAGAACAGTCTGCACAAATGAACTATCTGGCAACACTTCATCAATAGAAATCAATTATTCCTTCAAATATTTGATCTTTGTCAAAAAACTTTCTATAGAATCTCCTTCATTCACATGCTCACTCTCCAACTATTTTCGAAGGTAAGCAATACGAGCCTCATTTCTTGCCTGGTATAAGGTGGTAAGTGTATCCCAAGCATCCTTGGCTATTTTGTAAGAGCGAATATGAGGGATAATGGCACGTTTGACAGACAAAGCTATCAATGCATGTGCATGAGCATCTTTGCCATCCCATCAAAGTTGGTCTATAGTAGGTGTAGTAGGCACTACAAGACAAACAAGAATTTGAAGGTCGTTATCTTCAACACCATCTGCATCACCTTCAATAACTATATTTTGAGGTTTAGTATGTCTTTTTTCAAGACCCCACACAACATTCCATAGTACTTTTGCAACCAATACATGATGCATCATATATGACGACAATGGGTTATTGGTACCAAGTGAATGTACATGGATAAGTAACCCATCAGGGTTATAGGTCTATATACAAGCCAGGGGAAAAAACCTCCTAAAAGGGGAAAAAAGTACCCTGGAAGTCCTAAGCATGTTCACACATCACTATCGAAATATATCAACAATATATGTGTGTACATATGTGTGCATGTAAGTATATGTATGCACATGTGTGTATGATTTTGTGTATGTTATGTCTTTTTGTGTGTATTTTTGTGTACGTATGTAAGTATGTGTGTATATTTATGTTTTTGTTGTGTATGTGTGTATATGTATGTAAATATGCATGTATGTATGTGTGTATGTTTTATCTTTGTGTGTATGTATGTATGTAAGTATGTGTGTACATGTGTATGTGTGAGTGTTTATGTGTATATTTATCTGTATGTATGTGTGTGTGTGTTTGTGCGGGCATCTGTGTGTATCTATGTGTATCTGTATCTATGTCTATATAAATAGGTGTCATTGTGTGTATAAATGTGTGTATATACGTGTACATACATATGTATGAATGTTTATTTCTATATTTATTAATTATATTAATTAATTACTTTCCTTAATTGTAGCTCATTAAAAAAAGTTCGTTTTGTAATTAAATTGAATAAATAAAATATTAAAATTTCACTTGAAGATCCTTAATTTGAATTTCATAAATTTTTACTTTTAATACGTAGATTGAAAACCACGTAATTGTTGATGTATTTAAAAACACACTAAAAAACCTAATAGTAAAACAAAACTAGTGATTTATAATAATAAAGCTAGTGAGAGGGAGTGATATAGTGAGAGAGTAACAACAATGAAAGAAATACATGACAAAAGGTATGAAGGAATGAAAACACTTACCTCGATTTTTTTGCTGCTGGACAGGGCTCTTGAAATTACTCTCAAAAAATGTTGTGTGCATGTTTTCTTTTATGTATACATACGCCTCGATATAGAGGTCAATACAATCAATGAGTACAACAATCGATAAATATTGATTTTTCCATCGGTTTAGTGGTGGTTACATTAATGGGAAAGTAAGGGTGATTGAACAATAAAATAAACAAAAAAATGACATCTCTATAGATGTTTCTATATGCATCGCTACAAACATTGCGAACCATGAATAATAAAAACAACTATTTCTTACAAATAAAAATCAAATAAAATATTCTTCAGATCAAACAAAAAAATGGCATCTCTATAGATGTTGCTATATGTGTTGCTATGGCCATTGTAAACCATGAATAATAAAACAACTATTTCTTACAAATAAAAATCAAATAAAAATGCCTTTCATCTAAACTTATATGTTAACCAGTATACTGATGGAAATATAAATCTGTTGTCCAATCTTGCACTTTTCATTAGCAAATTATTTTGCCAATGGATATACCTATGCCCATCCTTTTTAGTTCATTTTGTGTCTGTCGAAAACCCCCGATTTCGTTGTAGTGCTTTTTGAAGGAAGAAGTTGTAAGCTTTCTTTCTAATGTCTTTGAATTCTGCTTCCGACTAGGAATCCTACTTTTTTAAGAGTTTGCACGTACTTTCCAATAGAGATGAAATCATCCTCATAATCTTGTTCAATAAATTGAGCATGAGCAAAAGCATTTACATAACATCTATTGTGTAGTGCATTAAATTTTAAACCATTATTCGTTGGAGTTTGAGGATTGCAAAAGAACATACACAACACAAGAAAAAAGAAGAAGGTTAAAGAAAAACACAACACCAACTGTATTATCAAGTGAATGTACAAAGATTAGTGACCCATTAGGGTTATAGGAATATATACAAACTGAGGAAAAAAGACCCTTAAAGAGGGGAAAAAGTTCCATGTTGGTCTGAAGTATGTTCATGGACATCACTACTGAAAGAAATCAATCCACATAAGGAAGTAAGCTCAAATATTTGCAAAAAGCTTCAAAATTATCCTCAGTAAGAGCCTTTGTGAAAAGGTCCAACATTATCTTGCATGGGCACATAATCCAAATCAATCACTTCAACAAAGAGTCTCTCCATGACACAATGAGAGTGCATCTCAATGTGCTTTGTGTGAGCATGGAACACATGGTTCCTTGCAACTACCAATGCACTCTCATTGTCAGTAGAGATGGTGGTGGCCAAAGAATGACCAACACCCTAATCAACCAAAATGCATCTGAGCCACACACTTGAAGATCTCCATTGAGGAAAGCACTTTTGATGTTGAGTTGGTAAATGGGCCATTTGAAGTGTGCACTTAATGCAAGAATGATTCTTATAGTTGTGAAACTTGCAACAGGGGAAAAGGTTTCTTCATAATCAATGCCATGCTTTTGCATATACTAATTAAGTAGATGCCTTGCTTTGTACTTGTTTATTGTACCATCTGATTCATACTTGACTTTGTATAGTCACTTAACTTTAATGACTTGATGATTTGAAGGCTTTGGAACAAGTGTCAAAGTGTTGTTCTTCTCAATTGCATCCATCTCTGCTTGCATAGCTTCTTCTCACTTAGGTTGTCCTTGAGCTTCTTTGTGATTAGAAGGCTCTACAATCGGCTCAATCTGATGCATAAGTGCATAATTTACATAGTGACGTTCTTCTCATTACTGCTTTTAAATGAGCCTTTGAGATCTTCTTGGTTGAGGAGATGTACTTCCCTCTGAGTTGTTCTTAGAAAAGATTGTGTTCCCCTCTGAAGTGTAGATGGGTGGACTCAAACTTGTAGTTGGATATTTAGTTGAGTATGTTGAAGCTTCATTAGATATTACATCTTTTAAGATTGTGACAAAGTGCTTCTCAAGATCATAGAATCTATAAGATTTAGATTGTTCACATAGCCAATGAAGATATGTTTCTTTGACTTGGATTGTAACTTGCTTTGATCTTCCTTTGGTACATGTACAAAAGCTTCACTTCCAAATACTTTAAAGTAATTGATATTAGAATTTTTTCCATAGTATACTTCACAGGGAGTCTTGTTGTTTAATGCACTAGTGAAGCCTTTATTGAGTGTGTGCAGTGTAGTGTGTACTGCTTCTTCCCAGAACTTGATGGTAATGCTTTGTTGTGAAGCATGGTACACACCATTTCCATTACACATTGGATCTTTCTCTTAGCTACTCCATTATGGGATGGAGTGTGAGATTGAGTGACTTGTCTCTTGATCCCTTTTTGCATTAAGTAATTGTCAAGGTCATCATTGATGAGCTCACCTCCACCATTTGATCTAATAGTCTTTAGTGACTTGGATGCTTCATTCTCAACTTGAGATATCAATTCTTGAAACTTGGAAAAGATATCTGCCTTGGACTTTAAAAAAGATGCCTAAATGTATCTTGGGTGGTCATCTACAAAAACAAATAAGTAGATTGATCCACTAAGTGAAGGGGTATTCATGGGTCCATAGAGGTCCATGTGGACTAGGGAAAGAGGGTTCCTAGCTCAGGTGGAAGCCTCATTGGGAACGGGAGACCTGTGTTGCTTGCCTTGGCAAATATTGTGTACTTGCTCGATCTTGGGCAATACCTTAACCATCTCTGATGTAGAAATTTTGGTGAGGTATGAGGTTTGCCCGTACCTTCAATGCCAGAGGCTAGAAAGGGACTCCTTAGATAGAAAACATGATAGTTTGTACAATCATTTTTATTCTACTCCTTGTGCAATGATGTCTTTTGTTGTAGGCTCAATCACCTTTACAGAAGTGTTATCAAATAACACTTTCTTGTCATGGTCGGTGATTGCCTTAAGTGAGAGTAGGTTGATGCATAAATTTGGGAAAAATAATATATTGGATAGGGCTTTACATTCCTCATGATGATTGGTAATTTTAACCTTTCCTTTGCCTTCGATGGGGAGACTTTTGTTGTTTCCTAAATAGACTTCCCCAATATGATCTTCTATCTCTTGGAAGGAGTCTTGATCTTTGCACATATGCGATGTGGCTCCACTGTCAAAGATTCACTCTTGAGATGAACTCAAAGTAACTAGGGCATTGGTTTCTCTATGGAAGTAAGTGGGTCTTCACTAGAACAGTGAGACTGTGTTGAGAATTTGATTGGATCTTGGAGCTATTCTTCTTTTTGTAGAAAAATTTCTCAAGATTCCCTGTTTTGCCATAGTAATTGCAGCTAAACTCCATCAATTATGGCACCTTGTTTGGGTGGGTTGCTAGTGTTATGACTAGCATGTTTTACCTTGTTGAAAGCTCCCTTGGCCTTCCTCATGGTTTCTTGTGAGGGCATCGACTTTTCTTGAGAGTCATGGAGGAGCAAAAGTCACCAAACTTCTTCCCAAGTTAATACTTGGATGCCATTGTAAGGGGTTGTCACAAATGTTTTGTAGGATCTAGGGAGCTTATTGAGAAGGTGAATGGCCATGTCCTCGTTAGAAACTTGTTGGGCACACAATGCTAGTTTTCATTGATAGCATTCAAATGTTGCAATAAATTTAGTAATGGGATCCTGGGGCCTAATTGATAGGTTATGAAAGTCGGCCTCTAAGGTGTAAATTTATGAAGGATTTTTGTCTTCATCCAAGTCTTCCACGATCTTCCAAGCTTCATTGCATGTTTTAGAGGAGGTAATATGGCCCTTGGTTAATTTGTCACAAGCTAAGTAATTTTCCTAAAGCTCTCGTATCTTTGACATTCCATATATTCGAGGCTCCTAGATCACTTTCCTTGTCTATCTCTCACTTGGTTCCTTCAGTTACTTCATATAAGGGGTTGGTATAAAGGTATGCCCTAAGTGTATCCTTCCAAAGATTGTAGTTGGTGCCATTTAGCCATTTAGGAATAAATGAAGGTAAATAACAATGACTTGAAGATGTTGCATTTGAAATCCTTGAGATTTTTGTCATTGAAAATAAGTTACCACACATGCAAAAATAAAGTCAGAATTGGCAGGAAAATTGAGTTGGGGTAGGGGGTTAGAGTACCCCTACACTTGGTGATGAGATAGACACCTTGGAGAGGGGGCCCATTGCACACAAGTTAGCTTTAAAGTAGGCTTGGGAACTTGAGAGAACTTGTGGGTGGGATTATACTAGCCTCCAATCCATGAAGGCACACACACTCAAAATCCTTCTTATATTTGTGATGTTACAAAGTGAGGGGGCACAGTGTCAAATGATGTGCCAAAAATTTCACAATGAGGATACATGGCCTTTGGATATTACAAAGGTTAATGCCTTCGGTGTAATAATAGTTAAGGAAGGCTAAACAGAGCCAAAGGTGAGAGTTATCACATTTGGAGGATACAAAATGAATATGTTGAATACAAGAGTTGGGAGCTTGTATGAAGATTCTACTACAAAGCAATCACTATCACAAATTATGCTCATAGAGTTCCATCTAAAAACATTTCTTATGGAGAAAGATACTTATTTCAAAATTATTATGGATGCATGGGAAAGAGTACTTCAGACCACTAGTACTGTGGATATTTTCCAAACGGATGAACCTTGGGAACTGAAGATCCAAGAGAGAGTTAAATGAAGGCCGGCCTCTACTTTGAATACAATGAATATTCACTAAACTTAGATGGTGGCTTGAATTTATGTTTCGCTCCTATCTCGGATGAAAATGGGTGTCAATTGATGGCACGAACCTTTACAATGTCGAGAATCCTATTTGTGGATGAAATTTGTTCTATTAAAGTTTGAGTTCCACTTGATATGCAAATGATCTTGTAGTCTAAAATCAATCCAGATGTCATCATCCACCCATATGCCATGCACACCTTATCATGTGGTGCTCTTTTCTCTGAGAAGAGCAAAGCACTTGTGATTGGAGCTGTTATTGAGATTGAGCAAGGCTGAGATAGAGATGGAAATGGCAATGGTGTGTGCTCTAGAAGGAATACGAGTAGGAAGAGGTGTAGGCTTGTGGAAAGAGAACAATTTTCTCTCTTCCTCTCTCTCTCTCTCTCGCTCTCTCTCTGTGTCTATTAGATATGGTGGGTGACAATAGCTACAGAGCTTTACGAATAGTGCTCTCAACTCGAAGGATACACAGAAAATTATGTTTATTCACAATGTGAAATGTGCTAGCTAAGAGAGCTTGATCTCTTTCTCTCTATCTCTCTGAGGAGTGTAGATGCATGCAACCACTTTTCCAATCCTTGCTATCTAGAAGCGCTCGAATTCCCTCAGAGATACTTGCACCTACTCTATGCACATGTGCACTGTAGACAAGGATGCTTGAAGAAGTGTTTCTGATTTTTTGGAATTCCCAATGGGAGAGAAGAACTACTTGGGGCCAAGATGATTGGAGAAAAGAGTTCACAAGAGGCTTACATTGCCTCTAATCTAAATGGCTAGAGAAAAAAAATTACAATAGAATGAATCCAGAAAGACTAGCGATAATGAGGTTGTGACTCACACATTTGCTTAGACAATGGCCTTTCTGCATTGCCCTATGGAAGTGAATGTTACAATAGAAGTGCAGAGAAGATAAAGGCAAATATACTATCAACAACATAATTTTGTAAAGAATACTTCTGATTCATTCAACCAAGCTACTCCTCTTGGCATTTCCTCGCGAAACACGTAGTAAGGGTCCAAAGGTTCTCACATTATCCTTTTGGTTGGTCATTACTATTCATTAATCCATTTTTCTAGGGAGGCTCTATTGATTTTTTTCTAGAATTTGACACTTGTTCATTGTTGTTTTTGAGCCTTAATGGTGTTTGGACTCTTCGAGCTCCATTATCATTCTATTCATTTCTCCCGCTTCATATATCTCAAGCATGTATGGTGGATCGGGCTCTAATGCTAGTGTTCCTAGGAGGAGCTATAACTTGTAGGGCAAAGAACATTTTGAGATCTAAAAATTTGATAGCACAAACTTTTCTCTATGGAAGAATCAAATTAAAGATGTGTTGATTCAAAGGAGGCAATGAAGCCAGTAAATAGAATCTCAAAGGAGCTTGCTGACATGGATGAAGATGATTGGGATGAGTTTGGATGAAATGGCTAGGTCTACCATTGGATTGCACCTAAAAGATAATGTTTATTTTATAGTATTGTACTTTGAAAGTGCAA